>RXPK01000172.1:506983-1167822 GCA_004143645.1 Protaetia brevitarsis | reverse complement strand
GGAATACGGCATTTTTTTTTTTTTTTAGTAAATCTTTTCTTAAAAAACTCTGATGCCTTGAAACTAATGTAACACTCATCACATCTGCAACAAAGAAATTGTCATTACGAGGAAGTCAAAAATATGAAACTACGCCAAGCAGTAAGTTAAGTATTCTCAGTTTTTGGATTTAGTAGATTCTTTATTAATAAAACGCCCTAGATCTAAATATTGAAGTTTTTTTTCTCTCTCAGAAAGTATTACACAGAATAGGATTATGGCAGCTGGATGATCTCGATTAATTTGTGTACAGGGTAATTCCGAAAAAAATGATTAAATTTCATTTTTTTTTGCTAAAATTAAGCGTTGAAATTGAAACAACATTTATGAATAAAAGAAACTTCTAAACCCAAAAACTGAGATACTTTTACCCTTAGCGTAGTTTCATATTTTTGACCTTCGCTTGTATACAATTAATTTTTTGGCAGATTTGATGAGTGTTATTTTAGTTTCAAGGTACGCAAAGTTAATTTGTACGAATGAAAATTTACTTAATTCAAAGACAAAAAAAAAGTTCCATATGTAGCGCACTTTCTGCCGGTCACTGTCTATTGGTGTGATACATATGCTAAGTTACGCTTCCAATAAATGTAATTATTATTTTGTGTATTTACATACCCATTTGTAAATTCAGTATATCTTAGGCATTAATTAATTTACATCGTAGCTGTGGTGATATAGGTATATATGTTCAAAGTAATGTAACTGTATGATTCTAATTTAGTTTCCTCGGTCGATACTTATTCAGGGGTGGAAACTCAATGTAGCTCGTACCGAAATAAATGGTTAATGGAGACGAAGTGATTATTGAAGAAAATCTTCTTTAAAAAATATTGTTTTACATTTTTGTCAATTCAAATTAGTTAAATCATATTTCCGTATTCTGTTGGAAATTGAAGGGAACATCAATGTGAATTATTGTATCTACCACTGGGCTAAAAATATATAGAAGAAACGTCAAGATTGTTCATTACTGGAAGAAAATCGCTGAAATAACCTATACTTCTTCTATTGTAAATCGCTGCATGTTTTGCTGTTCGATGTAACAACCTTGGATGCTTGGAAGGAGCTTTTTACTCTGACGCCGGCGTTGTATTCTTGATGCCGATCTTGTTCTTTAACATATTTGGCTTTTCGCTGTGAGAATTGGGATTTGGCTTCTTTTAGATGTATGTATGTTAACTATTATTGAAGGTACTTTGAATGATCAATGTTTAAATTTCTGAGTATGCATTTCGTAAACCGGTTAGCTATTATGTATGTATGTGCTACGCAATTTGAGAGGAAATGATGTGTTTCATGCTGTTCCCCACAGAATCTACAAGCAGATTCCTTGACGAATCCAAGCTTACTCACACTGTAAAAAAATTTCGAGTAAAATCACATATAAAATCGTTGGTAACAAGGTTGCCTACAATTTTACAGGTAAATTTGCTTCATAAGGTGAAATTGTTGCCATTATACTGTAAAATTCGTATGTAATATTCATATGAACTGTATATTTGCCGAACCCTGAAGTAATTTTCAGATGAAAAATCTTACAACAATTTTAAATAACGAACAAAATTTAAAAACACGCAATATACTTGAAATGATTCAAATTCATAAACATAAAACCGCAATTGATCATAAAATTGACACACAAAAACCATATTATATTAATTTTATAACTAAATACAACAATATTTTTTAGAAATCTATTTAATTACAAAATTCAATAATGTTTTCATATTGAACTTACAATAAATAATCAAAACATATTACATTGAAACGTAATCTTATGACTAAATAGTCATTTACAATAGATACTAAGAATTATGATCTATACATCGTTCAGATTCAAGTTGACAATGCGATTTCAGGGTGACATAACTTCCTAAACTTCTTTATTTTAAAATGGTTAGAGTTAATATTATGGCTTCCGTCTAAAAAGAACTCGGAATCGGGCTTCTGCATCAAATTTAAAAAAAAATTGCTAAAATTGGTAAGATTCATTCCTGAATTGATCCAAAATGGACACAAATATTACGTTATAAATATGAAGTTGCAATACTACATACTAAATCATAATTCCGATATCCTTACTCTTTTAGTTAGAATCTATTTGTATTTATATTTGGGAAATATAATATAATGTATAGCTACTTCTGAAAACACGTTACGGTTATGTTTGCATCTATCTGATTATAAGTTAGTATGCCCTTCAAAATACTACGTTAAATTTTGAACAATTGATAACTACATATACAAATATCTGAAAACACGTATTTATTTATTTAACTTACCTAATTCCTTTGTAGCACCTAATAAGTCACACTGAATTCCTCAACCAGGAATCAAGAATGAACACGCTTACGCGAAACCTACGATTGTTTACCACGTGATATCAGTCAGCCAATAATAAGTTCGACAGACGAATAGAATTACCTACGCGCACAGATAAATAACCCAATAAATAACCAATCACATTGCGGCGTATGAATTTCGCATTTTCCATGATATCTATAGTTTTACCCGAAAATTCAAGTAAAAACAAATATGAAATATCATCATATTTTGTACAGTAAAATTAATAGTTCACTAGTAAAATTACTTTTAAAGTGCACTAAATACCCAAAAAAATCGACAATTTTACACTTTAAATGAAGTAAATTTTGATAGTATACACAAAATTGTATATGTTTTTTGCCTGTATTTTCTTTTTGAATTTTTGTTACATCTTAAACTTACTTGAAAAAGCTATAAATTTTAACGAAATCTCATTTTCCATGTTAAATATCCTAGAAAAAACATGTAAAACAAAAATTACATGATTTATTGTGGTAAATTCACAACGTTATTACATGTTTGCAGATGGCCTTTCCGTTTACACTGGCCTGAAAGTATTCCTGTTAATATACGAACATTATTCTTACTCAGGTTGATGCATTCTGTAAACCTCTTCTGGTTGTACATTCCCAGAAGTAGATTAGTTCAATGACAGTTTAAATTGAAATTTTAATATGTATAGGTCGGTTGAACGTAACTTTGCATGTGGGATAGCGAGAGATTTGAATATTGCTTATTTAAAATCGGAATTTAGTGATCCAAAATATAGTACTTCATTATTGATTTAAACACTGCAAATAAGTGTATTCACCCTGAGTAAGAGACCTTATGTTCTTTAATGTTCTGATTTGTTTTTAAACAACAAATTATGCATATTATCGATATTTATACTCTCTTGCCTAATATAAAAGCAGGCAATACATTAAATAATTAAAATTCAACTATAAATTCAGTATTTTATGAAAAAGAAGTCTTATATTATACAAATTTAGAGGAAACACCACGTGCAGCCATCCCGGCTACCTAATTGCTGCTGGTAGTTTTCTACCTCTCTATACATATATAAATATTGGTTTATAAGAGGGGGATCACTAATGCGTATGACCTGCAGTGGTCAATGCGAAGCAATGTATAAGCTTTTGGTTGAATAGCGAAGGGTATTGTATATCCAAATACTATCAAAAATAGAAGGAGGATAATTAGCCGGACAATTCTTTATAAATAATTTACTAGATTTCATGCCCTAAATAGATAAAATGTTACAGTGGATCGAAATAATGTTAAGGAAACAATGCCCAGCACAGCCCTGTGTTAATGCATTTATTAGGTAAAGTAATTGCATTTGTATATATTCCACTTTATATTACAAAAGTTACATCGTTTACAAAGTGTTTTTGCGACAGCTATAACTCAATTAAAAAAAGTAATATAGAAATTTAAAAACCATCTACTATTAACGGAAACTATTCGCATTCCATTACTATGTGTGTAACAGTGTGGACAAATTCACCAGCAAATGAATGATTGACTCCCGTTCTACATCAAAGTGCTCAATCGAATGCAAAATATAACAACGTGAACGCATACATAAATAATGTACAAATATGCTTCCGTTGATTGCAAAGCGAGCACATACAATATTAATGTGAATGGCTGTGTATGTATGTGAAAACAACATTTATGGTCTCCTAGCAATTAAACAGTGCGAATTGTTTTTTGTTTTAAAAATTATATTAAACCCTTCGTTTTATTTCCTGTTATTTTATATATGTGAATTCATGCGAAATACATCAACATTAAAAATGGCCTTTTTGGTCTCGTCAACCGTTTTAATTTTTGAATATCCAAAAGCAACAATTACGTAGTTTTTTTTTAACGATTCAATTCAAATGTCTAACCAGCTATGAAAAAGTATAACAAGTGCCTCTTTTACAATAGTTATAAATGTTATGTTCAAAGAAGACAACAGCAGTTTAGTCTCTATTTAGAGCGTAAACATCTTTAGTAACATAGCCAAGTGACATTGTGTGATCTGGTGGTGGTTTAATTTAGAATGAGAGAATGTTGGCTGCTACAAATATCAAATTTTAGCGTTCAATTATCGCAACTTTTTGTGTTGTACTGCATGATCTTTAATAATAATAATAAAAAAAACAGTTTTCTAAATCAAATCACAAATTTGGAACAAATAACAATTAGGTAGCATTTAATCGCAGAGTAAGCAGACCATTACATTTAACATCTCTTATTGCGATGTATGTATGTAAGTAAAAGGGTGGTGGTTACATTGCGACCTAAAAGATCTATTGTGTCCCCTATTCTTGCTGCTTTACAGCTGGCCTTCCAGTCCTATTCCTTTTAGAAAGTGTAGGATGTCAGAGTGCCCCAGTCTAGGTAAGTCTCCCTCCTCGATTTCACATGCTCCCAGGTGAAATGCCCTAGAGTTGCACAGTGCTACGCAGTTTGAGAGGAGATGGATGGGTGTTTCATCCTGTTCCCAACAGAATCTGCATTCAGGATCTTTTTCCAATCCAAGCTTACTCAGGTGTCCTTTCAGTCTTCAATGGCCTGAAAGTATTCCTGTTAAAATGCGAACATTGTTCTTACTCAGGTTGATGCATTCTGTAAACCTCTTCTGGTTATAAGTTCCCAGAAGAATTTTACTTTGCCTCATTCTCTGGAGATTTTCCCAATAACTGGATTTTAACCCGCAGAAGGGTTCAGGCCCTACAAAAGGCATTCCAGTCCCTTTTTTTGCAAGGTTATCCGTTATTTCGATTCCTTCCACTCCTGTGTGACCCGGAACCCACAGGAGGGTTACTTTATTTCTTTTGCCTAGCTCATTTAGTTTCCTTAGGCATTCCCAGACATCTTGGAGCTGATTTCATATGAGCTCAACGTCTTGATGGCTGCTTGACTATCAGACATGATGATAATCTCCTGCTTCCGATAGTTCCTATCCATATTGAACTGAACACATCTTCCAATAGCGTGTATTTCCGCCTGAAATATACTTGGGTATTTTCCCAAGCTATCGAAATATGTAGTTCTAGGCCCATATATTCCTATTCCAGTTCCTTCTGCCGTTTTGGAGCCATCAGTATACAATTTGATGGCATTTCTATTCAAGTTCAAGATGGTGTTATGATCCCACTCGCTCCTGTTATTTAGCTTTGTGGTGAATTCCTTCACAAGGCTAAATTTTTTTAACATATCATCCCGGGGCATATCCCAGGTTTGATCACCGTCGGGAGATTGAGGCCTATGCCTAATCATTCCTTCCTTGACCATTCTTAGTGCGGTTCTTCTCGCCACGCCCTCTATTACAATATGGAGGGGGGCAAGATCCAATACTACTTCAATAGCTGCTGTTGGGCAGGTTCTCATAGCCCCCGTTATGCATACGCATGCTAATCTTTGCACTTTCGAGAGATTAATTCTCGCGGTGGTCAGATTAGTTTTTTGCTCCATGCTACTGATGCATAGGTGATGATTGGTCTCACTATCGCTGTATACATCCAAAGCAGTATTTTTAGGTTGCATCCCCAATTTTTCCCTGCAAAGTTTCTGCACACCATCAGAGCTCTTTTGGCCTTGTTGGTTACTTCAAGTTCATGTTTGTTCCATAGAAGTTTATTGTCTAGGGTAAGGCCTAGATATTTAACTTCCGCTCTCCAGTCTATATTTTGCCCATCCAGCTTTATGGTTCTAAGATTGGATTTTCTTTTTCTGGTAAATGCTACTAGGGTTTCTTAGTGGGGTTAACATTGAGTCCCATCGATTGACACCATCTTCTCGTGAAGTTCAAACCTCTTTGAACTATGTCACAGAGGGTATTCTCAAATTTGCCTCTTGCGTATAGGACAATATCATCAGCATACCCTTGACAAGATATGTCTAGATTCGTCAGTCCGCATAAGAGTTCATCTACTATTAGGCTCCACATAAGTGGGGATGTAACTCCCCCCTGTGGGCATCCTCTGGTCGTACTAACCGAGATGGTCTTATGTCCCACCTCCGCCTCCACCGACCTGGTAGACAGTAGTTGCGACATCCATCTAGAAGTCACGCCGTCTACCCCCTATTAATTAATGCTTTTTTGACAGACTCGTGTGGAGTGTTGTCAAAAGCACCCTCTATGTCTGGAAAGGCGCACACTACGGTTTCCTTATTCGTCAGCGCATCTTGGATTTGGTCCGTCAGCTCCACTAATGCAGTCTCAGTGGATTTGCCTGTTTGATAGGCTTGCTGTCAGGGGTGTAATGGCACCCCCTCCAAGATGTCTGTTCTGATATAGTTATCTACAGCTTTTTCCACCGTTTTCAAAAAGAATGATGTGAGGCTGATAGGTCTGTGGGATTTAGGGTGCGTAATGTCCTTTTTCCCTGCTTTTGGTATAAAGGTGACTTTAGCCCTTCGCCAAGCTTCTGGAATGTACCCCAACTCCAGACTACTTCGGCTTATCCGAATCATGTGAGGAAGAATTTCTTCCTGCCCTTTCTGAAGTAGAACTGGAAAATTCCCGTCTACTCCCGGTGTTTTGAACAGCTGAAAGGTATTGATGGCCCATTTTAACCGTTCGCTACTACATATGTGTCTTGCCACTGTAGTAGCTTCTTTATTTGGTGTTTTATATATCTCGGAAGGATTTTCCGAGGTTCCCACTTTGCTTTCGGGAAAGTGGGTTTCTAGAAGGAGGAGAGCTCTTTCTTCTTCACTTTCAGTGAAGCTTCCATCTGGCTTTCTTAGTGCCATTCCTGAATCGATTCTACCCTTCGCCATTACCTGTGTGATTTCCTCGCAGAACTTTCTAAAGCTATCTCTTTTCGCTTTCCTGATAGCTTTATTGTAGGAAGTAAGTTTCCCGGTGTAACTCTGCCAATCTCCGTTACGCTTGGCATTGTTAAAGAGCTTCCGTGTATCGGATCTTAATTTTGACAGATGGCTGTTTCACCAAGGTGCGTTTTAAAAACAACAAAACAACATATTTAATCTATAGGAAACATGTTTCCTACAAATTTTAATTATAGGTCACATGTCTTCCTTTTGCTGTTTGTTAGTCATATCTTAATTCATTGTGTTTTACTTTAAATGTTTGTCTTTGACTTTTTATTTTGGAAATTTCAATATTTGATGTTTTTTAAGACCTAAAGAAGGCGTAACTTTAGTCGAAACATATTATCTTAAAAGTATAATAAACACATTTATGAATGAAAGGACATTTACAGAACACATACTTTAAACATAATAGTATTAAGAATTTCCCTTTTATAGTAGTTCAAATTTGTTTCCTTTTAACATCCATAGATTAAGGTTATGGATGGTGGGGGATATAACAATATGTGTACTATGTAGATACACTAGGTACATACATACACAAAATTTTATATTTACGACTTTCTTCTTCTTCAATTAGGAGCATCTTTAATTCGATAATGTTAAAATATCTTCTATTGTCAATGTCAGTCTTTTAGTACATTATTAAATAACCAAAAGTCTAACTTTATCAGCATTATTCAACCTTTTATAATCCTGAATTTTATGAATATTATATCGTAGTTTTTTTCTTTTCGCTCACTACTCTTTCAAGCGACTACACTAGTAGAATAGTTACCTTCACACAAAATAATTGTACGAGTTATTAAAATTGTTAGGGTGGAGAAACTCTCATTAGCAAGCCTTTTATGTCACAGTAAAAGCACTTATATATATAACGAATATACCTCTCTTAGAAAGATAAACTAAAGGCTCCTTGCATGAAGTGTAACTAATTTTTTGTTCAAACAGTTTAACAATGACTGCAAAACACCCATGATGAACTGAGTATTACCTTCGGTACAACACATAACGACTGCCTGGACTGTGTAGTTAATTTGAATAAGTACCTTTCACAAGCTTTGTAAAAAACATTATACAAAGAGAAGGGTACGAACAAAGGTATCGAATGAAGCTTGATAAGCAGCTTTCCGGGAAGCTTACGCATCAATACTGAATAAGGTTTATATTTCATTAAGCCTTTCTAATTAAAGCATTCGTAATTTTGTTTTCTTTTTATTTTAAATAAATTTTAAAATGCTACTTCAATAACTAGTTGCGAACCCTAAAAAATCCAAGTTTAAAGTGAAGGCATTTTATTGCTGAGGTCATAGCAATATATAGTGCTTCCCAAGATATCTACAGAAGATGGCAAAGAATTTGTAAAAAATGTAACCATCAAATGTTTCTTCCGGTCGTTTCTACTGCAACACCGGTAAATAAGTATTATTTACAAAAAGAAAGTTGTACTTTAAACATTGTGGTTAAATATGAAACTATATGTAATTATCAATTCAAGTAACTGTAATTTTCCTCACATAGCGGTTTACTATGGGCGAGAGCATGGTTTATCGAGTAACGTGCACCTCACAAACAAATTCCTCTCCAAACGGAGCGGATTATTTCCGGAAAAATATCTGTAGAGTTAGTCCTATCACTCCAGCATGGGAAATCATAGATCGTAAACCAAAGTGAACCACATAGACTGGCTTCAGACGCACGTAGAAGAACTACCCTTAGGGAAGATTTTGTTCTAGAACACTTGGTCTATCCTTAACACCTGAGCATAGACGTGTTAAAGTGGGGCAGTGCAGTCGGCGACAATTTTAGCTGTGAATCACAATTTTCTTTATGTTGACATGATGGCAGTACAAAAGGTGTTGATACCTTGGAAAAAGGGAAAATGGAGACTGCATTTCTCAGCAGAGCAGTTACGATCAGCGTAGTGGCTTGGAGCACTATCCAGCGTTAGCTTCCAGGTTTCCAAATTTACGTAACTGAAGCAGTTGTCAGTTACATGTAAGATGTCGTAGAACCCGTAGCATGACCGTTTGTACAAAAACTTAGAACGAATATTCCAATAAGATAATACTCGAACTCATATAACGCGGCTAACTATGTTTTTCTCTAACCGAAACAATGTACCTTTGCTTCCATGGCTCCAAGATTGTCAGATCTGTGACCCATAGAACACATGGGATGTTATCAGAGACGGCTTCTCATACGAAACCTTTTATGTTACTAACAGAGAAAAATTATGCTAGCAAGTTAGTGCAGTCTGATAGGAGATAGCCCAGGACACACTATCCGGTTAATTAATTCAATGCCCAACCACAGTACTAAAATGAGTGTATATGTGATTCTACACGTTTATTAAATAGAAATTATTTAGTTATAACTTTTTCTCTTGAATTGTATTTTTCTAAAAAATTCATTGTAGTGAATTTGTAAGTGCAGCCGGTGTAATACGTTTAAATGTTTTTATATTCAATTTTTCGAAGATCTTAGAAGATACCAACAAGAAAGCAATAGAACTGTAACAAATTATAACTTCTAACATTTTGTTGGGTAAAGGCTCAACAATTTCAGCTATGTTCTAAACATTGGAATAACAATTTATTCGGAATACTGCATTAAACATATATGTTATAAGTTTGTAGTATTTATATAGAAGTTCTTGTAGTATTTCCTCCGTGATCACATCAAGGTCAGGCTTTTTTAAATATTTATTACACGAGTAAGGGTTTTTATGTCTTTGTTAATTTTTATCCTAGAATGCGAAAAACCTATTTGAACTGGAACTTTGAGGTATTGCCTAATTTGAGTCTTCTATAGTGATTCTTGACAGGAGTGGCTTGAAAACTTTAACTTGAATGCCATCTTTGATTGGTGCATTGCGGTGCAGAGGTAATGTGATGGACTTTGTATGTAAACTGAAATGTTTTGCTTTTTGATTTACCGAAGCAATTTTGACTTTATATTTTTCCTTTTCATTTTTACTAATATAAGTCCTGTAAAAATGTATATAATGTACAGCACCAAAATAATAGCGTTTTATATAGATAATTTTGAAGTATATTTAGTAGTGTTTTTAAGAACTGTTTAAATTAAGACATCGACCTTCCCTATTTAAATTAAAATCAATATAATATTAATAAATTATGTACTCCTAAAATAACGCCATTTTGCTGTTGTTTTGTTTGATTTTCCTAAACGCACACCTGATTTACATCCAACAATACACTGGCTTGATAGAAATAATTTAACAGTTGTAGAGTTTAAAATAAAAGCCTATGATCGATTTAGTTTTACTGCTCAAGAAAACCAGTATGAACTTTTGGTGGAACTGTATTGCTTCATTATTAAATAGAATTATATATTAAAAACTGTAATTTATAAATAAAATATGGTTATTAGTGCCTTCGTAAAAAAATGATTTTACTATCTAACTCCCCATATCTAGGTTGCAACACATATTCATTTATTCATATTATTTGTACAAAACTTTTACCAGAATTGCACATATTCATGTATGTATATATATGTTGAGATACAACTTTTGTACCATTTCCGATTGATAAAATAACCTCCGAAATTCTATGTGTATAAATAAAAATAAAGCTGGGAATAAGATAAAAACTTTAAAAAAGTTATGTATTGTAGTTATGTTATGTTGTTATGCTGTTTCCTTTCGAAAACTTTTGTACAATCTGCAGATAACCACTTTGCATAATGTAATAACTTCAATAAAGAGGAGGATATGCATGAGGTTTTTTTTGTAACCCTTTTGTATAACCAATACATATTTATTTAATCAATAATAAACAAATGAATATCTCACACGCCAATATTAGCATAATACTGGAATGTAATCAGTTTCAAGGGGTATCTGGTCGATTTGTATCGGATAGAGTTGAACATCCACATGTCCGCTTAATATATAATATTCTTAACGCTATCCGATATTAATATCCAGGAACCCAGTAAACTATGGTGAGAGAACCAGTTAATTTGTTTTCCAAACATGGCAAAAATTTGTCTAAAAATTGTATCGATGCCTTCAATTATAAACTGCTAAAGCTGTCAATATGTGTCGATTGGTGCCATTTATTTTGTATATATATATATTATTATATATATATATATATATATTTACATCCCGCTAACTATTTTGCTTCCTTTCATAACGCGGTCGTAGTGCGTCCCCAGGAAGGAGTGTAGTTAGACGCATTTTAGTGACGTATATTGAACCGCGGGAAAAAATGGATAACGCCGATCACTTTTTTATTGCTGTAGCTTTAAAATGAAATTATACGATTTTTCATTCTACGCACTTTTTTGCTTCCTTACATTTGCCTATCTATTTTGCGTCCACTGCGTATATTTTCAGACAAATTGCTAACTATTTTGCGTCCGATGTATATTTTTTTGTATAAACTTGTAAGTATAATGCGTCCGCCACGTTGCCACATGTTGGTCGAAATAAACCTATATAGGAAGCAATTTAGCATATTTAATATAGGATCAATATAAAACTGTATTTTTTTGTTTTTCGTGGTGGACGCAAATTAGTCGAATAAAGTGTATATCGCCAGTCGAGAACACTGTATGAGGTTTGGTCGAATTTGATAACTAATTGAATTGAAAATTAGGTTAGCACCGTTTTTTAATGCTTGAGAATTATTTTGTATGTGAAAGCTGATAGAAACATAATGTGAGTGCTAAAAAAATAAAGTCTTATTTAGTACTAATTATTATGGTTTTAAAGCACATTTTTATGCTTATCTGGGAAAATATAAATATATTGTACGAACTAAATACCTCGGAACTGATTTTCCTGCGAACCAAAAGTTTTGAAACAAAATATACTTACTTTCTGGAAGTATTTGGTAAATGAAAGAACTGCTAAGAAAATATCACCAATTACAAACTTCTTACAAGCATCATTCAGTACTCAGAGGGTTTGAAACCAACAAAGGGGTAGTGTGTAAAGAAAAACCTAAAGGTTGATCCTGTGAAAATTACACTAGTTTCCTTCACGAAAAAAAGAAAGCTGGGTGACCTAAAGCCACCAACTCTTCATAATAAAAAGATGTAATTCAGTCAAGAATCCAAATCCTTAGGAGTGGTTCTTGACTCGAAACTAACTTGGAATCAACACTTGACCACATGACAAATAAATGTAATAGCTAATGGCATTAATGATAACCCTTGCTGGGTATCACTGGTGTAATTAACAGCAGAGGGACCGCCTCTTTGGAGACCATTGTGGGCCTCCCCCCGTTGGAGCTTTATGTGAGAGCGGAGGCAATGAATGCGATCCCTAGACTGAAAGCCAACAACCTGTGACATCCCAACTTCAGGGTGGGAGGGCACATTTATACTACGGGCACGATGCTCGACGGGCTTGCTGCAAATGCCCACGGATAGCATGGCACCTGAAATTATCTTCACTGAAAAGGTGAAAATCTCCATACCGAACAGAGACCAGGCACGTAGTGAGAGCACTGCTAATGATAATTGGTTCACGGACGGATCCAAATCCAGCCAGGGCACAGGAGCCGGTATTTGTGGGCCCAGTCCTAATCAAAGGATATCCATAAGCCTGAGGAAACATACAACAGTCTTCCAGGCAGAGGTATTCGCCCTTGCAACCTGTGCAGAAATGATTGCAAAAGGGGGCTACATGAGGAGGAAAATTAATATAATGACTGACAGCCAGGCTGTCATTAAGGCATTCTCGAACCACATAACTAGGTCAAAACTAGTTCGGGACTGCAAACAATCTCTCAATGCACTGGCACGAGACTACACGGTGTCTCTGATTTGGGTGTCGGAACATGAGGATGTAAATGGCAATGTAATAGCCGACGAACTAGCCGATTGAGGCTCTAAGAGACACTTCATGGGTTCAGAGCCCGTATGTGGAATTACTAAGAATTCCGCAAAAAGGGAGATCTGGACCTGGTTAGATAAAGAAAGTACAAAGAAATGGAGTCGACTGAAGGTCAACTATATACCAAAGCCCTGATAGGGAATGGGGATGTTAGTTTCTCTGATAACCTACTCAGGTGCAGTAAGAAAGAAGTTAAAACCATTACTGGGCGGGTAGCTGGACACTGTCTCCTGCAAAAACATCTATACAACACAGGCCGAGTAAGCGAACCGTGGTGTAGAAGATGCGAACTACAGGAGGAAACGAGTTTACATGTAATCTGCACATGTGAGGAACTGAAGGTACTCAGGCAGAAATATTTCGGGAGAGATCTATTGGAGCCCTCGAAGGTTCTCAAGTTTCCAGTGGGCAAGATACTGGGCTTTATAGAGAACACCAAGCTGCTCGAGTAGAAATAAGAGAATTAATAGGGATGGTACAATGAGCACCTAGCTCAAGTGCCCGGACAGTAAGTGCCCACCCTAACTTTAATGAATGAATGAAAACCCTTAGAACAATTCGGAAAACATCGAGATTGACATCTTGTAAGCCTTTTGTTAACCTATGGATCCCTGATTTGGTGGACAAAGACCACGCAGAGGAAGACGATTATTAACTCGCAAAGAGACGAAGATTAGCTTGCTTGTGCATCACTGCAGCTGCATAAATCTACTATGGAAACCATGTCAAATCTACTCTCTTTATTTACATTAATGGGGTGGCAAGAATGGAAACTCCTAGGAATGTCAGAATAACATAACACAACCGTATTTTTTAAATGGGCAGTGATACAATTACTCTCAAAATCTCCTTCGACAAACCCTTCAAGATTATCGTGAACGGGGATGGTTGGACAGCAAAACCCAAAATTGGTATGCAAAGCTGATCAGTATTCCATCCGACAATCGAACCGCTCTAAAGCAGTATTCTATTAAGTAACCTCAAAACTAACTTGGAACTGCTTGGTAAATCTTGAACTACTGACTAAACACAATAAAGTTACTTTGGTGTGAATACCAGGGCATAAGGACATAGCATGCAACGAACTAGCGAATGCTAACAAGGACTCTTCCATAAAATTCATTGGATCTGACCCAGCTCTCGAGATAACCAATACTGCGATACGTGATGCAGTAACTGAGTGGACCGAAAAGAAACACCAGGCTTACTGGAACAGTATGAGGACAAACACAACAAAGGAATAATGAGGCAATCATCCAGGCATTTAGCAACCGAATACAGCTTAGAACGGTACCGAATCGATGAACATGGTACGGCTGCCTAAGATAGTATCCACATAGAATAAGCGTCTTTAAAGATGGACCTGTATGTAGACTATGCAACAAGGAGAAGAAGGTAGCCCACCACGTTGTTTTTGAATGCGTTTCATTGGAACGCAGAGACTACCATTGCGGGAAGCAATCAACTTGAAGGCTAATCTGCCGGAAAAAATACCACACAGGCTGCGAAGCCTAGTTAAGGCAATTAACACCTCTTTATGTAAAGAAATACACTACTTGTATCTAAGGAATAATACAATGCAGTGTTAAAGGAATAGGAAGATGATCTATATTCAGTGCTCAAATCAATCCGATTTTGAAACCAAACCCAGTTTTCAAAACCAAAATCCATTTTTGAAATCAGAAGACAGGTATTTATAACTTAATTAACTTCAAAAAATACACACGGTTTTTTTACCTTAAGTTGTAAAACCGTTTTTTTTTTTTACTGAAAATCGATTAACCGGTTTTTGATATCTGGTGATTTTTGCAACACTAATATCTACCGTTCTTAAAATTTATCAGTATACAAAAAATCTGCTTTAACAAAAATTGCACATTCATATCAAGATATCATAATATTTTCATTTGAAATTATTTAGTATATGTGTGTGTTGTGCAGTACATTAACATTTGACCATAATAACGATGTTGTATACGCCATAGGTCCAGAAAGATATTATAATAATAAATTTTAATGATTAGATAATTAATTAAGGTATTTTTATTTTATAAAAATATAAAAGTCGAATCGTTTGGCAATTATGTAGGACTTTACATTAAACCAGCCACAAAATTCTACCGAATCAACTTCTTCAATTAATTACAAATGACTACAGAAATAAAAAATTAAAAATCAATAAAATTTTGTATCCGCTGTATTAGGTACATACTCATACATTAACAGTAATCTTTCCCTATTGTTTGTTTTAACGTGTTAAATTACATCTTGATATAGAGCCGGAACATATATTTTCAAGAAATCTCATGCATCTCATATTTTTCTTATTGTGAAACTGGCATTTCGGCACTATATATCACAACAACTTTTAAAAGCAGTGCAAATGGAACATTATGTTATAGACCCAGCGTAACGTACGGAGCAGTAGTATGGTGACCAAAATTGTAGTAAACGGAGGCGGTCAAAACGCCAAGTGTCGTACAAAGGCCAGCGTCTTTAAGTGGCACGGGTGCAATGAGATCGATCCCGCCACTGTAATGGAAGTCATTCTAAATCTGCCACCGCTATATATTTACATACAAGGAAATAGTATATAGCATACTCAAGCAACAATAAGTAAATTGCACAGCGTTGACTACAAAAAACTATTGAATAAACTTAAGGAGGCACTCTTTGTGGGATGCCATGCGATGCCATGTTTCAAAATATCAGATTATAATACCAGATAAGAGGGATCGAAAGGGCACCCGGTGAGAGCGGACTCGAAACGGTATACAGACACCTCTGAACAGGCTACGGCATAGGAGCTGGAATATATGTAAAGAAGCTAGTGTAGTTAGGCTGAGTTGCTGCAATTCATCATTGTGTCAGAGAAATCGAACCACCTACACTTAAGGCGTTCGTTACGTAAGTGCTGAGTCTAAGTAATTTGGGACTGTGTAAGCGCCCTAAATCAGGTCGGTACCGATCTGCATCAGCATAGGTTCCCAACACTCGAAAATGAGGAAAATAAGAGAGCGGATGATCTTTCCAGGCAAGACTTGTTAAGGTCCTTCGTCAGAGTTGGTCCTTCTTTTGGCATTACCAAATCGCAAATTTATTTATTTATAACCAGCATGATAAACCTACAGGGGTCTCATATACCCCGTCGGTCTATTTCAAACTTCAAAGTCGTTTATAAGTAATGCATTTCATCGTGCAGCAGTGCCACGTCCTTATCGTCGATCAAGCATGAAAGATGTTAGTGGCAGATTGCGTTGGAAAGTATGCTCGTAACAGCGATAACATTTGAGAAGATGAGAACTACTTTCTTGATGTGTCAAAGTAATTGTAACGGCAGGTACAGCACTTGTCAATATGACGTTTATAAGTATGTGGCAACTGTGCGACACAGAATATACATAAACAGCATATTAAAAATTAACAATTGAGATATGTATAAACAATAACAAATGTCGTCTCAACTAAAACTACAGACTAAAAGCTAGGAACTAGACGCATGATGAGTCCAGAGAATAGTGGCAAAAGTGGCCAGGACAGAGACAGGCAAAAAAATTCTAAAGGAACAAAGGCGTGAATTTGCTAGAGACCTACTGAGTAAAGACAGGAATATGTCAAGATGTCAAAATGGTAGTAGGTCTGCTGACTGGTCATTGCAAACTAAACAGGCATATGTACAACATTGGCTGGCAGATGATGCTATTTGCAGATTTTGTCAGGAGGAGGAAAAAACACCAGTTCATGTACTGTGGTAATGCGACGACCTGGCGAGGACAAGGTTTCTAGTCATGGGCGTGGAGAACCCCACAGCTAACAAATACACAAAAGAGGCGCTCTCAAGGATAGTAGACCTAATTAAATTAGAGTGTGTCTTCTAGGAAAAAAGGTGACCACATAGATCTGAAAAGATTGCAGTGAAACCTATCCATCCACCATCTTAACCCTAACCCAACTTAATCTATGTGTCGGTTGAGGTCGATGAAAGAAAACACTTAATAACTGTTTAATTGATATATCGACAAATGTTTGCTATTTACATTTGTCGATATATCAATTAAACAGGTAAAAAAGTGTGTGCTTTAATGAAGAAGCATCCTCAGACTTTATACCATCCTAGAAATCAGATACCTAAGCTGAATGCAAGTTTTGAATATTTGAACTGAAAATCTATTTTAAATGTCGATTTCCCCACTTATTGGATAAGCAAGACTATGACATGTTTTATTTTGGTGGAGGCGCCAGGTGCCATACTTCAATCTTTGCAGTTCTTCCGTGCTATTACTTATGATATACCATACTGTAATCAATTGAGAAAATTGTAAAGAAAGAATAGTCGATTTCACTTCCCGTGTGGCAACGTCTTCTCAGATTAAAGTTGTTTTTTTGATTCTAATTGATTTATTAGGTGGTCTATACATAGTCGACACTTTAGTACAATAGTGAAATCTATCATATGATATCCATTTTCTAGAATTTGTTTACTATAACTGAAAGATAGTTGTTGTGGCCAAACTGGATTTTGTAATGTTTTGGGAGATATCCTTGGCTATTGAACTAAAATAAATTAATGGGAGAAACCTAACTGAAAAATTATGTGAGGTATCAAAAAAAAAAAGAAATGCTGGAAGAGAAACGGTAGTATAAATTAAATAATTTTAAATTTCTGGTAAATATTACATTTTGTAAAGAAAACATCTATAAAAAAATCAAAATCACGGGCACTCTTACTAAACCGATACTTTTCAAATGCTTCACAATGTATTCATTAGTCAAAGGAAAAGAAACACTTCTAACATTTTTTTTAATATTTGTCATACATATGCCTACTGATTTACAATCACTAACCTCATCGATTCTTCTATATGTGTGCGACGTTGCCAAGTAGAAGGAAGCAAAATAATGCGCGGTATGTATAAAAATATACGGCATAAGTATATTATTTCGCTCTATCGGCGTTTCTGTGAACTAAATTATACGTGAATTTTACATATGACGCACTATTTTGCGTCCACCTATTTTCCATCTTAGGTACTAAACGGGTTGGAATAAAAATATGAGAAAAAAACCTGGCAATGGTGGTGGCATGACAACGGGCATGTACGGACAATTTTTTTTTCTTAGCGGTTTACTCGATTAATAAGGCCGAAACTATTTTGCGTCCGGTATACGGACGCAAAATAGTCGAGACGCAAAATGTAATGTAAAATGGCAATGCATGGACGCAAAATAGTGCGTGGGATAAATATATATATATATATATATATATATATATGTATATATATATATATATATATATATAGGAATTCAAAGAAAAATACTGTTAAGAATTTCTTCCACGGAATATGGTTTTATTTAATTCTTGTTAGCATTTAAGCCTTAGTGACGTTTCGGGCCCTAAGTTTATTTGGCCCTTCTTCAGACCTGTTTACAATAAATGATTATGTACCAAGTAACTTGATTAGTAATTGTTGAAGATTACTTACATTCGGCAAAAAAGAGGAACAAATATTTAAAATTCTTGGCAGAAAACATCTAATCAGTACAATTTCCGGCTTAAATTAAAATTACCATCTCACTTCTTCTCCACACCATTTGTTAATCACAAATTTGATAATTAAAACTATTGTAAAAGGGACAAGGGACAGCACTTTAAAACATTGTTAATTGTTAAAAATTTTTAAATAAAGATATTGTCGAGGATGCATGGCGTTTATTTTATATGTGCAATAATTCTTTTTTTGTTAAATTTAAATAGAAGAATATAGAAATCAGACATGTTGTGATTTGTGAGAATCACAGGAAAGAGAGCAACTGTGACGAGACTAGATTAGAAGTACAGGGGTAATAAATGAAAACGGAACTGAAACTAAATAGTTGTATTTAATCTAATGTTAAAGTTTTGTAAAAGATGTTTATACGGTTTTAGTGAGGTGGTGGACTGTTCTTTGGTATTCTGTGGAAGAAATTCTTAACAGTATTTTTCTTTGAATTCCAATACAAGGAACTATCAGCTACAGCTACTGATCATCTCCATATTTATATCTATATATATATATATATATATATATATATATATATATATATATATATATATATATATATATATATTGTTAAAGTTGTATTAGATCGGAAACTTTAATAATAAAATGAAGCGACAGTAAAGATTGATAACAAAATTCTAATCTTCCAACAAAACAATTTTTGATTAAATTTATTTTTACCATATTAACTAAAAACAATATTTGCGTATAAAATTATCATTCACACCTAATTTTACGTAATGCACATATAAAAAATATATATCGTCCAGTGGCGGCTCGTGGTCGGAAACGTAGGGTGTTCACAAAATCAAGACCATGCAAATTTTTAACTAAAATCCAAACATTTTTTTCGTACATATATGTACTTCTTAAATTTTCTTTGTAAAATCTCTAAATTTGCCTCTTTGCGTCAAATTAAGTTCTCGTTTTGGTCTGCCCATACTTTTAACTTGAATTTTTTGTTCATAACTAAACGAATTAAAATTGTCTTTCAAATATTGCACAGTAAAACTGTTCGCATCCATAGTTCTTATTTATATATTTTTTACGTACTGTATATTTCATTTCATTACTTTTTTTACGTACTATATATATTCTTTTTTGTTTGTCAGCTGCACCAAAGCGCATTAGTGGCGGCTTTGCTTTGTTGGCTTTTTGCAGAGGGATTTAAGAATGCGGCGTAGTTTTTAACTGCGGCTGCGCTATTGCCAATTTATTTTTGTTTTTCTAAAAAAATCAATTATTATTTGTATCTTTGAGGGAAATGTGCGTTTTTTTTGGAACAGTTAAAGATTTACGAGTTTAAGTTTGTGATTTTATGTGCGCGGGTTTAATAAACGTATTGCTGTAGATGAAGTACCTCAAACGAAAATTTAAATCAGTGTTTTAAATCAAATATATAGTTTTTTTTTTAACAAATATATTGTCTAATATCCTTTTTTTTTACAAAGTTAAATTTAAGATTTTTATAAATTAACACTAAGTATTTAAATTGTTACAACCATGTTAATTGTGTTAATTATATCAACTTTTATCATCTACAATTTTTTGAAAATTCTTATACCTAAAACTAAAATATAAAATTAAACTTAATACGAACCTGTATTAATTACTCATCTAAACTGCACGAGTGTGATTAAACATTGAGCACTGGCTTAATATCAGCAACAAATTAATGGATTAATATATTAAAATTTTTAAATTCCAAACAAAAGAAAACAACACATGTGAATCTGCCGTATCCCTCCCCACCTCTGCTACGTCCTTTATGCGGCTAGGCATTGGATAAAATCAACGTAGTCCCGCCTACTCGGCGCACGTGCTCCGTCGTCGGTCGCTTGCTCGCGATGTACATACATATTTATAGAAAGGAACATCGCGTCGTTTATTCATTTCGCTGCGTTATTTTTCACGAATATATTAAGATCGAGTAATAGATTTTATTAGTTTGTAATCGACGATTTGTTTAGGGGGTTCACGTGCTCATGTGCTCCTATACAGAAACCGCCACTGATATCATTACAGCTTAGAAATATGATAAGTGGAGTAAGTAACGTAAGGACAGCAATGCATCTATTATCAAACATGCATACTATTTATTAGATTAATCCGCTTTACTATAAATTCTTTAACAAATTATAGAAAAAAAATGACTTAATATACATCATTGTTGTGGTATAGGATGACAAATAGTAAAACCAATACAAACAAATATAAATTATTTATTTTACTAATTTATTTATTTGAAGTATTACCAAAGATACGAAAGTTTGGAGTTGAATGTAACTTACAAACCTAGGCGCATTTTCTACAAACCGGAAACCCGTTTTATAGTAAAGTTCTAATCTATTGAATAGTAGGGCTAGAAAATACGTTAAAAAATAAATAATATTCGAGAAATTGTCTGAGATGACACATCTCTTGTTTCATTATTAGATTTTATTATATGCGTATAATGCTAATTGACTGTCTTTATCGGAAGAATTTAATAAAAACTATTGACAAAAACTTATTATAGGTACGTATATTCTAGCTCCAAATACAAACAGAGATATAGTACTGAAAGAAAGCTATCTATAGCGAGCATCAGTACATATGAGTTGTTATTCTAATACGCGATACTTTTCATTTGGAGGGATAATTTTATAAACATAACGTCATCTATTTTATCAAAGATAGTTTTGTAAACTTAACAGAAATTGGTATACTTTAAAGGATCTAAAATATATATAAATGATTTAGAAATTATATTATACTGAAATAAAAATATTTTTAAATATGTGCATTTTTATGAATAAGAGGGTTCTTAAAGTTAATTAACAAAACTGTTCTTCTTGCGAGTGGTCTCTGTGAAATAATAACCACTCAAAGCTTCCTAGATAACCGATTTCTACTTGGGTGATCAGTCCTCCAGCTTTCGGAAGAAATCTTCCAGCAGAAAATGGCTACAATGCAGAAAATATTGCTTGTTTGAAAATAATGGGATTGTTGGTTCCACATCTTCCCAATAGGTTCAAATTTTAGTACCTATTGATACTTTGTTTGACAGATAAACTGAAATCGCATAATTCATTTTTGGATTTCTTTCGATTGAGGCGGTTAATAGTCATACATTTAGCTTCTCACCAATGGAGGACATATACAATGGAATATAAGAAACGTCACTATTGTTACTGAAAGCGTATTGATACTAATAAAGTATCGCCAGAAAAACGTACTTTGTAATTTTCGGCAGATACCTTGAAAATATTAGTGTACGAGTTTATTGGATTATATTTTTTCTATTACCTACTGCATGAGATGCATTTATTTTTATAGAATGATAAAATTCGCAGCGTTCCCCTTCATCATAATTTTTTCTATGGTAAAAGCTACCAGCTAGTTAGCTAGAATGCGAAACTAAAAACAATTATTCGGGGTTTGATTGTTATTTTCATTCATCAGATAGCCTGAACACTGACTATATTTATAACATTAGATGTTAACTCTTGCAGAATGAAGGTTTGAAAATATAAGCTTTCTTTGATTAAACTTATCGATTTTACCTTTCACGCACAATTAATTCAATTAATTAGAAATTGATCAGACCGAAAGGTCTTTGCTCATTTAGCAGAATGACTTTTTATCTACCGTACATTATTCCGATTTTCCCATTTACTAATTTCTTCCTTTGTCACTCTATTAGTGCCAACAAGTTGGTTGTATTGTCTTCAATCTGTAGTCACCCCTCGCAACTTCATCGCGAAGTTTGGAAGATTTAAAGTTTAATAACTAGGGAAGTGTGGATAATAAAGATTAGATGGCTTGCGGATGACATATTTGAGCTAACAAATTACAGAGTGCGAACCTACTGTGAAAAATATCTATTAGCAATCCGACATTACGGTGCTTTGCGGAAACAACTTTAGAAATTAGATCCGAATTGCTATGGTTTCTAAAAATTCTGGCAGTAAGTTGTCTATTTTAGGTAACATATCAAAAGATTAATCTGTAATCTTTATTATATGTGTTATAATGCATCGAGTTAATTGCTGCGTTCAATGATGCCTACACTCAGAAAAGTTATTGTGTTGAATTAACAAAATACTCTTTAAATAAAAAAAAATGTAGTCCTTTCTAATCCTGTATTGTGAGTTAAATATCGTCTTTATAAACTTTACAAGTTTCGGCCTTGAGCCATCGTCAGAAGTTATAACTAAAAGATCGAAATACATTATATTAATGAACAAAAGGAAAACTACATGAATGAAAATATTAAGGAATAAAATTGTATAATATGGAATATGTGAGGTTATGAAATGTGAAGTGATATATAAAGATATTTAAAAAATATATATACAATAATACTTACAGACACGTCACGTTTATATATGTACCCATACCTAATCATCATAATTAATTTAAATGAAAATTTACTATTTTAATTATATTAAATTAATCACATCATGCTAATAAATTGTTTAAAATTAAAAATACTTATATTAAAACCTTCACTTTCGTTTAAATTTAAGGTACATTTTGTTTGGTAATTTAATATTGAATGTTATGAAAAAAATATTATGTATATTAAGTCATTTTTTGTTATATTACTTAATATGCAGAAAGGAAAATAATAATCAGGGTACATTTTCCTAATCAGTATGAAATATGCATATTATAAATTCCAAATTCACAATTTATGTGCAATTGTCTTGCAAATACTCTTCAAAGCAAATTAGTAATGCAAGTATTAGCTTATTTTCCGCTCGGGTCAAATGTCAAATTATTGCTGAGTAATTTGTTTGAATGTAAATACACACTACCCTGAATTTTGGATTTACTAACAGCAAAAACAATTTGCATATTTAACCGGGTAAAAACAAACTACTTCAACCGCTCGCTGCGAAGTACGTTGTTCGTTGGTATGTACGAGTATCGTACTTAACCGTACGCTCTAGAGATCCTGGTAAATTTACGGCTCGTCTTATTGTTAGATAAACACGTTATCTGTTATGGATGTTATAAATCCATAATATTACGGATTTATGTAACACTTTATTTATGAAAAATTAAATAATTACAAATCATCCTAACCCCGTGCTCCACCTAAAGGTACTACAGTATGCTACCTATTCTAGTACTATATGGATTCCATAACAAGTGAAATGTTCCTATTCTAACTTAATAATTTCCCTACAAAAATATAATACAGTAACTTCGCAATTATGTGAATACTGCTTTATGTGAAACGCTGAAATATGTGAATAACTAAAAATGTGATTAGTTCGCATAATCGTGAGTCTACTGTAAATCGATCAGCTATCAGTTGTTATTATATTTGCACCCATGGAATAGTTATGGATAGTTATCCAGCATTCGCTAAGGAATAAACAAAACCATGGAAAACCTTACTCTGGGAAGAAGTCCCAGATCTTGTTACTGCAAATTATTATTATGCTTCTGAATTGTAAAGAGCCAGCCTCCACGTCCCCTCAATAGCCGACAGGTAGCTGTTCGCTTTTTCACACATCATAAATTTGAAGTTGAAACAGGATAGAAGAAGATATTTATGTAACAGATTTGAGTACTGATATCCCGCGCCTCATGGAACATGGTTTTGGAAAGGCCCTTGAAGGAGAGAAGTATAAGGTGGTGGTACAGCTTGTGTCCATATGAAGCTTATTGGGCGCCTTTTTATTTTGCCGCCACTTGCGGCCGTTTGAGCACTAGTATTCTGAGCCGCGTGAAACATGCTTTTAGAAGAGTTTTTGAAGGAGAGAAGTATAAGGGGAAAACTGTACATTTTATGTCCATATAAACCATATTGGGCACTTTCACATTACAGCCACCTACGTCCGTTTGAGCACACAGATATCCTGAGTTTCATAGTTTAGGAGGGCTTTTGAAGGAAACGGATATAAGAGAAATGTTGAACATTTTTTTGTACACATGTAGCATTGTGGACGTTTTTCTTTTTGACTCACCTGTGCCCGTTTAAGCATTGCTATTCCGAGTCTCATGGAACATGGTTTTAGGAGGGCTTTCGAAGAGGAGAAATTCAAGGGAAGGATTGTAGATTTCTCGTTGACATGAAGCATAGCAGGTGTTCCGTATTTACCGCCACCTGCGTTCGTTTGTAACACTGATATTTTGAGACTCACAGAATATGGGTTTAGCAGTGTTTTTGAAAGAGAAAAATAGAAGGGAAAAATTCTACATCTTTTTTCCACATGAAACATAATGGGCGTTTCCTTTTTGCATTTTCTTCCATCCATTTACATTCTTCCCCCATTTACAGTACTGATACCCTGACCTTCAAATAATATTATTTTACCAGGGTTTTGAAGAATAAAAATACAACGAAAGGTTGTACATCTTTTATCTACGTGTTTCAGTGACGACTGGTACATACGTCGCAGGCGGGACCAATACAATGATTGAAGTTCGTGCGCTATTGTTCGAAATACGAACATGTTACGAACTTATGCGAAGAAATTAGATCATTGTAATGGCCCTTATAAAATGTAAGCACCAGGCGCGTTTTCTTTTTGGTGCCACGCCCACCATTTATTAATAAATTAAAATAATAACCACAGGTACTACATGGAGTTACCTACTCTAATTGTCACATTGTTCCTAATATGTCAGTGGTCCCTATTCTGATTAACTATTGCCTAATTACTATTGCGGATCTAAGGATAGTGATATTGATAATTTTGCCACATGCGTCCGTTTGTAGCACCGTCATTATGAGCCATGGAATATAGTTTTAGGAGGGTTTCTAGAGGAGGTGAATGTGAAAGAGAAGTTATACATCTTTTGTCCACCTGTAGGCCAACGCGCGTTTTCTTCTTGCTGCCAGCTGCCCCCATTTACATACTTGATATCCTGAACCTCATAGAACATGGGTTTCCCAGGATTTTATATGGAAGATACAAGGGGCAGTTGTTTCCGCACCTAAATCTGTTGGAGCACTGATATTATTATGAGCCTCAAGGAACATGATTTTAGCAAGACTTTGGAAGGGGAGAGATGTAAAGGGAAATTGTACATTTCTTGTCCTTATGAAATATAGTCGGCGTTTCGTTTTTGCTGCGACCTGCATTCGTTTGTTGCACAGATATTCTCAGCCTCACGGAAGAGTTAGGACGGTTTTCGAAGGAAAGAAAAATAAGGGAAAGATTCCGCAAAGGCTGCATGCCCATATATGAAGCGTTTTTCTTTTGTCGCCTCTTACGTTCGTTTGCAGCACTGATATTTAGCAGCACTTTAATCGCATGAGATATGGTTTCACCAGGGTTTTTGAAGAAGACGATTATAAGGGAACGTTGCACATCTTCCGCCTACTTGAAGCATAATGGACGTTTTTTTGTGCTGCCATTTATGTCTGTTTGTAACACTAGTACTCTGATGCTCATAGGACATGGCTTTTCGAGGGGGAGAAGTTGTGTATCTTTTGTCCACTTGAATCATATAGTGCGTGTTTCCTTTTTGTTGTCAGCTGAATCCGCTTACAGCACATAAACTGAAGATTACATGACGCTAAGATTTTTCTATTGGTTCTGCCATTAAAAGATCGTGGAAGTAACAAATTCGCAGCCGAGAACCACATTTGACACGAGGTGGTTTTATTAGTGTTTAGTAATAACTGCAACAAGACTTTATTGGTAGTTATTTAGTATAGTGAGTATCTTATACTATTTACGTGCACAATAAGGCAGTGAAAGCAAAAAAAACTTTTATACCAATGGTAATTTACCGATCCACATACATGTGTGCCGCTACAACACTTGTTCTCAGTGAATTCCTACCTTTATTTAATCTAATAAAATTGTTAAAGTAATGTTGGTACCTTTGCTACATTGGCATTAACATCTGGGGTTGATTCTATGTTGTGTATTATGTAGGAAATAACCGACAGAGTTCACTATTACGACGTCAGGTGTTGTTTCGTTCATATGTTGTTTTTCTTGTCATACCGGTCATCAGGTGCGCATTGAGCTGCGAAAAGAGGTGATGGAAGAAAGTTGCTGCGCAACACTACGGAGTTGAAATATGAGTGATAAGTGGTACAGATTTTTTTACGCCCTCTGAAACAAACTTAATTACAGAAAACCACTCCTATATCAATCAACTGAGCGATGATTTAATATTCTTGTATTTTGCATTTTTCTGTTTTTTTTTTTTATATTAATGAAATCAATATTATTCTCTATTATTGTAGATATCAGTCTTTAGAATATTTTTGTTTTTATATGTTGAAATCCATTGAATGTGGTTAGCGAAAGTGTATATGAAGAAAACGTCCTTAAAAAAAAGTAAAATTGAAAAATCGAAGAAAGAGCCATAGTCGAAACATGTTGTTTTAAAATATATTAAATATATTTGACAGTAAGGACGTTTTCGTTACATTCTCAAATTAAAAAGAAATGAAATATATGAAGAATTGGTAAAAGTTAAATAAAAAACATTTCGGATAATTTTTTTTATGAATAGACCTTCCAGAACACTAACCCTTGTATACACCTCTAAGACGAGTTAAGTTTATAAACGTGCTAATTTACCAACAGACATAAAAATTCCAGTCATGTGTAAACTTCAATATAACAACTGTCATTTTGCTTGGAAAGTTTTATAGGAAACAAATGATTTCATAGCCGAAACCACAGACTTCCCTGATCACTTCTAATGCAGTCCGCATAGTTCTCAAAAAGCCGAAATCTGCTGAATTCATTTTGGGGGAACTTTGGCAGTGGAATTTATATTAGTAAAACTTTAACGCGCATCACGCTGAATCGATAACAGATAGCATATATGTCGGATTTCTTTTAGTAAAAGGCAAAAATTTAAAAGTCGATAAAGTCAAAAAGATGTTCCATATGTAAGTATGTGCGAATGTTACATTTTATTAGATTACCATAAGCTCTTTATGGAAACGTTGAAATTGCATTATTCAGTTACTGAGCTTAGGGAGTGTACTATATTAAGTTCTGTATATAATACGGATGAGTAGGAGAAACGGTGTAAAACAAATTTGAAGTATAGGTATAGTAACAAAAATGTTTATTATTGATTTTTCAAAAAAAAAAAGAAAAACAATATTTCTGTATGCTATTACAAGTGGTCCTTTTCTAGAAATTTATTGCGTCTTTACCTATTAGTTTAAGATGTATTACCGATAACGTTCGCTGTCTATATTTCCAGCTTTAGGTTAACTGAATTGCCCACTGTGTTACATTCCTTTTATACCTGTCCTTGATTAATCCGTGCGTAAAATTTCTGCTCCATTTACCGTATAGATTTGAATAATGCGCTTTTCATGCGCTGCTAAGATGATTTTACCTTCCTGTTAACGTTCTTACTCTTTTTTGTCTCTAAGCCTTCCTTGACTTCTCACATAGGTAGTTCTTAGCAATTTTTATCACTTCTACATTACCAAGTCTATTCTACACGTATAGTCTCGTGTATATATATTTGATTTCGACTGCACAAATAGATACCTTTAATAAGCGATATTTAATTTATTAGTTGATCATAAGCACCAACCATTAATATATATTGTATGTTTTGGAAATTCTTCCATCCCCAATTCAATGTCACTATTTTTGTACTTGCAATTGATTACTGCACCCTGAAAATCTATCTAATACAATCTAGATTATAAGAAAAATATATATAGGTTGTCTCATAGATACTTATCAATGAAATTAATTGCCTCTATAGCACAAATAGTATAATACAATTTGGAGAAACATCGTTACTTGTGGTTTTAATACTGTAAGTTACATATTTGAGGTTGTACTATATATTCAAATACTTGTGTATGAGTTCCGTTGGTATGTAACGTATTGCTGTGTACTGATTGTACAAGCATAAATGTTTAAGGAAATTAAAAATGACAAAATTAATTCAGCTATTAAATTAACTAGCTCAGCAAATAAAAATTCAAAAGGGCGCAAAAGACAATTAGAACTCAGGGTAACTTTCATGAAAAGTTATTGTGGGCGTTTGAAAAATTAAACTTTCTTTAAATTCCCCAAAGATTGAAATGGTTGATTCAAAAATAAAAGAACTATTATTTAGGATGATACTTAAAATCATTAACTTTTATTGTATTAAAAAAAAAAACACATTTAATTACAAACAACAGGAGAAAAAACCTTAAAACAGAATGTCTTGGATTAAAATAACCCCTTCGTGAATTTACAATTAAAAAGGGCAATGCAAATCCTTTAGCAAACAAAATGGTAGATTCGTTCTAGAAGGAATTTCTTATACCACAAAAAATCCACGTGGTCTCAAAAATTCAAAGCAAGTTACAATTTAACTAAATTAACGTGGAGAAACAAACAAAATCAAAATGAAATTAAAATACAAGCACTAAGCTTCTCTTCACCTACCCCGAGGTGATTAAAATACCATAAAATTAAAAACTAAAACAAAAAAAACGCGGTTACTTCTAAACAAAATTATTAACCGGCCTTATACATGAATTGTGCACAATATTATAACACCAATTAATTAAACTGAAGTTGTCTGAATGATGATCAAAATTAACAAAATAACGAACAAATCCTTACAAATGAAAGATTGCAAAATGGATGCAAAGAGCTCAAAATTTACATATACTTACATTCGCGACAATGATTCAGACACTGCCCTAAAAGAGGCCCTACAACGCGTATATACAAACTAACAATTGCGCGCGCTGCGACAGCCGCAAAAGATCATCGAATAAGCCTTTTAAGAAGGACCTAACACATGAACAAAAGCTAAACATATAAAGGAAAGAAAATAAACTAACTGCAAACAATAAAATACAATCAAACAAAAACTACTAAATTCTTAGCAACAATACACAAATATTAAATCTAAGTGAGAATTTGCGCGCGGCAAAGCCAAAGCTTGATCTTCGAAAAATAACACCATAGAGTTCAAATAACCGGAGTGCCAGTCTACAGCAGTATGTATACACCACGTGTTTTTTTTTTTTTTTAAATTTACTTTGGTGCGAAAAGGATGCAGTAGATACCCACTTACGATGTATACGTTTGCGACGTTCAAATTAGAATCATATACACACAAGTTAGAACGTTTGGAAAATAATAGTCTATTTATTTTTCCATTTCTACAAATTTATTTGTATTATATGTATATTTTAGAATGTTTTGGTTATAAGCATGTTTATAATTTTCGACTTTCACTTGAATAGTTAGTAAAGGTAAGAATTAAATTTCGAAAAATTGTTTTGTTAAAAAAAAAATATTGTTTCATACAGCTTAAAAAAGGCGGATGTTCGCTGAAACGTAGCAGTTAAGTAAAATGGTTCAGATACAGTGAAGAAAAAAGAATTTGTTCAACAAGCCATTTTTTTTCTATTTGTTAACACAAGGTATTTAATGCTGTCAATTAGAAATGCTTTCTTTTAAATATGTCGAGTGCTATGTTTTATATCACATGCACAGAAACATAAAAAACATATCAATTGTTATAAGACATCGTTAAAGCATACTTTTTCGGTCCATAGACCTATTATTTAGGGAACCATACTGTTCATCGTGGTGGTCATCACGGAAAGTGCTCCTTGCACCTAATCACAGTGGTGACAGTCCGCGTAAGTAACCTATATAATATTTTATCTTTTGACATAATTGTATGTTATGCTAATAGGAGGTAATAACTATGGCTAAATTCATATTATCCAAGTTATTAAAAGTGGGTAATATGATATTATATACTTTACAGTCTTAGGAAGGTCGGTTGTGGCCATGAATGGAAAGGCATTTTATTATAGCAACATTGAATCAGGCTGAGGTATGGCATTATTTTCTGGGGATCGTTGATGGGTTTTCGTGATGTGTTTATGGCACATAAGAGAATTATGAAATATATGTGCAATGTACTGCATATTCGCGCAAAGATTTATTTGTTACTCTTGAAATATGCCTGCTCGTAGTGTTTTTAACTTAATGAATGTGTGAAATGTGTTCACTTACAGCTTTGAATTAAAGCCATCTTAAACTACGTCAACGCTTGTAGTTAGTTAAGAACTGTCGGTTAACGTCTGCCTGCAATATGAAGACGTATAACGTCCTTAAGGACACCTAAATCATTTTTCCCGCCACTGGGTCTCCTCTTATAACCCATTATCTCAATTTTTACCGAATGGATTACATTTTCGTCTTTCATCATATGTCTTCTAAAATGTTTTAGTTTATTTCATTTTAGAAAACAGTCTTGCGTTTTATTGAAGCAGACTTTAAACTTCCATAAAGAATAATTTCTTTAAGAACATATTTGCCTTATTCTAAAATTTGGACTTGGTTTGTGCTTGCGTTTAAAAGTTTGCTTTGAGCTGCTACGAATTAAAATTGACAAGGTAGCCGGCAACACTAGTCAAGTTAAACACTGTAACCTCACTAAGAAGTATTAATTTTGATAAATATTGAAATTTAAAGCAATAACTAAATAAATTTATTAAATAAGAAAGTAAAAATACGCCTACTTGAGTTATCGTTGTGTTCAATGGGGTAAGTCGATAATATGTGAACTACATCCAGGCCCAAGATGTTAACGGTATCAGAAATTTACTCGCAAATTCACTAAAGCGGATATCTACCTAAATATAGGGTGGTTTTCAGTAATTTGATGTTCTAGATTCCCTCACAAAAAGTATGTAGACACAGGGAGAAATGTGTATAGCACGTGGATACGCCAACAATCACCTGGTGGGACCAATCCTCGTCGTAGAATTCGACTGGTATACGTATAAATGTACGAAGATCGTGAAATAGCACGTATCCCCACGGATGAACCTAAGAATCGTAATCCAAAAATAGAAAAATGTGAAAAGATAAAATGGCAGCATGCCTACCGTTGAGAGTCCCGATAAAAATTCCTTAAAGGAAGACGTAAAACGTCGAAAATGCGTTGGAAACGTGAAATCGTGCATACAGCAGATGTGCTGAACACCAAACTCAAAACCAAAGCGTCTTCAAAATCGAAAAGTTGCACATAAAACGTTAACAACACTTATCGGAGATCAAACTTCTAGAAAATTCTAGCCGAATCCCTATGATAGAAACGGAGCGCACTACACCGTTGGATGGGCAGTAACCTACCAAAACAAGCGGTGTAATTCGATAATTCATCAACAGATGACGCGACTAGTACCGCTACGGAGAAAAATAATTCAAATATTACGAATAAATATCCTAGTTGAAAAATGAAACCTAACAAGCGAAACATTTCATGAAATACCTGTAAGTTTGAAGGCCAAAATCTGCTGAGTGCCCTACTTGATTTTAATAGGTCACCAGATGTCTGGGTCAGCTTTAGTCATATCGTTGTGGCCTATTCAGTCTTCGATGTGATAATTCAGTCTACGAACACTAATTAAGCTGTAGTGAGCGGTAAGTGAAACTTTCATGTTTTTCTCATACTTGTTCTTATGGATACTTACGTGGGTTAAACCAATTCTTTCGTTGAAACTCACTTCGGTCGCAGTAAACATGCTTGGTCAGAAATTCGTAAACTCTTTAATAGCGATGAGCGATATTTCACGAACTGTGATTCTTGATTGCAACGTAATAAACCATTATTATGTCGAGATGATGAAACAAACAAAAAAAGAAACTTACTCGATGCATGGAGTCTAGTAGCAGTAGTAACAAAAGATCCGGCCTGCTACAATCATTACGAGAGATTTAAAAAGGACTCCTGGAACATGTATCAAACTTAAACGAACCGAAACCTGCATTTGTATCAAATTCTATAATAAGTTAAAGCCATTGTGGAAATCATAAAATAGCGAAACCAGACGTAACCATTTCAACAAATGTAAATTCTTCAATGTCTCCAGAAACCCTAAATAATTACTTTGTAGATCGGAAAGTATAGCAGATGGAATCGTTATTATTGCGATCACAAGGAATTGCTAGGAAAGTTAAAACTGAGCAACGTTGAAACTTTCTTCTTCGCACCCATCTCTCCATCTTGAAATAGAAGATATAAATTAAAGGTGTTCAAGCCAAGTATACAAGACACGATATATAACATTTCTGTACATTACTTAAAAGTCGGATCTACTATTAGTACCCCCTTGGCTGATATATTTCAACAAATGCGTTGCTCAAGCATCTTCCTAGTAAACTGAAAATCGCCAGAGCATTGCCAATTTCAAGAAAGGTGACACTAACATGCCCGAAAATTATCGCCCCATAAGTATTTTACCGGCTGCGGTCGAAAATTTTCGAACAACCATGCTTCTAGGCTGGCAACTTATCTGGAGAAAAAAAATTACATCACTCCAAACCAATACGGATATCGAAAAGGACGCTCCGCTGTAACCGGGATATTAAGCGTTATCCAGTTTATACATAACGCATTTGAAGATGGCATGTATGCTGAAATGAAGCTATTAGATCTTAGCAAGGCATTTGACTCTGTGAGTCCGGTAAACCTTCTACGGAAGCTGGAATTTTATAGCGTTCGGGACTGTCCTTTGGAGTTCCTGAAGTCATACCTGCATGGCAGGCAGCAGGTTACTGAATGGAACGAAAGCCTTTCTTCAGTCTCCTAAATAAAATATGGCATAGCTCAGGGATCGATACTTGGGCCGTTGTTATTCCACATTTATGTTAATGATCTTCCTGTAACATAGATGACGGCAGAAATATGTTTATACGCGGAATGACATTCCATCGTCGTTAAAAGATGCGATCCAATGGAATTAGCAAGAAAGTCTAAAGCCGTAGTTGGACAAGCTGAAGACTGGTTCCTAGCAAATAAATTAAAAATGAACATAAATAAAACACAAAATATAATTCTCACCCTGAAAAATATGGATTTAAGCCCTCCAGTCAAGTTTCTAGGCCTTACAATTGATGATAAATTAAAGTGGATATAACACATAAATCATCTAGCCAGTAAACTGCAGCGGCATCATTCGCGATAAAAAGACTGAACTTAATCGCAACCATGAAGCAGCAAAATGGCTTATTTCTCCCTATTTCACTCCCACCTAAGCTATGGTATACTCCTCTGGCTTGCAGCAGTGCGAATAGAATCTTCCGCCCTCCAAAAAGAGCCATTACGTTCGTTGTGCAACCTGAAAAATAATGAGAGTTGTCGAGACTATTTCAAGAGAGAATGTATACTAACCTCTACTTCAGTATACATACTCACCGCTGTTCTCTATGTGCACAATAACAAGTCGCAATTTACCAGAAATGGTGACAGTCACGGGTACACCACACGGACAAGGAATGAATTACGACCATCTTTTCACGATTGTCCAAAACTAAATTATCGGTAAATTACTGGGCCCGCAGCTGTATAACCAATTACCAGAGGAATTAAAAACACTACCAACCAGTCGATTTAAGATCAGGGTGAAACAGATGCTAATGGAAAAGGAGTGCTATAGTGTGGAGGAATTTATTAACCTGTGATCTATGTTAGACTAGATATATATACTTATATTTATGTATGATGGACAATGAAACACGAAATTACCAATAATTTTGTATTAGATTACAAGATTAGTTACTTTGATGTCTTTCTGTTGAAGTTACTAAGAATAATTGTGGAAAATTTAAATCTTGCTACTAGAGGGGATATTGTGTTATAAGATTAAATTTATATTTTTAGTTTTAAAGTACTAATTCAAAAACAAAAGTATTTTTATTAAATTGTAGGTTATAGTAGTATTAAATCACACCTTTTTTAAATTTTCGCTCTCTTTAAGAATTATATCCGTGTTTTATCATTATAAATGTTACAAAATGAAATCAACTTTATTTCATTTTTTATATACACTTTTGTCATATTTTTGAAAACAAGTGTGTATACAAATCTTTCCATTAATGTTGTCCTTAGAGAAATATGTTACTTATTTTTTTCTCATATGAATTTTATAAATTTTTCAACTTTAAGTCAAATGTTACTTTGTCTAATGCTGTGTTATAATTTTTATTAAAACATAAAAATAAGATTAAGTTTAAAAATGATAAAAAACATTTCTATAGATCTAATTGCCTGAATTTTCTCAAACTACGTAATGCATCTCAGAACTGCTCTGCTTTTCGCATTGCAGTTATGTTAGCTATTTTTATTACAAATTTGTAAAAACATAAATTTGAGTTTTTCTTTTGATATATAAATGTTTTCCAAAAGAGAAAATGGCCATGGTAACTCTAACGCGAAAAGAAAAACTGCTCACCTCCTAACCTTACTAACCTATGAGAAGGACACACGATTGTAAGTGATTATACTAAGATATGATATCGATGAGTCAATACAGTGGTCGCAATCACCGTTTATAATCACCGTTATTTGTAAATCACATTCACGACTCATGACGTGATTTAAGAATCACCGTTTCGCTCATCGCTACTCTATAATATGCGGGAGTTTCATTTAACTTCTTCAGCGAGTTCTTTTCAGCTCTACGGGTCCCTTTGTTGTATGACGTTAGTTTATTTCTTAACCAGAGTCGTATTCTTTTAGAAACACTTGCCGGGAGACGTAACATATTCTTTTGGCTGACTGTACTTAATCTCGGTGATCTCAAAAGGATAGTGTTTTTCCGAAACATATCTTGCTCGAATAGTGTCGATGGCCCTATTCAAGAGCAGTGTTACGTCAGGCACTTCTCTGCAGAATTTTGAGATGAAGGTAGGTTTCGCGTCCATATTACCTATTTCCATTTCCTTTGGAAAAATAAATTGCGCCGAAAATTTAACTCGTGTGTTGCTATTCGACACTTTTCATGCTTGTGACATGTGTTTTCTTGTAACCTGCTAGTTCTTAGACACCTCGGCTTTTCGCGTGCATAATTACGTCGGTTATTATGGAAAGTGAGCATCCCTTTCTTTCGCTTTGGTTGTAAACATACATGTAATCAGGTAATAGCCCATAGCGCCAGAATTAGTGTATATGCAACTCTTAAACGATGCACTACACACTATCTTCACATTAGTGGCTTTAGATCATATAAAGCTTTATATTGTTCTAGCGTTAGCTTTGCAACATTTCTTAAATAACCAGAGTGCTTGCAGTAGTAGTACGTCTAGGCTATCGGTGTCAAACCTCCTAATAAAGATCGCCAGTACTGCTTTTACGTTTGAGATTCCTCTGCAGAACATTAAAGATTCCTTTCACCATTATGTAGAGGAGTCCTTTTCTGTAGTTCTTTCCTCGACCTTGTCGTCTTTCAATGGAACAGCTCCCTTACCTATGCTAATAAGAGGCTCCTTGATATTGATAAATCATATGTATTTATATAAAGTAAATTAGATACATATGTAGATGAGGATGATAATGGAATGTCGTAATATATTCACAAAGTAATTAAAAAAAAATGCTTTTTGTACTAATTAAATGTCTTTTATGGCCAATAGTTCACAGTTCGACGGTCCTAAAGCACTTTAATTTGCACGAAATTTAGTTTATATTACACCTTTTGGGATAGTTGGAATAACAATCTATCTTCTATTAAAATATGTTTGTATCTCAGGAGAACCTCTAATGCTTGCCAAAATTTATCTAACTCTATTTCACGGAGAACTGCATTATCTCCTCCATCGCTTGCATTTATCGTGTACAAGCACGGCGAAAGTAAAATTGTATGTGTCTTGGCACATTTGCGCTCGGTAAAGCGGCCGTAGCGAACTGGAGATATATTTCAATTTAAACGGTTTGTAATTTCCTCTGGCACCGACTCTGCACTTCAAAGTCCCGTTAACAATACCTGTCATTAGCAGAACACTCGGCTTCATGCGATTATAAGTTCACACGTTGTTCGCTCATAGATCATGTCATTCGTTCGCTCATCTCATCAGTTTCTCTCACGCATACGTGTTTACATAGGCACGTAATTACGTAAGGGAGCAATATGTGTAGGGGGAATCTTAGAGAGCATTCTAAATGAATTGTAAAATTTTATATACCTATATAAATTCTCTGAAGTTACCTTGGAGAGAACAACCTCCTTGTTCGTAGTGGAATTAGATTAATAGGGTATTTATTGTCCCTGCTCGTAAAAAGGGATTTACTGTAAAATGTGAGTAATTATCGAGACATACAAGCATCCAGAATTTATTGTTGGTGCTAAATAACGTGGCTTTGCGAGAATACTTGCAATTAATACTCCTTTATTCAACGCTTCGTTCAACGTACTTTAGAGGCAGAAGCTTTTTTTAAAACGCCGTTCACTTAACCGCTAAGTTTCAAATCTCACTAACAGTTGAGTTAGATACAACGAATATGTCCTACCGATTTCATCCACTAATATTCACTAGCTGTAATGTTAGCATTTTAGTATTTTGTTCTTTCCTTCTAACACACAATAATAAATAACATGAAAAATAGTGATCAGAAATACACTTACCTTTTGTGGGGTAAGAGCATTCCTAATCGTTATTATCATGGCAGTGGAGAAATAAATCTTTTTTGAAACGGTTGCAAATGTTTTTATTGTGATACATAGCGGTATTTGATATTCATGTACCTAATTTTGGAAGGTATAGCTATAAACTCGTAAATTATTTGATAGGCATCATGTTGTTTTTAGATAAAATCGTGAATAACGCCTGTATTAAAAGAATATTATTAACATTTGGTGTGTGTCAAGATAGAACAGGCATTTATTGCGTATTAACAATTTATTTTTGTATTTAAAATACATTACTACTTCCAAAATGCAGACGTTAATAACTTATTTTCCTGAACACCGCGAAATGTTCATTAAATAATTTATGACTTTACAGTTACACCTCTCAAAATCGCATAACAGGTATATGAATATTAAATATCGCTGAATGTCCCAAGGAAAAAAATGTAAACGTTTCAAAACAGGATGTAAGGACGGATTTAAAAAGCCGCTTTTTGGTGACGCAATTGCATCTACTACGTTTTATGTATTCCACCCATTCCAACCGACAAATTTTGACTGCGTGCAAACGCCAACTTTTCTGAGTTGGTTCCATCCAATAGCTCTGCTCTTGGACAATGAACCTGTGGGAAAAAAAACACGTTAGGTGGACAGCTAGCAACCTTTCAGTACACGCGTGCAATCCCTACTTTTATCTCAATTCTTTCTAGACAACATCAGGTCAGTACCTCTGCTCTTATCCAAACAGTGATAGCTGCTGCAATAAATATGTATCTACGAATGAATATTTTAAATTCTCTAGTGGTCTGAATTAGTGTTAAATTATAGTTTTTAGCATGGTTGTGGTGTATATTAAATATTTAAAATATATTTTTTAATTTAATTACTATTGGTTAGAATAATTAGGACTACGTTATTATTAAATATTAGAATAGGTACTGCTGTTGTTTTGTTTGTTTTTAGATCATTATTTCTACTTTGTTTCAACTTCAAATTCATTATGTGTGAAAAATGGGATAGCTACCTGAAAACGGTACAGCTGTTGGAATTGACGGGCCGTGGAGGCTGCCTTTTCAAAACTTAGAAGGATAATAATAATTTGCTATCAGTAACAAGGTCTGGGTCTTCTTCCCGGATCCTGCTCCCAGAGTAAAGTTTGCGTATAATCATGATTCCAAGAACGGCTTACCATGACGTAATGAAGCATCAAAGAGAAAATGCGCGCAGGCTGAACCCTTTTCACCATATCGGATGATTGTACTTAAAGCTTCAGCTCTCGGAGGAGCGCTGATGACGCCTGGTAGGCAGACTCTAGAGTCCGTTCCTAGTGTTATTCATTGTATTTAGGCATTTTTCTTTGATGTTTAATGTACTAAGCTCACAAAAATAAAATAGGTAATGGCAATAGTAGTGTCATTTCTGTTACTTCCTATATAACCTTTAGTGTATTCATATTAATTTCATTAAATTATTTTCTTCACTCCTCCAGTTTCCAATACTTTTTTTCTGAGTTTTCTTTTCCCTCGTGCGTAACCTTGCCGTTAGGCTTTTCTTTTTTCTGGTTATTGCACCGTTATTAATTAGCTGTTTATGCCATTTTTTTTGTAGCAATAAATTGAGCTCCTTCTTTCTTATGCACATATAACAAATGATCAAACTGCTTTACAACAAATAAAGTCGTGTTTGCAACAGTGGCTATGATGGCTAAGCACAAATAACTGTATAATAGTGTTCATCGTAAATGAAAAACAAACATTCTAAACGTTTCAAACGTTTTGCATTATTGCTGCTTTAGACTGAAAATGTAAATTTCATGACATTACAGATCGTAATTACTGCTGCAAAATATTTAATTATAGTGATTCTTTATATTCCCATACATACTACTAAATTGTAATTAATTCAGTATCTCCTGAAATTATAGATGTAGCCCCACTAAAATTATTTGTAAGCTTATGGAATCACTAATTAGGGGAATAAATTATCAGAATGAATTAACTGTATCAGGCAGTTTATCAATTAGTTGGTTTAATTAAATGAACTATCGTTACAGATAACGTGGCACGTTTATCATTTTATAAATGTTGAGTTTAGTTTATTGCAGCATTTGTCATTTTGTCATAAATGGTAAATTTAAAAATTAGTGATGGACGAGTCTGAATAAAAAAATCATCCGATAACGCTGAACGAATACTTGATATGGTAAGAGAATTGATAAATAAATTTAATAAATATCTGTGCCTGTAAATACCCATCTACTTCTTGTTTATATTTATACTATGACAGTTCTTTAAAATTGGTTAAAACTCCTAGTTTCAAGCAAGTGAAACTATATAACGTCTTAATATTGTATTTTAGAATGTGCCATCATTTATTTTTACATTGTGTGTGCATTGTATTTTATACTATTATATTTATTGTTAGAGGGTTTTTAGTTTATATTAACTATGAGATATTAGCAAGACATGCGATAACGAATTGGTCTATTAATATTCTCTATTCTTTTATAGTTATTGGAAAATAAAGCAAGAAAGAAAGGCAAAACTATTAAAATGTACCTAGTTCTAATTGAAAATCAAACTTTAGCGAAAAGAATAAAAATCATTTTTAAAAACATTTTGATTTTATTAAAGTACCGGGAGATAATAAAAATTAATGTTAAACTAACATTTTCTTATTATCTTTCGCTCAAAAAAATTTGGTGTCATGAAATAAGGATTCTTCCGGGATATTGAGCCGTGGACGGCAGGATTTTTTTACGGACATTTTGTTTACCTCTCTGGCAAATATCTTCACTGACGAGAGGCATATTTACCGCAGATGTCAATGAAACGTTAGAAAGAAATTCCTACCGACCATGGCCCAATATCCCGAAGGAAACTTGTTGCAAACCCATAACATGTTCGTTAGACAGTATGTTTTAGTCAACCACAGTGAACCGAAACACTGTCACCAAAGCGGGGCTCATGGTTCATTGTAGGAATTCTCATACCAGCAAAAGCAAGGAAACGGGAAAAGGAATTCGAGTTTATAAACTCCCCTTTCATCGCTACCACATCTCAAGCTTATCAAATATAATCCACTAGGTGAATGAGAAGATCAGATGTGCGTTCCTCAGGAGCCACACGCTCACCCAGTAAGCAATCACCATGCAAGCCGGAAAATGCAGTCATTCACCTAACTCGGGTAATTCATGGATTGGCTATGCTGTTGCATTAGTCGCGTGAAACAAGAACTCATGACCTCGTTAGTAATTCCAAGAACCTTTTACCAGGACGAAATATAATAAAACATGGCATATAAAATGCTGTTTGGGCTGCTTTTTTCTTGTTTCATCCAAATCACCTGAACTAAGAAAAGATAGTAAACGTGATGCAGAGTCTACTTGGCTTCCGAGTTGGAACTGCCTTCTGAATCTTCTAGTACTAATGTCATGGGATCATGTTCTGCAACACGAGTGCGCACTGAACGCTTTATTTCATGAATATGAACTTTGCCCCACGACCATGGAATTCGATAAACACCAGCAGCTTCGAAAGGATTACGGACTTTAGCGAAAAACGAGTTTGAAAGTTTGGAGTTAGATTTGAAGATAGTTTCGCTGTTGTGTTTGGACAGGATTTTCCTTTTTTCTTAACCTCACTACTACAGCGGTAAAATTCGCGATTCCTTTGAAATCCATAAACATCCTCCGTGATGACGCTTATTTCCTACATAACACAACCTTATATTTGTGGAGAAAGTTTTGTAGGCTCATAAGTGATTGCAGACAAGTATCGAATATTTATGTTCAAAACGTCAATCGCGAATAGCAACTGAAAAAGCAATTATTGAGAGTAGGTCCGGATAATGTAAACAATGTCCAATGAATTAGGGAATTGTAGTAGTATTTCAGAATTATTGCCTCTCCATTTCCAACAACGACCATCATACGTTGGGGGCATACCTGCTTAAATAAGTACAAAAACTTTTAAACGTCAGCACTAGATGTAATCTAATTAATTTATCAGTGATCTTCTTTTCAACCTCCATTTTGCAGCGCCGGTGGATGATCGAGTGGCTTACACGCTTGGCTATTAGTCGCGGAGTCCTCGGTTCGAGCTCGACAGACTGCTCTCAGAGTGATGTTTTTATGGTTTCCCTTACTCCTTGGCAAATGCTGAGAGACATCTTAAGTCGCTCAACGGGCGCAGGCGTAATAATAACTCATGGCCGCCGATGCCCCCTGTAATTGGCGAAAACCGTTGGAGGAGGTTAAGGCATGAATTATTATTATTATAAAACATACTGCTGTGGCCTGGCACCCCGGTTTTCGTAAATTCAGTGTTTTCATTTTACTCCTATCTGTCTTTATCAATGTTTCGGGCAAATTTTCTCAGAAGTAAAATGTTAATTTAGTATAAGATTTAGTTATTGAGTTAATTGTTTTATTTATTTAAATGTTCAGTTGTTTTAAATTAATTTCACTCTGTAATATATTTTTATTTACTCATGTTGTTCAATGTCTTTTCTTGTATATTCTTCTTCGATGATCTGTGCGCGGCGTTGTTGCACGCAGCTGTTGATATATGTATGCGACTGTTTAGCATTGTGAGAATTAGTTCTGAGATAGACGTTTATGCGTGAGTATATATTTCAAGTTTGTTAGCTGCCATTTTGTTAATACTTATGATATAAAGATTTGAATTCGCGTATTTTGATTTTATTTCGTCCATCGAGCACTATTGAAAATTTTAACACTTTTTTGACTAATTTAATAGTCAGGAGAGGTCCACACTGTTTTCGTGTTATTTTGTCGAGAACTATAGAAGTTTAAATTTGACGAACAAAGATAGTCAAGTATTGTCTATTGCTAAGGGGTTATTTTGTCCAACTAACACCTGGAATTATGATATACTTCTAGTCACATTTTATTGGATCTAGACTAGACAAATTTACTAGCTGTTTAACTAAATGAATGCGATCTATTGGATGATTTAACACCGTTTTCTAAACACAACGTCTTTTTAATATGCAACTCCTACTTCTTAGTGCTATAATATTCTCTCTTTAAGACGTTTTATCAATTATAAATATACAGAACCACTCATTCAAAAGTTTTGGTTTCAACTAAACGTACTAATTTTAAAATGATTTTTTAAGAACCATTATAAAATTAAGTGAATGTTTATGCTATTTGATTCAAATCTGAACTAATTACGTAAATAGTTGTTCCCAATACATCTTTAAGATGTTGAAATTTTTTATGCCCACTGGAATTAACGTTTAATAACACAAGGTTACACTTTGCAGGTCAGTCACATTTGGTGGTTTGTTTGGATATGTTAATACGCAGAAACAAACTCGAAAACAGATACACGTGCAATGCAGGTGCTGCGTATAATGCAATACTGTATTAGATTAGGTGGGGTTTCTATATTTCTATCCGAGGGAAAAATTCTGATTGGTTGATGCTTCTGAATGTCTAGAGAAAATAATAAATCCTCATATCTGAACAAAGAATTCACACCAAATTCTAGTAATTTCTGTTCTATTAAACACATGTAGTCAATTCGTCTGGCAAAGTTTGTAAAAATCAACACTAAAATATTTGACTAGCGCAAAATTAACGCCAACACCGTAATATTTTCAACAGTGAGGAACTCGTTTATTAATATATTGGTATTATATTGTTGTGTGCACAATTTAGGTGTAAGATCTTTTATTATTTTGTTCGGGAAGATATATTTAGTTTAATTTTTTAAAAGTTAATTTTTTTCGTTTTTTTTTATTTTGCTAATTTATATTTAATTTATTAATCACCTCTGGATGGGTGAATAGAAGCTTTGTGCTTGTATGTAAGTTTTTCTTTTGTAATTTTTTTTTTTTGATGTGTCCACGTTTAATTTAGTTTGTTTTAATTTTGAAACCACGTGGATTGATTTGATATAAAAAGGATTATCTTCCTAAACTAATTTGTTTTTTGCTTTGTTAGAGAATTTAGCATTGTCCTTTTGTAATTTAGAGTCTTATGCAGTTTTTGATTTCGGCCAGAGCCCTATGCTCATGGTTTTTTTTTTCTGCAGTTTGTAATTACCATTTTTTTTTCTTTTTTTTATAATAAATTTTATTGATTGTTATTAACGTCATTTTACTTGTAATTTAACCTTTTGGGATAATTAAAGAAAGTCAGATTTCTTTCACCCACAATTTACTTTTCGTGATTTGTTTTAATTTGCGAGGGTAACCCTGAGTTTAATTGTTCTTTTGCGCCCTTTTAAATTTTATCCGTTGAGCTAGCTAATTTAATTTTTCACTTTTATTAATTCATTTTACATTTTCTTTGGTACCATCGGTACACAGCAATACGTTACTGTACAGTGAATGCAAACTGAAGTTAGATCAATTACGGTAAAGACAATATCTACTTTACCCAATTTAGTGTGGTTGTTCTTCATAATGATCGGACAATACTGGAAATATAGGGAAACATATTAATATTTCTTATATTGTCCCATATAACCGCTCATTGTTTACATTGCCCAGACGAGACATTGCCTTATTTAGTGTCTGCGTAATGCTTGTAACATATGTATGTATAAAAATAAGGAACGTCCAGTTTTGGACTATTGCTATTATATATAGTAATCAAATCTGTATCTTATCAATAAATTAGAAACTAACATCCCTATTTAATGCAGACTCAACATATATTGTCAGAGTTGTTCGAACGCGCTCCTGTTGTTTATATTCATGGCAGTACTGCGTACAGCGCCTCTATTGTGGATGCAAGCTAGATATTTTCAGTGCGATTTTCTTCACACTTTTGCAATTTATGCATTCGTGCCAGAATTTTGGAATGCTAGCTATACTTTAGCCTCCTAAACGCAATATTTTAAGAAAATTGGGGCAAAACTAATGAAATTCACAACCTCGTATCTTTTTGAGGTGCATACTTGCCACCTAGGGTGAGTTGTAACACATAGATTTTTCTTATCTTCGAACGGATAGTGAAAATATTCACCCTCCTAAAGTTTGTGAAAATACACAGTATACGTTGCTTTTATCAAATTACCTTCGAAATGTAGGACGTTCGGTTTTAAACCCAAGTATTCCTGCATATTCCGTATAGATATTTTACGTGATACGTGAGCTTATCTAAATCGGAGGAGAAACTAAGACATATTTTTCCTTGATGGAGGAAAATAAAAAAGTAAACAAAATAAACTCTATTTCACTGTAACAGCGATTACAATAAATTGTTGAAGCATAAAAGTTTAAATAACTGTAGGTACATCTAAATAAAGATTACACAATTGCAGATATGCATTGGTATCAATCCTCGAAAACGGATCGTCCTTGCAATTCCTACAGTACTTGCAATAAAAAGGCGAAATTTGGGATTTAAATCATGTCCCATAGGTAATTCCGAGATTTTGTGTCAGACTTTTTGACTAAACTAGTATGTAATACAAATTGAATTTTGAAAAGATCTGGTTTTTATGTGTATTTACTAAATTGCATGTCATATCAGTAAATAAATTCCACCTGTAATATCCCAAAACAAACGTTTTTGCTATTAATGACCAGAGAAACACTTTCAGAATTTGACATTATTATAAATAGCGAGTAGCTCACAAGTAAATACTGAACCATGGTATGATATATTATAATTTTTCATTTGCCACAATCATTTCAGCTGTAATTGTTTTAATATTTGTATTCTAAGTTTCATTAAAATCAATTTTAAAGTTTAAATCTATGAATCTTTGAACCCTAACTAGACATCAAAGTGTTTATTAAGGGGAGGTTTACATATATTTGACTGGAAAAATCGATTTTTGGTTTTTTGCATTTTTTGAAAGCTCCAAATATCTAAAATACATGGTTAAAGCGGTTTTGTAATATTCGCATTGTTTAAGCCGCTCCGGCTTATTAAAAGAGCGGGTGTACAGAACACAAACGGATACATATTAGATGCAATACCATATTCGACTCGGGGCTACTCGGGTCGAAATACCATACTTATTGTTTGTTAGTATATGTATAGTTGTCTTTAATGATTATAAATGTCACTACAGTCGGGGTCACAAATAAACGACAGAGTAGCTATTTATATTACAATAACACGAAACAATTAGATCCGCAATAAAACGCAGATTTGAAGAAACTAATGTAACAATATTTCTTTTACTTAAAACACACTTTTCCACACTTTAGAAAAGCAAGTCAAAACTGCGCCAATTGGAAACTAGAGCAAGATACGGCGGAATATGATGGCAAAGGTAACCGCACTACGGATCATCAGAGTAGCACAGGAAAAATGGAAGTCGATGTGATGCCATAAAGAAATTTTCGCACGCTTTCACAAGACAACTTTTTAAGTAATTTGTGATTTTTAGCCGTACGAAGATGTTACAGTCCATAAGAAAAAAAGACAATGCGTTGGAGATGTACAAAAAAAAATGAGTGGACTTTGAGGAAAGGTGCTGGTGAACTGACTCACAAAGTTATTGATAATTTAACAGTAGAAGAGTAGCGTACTATGGACTGGCAATTAGACAACAACCAGTGAACGATAATAAGCTCCATTCTATACTACAAAAATTAGAAAATTCCGCAACTATCTCAGCGGTAACGATCCATCCACATGCACCCGCAAACATATATTGCATTCGACAGTGGATCATCAGGTGCCTGGGAGGTCCACACGCGTAATATGAAAGTACACCGATTCCCATATGTCACGATTTATGCATTCACTGCCAAAATGTTTATGAATAAGAATAAGTTCAGCGTTTGCCCAATGCTTACCTAATCTTTGATCTAACCGTGATATAACTTATCAACCGTTTACTAACTATATGCTCATATTCCGTTTTTATTCTGATACGGAAATATTTGTTACAAATTCTGTATACTCTATGGGGAAGTGGATAGCAATTTGCTAAATAACAATACCTTATATCAGTATACACCTATAATACATATTTTTAAAACTAAATAGAATAAAATATACATATTATACCCCTTCTATAAATATATTTTTAGTTTTAGAATTATTTCTAAAGCATAATAATAAATTACGTGCCAAAAAAATGCGACATCTTGAAGGAGGTCAGTCACAAAGCTGGGCTGCAGTGAGATCCCACAAGATGCCATTCATCATCTCATTTAGAGCATGCCTCGCAGTGTTAGACAGTGCATAAACAATCGTGGAGATGTGACATTTTATTGAAAATTTTTGCTGATTGTTGGTATTTTTTTTTCCAATTGTTATGATTTACTACTAAAAACTAGTAGTTATGATTTACTACTTAAAACTTGCCAAAATTTCAGCTTTGTGATTCAGCTCCTTCAAGATGTTGCCAGACGTCCAGCTATTTCCCTGGAGTAACAGCTAACGTTTAAAACCGTGACAACCATCCCAATTAATATAAGACGGATATTACACTATAAAACACACCCTTAATGGATGAAAAAGCTTTTTGTCAAAGATTTTTCATCAAAGCAATGTGTCAGAGAACCTCATATTCGCCTTAAACTGAGGCAATTTTCAAAATTTTCAATATTTTACTCACACGCACATATAAATTACGAACTTTCTCACACCCATCCTGTGTCTTTATCGTGCGAATTTGTCAGAGATAAAAGACTAAAGTACCTCAAGTTCCCACCCAACTTGCGATGTCCTCTCTACGTCTATATCTATACATCTAATGATTTAAGACTCAAAAATAATAAATATAAAGATATTAATTTATGATAACATTCCGATTTTATGAACCGCTAACGTTGTGATCATTAAATTTTCATGTAATTACATTCTATAATGGAGATTCGAAGTCGAAGTGCCACTTTTCGCATCGATAATGTATTCGCCGTTTAAACTAAAGACGTATAAGACAGTTCGGCACCTTCTTTCGTCACTGTTAACTGAGTAGAAGAGAGAGATATAGAATTTAAAAAAATTAATAAAACACGTTTTTAAACAATTTTCACGTTTACAAACGCTTTAGCTTTTGAAATATAGTTATCCTTGTAACAAAAATCTACTCTATCACACTAGGGGTGTAGTTTTCTTAAATGCAAACGGAATAGCATTTTATTTCAAATTCTGATCCTACCAATTTAATTGTTTGTTTCTTACAAGATATTTGTCTTTTTCTTTTAAATTTCACTTTGTAAAATTGTAATTGCTTGTGGTTGATACATTTTGTTATTTGAAAATAATATCACTAAATGGGTATTTGCTTCCAACGATGAAATTATGAAATATTAGTTTGACTGCAAGAAGAGAGGAAGTAAGCGAAGGATCTCTAATTTGTAATAACTTATTCTTTTTTAAGTAGCAATCTATAATTTTTCCGTCAATCGATTGTCCGTTACAAAATACATATTTCAGAAAAAAAAATTGCCGCAAAATAAATATTACAAGTACATATATACTACTGTCATCTATAATAAATACCATAGAAAACAACAGTAGTTTTTCTTTTTTCTAAAGAAGAGAAAAAGTCCTTCCGGAGACGTCACTTCTCGTATATCAATATGCATATCAATAAGACAAATTCGCGAATATTACGTTAAACAGTTTAGTCTTCCAGATCTCGAACTCTCTTGAATTCAAGGAAATAGCAGCATTTGTGGACATAGAGTTAGCGTTTAAAAACGCTATTCTCTCATTTCTGAGCAAGGCGGTTAAAGCACGGTCGTAGAACAGATAGTAACCAATTTTTGCAATTTGGATCAATCGATTAATAGTGCTCTCAATAGGGTTTCGCCTACACCGATTAAGAAGAAAGAAGATAACTAAGAACTGAATAATTACAGACTGATAGCAATTGTGCCCGCGCTTGAAAAATCTTCGAGGTTACTATTAAACAAAGACTTTCTTGTTTCTTAAATAAGTATAATATCCTGGTAACTAATCAACATGCGTGCACCGGACCTTCCGTTCGACAACAGCCATTGTTGAATTACTTGAGAAAGTTACAGATGCGGTGGATAGTAACAAGCATCGCTTCGCTTGTCTGTTGCGACCTAGGCAAGGCTTTCGATTCCGTCGATTATACCATCTTAGTGCAGAAACTGTTCCATTACGGTATACGAGGTGGGGCTTATAGATTACTTACATCTTATCTAAGTAATCGAAACCAAGCAGTCACCTGGAGCGGAATCCTGTCTAACAAGATGGAGCTGCTGAAGGGCGTTCCGCAAGATTCAGTACTGGGGCCGTTGCTGTTCCTTATGTATATAAATGACTTACCGGGTTCTATTTTCAGGGGCAACACATTTCTGGTTCTTGGGTCTTCAGCTATCTGGAAACTTAAGGTACAAAAACCATTGTGAGGAGCTGTGTAGAAAATTGTCCTCGGCCTTATTCGCCCTTAGACGTCTGATAGAAATAACTACGTTTGAGGTGGCGAAGACTGCATACTTCTCGCTATTCCATTCGCAGGCAACTTATGAGATCTTGTTGTGGACATATTCTTCTGAGACGCACACCCAGAAAGCAGAAATAAGAGCGATGCATAAGGTACCCAGTACTGCCACACGCAAACCACTTTTCGTAAAGAGTAGAATACTTACGTTACCTTTCGAGTACACCTTCAATGTGCGGTGTATATTCACGAACACAAAAGTAAATACGAAAGGCATCTCGATCGTCATAATTATTTAACTAGGACGGCAGGACAGTATGCGGTACCGTATGATAAAGTGGGGGCGACACGAACATCTACCAACGATTACGCTCTTCGAATATAACATTCCGGATAGCTACAAAGCGCTATCACATAATAGATTCCGCAAGAAATTTATGGAGTTTCTCATAAAACTTCCAATATATTCCTTATCATTTACATTTATACTTTGTGTTTGTTTGATTCTGTTACTTGTTGTTATACATTTATATGTGACAATGTCAATACCTTATTGTAATGACTAAAGCAAGGCGTTCTCCGTTCGCAAAGTTCAGACGCACATACGGGTGTTGATATATAGGCACCCGATTGCCCGTATAAATTTTCTAGTAGTTTTGACCGAGTAAGAAAAGCACACCCATGTATAAAAACTACATGCGCCCGTAAATCACGCGGAATATTTCAATGCACAGTGATGACGCATAAATACATAACTTGTTTGTTCGACACGAACGATAACGCAGCTGTGTTTTCGCAATATTCTAGGCATTGGCGGCGTCTTAGATGTAGCTGTTTATTATATTTGTGCAGCACTAAAATACCTCCGTTCAGGCATTCATTGAAAAATAAGATTTGCTAAAATAATTTATATTTTGAATACGTTTTAAGCATTGCAACAAGATAAAATATATAATTGTATTACTTATTGAAATAGGTAATTGTGAGATTTCCTTTATTTCTTGTACTTTATTAAAAGAAAAGATAAAACAAGCAGGAATAAAGAGTCACTAACTATTTAAAATAATAAAACAAAAACTTGGTAAGTCTTTTTATCATTGATTAGAAATAATTTATATATTATTAATATCAAAATATTGTAATTTTCCACAACAATACATTTGAAAATGATGGTAAGTTTGTTATATCTAGCGCACGTTAAATTTAAACGATTATCAAAAAAAAATGCATTAAAACTTAATAAATCTAATCAAGACCCCTACCTCAAGACTTCTATTCAAAATATTGATGCAACTAATAGACCAAAAACAGGGCAAGCTCTTTTCACTAAGTTATTTAATTTGTAATCACATAATACTTTTTAGATTTTCCTTTATAAATATGAAGTTCTCTTACATGTGAATACAGAACCTTAGATAATACTCTCTACTGACTTCGCAAAACTATGTAGGTACATATATATGTAGATACATATGCAAGTTCCTAGGCATAGACTGCGTGTAGGTAACGCCACTGAGTTTTCCGCTTCCCCGTTTCTCCGAACAAGTTTGTCCGTCCTTTAGTAATGACAATAAAGGCTATCTATCTATATATCAGGATTTTTCTCGACGAAAAGCCCACAGGTCCTACTTACAATCCACTAGCACCCTTCATATGTTATAATTAAATTTAAATAGTTTTCCTTTGAAAATTGCAATTGTGACATTTTTGCAGATATTTAAGTATCTGCAAAAATACACATCTGAAATAATCTACGAATTTATCGCTTTGATAGAAACTGTGCGCATATTCTTAATTATTACATTGCATAGTATGATCTAACATTTGTAACAATTGTGTTGCGATAGCTTTTGGGATATCTCTTAAAATATTCATTCTAGTTAAAAAGGGTTTTTAACATTTATACACTACAAATTAAAGATAGTCGGTTTTATTTTATTGTCATCAATCTAATATCTCATAATTTGATTGTTGGAAATCATATACCCCATTTAGCGGACATTATTTATAAATACAAACGAAGAAAACATTTTTTGTACTAACTGCAAGTAATTAAAAAGTTCGCGAACCTCTGCACCACTTAACATTATTTAAGACAAGCGAATATATTGCTTACAATGTATTCTGTCTTAACATGAATATTAAATGCTATGTTAGATAAACGACATAAAATTCAGCGTGAAACCCACAGTTAAAATAAAGATATTACTATGCCATTGGAAATAAAAAAGATTGACAATTGCTTCCAATATAAAAGAACATTACCGGAAGTCGAAAATATTTTTAGCTAAACCGACCTACACCCAGAAATTTAATATACAACTTTTTTAATCACACATTTATTTACTTCTCCATGCGCTTTTAATGAAGGCTTGTTATGACACGCGCTGTATATAAGGCCTTGTTTTACAATTAAGAATGGAGGTTCACTATTATCATTTCTTGCTTCCTGCCGGTGAAGTAAGATAGTAGATCGCAAGCGTCGCAAATACCATAGCATAGTGCGTAATAGCGTAAACGCATAAGGTTTTTGTGATACACACTGTCGAACGCTTTACTCAGATGATAGCAAATAACTTGCGAATGTTTCTCATTTTCTATTGCAGGATCGCACACTCATCTTATTCAGCACCATTATAATAGATTTATTTGGAAAATGCCGAGGGTATCGAAATTGGCTCGTAATTCACTTACATTTCCCCTTCTTTGGAGTGGAAATACTTTGGCTAATTTCATTTCCTTTAGTAAAATACCAGCCGTTTATAATACTAACCAAAGGATCAATAATACCTAACGAAACAGCTTTTACCAGTCTCGCCGAAGATCCTTAGTAATCCAGGGAGCTTTTAGATTTTATTTTCGAAATTACAGCTTCTAGTTGTGAATGTGATACGAAGCCAAAGTAGCGTTAACTCTACATTACTGACGTTTATTTAATTTAGTAGTTCGTGTGGATTTGTAATTGAACGGGGAAACGTATGGTCATGTGTAGTAATGAGTACCTGATATTGAAAGAGAAAAGTTATATAGGCCAAGAAAAAGGTGAATGAAGAACTAACGAAGTATTTGAAATGAACATGAAGAAAAGGGTAAAGTTAAATTTACTACGAAGGTATTTAATATTTGATCGCCAGCCGATAAGTTTAAGTATTATGACTGAGGTGGCCATAAGAAACTGTTTAGCCGCGATTTTTTCGAAACTATGATGATCGTCTTTACCTTAGAGGCCCACTCCAATCTTACATAACATTGCTGTCCATTCTAAAACCCTTCAGCATTACTACTTGTTAAGCTATCACATTGGTAGAGAATATGAATAGACAATGATTGCTACATTATCCATATCGTTTTAAAATAATTCACATTTATCTGTAATGATCTTTTGCATATTCCTGCGACAATTTTCCTGATAAGAAAATCTGATAAGAGTCTCATTGTATACCTTCATTTATATCCGAAATTTGGGGGCCATATTCCTACATTCATTCATTCAAGTTAGGGTGGGCACTTGATGTCCGGGCACTTGAGCTTGGTGCTCATTGTACCATCCCTATTGATTTCCACTCGAGCAGCTTGGTGTTCTCTATAAAGCCCAGTATCTTGCCCAGTGGAAACTTGAGAACCTTCGAGGGCTCTAATAGGTCTCTCCCGAAATATTTCTGCCCTGAGTACCTTTAGTTCCTTACATGCGCAGATTACATGTAAACTCGTTTCCTCCTGTAGTACGCATCTTCTACACCACGGTTCGCTACACACGGCCTGTGTTGTATAGATGCTTTTTCAGAGGACAGTGTCCAGTTACCAACCCAGTAATGGTTTTAACTTCTTTCTTACTGCGCTTGAGTAGGTTATTAGAGAAACTACCATCCCCATCCCCTATCAGCGTTTTGGTATGGAGTTGAACTTCAGTCGACCTCCATTTATTTGTACTTTCTTTATCTAACCAGGTCCAGATCGCTCTTCTTGCGGAATCTTTAGTAATCCCACATACGGGCTCTGGACCCATGAAGTGTCTCTTAGAGCCCTCCTTGGCTAGTTCATCGGCTATTACGTTGCCCTTTATATCCTCATGTCCCGGCACCCAAATCAGAGACACCGTGTTGTCTCGTGCTAGTGCATTGAGGGATTGTTTGCAGTCCCTAACTAGTTTTGACCTAGTTACAGGGTTTGAGACTGCCTTAATGACAGCCTGGCTGTCAGTCATTATATTAATTTTCCTCCTCATGTAGCCCCCTTTTGCGCCATATTCCTTATATTCAGAATATATGTTGACGCAGTGTTCTGTACCCAAGTAATCATCAACGATGTCCTACCTACCTAGAGAAATACACTTTAGTTTCTCGCAGGAAATTACCCTACACCATTCAAATGAAAAATTAATGTAATGAATATAAATAATTAAGTAAATAAACAATATAAACAAACTAAATTTACTAAGTTTTCTCTGTCTTAGTTTTTAGGTTCGCTATTATTGCAAACGCTTTTTCAAGTTATAAAAAGATGTAAATTGTAAAGGGATAATGAAAATTACTTATAAATATTTTTTTGTCATTTATTAAACAAAACAACATTTATTCATAATTTTTATTACCCTTTCACAATTTATATTTTTAAATATTTTTATAACCTGAAAAACCTTTTGCAATAAAAGTTAAACGTCCTTGTATATTTCCATGTTATTCTGAGTCCTAAAAATTATAATTTTGATGAATTCAAAATTTTATTTCACGAAAATAATTATAATAAAAGACTTTTTTTAGAAAATTTAGCCATTTATAAAATTCAAGATAACATTAACACCAAAGATCAATCTAACATTTCACTCAAACCTTACGAATTACTTTTGCAAAACTTTAAAATTAATTTTTAGTCTTTCGATTTTCTTTGCTTTGTCTATTAAATTATAATTTTTCTTTGCGTATTTTTTTTTTTTTTGGTCTAGCAGTGGGGAGTGTGTGTCCTTGCTTGTCTTTGTAATCATCGTTTTTGCCGTCCTGGAAATTGGTGTCCGTGGGTGCATTGCAGCCGACCTACATTCATTTTAACATTCAATCTTTGTGCTAAGCTTTTAATGTATTTGTAATGTACCAATTTTTAAACTGTGATTTTTGTCTTTTAAAAGTATATTCATTCAATTTTTCAATCAGTTTATAACTCTTCTTTAATTCGCATTTTTAATAATTAGAACTAACTCCATCATGACCAATTTGAACTATAATTTCTTTTCTCCGATGTTAACTTTTTTAAACAATCTCAAGTCGATTGTAAGTATTTTCTTTTATATTTTAAATTTCCTTAGGTTAAATTACTTATAATTGTTAGGTCTGATGAAGGGTCAAAATACAAATGACCCGAAACGTCACTAAGGCGAAAACATTAAAAACAATAAAGAACCCTTATTCTGCCAAGTTTTCTAACAGTAATTTTATTTAATCTCAATACAAGGAACTTTCGGTCACGGAAACTGAGCACATCCTTTGGATTGTTGATTATATTTCTGATTCATAGGATTTATTCAAATCATCCTATGAATCAGAAATATAATACTGTGATCGCTATGAAAAACAGAATTACACAAATTAGCGATACAAGATTTCTTAACGATAATTTAAAAAAGTTATTTAATTTTTTTTTCCAATAGCGGCTAACCTAAAAATATTCTTTCCATATTAATATTTTCTCCAAATTCCTTGCATGAATATATAAATACTAATGCAACTACCACTTTCAGATATTACAAATTACCTTTCGTAGAAGGTTTAATTAATAATCTAATTAAATATTTTAGAGATTTTAAAAGTACGAAAAAGTAAGAAATACCATGTAACCACCATAAAAACAATCTTTATGAAAACTAAAGACAAGATACCAATTTTGGGCAAAGTGATGTGGTATATAATATTCCTTGTCGTGATTGTCAAGGTTCTTATGTTGGTCAAACTTCTCAAATGTTAAAAAATAGAATAACTCAACATAAAAGTGATAGTCGTATAGGAAAAGTTTATGTGCTTTATCTTTACATTTTATAACACCAAATGTTTTGACTCATGTTAAAGACTCATTTCAAGAAAGAGTACGCCTGTGCATTGAAAACGATGGCCATTATTTTGAGCATTTTTTAAAACATCAGCAGTTTTTAATATATCAGTTTATCCGTCTTAATAAAGTATATTTCTGAAGATTAATTATGACTTTTAATTAGTATGTAGGAAAAGCCAGTTGAAAAGTTAGGCTGATTATTATCGTCTACCTACGTTGAATAGTAACAGCAGCTTTGTCCAAGCCTACTTCAAAAAAAAAAAAAAAGAAATAATGGCTAGAACTTAATATATGAAACAGGAAATTACTAAGAATCTATAACAGATAGGAAGCATTAATACAATCTTAAAGACCGTTAAAATTAGAATCTAAAAAACTTAATAAATACAAGGTGTTTCATTTATAATAAGAAAGTTACTTGCCTTTAAAGATAGCGAAAATTAAAAGTATGTTTTTGTTCACCCCGTATAATTTTTTGCATTACTTTTATTTTATTATCAAATCTAATGCTTTTGCTAAAAAATAAATACAGTTTAAAATATCTAGCTTAAATATGCATGACAGACATGTCTCTTCAATTTTGGTCTACATTTTGAAGGATAGTTAATTATCTCGTAAACGAGTTGAGTTAGGTATAAGAAATCTAACATCAACTTGTCTTTATTTAGTCTGCACTATCAAAGTATGTCGTAATATACGTGTTCCGTTTAATTTTTCCCAACTTTGGTGTGTAACTTTTCTTTGAGTCATCCTGTATACTTCAAAATAATTTTGAAATGTGCTGCTTCTGAACCTGTATAACCATTAACAAAAAAAATTGAAAATATGTTAGCACTTTTCGCATATAAACCGACGCGAATATGGTCGCCTATTCTGTATATATATTGTAATGGGTCAAATACCACTCTAATTTAGAAAAACAATCTACGCACACACCGATTGATTGTATCGTGTGGATGGCCAGTCATATGCACTCTTGTATTCGACAAGGACGGTCGGATTTCACCAGCCACAGGGTCGTATGAACGCCTGAAACCGATCAAGAGATCTAAGACATACATAAACACACACATTCTTGCGACATCATTCAAAATTTTAACATACCGAGCACTCAGTAATCGATTATCCATTTTTTTAAGACCTTCAGTCAAAAACAGGCACTAAATTATAGAAAATCACAAATTACTTACTTTGGAAAGCAGTAAGTTTCATTTTAACAGCCATTTTGGCCAAGTTTTATGTAATTTCTTTCGTAAGCATGTAAAAGGAATTTTTCTTCTCTGACATGTTTAATGTTGAGCAATACCAGAATCTCGAAGCTTACAAATCACTAATCCAGTATTGTAAATTCATTATTGTATAAAACATCTGTAAAAAGTGAAAATTTCACATTTCTTGTCGAGCATCTTTGAAAGTGCACATACATGATATTTTTACGGAAAACAATTTTCAGAATGATCGAGATGTAATTAACAGATCTTCAGGTGATCAAAAGAAGGTTTGAAATACTATTTTATCCATATAATTCCTTTTAAATTAGAATTTTTCATTTTAAAAACATCACTGACAGGTATCTAAAAACAGATAATTAATTTACGAAATTTAGCACACATACATAATTTTACTTGTAGAAAACGATTTTGGTAATGAAAACCTTATTCAAAAATAATTTTCCAAGATATTTCTTCTAATTTCCGAATTCAAAACGCTGCTCTTTTATTTTGAAAAGACGCGGAAATTTCAACCAATCACAGTGTAGCATTTTACAAAATCGAAGCCAATTCCCATAGCAACGAGGTATTCAATTAGCTTTTGGTCGTGAAGCAGATAAGACGTATGTTTACCGCCAGTTTGAGACTTCTAACCTCACTTAATTTTGTTTAAATCTTTCCTAAAATTTTATCAGTATAAGGTTATAAGGAATCAGTTCAGTCTAATAGTCACTAACGCGGATTAAAGAAAGAATCCTTACCTTACCTTAATCTACCTTAAAAAAAGAACGAATTCCAAAACAAATCCGGAAGAATTCCTGAATTTACTTCAACAACCGATACGTTCCCATTCCCAGCCTGTCCAGACACCGGACCCAGTGCGAAAAGGTTAGTCCGTCCATAAATAACTTAGCGCGACGATTTTGATATCGATAAATTGCACCGATAATTATTCGATCACCGACTGATATTGATTTATTTGATCTGTCAATGTAATGTAAGATGTAAGCATTGAGATTCAGGTCGGTAAGTAGAACGTAGATGTTATTTTCATTTGTAATTTATTGATGCAAATTATTATATTTAACAAACTTTTGAATTTAGAAATACATTTATTATTATTAATTGTCTCAAAAATCATTTAAACATTTCAATTAAAAATTTAACTAGTGCCTGAAGAATAAGATTCAATTTCGAAACAACGTCATCTACCGGGTAATAGATTAATGAAGTTATTATAGAAATCACCATATAAATAAATTTAATTGCACTAAAAAGAAAATATAAGGTGTGAAATTTTCATTTCAAATTTAAATAGTTATATATAAAAAATAATTGATTACCATTCATATTTATTTATTAAGTAATACCTCTGTTACATTTATTTTCATTTATTCTTACATTTAATAAAACAATCACATGTTATATTATTTTAAACTGTTTTTTTTTTCTTTGTTGTTTTGTTAAAAAAAAAAACACCTTCCCAAAATTAAGGGACACGATCCCAGTGAAAAGACCCTGAGATAAGAGAGAGATAACAATTTTAAATTTAAATGTATTAGTCCTTTAGCGACCATTATAATATATTGTCCAGAAAAGAAATCTTATAGACAGAATTTACTAGACAATACAAAATTTAGAAAGTTCTTCACTATAAAAATATTAGTTTAAGGAATTATAGAGCCATCGTTTACACTGGGAAACACTAAAGGCAAAGCACTCGACAGATGGCAACAACACTTAGGACAGCAGCACTTGCAACAGCAGCAGACCACACTACATTAACGCTATTGGGCAATTCCACAACAATAAACAACATGTACCTGCTACATGTTTTCGTTGTTTTATTCGAACGACATCACTGCCGCATGCCACATGGTGCCTTAGTGAAATTGCTCCTGTACAAAGTACTGTGCTACTTCTATCTGCCGCATGTTTCGGAAGCGTATTTTAAGACTTTTTGATGTGTTCGGCAGCTTATTCTAGAATTGTAACGTAATAATTCTGACCAGTAAAAGCTTTGGTGACCCGATGGAAATGGCACTGTGATATGACCGCCATAACGGGTATTATAATTATGAATCTGTTAAGGTGTGCGATAGTTGTAGCGGTACTCGTATACGTGACCAAGGCAGATAGGTATTAGAAACATTAATATTGTGATAATCCTCAACCACTTGAAATATGTTCTGCGGCACTGTTGAGGTGCGATGTCCGATAGCCGCTAGCGCTCTAATTGCGCATTTGTTTATCTGTCGATAGATAAATATTATCAGAAAATATTAGAAATCAAATTTACACTAAATTAAAGAATAATTTAATAATAATAACTTTGTAAAAGTTGTTTCTCTTTGTTTGATTCCAGTTTTTTTTTTAAAACCTAGTAAAATATTTTTATAAATATCTATATTTGCTTTTTCAAAACATAATTATATTATGTCACGGAAGAGAGATATTTAAAAAAAATCGATAGATATATTTCATATTATCCCATTGTTCACAACCGCGTTAGTGTCAACTATGTAAGTAATGCTGCACACTTCCACTATTGCAGATTTAGTTTGACGTAAAGAATATTAGACCATTTATATAAAATGAACGAGGGGAATATTTTAATTGATCTGGTATAGCAATAAACTACCAAACTGTATTCTGCTTGTTTACTACAACTACGCACGAATATTAGGGAAAAACATGAAACATTAAATGATGCCAAACCATCAACCAATTTTTTCTTTCTTTATCTGTATAGCAACGTAGCACTATTGTTTCCTTGATACAATTTATGTACTTTATAATAAACCGAGCGTATTGATTGATATCGTATAAATTGTATATGCAATACAGTTGTCCCCAAGCTATTAAATATAAATTTGGGATTCTAACAGATCGACCACCACAAATATGATACATTGTTTTCAATCACTGGAGAAGGACATATTATATGATATAATAATAATGGCTTTTTGAAATGTTAGTTTATGTTAAAATAAAAAAAACACAAAATCATGTTTGCATGCTTCTCTTTTTTGTGTATTTTTTCTAGACGTTCACAATCATGTTTTTTTTTGCGATTACAGCGCAATCTGTTACGAATCGGAAAAAAAGTTTCAAACAAAAACTACATACTTGATGGCGTAGAATCCGAATCTGTAATACAAAATGGGAGTTTCCATTTAAGATTTGAAAATTGTCCCCCTTCCCGCTCTGGGGAGTGAGGTGGCGGATCGAGTTCGGCACCACTCAGTGAGCCCCCTACATTATAACAAATCTTATTAATATCTTTTTTTGATTTGATGCAGTGTTTTAGAGATATTTCGTTGTCTCAAGATAAAAAACTTACCCAATATATAATGATGATGATATCAATTATTTCGATTGAAACAGAACCATTTCAGATATTTACAAGATATTCAAATTTCAATACTCTAATACGAGTCAGTGCATATTGCAGTTGTTTTATTCATAATATACAGATTTCCAATGTCTGAAGATCCTAATGATGCTTGTTATTTAACTCCAAGTCATTTTCTCATTGCAATGTCACTAACCGCACTATTGGAACCAACTTTGTTGATCTGAAGTTGAATTCATTATAAAATACTAATTAAACTAAAAATTAAGCAACATTTGCAATCGCTGGTCAAAGAGGTATTTACAATCTTTACAAGTGAAATCAAAATGGAAAGCAAATGTATCAAATCACCTACAACAAAAAGACCAAAGCACCCAGTTATCAAAACGATCCAGAGACCAGTATCCAGAGCCACCTCCAGATTGTGTTTAGTGCCTATTAGTGACCGCAAATTACTTTAAGTTATTAAATTATCATTTTTGAGTTTATTATCAACTATTCATCATGGTATATTTCAATGATTGAAATCTTTTATATTTGCGTCTAGTGTAAATATGTGTACATCTTTTCAAACATAATTTAAAAAAAATCATAAATACTCACCAAGGTAAATGTACCAAACGAAAAAGAAGAACGAGCTACCGATAAGTAGTTCCGCGACTGTCCAGATCAGCAAGTTAAAACAAAACGTTGAACGCAAAAGCAATGTAAATGTTTGTTGCATCTTATTTTCACTTTTGATGGATTTGAACGACCAATTTGATGAGATAATTAGCTCTCAATCTAAACTCTAACTTCTTCACTAACCATTAATGTCAGTGGCGTAAATCAGACATTTTGGGCTCTCCGTAAAAATGTTAGGAGATCCTTCTAAAGTGCCTAATGGTTATTTAGAATTGACAGGTGTCTCAACGGACACTGGATGTTTGATTACAGTTCTTTATTGAATTTTTGAAAAATAAATTTCTTCTACATAAGTAGGTTTTTTAAAATCAATGCTGCCTAAAATATTTTTGACCTTAGAAAATGCCTCAATAATTTTGGACATCTGGCAGAATATGTCAGCAAAGTTATGTTGATTTCACTTTTTCTTTTAAATCAACAGGTAGACATCAGCGATTGTTGCCCATGCTATACAACACGAGTTTTCCTCGTGAGTTCCATAAATCCTTACTCTCTAGAGGTTCTAATGCAACTAAACTATGTAGTCCCACCTACAAATTCTTCAAATACGTCTTCAAGATCCTCAAACCTTACGCTAGTATCAGTGATTCCTTTATCCAAAACTTCGGACATTTTATTCGCAGACTATGTGGACTGACAGTAGGTCTCCAGAATTTACTTGTTACTTTCGCTGCCGAATGCTTATTTACCAAAGTTCCTATATCCGGTATTATTCATTTAAGTCGTGAAATCCTTTCTTCCAACCTCCAACCACCTGACTTGGTGGAAATCTGCGTTACTTTGCTATCTCCAATTCTGTGACTGCTGCTACAAATAGGTTTCGGTAGCAGCCATCTCTTTCTCCTATTGTTGCCAACATTTTCTTGGGAGCATTTGAACGACAAATCCTAATCTCTTATTCCTAGAAATCAAAATGCCGGAGGCCTCCCGCTTTGCAAAGTCTGCGAGTGTGTTATCTCCGCTGCTATTTAATATCATAGTAATTATTTTTCTAATCGTTGCATTAAATGCGTTTTGTAGGTATCTGCGTTTCAAGCCGTTTGACAGTACGTAGGGTACATAGTTTGTAGGAAAAATGCATATACGATTACATTACTCGTATTGTGAAAAGTATCGGAGTAAGTTACATGATTATAAAATTCGGCTAAAATGTTATTAATTGTTTGAATGACCATTGATTAGATGTGGTATAAATGAAAAGAAATTGTAGGATATATACTTCCTAATTGATAATTATTTACTATAAAATAATCTTCAAGCAGCGACTATTTTCGACATTTTAGTGTTCATAAGGCTTAGGCTTAATGCATAATCCCCACAATAATCATGAAACACGAAATAGCAAGTGAAATAGCAACTTAATTTATTGACCGGACATCGCGGGTCGAACATCTAAGTCTTCCTTCTTTAATGCCCGGTCTTCTTGCAAGTTAAATAGATGATTTTAAATAAAATATTATTTTTTGCTAAACGATTGAAATAATATGAATAAATAATCTAAGTGTAAATAAAACAATGGAAGAAACGTAAAAACACGGGTAAAGAAAAACGGGCAGAAGATATATGCTCTATTACATTTCAGCATAAGGAAATCCTGTAAATGTCAACAGCTGAGTGCTGTAACTGAATTTTTGCGCTTACAGCTTCAATGCATAAACTAACTTTATTTTTGTTCTGTTTTAATACCGTCACCTCAGGCTATTGCTATATATGTAATGTACCTAAATTGCAGCTTTTTTATGCCAGTTAATCCTTTTTCTTTCATAGGTGCCTTAGTAGCGCGGAATGTATTTAAAACTTTACTTTAATAGGTTTAGTCGTGTTTAGCCAAATAAAATCGTTAAAAGATATGTAAAGCGTATACCACCATTAAAAACGAAATATGAAAAAGCACACGTTTTATTTAATACTTTGTATTTTATTTACTAGACGGATTCTTTACGGTTCAAGTACACTAGTAGTAAAACTCCCTAACATAAATTTATTACCCGTAAAATATTTGTGTTTTTAGGTTGTAACGAAAACAGTAAAATATGAATTATGAAGTAATTTACTGAGAGGACTGTACGAATTCTTAAATGAACTCATTTTTCGATCAAATTTAAGGGTACAACATATTTCTGTTGTAAAAATGAATGCAATTGAGATAAAATTAATTCAAATATTAGATCATCTAACCAATAAATTACTTTGTTGGATTAGGTATGCGAGTAAACAAATTAAATCAAAGGAATTCGAGATACTGGGAAATTATCTGCACAAAAAATTCAGTCAACCTATAAATGGTACCGCAGTAGATTTATTTTTCTATTAAAGTTGTTTTACTTAACAGATTTCTCACGAGAAAAAAACTATATTAGCAAATATCCTGAAGATTCATACAACACGTTACTTGTTGTCAACATTCAGATCAACATATCGACAGAATCAATGTTTACCTTCTAAACTCTTAAACCATTTGATATGGTTACGAAACGTATTCTCTAATTTTGCTGTTTTTTGAAGAATGTACAAGCTGTCCTGGTGATGTGAATGTTACAGCTTAAGCATGTATTGCCGAATAAATTTTGAGTAACTGAGCTACAATTATTTTAGATAACCCTATTACTGCAGGTGTTAGGTACCGCTTTGAAAAGGAGTCTAATTCAAAATTATTAAAAAAAGAAATTGCCTTATAGAATTCGAGCTCTTGGAATTGAAGTCATAGCTCTACTAACAGCCAGGAATAGTTTGTACGGTGTCTGTAATCTTTGTAACAGCTTTTATTAATGTTCCAATTTTCCTACAAAAGCAAAATTTTCAGCCTATTCCTTAAAAAATAACCTAGAGAATGTAAGTCTAATAACTTTAATGGGCAAGCAACTGCTCCACTTAAAATGCTCGTAGCTCAGACACGAAAGAGTTTAAAGGCGATAAATATTGAGATCATGTTTTAAATGACGAAGAGTATATTTTTGATAGAATGAAATTGGTAGTGCCTAGGTACCAGTAATTTCATTATTTAACGAACCTAATTATAGGCTGTCACAACTAAAATATATTTTTTGCTTAAATAAAATAGCAAAATTTAGTTGTTAAAAAAAAAAGAAAATATATTAAGCATTTTTTATTAATTGAACCCAAATATACTAGCGACAAGGTGTAAGATACTGATAATTGTACCCAGAACGACAACAAGCACCTTGCCTTGAGTGAGTTAGTTTAAGGCCGTTTCGTCCATCGAAAATACCAAAACGAGGAAACCGATCGCTCGTAAGCGATCGGATGCTTGGTCCTACAAGCAACCAATCCCACAAGCGACCGGTACATTTAAAACTGTATTTGCTCGTTCACCGCAGCAACTACGACCTATTACGAGAAGCAACAAATCGTCCATGGCCAAGCAGATCGGTCTTCACGGCTTTGGTCGCTTACAATCTACTTATCAAATTTTAATGTGTTCTGCAAATTTTTCGTTTATTACACAATAAAAAATGCCGCGATCACTATCAAAAGCTGAAGAATATACTAAGGTACAGTATATGCAGGAGATAGACAAATATCCGTGTCTGTCAAAAATGTAGTAGAGACTTTGCAACTCTCTCCCACACTCAGGAGAGAGTTGCAAAGTCTTTTGGGAATTACTAGAGTAACAATATCTTTATCAAACGACGACATTCTTCGCTTTAATGGTAGGTTTCTTTAGTTTATGGAGAAGTAAGCGACCAGCCACTCGCGATTGGTTCTTAACGACTAATCGCTAGCCTTTGATTTTCTCGGTGGACGAAGGCCCTAAGAGTGAGTTTTTATAAAGTTTATGTAAATTTTACACTTTTATTTGTAACAAATGAAAATAACAATAACAGTTAGATAACAATGATAATAGAGAAAGAAGAATAACTAATTTTAGTGAATCTACCATAGCACATGCTTTGCGATATTTTAGGTAGTTCTTCTACCGAGAAAACCAAAATACAGCGACTGATCGTAAGCGACAATTATTGGTGACTGGTCGCTTACTGTTTCGTTCACCAAAGAAACATAAAATTCAGTTCGAAGAATGTCATCGATGAAGATGTTACCGGGCAGCTGTACCTGAAGGCGCGAAAAATCTAACGCAGAAATTTGGCGTTTATCCGGATGTTGAAAATAATCAACAAAAGCGATGGTTCAAAATTATAAGTGATTTTAAAGATCCGGTTAAGTTCAGATAAACTTAGAGGGTGGGTAGAGAGATCTATCGTGAACTTGAACGAATTGTGATGCCTAGAATTTTGAAGAAGGGCATTAACTGCCGAGATACAGTTGGAGGCTTAGAAAGTAGTAGCAGATTACCATCAACCATCAAAACTGAAAATAACGCTTAGACGTCTTGACTTTTATGAAGAATTTATATATCATCATTATCATCATATCATTATATTATCAACAATATTAGCAAAAAGATATAAGTAGCAGTTGCTATCAAAGTTCTGGTATGTGTGTTCCGTATTTGAAGACACCAAGTATTGTCAACCAACATTGACAATACTTGGTATTGTCAATGTTGGTTGTCCCCTCAATATAAGCGTTGTTCCAACATGCTCGCTTTCTGTTAGATGGACGTTAAAGGTATACGTATTGCGTACCTTTCGGTTGCCTTTCGGTAATCACCTTTATGTCTTACAAAGTGCGGCTGACGTTCACCTAATAGTCAGTGAGCCGAATTGGAACAAAGCTATAGTTTCTGTTTGTGTTGTACCCCGAAGAACGAACAGTATTTTCGATATTATCTAAAATATGTCGGCGAAATTGATGAAATCGTCAGTCACTCTCTCTCTCTCGGTTTTTGACAGAAAAGTTTGCGAACACTGGCTGTTGGTTAAGTTTCGTTTGATTGAAATATTTGATGAAAACGTCATCAATGTTTGACATCAGCTTACATTTTTATTTTTTCTCTTTCCACAACAGAAGTCGACTTCACCTCCAATTGAAGGGCTTGGGGCAATAATAAGCCATACACCACTTTTGATTAAATTGAGCTTTAGATGGAAAATGGCTCCTGGATAAACACTTACAGTTTGGTGTAATAACAACAGAATATAGTTATGGAATGCACTTTACTTAAAAGTTCCGTGACTCGTTTTTGTACCAAACAAATTTCTAAACCGTTGCCTTTTTAGCTTTTCTCAAAATTAGTTTTTTTGCTCGTGGATCATTATTGCACCGAGGCTCTCAATTATGTCAATACTATCATTGTGTCTCTTTATTGTAGATTGACGCTGCCAAGTCATGGAATGTTACCTGATGCTTCATCTTTTTTTTTCTCCTTGATATAGTATGACATAATAAAATCCATTTCGTCTTCACCAGAGACAGACCTTAGATTTTTCTATTTTTTTATCTCATTCACCGGTGAAAATGAATAGTAAATTCGTGTTTCTTTTCACTCCCAACGCTATTAAAATTTTTCAAACTGTAAATAAGGTAGTTATTGGTATAATGATAAAGGCCTTTACTTCTTGCCCATGGCGAAAGAAAAAGAGTAACACTATAACACAACAAATTAACAGAAACCGAGTGATACAAACATTTTAAGGAGTCGTTACGGAAGGTGTTTTATATCGACCAACATTCAACTTGGATAATGAGGATCAAAATTTTCTGGAAGAATATAATTTCTGCAAGGACAAATAAATGTGCTAAAAGTAAAAAATCACTTTTTTTTAATAAGTATGTCCGTCATTTTTCGCAGATCGATTTTCAATTGAGTTTTATAACAAACACAAAATTTAGCACCTTACCTAGTTTAGAAGCTCCTTCTGTTTGCTGTAATAAATGAGTTTCCCATTGTGAAGATTGAAAATGAGTTTGCCTGTACCCAGCTATAAATAAACTTGAACTTACGGCATTTGAAATTTTCTTTAGGAAGGAAAAAAATCATTTGAAACGTTATACGTGACTAAAAAAAGTTATCTTTTCTATTTGCCTTACATTTTCGTTTGCATGAAATTTTACTGGGGAAAGAATTTCGCATGAAATTTTCAAATAATTTAATCAAACTGTAACCGCACCTAACTAAATTTAATATCGTTCTGTTTCTTGTTCCGTCAGAATACTGTTTAAACAAGAGTGTGTATGTATGTGTGTAATACATTATATCAGCTCATTTCAGCGTGGATACCTTCCGTCATACCTATTTCAGGACGTGCCATTTCTTCTTCATTCCTTTTGCGCGTACCTTCGTATGCATTTGAAATTCTATTCATAACTTGAAAATATTCTGAATGCCATCGTATTTAAAGAGCAATACGCAGGGATTTTTCAGAAAAGCACGTAAGCAATTATCTTTATAAAATTTAACAAAAATTAGTGATATATAGTATGTGTATACTGTAATACGTACATACGCTGTTGAAATACAAAATTTGAACAACAAAGCTGGTGTGCATTAAAATTCAAAAAAATATTTTTCATATGTAAATTCACCTAAATATATGAATACAAACATAACGATAGCTTCTAATTTGAGTAACGGTATTGTTGCTTATTTTATATGACACATGGATTAATTTTTGCTTTGTAATTTATTACTGACTTTATTTGTAGTAATATTGCAAATACATTTCTTCTGGTTTTCTGTGCAAAAATTGCAAATTGCAGCGATTATCCGTTGACCAGGTTTAGTATTATCTTTCTGTTTTTGATATAATATGAAAATGTATTTGTAAATCTTCGCTTAGATAACGTGTTGCTTCCTTTGCACAAATTACTTGCATACAAATGGAATCCTTTTTTTTTTGAAAATGTAAATATACTGTTAAATATTTTGCGCTGGACTGGATTCATCGCGTACGATGTTATGGAGAGAATACTTGATATTCTACTATTTTATAAAAAGGGAAATTTTTTTAATTTTACTTAGTTATATTTTAAAACTTATTGGATATAATAGAAAAAGGATATAATATGTAGCAGCAGACAGCTAGACGATGTCCAGGTGATGTAGGTAATCTCTGCATTTGGCAGGTCCTTCGAGGCTTTTTCCTTTAGAATTTTCCCTTCAGGAAGCAAGATGATCAGCAGTGATACACCTACACATCGAAAATGAATATTAGAATTTGTATAGTATATCATTACAATAGAATTTGACAGATCAAATTTGGGATCCACCTTTAATTCAAGCGAACAGTTGTAATTTCTTTTACAGAGTATTTATTTCTTTAAATTTTTGTTTAATAATGTTTTTATATGCATTGGCAGTCCAATTGCTTTGTCAACTTAACTTAATATGTCAACTGAAAGACAGGGTAAAATTGCTGGGAAATTGAGTTCTGTAACAATTCTATGTGTATAAATGGTTGCCTACCTTTTAGGTGCAATAATGAATTTTTAAGATTGTTAATTGTAAATAGTAATAAGCGTTTAAAAATTTCAAATGTATTTTTCTCATAATTCAGAGACTCATACCTTTGTTATATAAAAAGTGTAAGGTGATTCCAGATTTTGTAATTTTATTTATTTTCACTTCGTTGAAACATACGATAGTTCTTGCGATCATATGGCCATTCTCGTATGTAAAACAATGGAGGTTCCTCATTTCGGTTATAATAACGGATTTTGACAGACAGTTGGTCTCCTTGACGAAGACAATCGCTTTCAAGTCAGTTAAAACATTTTCAATTCGAACCATTCACTAACCGAGTTTTGTTCGAGGCAGACGTATTTCAGTTTGTTCTCGTAAAAATTTAACGGCTATTTCGATAAAATCCAAATTTATTCCAAATTTCAATCTAAAAAATAATTGTTAATTGTTAAACAAAGTTTATCACATAAATTTTATTCCAAATTACACACGATTTTTGGGTAATTTTTCTTCAACGACGATTTTTCCGAGTAATGTTCCTGTCCTGAGCTACCCATCCTCTCTGACCTGATGTATCTACGAGGTACGAGAGCCCATATCCGACCTGAACAGTCCTGACCACCGATGATCGCAGAATTCGGCCCTGTAAAAAGGTACTCCGCGTCAAATCTACCTAAAAAAATAAACGTATTATTTCAATTCTAATCTAAATTGAATTGTACTTATAAGAAATTTTATTTTAATCCGTTCTGCAAAAAATTGAGGTTAGAAAATCGTTTGTAACATAGCTAAGCGGTCTCCAGTTACTTTGGGGAAATTTGTGTAATTAGGTTTATAAGTATTTGTTATGTTTTTACGTTACGAACCAATATCCAGTGATTTACCATCAAGGTTGGCTACTCTGTTTCACACGTCTATTCAAATCTAACATAACTCCATTTGAACGGTCAGAAAACGCGGGATTTTTAAAATTTATTTCAAACGTATTTAAGTACGAAACTATGAATTTGAATTGCAAAAGGTGGAATTACTTAATGAAACTTTAGTGTTATTAATTAAACGGACTCACGGACTTACCTGAGATTATTATCCATAGATTTATGTCTGATATTAAACAAGTCACATTTTGAATTTTTTTTTAATTAAATAAAGTCACTTTTATCCACTATTAAATGTTTTAATTTTACTTAATAGTTTGAATCTATTAAGGCACGACATTATCATGCCTATGAGATCATTTAAACTGGTCTTAAACATTGAATTTGAGGGAAAGGACAATTGACAACATCATCCTACCACATCTCTATGCGTACTGAGTCAAGATATAAGAGAGTTAACGAGCTATTCAATATTTTTTTTATGTCACCGCCCCTCGATCGGAAATTTCTCGCCCTGCATGCCATCTGGCTGGTGAGACAGAACACTTCAAAATCAAAATTATAAAAATAGATGACACTGGTATATATAAAACTTGATTTTTTCTAATTCAATTAATGTATTTCTTTTAAAATTTATTTTTTTAATCCCGGCTGTATGCTACTGTGTAGCATAACAGTATATTTCGTTCACTCACTTACATTGTTGATAATTCAAGCGAACGCACTTACGAGCTTGTCAAAGTACAATTAGCTCAAAAATTATGATCAGGCTCGTAAAACGAATTCGTAGACGTAATTCTAACATATCTACTTTAAATACGATGCCATCGTAATCTGCGACGGAGAGGGATTTCGGCTTATCCAGCGATTTACACTCCCCAGAATTAAAACCTTTATATTTGCTGCCAAATCATTTTATACAATAATTCTGATTTCTAATTCTCTTGTTTACGTCGAAATTTTAATTCAATCAACTGTTCGTATTTTTCTTCTTATATTTGAATTATCATTAACTTTAATTCTCTTTAATTACCTGGATGCCTTATATTAGTATTTATAATAAACATATTTCATGAATATATAAATGTCCACAATCTCTATATGTCTTTTTTAACTTTTCAAATATCCGTGCCAGTTTACTCGTTTAGTTATTTAGAATAGATATACATATCAAAAGTAAGAATATTGAAAAAGAAACGCTTTGCTTGCTTATTTCCCATTCAATTGAAGGGGCGAACTTTCTCTGAAAAAATCCCTAGAAGAACAAAATAAAATTATAACTAGATACTTGTTGTAATAATAGGTTTTCCAAACAATTTCATATATGGTTTTTTCTTTTCATATTTTTAATTTTACTATTAAGTCGAATCATCTTCATTTTTAAAGTTTAAAACTCAAAACATCTAATCCACATTATATACAAAAATTCCAACATATGTAATTTATGCCGCAATAAGAAGCAATAGGAATAAAACATTAAAAAAGAATAACTATTTTTTTAATAATCTAAAATAATTTTTAATAAAAAATAACATTTTTCCATATTTTCTAGAATTTTTCAATAAAAATTGCCATTTGGCATTTATGTCTGATAGATTATTTATTTATACACCCATATTAAGAAATTCTTATAAAACTAAACCTTAAACAGTTTTTCGTAACTGAAGTAATGGTTTCAGTAAATTTATATCTTCAAATAATTATACAAGAACACATTTTAAATATTTGCACAAATTATGCCATCTGGTCACGTGCGAGTAATCGATGGCTAAAATAAACAACAAAGGAAAGGCATATATGCCGACAATCGTTCCTTAAGATAATCCCCTTGATGTTATGCGACAAAGATGCCGCAACATTTTCAGCTAGATTTACATTCGCAGTGATTTGCTTTACAGTTTCCGCAGAAGAATTCAACAACAAAATAATTGTTAGAATCTACACACGCGCAATGGCTAGTAGATTAAAGGAGATGTATCTGCCTTTATGTTTCCTTATGGCTTATTTTCCCTATGTCATCTTTTTTGGAGTCCAGAGTACATTAATTAATACATCCATCACCAGCGGTGTGTGCGCATATAGATTATATTATATTTTCAATGATATTGTTGATCCGTTTCTTTTAATATAATTGATTCGTGTATCTAAAAAATTAAAAACATTTGTTAACAGGCATCGTTACCACACAACATTAATAAAAAGTTTCAGTGATTAATAAAGAAATTTCACTTTCTTGACCTGTAAATAACGGAACGTAGTATGAAAATAATGTTGTTTTTATTATTTAATGAAAATGTTATTCCTAAATTGTTCTTGAAGGTAAAATACTGGAAATGAAGGCAATTTAAATGCTAGAAAGTTAAGTGTTTCTGCTGATGATGGCTTTGCTGTTGAAACGTCCAGTTTAACAGTTTATGGAGAGGCGTCTAGGAGAAGTTTGGAGTTACAAATTCTTACTTAAATTTCTTTTATGCAAAGTGATTTCAGGCATATGTATTAATTGTAATTTGAACTCTACAATTTTTGTATTAATTACAATTTGTAAGTTTTAAATATTAAGAAAGATGAGGCAAAACAAATTCTTATCGTATATGGATGGATAAAATCTATTAACAAGTAAAAAGATCGTTTATATAACAAACATTTGTTTATCGTATTATGCAAGTCCCTATAAAACAAAGCAAAATCGTATACGAAAATGCGTAACTGCTTCATTGTATTCAGAGAAACTTAAAACTCCTATTCAACGCAATATGTGAAAACCGCAAAAACGCAATGAATACATGTTCTCAAAGTACCACTCATGTACCTATTGAAAATTTACAAAAGTACGCTTTATATACGGAATACAAATTTTTTAGTAGTACGTGGAAAATTGTACGCGAATATGCATGCGACGAACCCAACACTATACTTTATTTACGAAAAGCTAAATAATTGCAGTTCTACACTAGGCTACCTATTCTAAGCACCATATGGATTCCATAACAATTGAAATATTCCTATTCTTACTAATAATTTCTCCATGATTATTAATCATAATAATAACAAAAATATAATGAATCGGTCAGTTGTTATTGCGTTTGCGCCCATGGAATGACTTTAGTTGTACCATCTTCCGGTAGCTCCTTGATTCTTCACACACCGCGGAGTTTTCTTTTCCAACAGCAGAAAGACGGATCAGGGTAATGAACTGAAAGCAAATAAAACAACAGCAGTAGATGAATGAAAAGCGTTTTAAAAGCCAATAATCCAATAAAATAACAGACATAGATTCAAAAAAAAAAAAACGCAACAATAGTAAATGAAGTACGTATTCGTCGGTAAATGGCATATTGTTAAAAAAAAATATTCATGTTGGGAATATTTGTTAATCATTCATTACTTTACAAAATTCCATGCGACGGTAATAATCGTTGGGTAAAAGGGATGTGCTAATTTTGTACGACCGGTATTTACTTTTATGTGAAAGTTTTAAAACAGTTGTTGCAGTAATATTACATTCGCCAGTAATTTGTCATAAAACTTGAGTACCGTAACATAATACCCAGCGACGCCTTCTAGACGGCAATGACCAGATGCATCGCTTACTTAAAAGAATTATGCATGTCTAGTGATCCGTTCCCTCATCCCGTAATAGTACGGAATGACTGCTTTGAATTGATTTAAATTGAAAAGGTAGATGTGAGGATATCATTTTCTAGTAGTTAGACTAGAGTAGAGAATAGCGGCGAGTGCTTCCTGTTAGACAGCGGCAGCATACGGATTGGAGATGGTATATCGAATTGTATATTTAACACACAATCGACTAGCAGAATAGCATGCGTATTTTTTTTACTTTGTTCACTGATAGACATCATATTTTCATCCTCTTTCATTCATAGTGCGGCAGTCATCAGGTCGAAAGTGCGCTTTCGGTATAGAACAATGGAACGCGAATTCGGCCGCACGCAGTGACTGGAAAACGGTCCGACTTCCACCATCCTTGAATGTGACAAAATACACGACTGTAATTTTAGCACATATCGTCGGCTTGCTACCAAAACCAGATAAGTTACATTTTAATACTTTTGAGATATAGGCACTAGTCTTATTTTGACTGACTACCTAACTTAATTGTTCCCTTACTGCAGTTAATCTATTCTGAACCGTTTTCTGTTTATAATCAGCTTTTCTTTGCTAGCGCATCATTTATTCAAATTTGGGCAAAGAAATACACTTAAAAACTTAAAAATTGTACTTACTTTGTTTTGGTAAAAAGCCGACGATAATCTGTTTGGCATTTCCATTTTTGACATTATTCTGTAATATTCTTGCCAATACTGCTGAATGATAGAAACCAATCACTTTAAAACAAACATTTATATCACATAGATCTAATTAAAATAATTATGCTTAAGTCCATATTTTTGCAGATTTGATCTTTTTATTGTCGTCTTACTAACAAGAAGAAATGTTTAATAAATTCTGAATTAGAAGTATTATTTGCAGGATATTATTAAGTATAGTAAATATAAGAACGCATTATGAAATATTTCTCATTAAAACAGCAAATAATAGATGAGGCGAAACTTCTATAGATTTTATCGTCTGGATTTTTCACATAAACATGGTGGCCGGCTACCTAGTTACGAACATTGCGCACATTTCAACGTTCTATATAGTTCGTTGATTGTGATACGTCTCTACTCACGCAAAGATATCACTGTTTCCAATAAAAATCACGGAATATGTGATAAACTAATGATAGGAACTAAATTGAGCGTACAAATAGAATCTACGAGGACAAACCCTTATAGCATACTATAAGCGGTAATTTCGTTGCCTAATACATGCTGAATGTTTCAACACTTCTCTCTTCCTATATCATACTCGTTTCAATACTTTAGGCATTGTTGATGTATTATCTTGTAACAAAATGGCTTAACTATTTGCAATTCCGATTATTCTCCAAGAGCTAAAGGAACAAATCATTTACAATGCGCTTCTAACGCAAAACAACGGGAGAAATTCAGATCAACAGGAATTTAAATTAAAGGATTAGGAAATTCGCTTCATACTGTATTGCTACGCAGAAAGCATGCCAAGCGTTTGCATTTAAAACGACAGACTTGAAAATTCGACGGTGGAAAGTGGCATCTCAATGTTTGATTATCAGTTTTTCTGTTATTCCTACTCTGTACAAAGCTGTATGATAAGATAATTAGGTAAATCTGTTAAGCGAACAATTTGCAACTAGTGCCATTGATAATAAAAGTTAAAATAAAAAATCAGACTGCTTTATAAATACAAAAAAAAAAGAAAATTTGAGAAAATGTCAACGAATTTTTAATTTACCGAACCTCTTATGTACGTATGTGTTACCAAACTTTTCATACGGAATAGAGGCCCTCGAAGGCTTTCAAATTCTTGCTTTGCTAGCGATTGCTTGCTTTATCACAGTGTGGTTCTTCTGGCATATATTATCTTGTTGCAGCCTTTTTTTTTTCTTCATTATTCTAGTTGCATCCATTCTCAATTTTCTTATATCTATCATCGATTTCCTTTGATCATAGTAATTTCCTTAGCATCTTCACTTCAAATATCTTTAGATTCTCCTCATTCTTATTTGTCAGATACATTGTTTCCGCCGCATACGTCACTACAGGCTTAATTGCTACATTGTATAGTTTTAATTTAGTTTTTCTGCTAATACTACGATCTTTTACAAACTCATGATAGTTCGAATAGAGTTATGCCCCGCTTGTTCTCCTCTCTAATTTCCTCACTTCTATCTATCCTGTTTACCATGACACCTAAATACTATTATTATTACTATTTACTTCTCTCCTCTATTACGATTTATTGTGTGTTTTTATTTTGTTGTTTGTCATGTATTTGGTTTTCTGCTCGTTTATCTTCAAGTCTCTATGCGTCTCACTTCGTACTAAATTGTTAGTGCATTTCGATTTCTCGCAATTAAGACAATACCGCCCCCGTATGCAATGATTTGCGTGCTACTCTGTATAATAGTCTTGTCATATCCGGTTTCTCTTAGCATGCCTTCAAATACCACATCGAACAGGGTTGCTGACAACGTATCACCTTGCCTTACTCCATTTTCTATTTTTATTTCTTTTGTCATGTCCTCACTTGTTATTATTTGTGCTTTGGAATCTCGGAATTCGGTTGGTACCCCTATTCTCTTTAGATCTTGCAGTAGACTTACTCTAATTACACTGTCAAAGGCCGGTTTGAAACCTATGAAAAGCATATGGGTTTCCATGTCGTGCTCGTAGAACTTTTAGTTGCATAAGAATATGTATTGCATCCGTAATTGTTTTACCCTTCCTGAAGCCTAGTTGATATTCTTCTATCTATTCTTTCATGTACTTTAATTTCCCTCTAATCGCCGTTGTTAGTTTTTATACACCGTGTTTAACAACATAATCCCTCTGTAACCTCTTAAGTAACTGTGCTAGAATTTATTTGCCAAAGTCTACTTAATATACTTAATGTCTGGGAAAGTCCATCATGGTTATATTTTCAGTGGCGAGGAATTGAAGTATAGAAGAGAGATGGAAAAGTATTGGAAAGCACTAAAAGATGTAATATGACTGTGGATGGCCTATTTGAAGCAATAACTAAAAGAAGAGAGATGGCAGGATTAGAGATTTTACAACATAATTAAATAAATACGTTGTGAATAATACAATGTATAATAAGAAGAAAGAAGGAGAGCAATAGAAAAAGGTTGAGAAGAATTAAAACACGTCAGGAAGCACTATGAGGGATTAAAAACAGGAAAACCCAAAAAGTAGAGGAAAACATTTTATTGCTAGAGTAAAGAAGGAAGTTTTTATTATTTCTCCTTAATGAATAAGGAAAATTTTACAAAGATTGATTGCGCCTTTTAATTATGTATAAAAGAAGATGACGATGTAGAACAGAACACCAAATAGTTCCTCAGAATCTCAAAAACATAATCTGAATGTTGCAAAATAGCAGAGCACCTAAGGAAAGTGAATAACTATGAAAGACATAAGGATGGGTGAAGTATAAATAGAAGGAATGATATTGGAAAAAAAAAGATGGAAGAGCAAGGAGATAATTTTTTTGAGTAATTGGAAGAAAACAAATGGGTAGACGGTCAACGAGGTGGGTGGGAGAAAATGGACAAGGACGCAAGAACACTGGTGGTTAATAACTGGAGACAACTGAATAGGAGGAGACAAGTGTGACGGGAAATCTATAACAAAGCCTTCTAAATCTATAGGCTAATCTATATTATATATTACATAAAATGTGTATTTTGGCTCAACACTATCCTATGACAATGCGAGAAACGTTCCGACTTAGCGGCCCAATATAATACACGCCATTTTAGACTTAGACACCACTAGTTGCGACCATTATTGGCAGTCGCACACTCATTTTATATTTAAAAAATCTACAGTTTGCAGTTACCTCTCTATATTAAACGGAGATGTGGCATAATTATATTAGAATAGAATTGCTTTGTGCTGTGCAAAATCGAACAAACATATATACTTATAACTTAATAGTTTAATTGAAAAACTTGGTTGTAACTGTCTCTTAGTTAGTCAAACAATAGTGGTGTATATTTTCAAAGTTTGTTGTTCGCAAATAAGGAATATTCAGGCAGAATTTTAAACTATACCTGCAAATACACTTTATTACAAAAGCAAATATTTTAAAGTGTTTGCTTCCGGTGTACCCTAGCTTAGTTAGGGTTGTTTACTTTTGAGATTACTCAACAATAAAATTTCGTAAATAAATAATTTCAACTCTGGTCTTGCATAACCAACGAATGCTAGCCACTTTGCCACAGTCTAGGCCCTAGCACTTTAAATAATAAATGAGAGGTTTTAGATACTCAGCTTAGGTATAATACCTGAATTCCGGGTGTCCTAGGGGATTTTGCATAAACCGGGAAAAGTACATTTTTAAATAACACTGTGTTCAACAAGGCAGGGAGGTAATTAAAAAATAAAGGTCAAACCCAAATAATGATTAAGCTTTGTTGAACATAAAACGCTTAAGTTTGAATTTATAATAAAATGACGCAGGAAATGTCTGGAATTGATCTAAATAATTTAGCACAATTTTTTGCAGGCCTTCCATCCTGAACGTACGAGAGAAATGTGCGTGCATATATCAGTGGATGTACAGACATACGATATGCTCTGAAATTTATAATTACTTAATTAATTGATATATGGGTTATGTTTGTACAAATGTAAATTACTTTTACTAATATACTTGTAGTTGATATAGAAAGTAATGCAATGATGAAAATATGCGTATTTGATTTTGTTGTAAAGTTATTTGCAAAATACCTAGTAGTAAAACAATATTTTATTAATGTTTGGAAGAAAAGTTTCTGGTTCCAGAAATACGCATTTTCTATCTAAATGTTCTTCTGTTTCTAACAGAAGTGGCTTAGGCAAAGGTAGGAATTAAAGAAGAAGACTAATTGCATATTAAAACATAATTGTACCTATATTATTGAACTGTATAGGTACAAGTTCCTTACCAACATATGTATATAAACCCAGCTTTTTATTAATATTTAATTAAATATTGATAGAAAGCTCAGTTGGGGTGTGGATGCTAACAAAGACTGCAAACTATTATTTACGATAATATTCGCATTGCGCATATTTAGGTTTCTTTAAGTCTGTCATGAACTCATCAATTATGGCACTTGCTTTTGGGGATCACTCACAAGTGAAGGTCGCGAACTGCAAATCGTAAATTCTAATGAAACTTTGTTAGTTGACCCCATTGTTACTCAAGGACACACTTGTTGCTACGGAACTTCAACATTAGTGGATGCAATTTGACGTTGAAATTCGGCCCAAAACTTCGTTTATTCAAAGTGCCTTTCAAACGGCCAGAGCTGGTAGAACTACTTGTATACAGGATGTTACAATAAGCACGGAACGACATATGTTGTGTTTATTTTATCGAATTTCAGAAACTCTATAATCACTTTTGTCATCGAACACTGTGTACTCAGATGATTTAAATAATTATACCGAGTGTCTGCAACGCTATGATTTTTCCTTATTTTAATGAGATACTCTATATATTGGTATTTGATTGCATTGTATTCTGGAAACGAATGTAAAATTGTATCAGGCACTAAATTCTAATGTATGTAACCTTTAGATTTATGTGGATTTTAATGGAATACCCTGTATATTTTTACACAAACGTATGTAGAGGTTAATTACGAACAATTTTTGTTATTGTAGTCGTATGACTATCTGTAGTAGTTTTGGTAAAAGCCCAAAATTTATAATATTTATAACGATTTAATTAATAAAACAGGAGTAAATACGTGACTAAATGAAAAAAAAAAACAAAATCAGCTAAACAAATAAATAAAGAGTTTATAAAATAAATAAAAATGTAAAAATATAAATAAAGGGTTTTCGAATGTATTCCATTGCTTTGCAAGCAAAAATACAAGCAATGGTTGAAAGAATTTCCTAGTGATGTGCTTAACGAGCGATTCTTGCACTTGATTATATCAAATGAATTATCTATCATTCATTAGCTTACCGAGAACTCGGCACTTGGCAAAGCGAAGATTCCGAAAACTAATAGATACTCCATGCGTCTACATAATACACATAGTATGTCCTTGAGTGAGTGAATCTTTAAGGAGCATTGTATATAAATTTTTTGAGCAATAAATAATTCGAAAGGTTTTGTGAAACATGTGGTCGAAAGGGTATAAAGCCGGTCTACCAGCAAAAAATTATCTAGAATTCTATTCATTGCTCGCTCAGATATTACATATGTATTATATAGGCGCATATTTCGGAATTTTTGCCTTGTCGATTTCCGAATACTAGAAATGCTAACGAATGATAGATCGTTCATTTGATATAACCAAGAGCAAAAATCGCTCGTTAAGCACATTACTAGAATTTCCTACTTTCATTAATGTGTCTGAACCAGCGGCGGCCGCATTATACGTCACCGGGAAGGCTATTACAATGATCGAAGTTCGTATGCTATCACCAGAAATAGGAAAATGTTAGGGATTTATACGAAGAAATTTGATCATTTTGCAAGAGCCCTTGTAAAACGTATTGCTGTGGAATGTCTCCCCGGTTGTGTAAACTCTATGCTGTGTATTTTCTAAGTTCATGTTTTGGCTTTGACGCGCGCAGATTCTCACTAATTTTACTTTTTCTTTGAATTTAGTAGTTTTGTTGGATAATTAATTGTTCAGTTAGTTAGTTCATTTTTCTTTGATTATAAGTTTTGCAGTAGTTTATCTTGTTTATGTCCTTCTTTTAAGGCGATTTCTTTGTTTTGTTGCGGCCGTTGCAGAGCGCGCGCAGTCAGCTGTTTTGTATATACGCGTTGCGTGAGGCCACTTTTAGGGCAGAAGCTGAATAGTGACGCGTGTATGTAGTTGTAAATTTTGAGATCTTTCATTTTACCCATTTTACGATTTTTCATTTGTTTCGGTTTATTATAATTTTTAATCAGTATTCAGACTTCTCCTCTACTTGTTTTGTGCACAATTTAAGTAAGTTTTTGTTTATTAATATTCGTTTTAGAAGCGAGCGCGTGTAGAGTTTAAATTTTCCGTTTTTTTTTTGTAGTTATTAATTTAATTTTAATTTTATCACCTCGGGGAAGGTGAAGTGAAGCTAAGAGCTTGTTTTTTTATTTCATTTTTAATTTTGCTTATTTCTCCACGTTATTTGAATTAAAATTTTTAGTTTGCTTTGAATTTTTGAAACCACGTGGATTTATTTTTTTTTGTATTGAAATTCCTTCTAGAACGAATTCACCATTTTGTTTGCTGAAGGATTTGAATTGTCCTTCTTAAATTTTAGTTTCACGAAGGGGTTATTTTAATCCGACACCTTCTGTGTCAAGGTTTTTTCCCCTATTGTTGTAATCATTTTTTTTTTTTTTTCTTTTCCAATAAATTTTATGAATATAAATATCACTTTAATTAGTTCTTTTATTTTTAATTCTGCCATTTCAATTTTTGGGGATTTTAAAGAAAGTAAATTTTTCAAAAGCCCACTATTAGTTTTTGGAGAAACTTCCTTGAGATTTAAGTATCTCTGGCGCCCTTTTGAATTCATTTTTGCTGAGCTAGCTATATTAATTTTGTCATTTTTAATTTCCCTTTACTTATATGCTTGGACCATCAGTTCACAGCAGTATGCATTAGCCGCCGTTGGACTAATATTACTAAAAGTATTTGTTAGGTGATCTCATATTTTCTACACCGGTCGGAAATTTATTTTTTTTGAGAAGTCCTGAATTGTGATCCGAATAATTATGAAAATTATGCCACACAACACATAGTTGAAGAAGTTTGGATCTTCCCGAAGTTTATTTTGCGTTTTAAGTTACAAAATGCACCACGTTTTACATAATCCATTTTAGAAAACTCTTGGTGAAACTGAATGTGATATCCATGAAAGTGATTTTCTTTTGGAATTCGTTGCAACTTGAAATTTTACCTGAAATACATTTTTTATCTCCCAATGATTGAATTCCTATTATTTGATCTTATGCTTCACATTTGCGGCAGTACTGGTTTCAAATATCTACTTTCTATCAGAAAGAATATTTAATCTCACGCCCTATCCACTCCGCTAGGGTGAATAGTGAACGTGCATTCAACTACAGAAACGTCTAATAGTTGCAGTTCGTCATAGTGAAATCGACAAGCTGTGTTATTTATTTTCATTTTTGCGTAGGAGCCGTCTGGGGTAAAGTGTTTCGAAACTCTTCAACCTCTGGGCTTTTAATATTTAGTCTCTCATTTTTTTTCGCCCATTAAGTTACACCAGCCATTCTAGTATCCTGTATTAATGTAAAAACTTTTTCGGGCTGTTGAGCCGTGATCTTGTGGAATTACTTCCGTACGTTTCGTTCACAACTGCGGTGAACATCCTCAGTGGCAAGGTCGAAGTTTCTTTCGAGATGGCTCGTGGTTTAGTTATCCGACGTCCTGTGTGATGTCATTATATATAGTCGGTATTTGTGATGGACGCTTCAGGTGTGACGGACGCTTCAGGCGTGACGGACGCTTCCGATTGGTCTTGGTCCTAGTGCGTTCTGTTTATGATACTTGCACGCAACACCGGGTACCAGACCTTATTTAAAATACGTGCTTCTTCTTTCCGGTTGAAGTTGTTTCCATGTTTGTAGATTTCTATGGATTCTCGGAATAGCCTTGTGTGGTAGTGCAAGGTGGTGGATAGCACTTTTGTGTCACTAAATTGGATGCTATGAATGGCTTTTTGTAGGGCATGTTCTGCGATGGCCGAGTTTTCAGCCTGTCCCAGCCGACAATGATGCTCGTGCTCCTTAATCCTGGTGTTGATGCTTCGTTTTGTCGTGCCTATGTAGACAGATCCGATCCACACGAACATGGTATCCAATGTACCCTCGTAGATGACAGAGGGTTCCTGGGGCCTTTCACAAAGTGCAGAGGTGCGTTATTTGCACCGTCGGTTTGAAAACGGTTTTCACGTGGTGTTTCTTTAGAAGTTTACTAACCCGGTCCTTTACATTTTTGAAATAGGGCAAGAAAACGGTACCCTTAACATCTTCCTGTGCCTCCTGTGACCCTGTGAGTTGGCAGGACTCGTCTTTCGCAAGGCCCTCTCCACGCCCTTCTTGGAGTACCCATTCGCAAGTAGGGCACGATCTAGGTGCGCTAGCTCCTAGGGCAGAACCCAAGGTTCACAGATGCGCACGGGGCGATCTCTTAGGGTCTTCACGACTCCCATCTTCTGTCCCGGTGGACGATTGGAGTTCTTGTGTAAGTACCGGTCTGTGTGATTAGGTTTCCGGTACACTCTATGGCCGAGCGTTTCATCCCCATTCCTGCTAACACGTCCAGGAAGGGGAGGCCTCTGTCCGATTCCCTCTTCATCGTGAACTGTATGCGTGGGTGGATGCTGTTCAAATGTTGGAAAAATTCCAATAGTGCGTCCTCTCCGTGGGGCCAAATAATGAACGTATCGTCCACATTATTCATTATTAATGTATTAATTAAGTAATTCGACAAGACCACGGCTCAACAGCCCGGAAAAACTTTTTACAGTAGATTCCGGTCGTGAAACCCAACAGTTTAAGTATAATATTGCTTATGGCACGATCTCTTAGAGTCTTCATGACTCCCCTCTTCTGTCGCGGTGGATGGTTGTAGTTCGTGTGCAAGCACCGATCTGTGTGAGTAGGTTTCCGGTACACTCTATGGTCGAGCGTTCAATCCCCATTCCTGCTGACTAACACGTCCAAGAAGGGGAGGCCTCCTCCTGTACTAATCTGCACAGGTTTGATTGAAACAGTTCTCTGGGTTTATTTTTGGCTTGCTAAAAATTCCCAATTCTTTGAATCCATAGCCTCGCACTCTCACAGAATGTGGCAAGCATTCTCCGTCATTACATTATAAAGTGTGTAGTTGGTATGCCCAGTGTTAGTCTCAATTTTTTGTAATTGCACCTGGTCTCTTATATCGTTGACTTAATTGAAGAAATTTCATGATAATCGGTTGCAGTTTATTCCAAATGCCAATTAAACGCAATAATACAATTACGAATTATGAGAGTAACTTGCAATTAAATATGCAATACTTAATAATAGCCTGCGTTTATGTATTGTAAAGCGAAGCTCATGCATCAGATAATTTACTACTTTTTTTTATTAGAACATAATCTTTACAATTATGATTTTTAATGTTATGCATGAATTAGTAACAACTACAATTGATGGCAAACAAAATAGATGAAATTAAATTCCTATTATCCTTGCATTATAATATATGTACCGTGGGCAGTACATTTCCATCGCATTAAACTTCATTTAATACAAGCAGTGAAAGTGATTGATTTGTCACCATTAAAAACAATGGTCACGAACAACGTCATTATCGCTGTGGCAGCACCCGTGATTATTTTGTACGGTGGATTTGTTTTATGTTTATGGTGTCCATTTACATAAATTACCACTAGAAGGTATAGTTTTGGCAGTTATAATTACACAATTTGTACATGTTTAATATATCGTTTGGTTCATGCGACATCTGTTACTAATGATGACAATAACAGAATTTGAGTTAGTGCGTATGTATTTTATGCCGGAAGATTGAATTAGTATACTGAGCATTTTATTATGTAGTTGCAATGTTGACCGCCCGCACAATTTGCGGCGACAAAAATGTGATGCTTAATTACAATATTGCATGTCGTCAAAATATTTATTCACTATCACGAAATATAAGACATAGGGGAAATTGCCTAGAATGAGAGAGCTTCTTTTTAACTGGCCATAAATTGTTTACCTTTAAGAATTTTCGTTCTATAAAATTTCATTCAGACGCATTTAGTAGATTCAATTGAATGCATAAATTAATTCAAAAATGTTAAATTTAATTTGGAATGTACAAAAATGAAACTTTAGAGAAAATGTGGTTTCACCCCATCCAATCCTCAGTGTGTTTTGAATGGGACGGTACATTGAGTTAAATGGGGTATTTACAAAATCAAATCAATAAGACGCAAAATGTAAACACTACATTCAATACCTATTTATAAAGCTCTTCAACGTCAAAGTCACTATTTTTTTCCAACTATTTTCGTTTGAACTTTTTTAATTGTTTTTTTTTTCCTGAATTTGTTGTTTGTGTTCTTCTTCAGCTAAATTTATTTCTTCTAGCTACAACATTAGTTGTATTTTTTCATCTTTCCGCACTTGTTCTCTTTTTTTCACTGATTTCACTGATTCTGTTACAAGTATAAAATGTTGCTTTGATGTTGGGTACTTCCTGATACGTGAAGAATGTCTCATGATCTATCACAAAGAAAAATGAGAAAGCTGATCTTCAGAACACATGGCGGGTAAGAATCCGTAATGATTCAAAACTAGACATGGTAGCTTTTGAATAAATGCGTTTAAATATGCTTTGTAACTTCTGAAATGTGATAAATATCTAATAGTTTTCCTGGATATAAAAAAATTCATTCATTTTGAGCACTTTCAAAATAAGTAAATAATAAAAACCCAAAGACCGAGTAGAGCGCTTGCTGTTTGTAGCTGCAATGCGGAGGAAAGGTAATAGCATAACATGACGTCTCATTGGCACATTAAAACTAGTATGGGATTCGCGGTTATCAAATTCTGAACAATATCTGTTTTCTTTAGTACATACTTTGCAAAATGCTGAAAAGCTACCAAAAAATTAATCTCCGTCATCCACCCGATTTAGGAGCGAGTTCAAAACTCCCAGATAAAGCAACGTGCAACGTGTAATCCTACAGTATTTCCTCGAGAATATAAGGACTGATGAAACAGTGTTTGTTGATCAACATTGTCCTAAAATAATATAAGTAATGAAAATATAGTAATCATGAAACTGTGGGGGGAAGAGGGGAGAGGGGAAGGAGGGGAGGTACACCGTCCAACTCAGGACATATAATGTTGTTCCATTCACGATTCACATAACATTTTATAGAAACAAATAAAATAACCTCGAAGTTGAAAGTTCAGGTTCTGCAATTTGGGAAATAACATGGATAAAAGGTTAAGTCAATCTTGATTTACCAAAATTCAGCACAGATTAATCGTTGCTTTTTAGTTAAATATACATACTTATCATGACCCTAGCAACAGATTGTATTGCAAACTTGTATGAAAATTAAATTTCAGAAAACGTCTATATATTTGTTAAAATCAAAAGTGCATCTGTCGTCATCTAATATTGCAGCAAAGAATTTGTATTCACCACCTAGATTAAAGAATACTGTATTGTCCTATTTCAAGACTTCAAGACTCCTATTCGTGGCACGTCTCCCCTACACTCTTTATTTATGAAAACTAAATTATTACAAATCATCCCAACCCCGTGCTCCACCTAACAAAGGTACTACATGGGCTCCATAACAATTGAAATGTTCCTACTCTAACTAGAGAATTTCTCTATGATTCTTAATAACAAAAATATAATACAGTAGCCTCGCGACCATATGAATATGATTAGTTCACAAAATCGCGAGCCTACTGTAAATCGGTCAGCTATCAGTTAACATTAAATGTGCCCATGGAACGACTTTCGTTTTCTCCCGGCATTCGCCAAGGACACTGATTATATATAATATACTTATATAAAATCAATGGCCACGGAGCAAGGGAAAACCATGGCAAAAACCTTACTCTTGGAGGATCTGGGAAGAAGTCCCAGACCTTATTACTGATAGCCGCAAATTATTATTATCTTTCTGAGTGTTGAAGAAGCAGCTTCCGCGTCTCCTTAAATTCCGACAGCCTTGCCGTCCTCGCGTATCTGTTCCCTTTTCACACATTGGAAATTCAAACAGGAAAGATGATGACCTAAAAAAAAACAAACAAAACAACAGCAGTACCTATTCTAATACTTAATAATTACTTAATCCTAATTATTCTAATCTAGAGTAATTAAATAAAGGTTTATATTTTAAATATTTGTAGTTTAACATTAATTCCGACCACCAAAGAGCATAAAATATTCATTCATAAACGTGCTACCCTACTAACTATCTAAATATCACGCCGTAACCCTATCTGGTTCTTTAGCAACATTACTGAAAAATTTCCACCATTCGATCGACTCATCTGTTTTGCGTCGCGGCCAATTTAACCCCCTAGCTAATACCCTAACCTCCGTACGCGACCGCCACTCATCAGTGAGTGAACATTCAAATAAGACATGCCCCGCTGTATCTATCTCACCACACTTACAAAGCGAATCATTAACCCTCCCAATTCTGCATAAATATGATTTAAAAGTACCGTGACCTGTTATTAATTCTACCGCCTGATACGATAAATTAACCCTCATTTCCTTAAAATGTGTAATGCTACCGATAAATTTCCTAGTCCACCTCCCATTTAAGGTATTATCCCACCTACTCTGCCAATCATTATCAAGTTTATCCCTAAACGCTTTCTTAACTACACTAGCCGAAATTAGTCCAAATCTAATAATCAAGCTATCTCCCCTAGATACCGCCTTTTTCGCTAATTGATCCGCCCTCTCATTACCGATTGTACCCACATGAGCCCTAGTCCAAAAAGTTTTATACTCCCCTACAGCGTTGCCCATACTCATTAAATACCGTGTCAATGTCAACGTCAATGTTGTCGTTGACGTTGTCGTTGACATTGCCGTTGTCACTGACATTGACACAGACGTTGACACTGACATTGACGTTGGCACTGACGTTGATACTGATGTTGAAACTGACGTTAACATTGACTTTGACATTGACGTTGACGTGACATTGATGGTGGTATTGATGGTGGTATTGACGTTGATAATTTTGGATATATGTGATTTATTGTATTGACATAATTGATATATTTGAAAATGTATCTCGGTTTAGTATTCGTTCTTAACTATAACAAGAACATATGTTTTTTGGTAATTTTTAAGTGTCAAATAAAATATATTTCTACGAAATATAAAAATCTGAGATAATTGACCCAAACACCTTCCGATAAAATTGAAAGTATGTTTTAGAGCTGGTTAACCACATTTATTTAGCCGGTACAATGCAGAAACTATTGTCAGTTTATACAAGTTTGTTGTTTAACTAAACGAATTAAAATTGTCTTTCAAATATTGCACAGTAAAACTGTTCGCATCCGTAGTTCTTATTTATACATTGTTTAGTGTGTACTTACAATACTACTTTTAACAAATATATTGTCTAATTTCCTTTTTTTACAAAGTTAAATTTAAGATATTTATAAATTAACACTAAGTATTTAAGTTGTTACAACCATGATTATTGTGTTAATTTATAATCAACTTTATCATCTACAATTCTTTGAAAATCTTCTTATACCTAAAACTAAAATATAAAATTAAATTTAATACGGACCTGTATTAATTACTCATCTAAACTGCACGAGTGTGATTAAACATTGAGCACTGGCTTAATATCAGCAACAAATTAATAGATTAATATATTAAAATGTTTAAATTCTAAGCAAAAGAAAACAACACATGTGAGCCACCCCGTTATCTATATCACACACTGGCTCTCTCGTTCGCACGTACGAAGCAGAGAGCTAGAAAACAAACAAAAAACCTGGAAACAAATCCGTCCAATACGGAAAAATATAGCAATAGTGAAATAAATAATATAATGTTATATATAGTCACGAAAATTCTGTTAAAACTTAAAGTATAAAGAAATAGACCGTTATCCTAAAATATCAATACAACTTTTAAATGAAAATAACATTAAATTAAGAAATTTATTCAGATAATTGTTTTTTTTTTAATAAAAAACTCAGCAGTATGTTATTAATAAAATTAAAATAATTACGCACCCTTGGTTTCATTATACAACTGTCACCAACAAACAGTATTAGTTCTTATGGTAGTTACGACCTGTGAACGGTGAGTCATTCAGAAACAAAACATATGTAATATAGTTTATCCGTAAAACACGATATCTGAACGTTGATGTCGATCGATTTGTTAACGTGACCCGAGAACACAACGAAAGCGAGCACAAGAGCACACTCAATTTGTGCACCGTTCATCTGGAATCTGCCGTATCCCTCCCCACTACCGCTACGTTCTTTATGCGGCTAGGCATTGGATAAATCAACGTAGTCCCGCCTACTCGGCGCACGTGCTCCGTCGTCGGTCGCCTGCTCGCGATGTACATACATATTTATAGAAAGGAACATCGCGTCGTTTATTCATTTCGCTGCGTTATTTTTCACGAATATATTAAGATCGAGTAATAGATTTTATTAGTTTGTAATAGACGATTTGTTTAGGGGGTTCACGTGCTCATGTGCTCCTATACAGAAACCTCCACTGATTACAACATTTACTATTAGTGGAAGCCAGTTAAACCTAAAAATCTTATTAAATCCGTCAGTTTCATGGGATACTTGGTATGTTACGGCTCCAGTTTTTCTAATCATTTCCAATTACATTTAGCTTTGTTTCCTTAATCTATGAGATATGTATTGTCACTCATCGTTTGTAACGAGTTTAAAGCCATTAACGTACATACGTATAAGTTTCTGAGAATATATTGAAACTTGTTATCAAGCGATAGCTTTAGCCTTTATCACATTATGTGTATAATCTCAACATGTTTTAATTAAATGCTACGTCTGCTTGCTATGGCAATATAGCTTACTGTTATTGTGTACTTCCTTCGTGTATAGGAAATCTTGATTTATAATTTCAAAATTCTTTTCAAATTTTTACGGTATCGGTACACACACTACACACGTACATTTATACATAGTAGTATTTCAAATATTTCTCCAGAACGTAATTATTTTCATCAATTTCATTGTGCGTCGTTTCTATTTTTCGCCATATACATAGGTAAAACTCTTTCTCACAACTCTAAGGAACTGAATATTTTTATCAGAATAATACTATACCATTTATTGACAAAACTACAAGCCTAATAATACATTGTTATACGGAGGTTAAATTTATCTTCACTCTTCGTGGTCAACATAAGGTTTTGCAGCTTGGGAGAGTACTATTATTAGAATTTAGATTTTAGTTGAAAATATTTGTTAAAATAATAATAATATATCTATTATGTTACCATTTTCGTCGCGGCATATAATGCGAGTAACAAATTGTTGTAGCATAAGAAAATGTTACATAGGACTGCTTTCATACTTAGAATAGTACAGAACTGAACAATGAAGGTGATTCTCAAACTTAAATATATCATTACCAAGTTGGCAGATGGATGTATTAAAAAATAATTAAATGTTAATAATATTCCTACGGTAGTTTTTAAGCAATGTTTAACTGCCTCTCTAACAACAGCAAAGTTTGAAATTTCTCATTTTGAAGTAATGCATCTCAGTCTAATATGATATAATAATCCGTGTAAGTTTTACAAGCTACACGGATTATAATCACTTTATAATCCCGGCAAACATAAATTATAAACGGAGTCCTGATGATATTAGAAAAGCGACTTGTACGTTAATATTTCCTCTATACAGCCCACTATATTCTGTATCTCGATATCTGTGCAGCTATGCTAGTATTAATACCACAATGGAGGTTGATGTGTACACTAAATTATTTCCTAATCTAGATTAAAGCTTTTATGCCCAAGAGATTTTGCATTATAGTATAGAGTCACAAAATGAATTATAGATAGTACACGTTTACATGTGCTGAAGTGATGTAGTTCCACGAGTAGCGGTTGAATTTCCGCAGAACAATAACAAGTTGTCACCAACAGGTACATTTGGGATTGGTGATTAAGGACACATATATGTATGTATACTTGTATACTAGTATTTTACTGCGACAGGTATTTAAAAGCATAAGGCAGTGAAAATGAAAAATAACTGGTTTCTCAAAGATTAATTAATTTTTTTGAGTGAGACCTTATTTTAAATACTAAAACTACGTTGCGCAACGTCTCTCTATGCAACCGTAAAGTAATAAATATATATACATGAATGGTCATTATATCAAACTTGATGCCATCTAAACATTATTAAATAGTTACGATGAATTCTTTCACTTGTAGAATAAATAGTCACTAAATTAGTGAAGATTCCAAAATATTATGTAGCGGGTACTGTTGGGATGAACGTAGATTTTAATTGCCTGTATAATTATTGGCAAAGATTACACTACCAAGTTAGAGAATGAATGAAGCTAATTTTCAAGATTTCACGATGTGAACCTATACATTTTGTGAAAGACAGCAGCAAGCAGTTGCTTTAACAATGTAACTTTTGTAATGGGTTGCAGTTAATTTTTAGCAGCGCTAAAAGTTATTTGCAATCTGGCTTTTTTTTTCTGAGAAATGAGACATAAAAAAAACTGATAAAGTTTAATTAGTGAAGCAAAAACAAACTAAATTTAAAATTTAATTTAAATTTTAACTGGCTATAGAATTACAGAGAAAAATACTTGTTGATATTATTGTTTATAAATTTCTAGAGTTTTACATAGAATGCTTTTATTTTGAACAAACATGGTGGTACAAATATCTACTTTGTCGCTTTTGTAACTGCTATTCAACATAAATACACACAACACACATTTATAATATAAATTTAAAAATAGATACATGCAAGGATAAATATAAGTTACGAAATATAAACAATTAAAAAAAATCTAAATTAGCAACAAATAAAATAAATATTAATATATATTACTATGGAAACAGATGTATTGACTATACCTAATTTAGAGCTATTTACAACAGGTTTTAAAGCCTAATAAAGGATTAATTTCAAGTTGAACTGCATACTCCGTTACCTACTCTAGAAGCAAATTTTGAATTTGTTAAAAATGGCTATGAAGATAGAATATATCAGCTAGAGGTGCTAATTATAGCCTTATATAAAATATGAACTTTATGTTATTTGTTAATTCAAGCTGTATTTTTTAATTTTATATTCTGCTCCAGGAAATTTTTCATTCTTCAAGATGTTCATTCAGTAACAACTGCTGTATCCCCCTCAATCTAGAGTAAATAATAGTATCTTAACATCAGTTACTGACTGTCCATTTGAATTCTATGTTGGTTTACCTGATAGCGATAGCAATCGAAGGCAGATTACTGGTAATTTGAGTTAAAAAGATCTACAAAGTGTTTACCTAAAAGGTATCGATCTATCACCTGAATATATAAATCAATATCTTTACCTGAATAACATTCGAGAATTTCCTATGAAATTTCCTGAGAAGAATTCTAGGTAGAATACCATTCCAAGATTTGACCGTTACGGGAGTTTATCGCAGCTATATTTAAAATTACTTAGCCACGAAGATAAAGGCCTCTTTCAGACGAGGCGATTAGTTGATTCCAGTAGTTGAATGGATGGTTGTCAAGGAGCATAGTGATGTAGGCAATGATTGGGAACCATCTGATCCCGTTCACACGGAGTCAACTTGTCCGCTTCAGCTAGTTAACTAGTTGAGAGTAAACCAGAACACCAAGTTGAATGAACCAAACCGCCTCGTCTGAAAGAGGCCAAATTCTTTGATTATTTTAGTGTGTCACAATCATCATTCGAAGGGGATCCTTTGATCTTTTTACTTTTCTCATTCCTTCCTATAAACATTCAACTAGGCGAGTAGTGTAGAAGACGAATGCTAAGTAGTGTCTTTTGTGTTGAGTCAACTGATGAGGATGAGAACGTGAGCAACACAAGATAGTCGCCGGAGCGGACGAGTTGACACCGTGGGAAAGGGTTCACGGGGTTCGCAATCATTTGCTACATAACTATGCTGCTTGACAACCGTACGTTTAACTAGTAGAATCAACTAAACGCCTCGTCTGAAAAAGCCTACATTTCTACAGCGACTAGATACACTCGTGTTTATTCGCGCCATGAGTAGATAATGGCCAGCGATTCGCTTTAGAAATTTATTCACTTCCCTGAAATTGTCCAAGACTGGTACGCATATAACGGATCCCCTACCATTTCAATTGCCTGTTGAGTAGATAATATGGTTAATAGTATACCAGGCCGTTGCTTTTTTGCAGGAATAGTCTACATTTTATTTGTACACATACCCATATGTACAATATACATATATGTATAGTTTAAGACGTCTGCATATGTAAAGATATATGTTAACACGTAGGAAAAAGAGCTGATAATTCAGTTTTATTTCCTAATGATTTAGTTATCTAGTGTAGTAAAATACATAATTAAACATTTCTGATTAAATCTGCGTTTTCTTTACAGATACCTTCCTCTATATCCTATAATGATAGACACAATACAATCCCAACCCACTAGATGGCTATAAAATACCGTATATGTCCAAGATATCTAAAGTTTACCACTCCAGATCATGCGCACTAGTGATCTTCCCTCTTACTCAACAACGAGTAGTTATATCTTTATTATTTTTCCAGTTGTGATCCTGCTGCCGTGGTCGCCGTACAACTGGGGTCTCCTAAATCACTAACTTGTTTTTATTATTATGCTTTACTTTTGTTAACCCTAGTCTACAACCGTTTTTATCGTAACGTGTCCTACCAAGGTGTGCCTCACAGGCACACATTATTTGTACACATTGTTGATGTAAATAATAGCAAAATATGCATTATTTATTTCATGTAGTAGGTATACAGTAAATTAAAACATATAGAAAGAATATTGTGTGTCAGAAGATATAATTAAAATAGTACAGATAGTAAAATATTTGAAAGTTATTTATGTAGTTTGCAATTTGTGCACGTGAGTATTTCTCTGAATGTTCACACAAACCGTTTGCTTACACTTATCACATAACTGTGTTGACATTCTGCTTTTCTTTGATGGGCAAATATAGCACCGTTTTCGTTTTCTTACTTCTCGAGCGAAAACTCCCTGTGGTTGGTACTTGATTCAACGTAGTTTGTATCAATGAAGTATGACTTTATGCAAGCCACTCAACTACGACGTCTAATTTGCCCCCAGTACTAATTCTGTTGTAATTTCTCGTAAGAAAATTTTGCGAAGTCTTCGTTTTTTTGAAATATGCCAGTCAGGATGGATATTTTCCAAATGACAAATGAAGCTACTCCACACACATCAATTAAATTGAAAAAATAGACCAAAGGCACCTATTAGTTTTTGCGTTTCACTGAATATGTATGTACATCTGATCAAGTGTATCCACCCTCCTTTCGTGAATTGTAGTACTTATTGATTTCAGATTTATTTTTTATTTTCCTCATCAATGGTGGAGTCGTTGTGCATTGTAGATAATAATATGACACAGCGATTTTTCTTAGTACATAAGATACCAAAGTCATTGTCTTCTGAAACCAACAAGTTGCTTTCAATATTCCGTCGCCTGTGAGGTAAAAAATTTGGTGATATGCAGCGCTTATTTTTTCTGAGCGTTCCTACACAGTTAGGCTTTGGTAAGCAAACTGGATGCAAGCTCGTAGCTGGTGAAGAAGTTGTCGAACGTAATATTCCTTTTAGTTCTCAGAAAAGGTTCACAAAGGTCTTCAACCACCTTTTGCGCTAAGTTTTTCTGCTCTGTTGAGACCTTCTTTTCCTAAGTACGGTATACCACGTAACGGATAGCTAGTTCCACTATCGCATATCCACAAATTTTCATAGCGTACTTATCTGGCTTGCTTGGCAGTACTGTCGGAAAGATACACGCCTCTAAAGGCACCAGTTGTTCATCGATGGTTAGATTACTGCCAGGAAGATAATATTTCAGCAAGTTTGTATTAACACGGTCCACAGGTCTCTAATTGGTGCCAACTTGTCCTTTTGCCTTCGGAGGGTTCTGGTCGCTTTATCGTCAAAACGAATAAATTTAGTAATTGAGTAAATCTATTTCGTGACATACACGCTCGATAACAGGATTCCATATAAAGGATTCATAGCTCATTATAGTCCACCATTGCCTTGTATTTTCTTCCAGCAGTAATCAAAAGGCCAAGAAACACGGATTTCAACGTCGTCAACTGGTTTCCACAAATTGCCAAGAATACGAAGCCTCCTTATTAGTGAAGTAACCACAATACCAAATAACCGTATCATCAAAACAAATTGAATGCGTCACAAGGAGTTCAACATGCACTCCAGGTGGAAGTTTCACTTTGTTCAAAGCTGTTGTAATTATGTTGTGTGCACGTGTTTTTCCCTTGGCAATCGGCGTGGCATTCCACTCGGTACCATCTTTTCCAATAAAAGTTTGCGAATGGCCGGGCGGTTCATCATTAGCATCACTATCGTCACTTCCTTCTTGTTCATCGCTTTCTTCATGCCAGTTTCTTGATAATCCGCTTCACTAGAAGAGGTTTCGTCATTTGGCTCTTCTTCATCTTCACCATCATTTACATTCTTCCCAAATCCTCATCACTTTCGTACAATGCATCGAGCAACTCCTTTTCAGTTAGTGCCGGCGTCGGTCAGTCAACCAATCGGTCATACTTTCTGCATAATTTCAAAACCCAATAAGTATAAAACAACAAATCTATTTTTACTGGGGTAATAAACTGTATTTTGCTTACCTGGTCTATACTATACTCTCCGCTAGGTAAAAGAATAAAATTAACCAATAGACACCTAAAACGGCCAATGCGTTTGTTAGGAAAGTCACAAATACACTGATAGCAATGCAGTTTGTAAGCTGACTGTTTTAGCAAAACGCATTTAGGGAATTCCCCTTCATATGCAACTGGAAGTTCTTACATACAAGGGGAAAGTCCCGAAATATAAAGCATATCTTATTACGGGGGATTTACCCACATACCTAGTTTTAAATAACGTAGCAATGCATTTTATAGTATAATAACAGTATGTGCCTCAAAGACACACCTTGGTAGGACGTGTCGGTAAATTATGTTTAATTTTTTTTAGTAAAATAGAAAAAATATTTTTAAAAAATTTTTATGTCATTCTGTGTTAAATAGTTTATTTTGAGAATACAAAAATCCTCCAGTCTGTGGGCAGTTAACTTGCAAAGTTCCAGCAATTTCAAAATCAATTGTGCCTCAAAAGCACACGTTGGTAGGTTTAGGGTTAAATGTTGAATTTATAGTTTAATTCTGAATAATTCAAATGTATCAAACGATGTCTTATTACTAAAACAGTGTAATTAATAACATGTATAATTTATTAACAAGTTTATATCAAAAACATGTAAAGAGTACGGGAACTCTTATCCAAGGTAAGTATACTTATTTTAAATGTTCAAAACAAATATTATCAATTATCCAATACACATTTGGATTCTAAAATTCTCAAAATAACTTATATCTCGTTATCATAAGAGAAAGAAAACCATCAACCACGTCTACCAACTTAGACACATTAAAATTTCAGTATGAAGTGTCATTTTGCAGGAATGAAAAATAACCTCAAAATGTTCGAAATATTAAATACACGGTAATTTAAACAATGCTTTGACCAAATACCTCGTATATCAGCTTGCACGCACCCCAGAGTACTTCAGAATGGGGTTTCCTCGCAGTGACAATCTAGATATTGCAGAAAACGGTTTACATCGGGGAGAACAACATCGGTATCATAAAAATACAGGGGGAAAAACCTCCTTCACAGCATCCAAAGTGTATAATTATATTCGAAACAGCAGAGAGATGTATGATTCCATATAGAAGATGTACCAAGTAATACAGCAAATTTCTTATAATGTTGAACAATCTTGTCGTTTCTTCTGTACATTTTTAGATCGAAAGTAATTACATGGATTTACAAAGAAGATCCTTTTCGATACCAGATACACCATAGGAATATGATTTAATTCATTTAACTTAAATAAAGCAGTTTTCATTGAAGATTTTTTATCAACAACACCCGTATCCAAGGATTTCCACTCATTTATTTCCTACGAATTACATTGAGTCACTATCCCATTCGAGTAAAGTCGAATCCTAGGATACCAAAATATCGTACAGTTGCCAGACGATAAATTATATATTCAATTTCCACGGCTACTAATGCAAGTTAACCCAAACTATACTGGACTTACAAACAGGTGTGTACGTAAAATAATAATTACATCTAATATGGTTGATAGCTTTCCTCTTATGAACCACAACAGTATATATCTAGATAAAGTAATATAAATTTAATTTTAAGAAAGTACATCCTTCAGAAGCACGGGCATAACGTTTCATTTGCTTGCGCAATTACTCTTCCACGTATTACTGTTACCGATTTGGTAATTTTATTTTCATTAGTAAGTTACATCAAGCACGGAAAAGTCAGCCACTGAAGTGGTCTGCGGAATTACCAACTTGCAAGGAGAATCTGAAGTACAACAATAGAAAAGATTGGAGTCCGACTCGCATTCGAATAAATTTTAATTAAGCAACCGGATTTTATGAAAAGAGCGAGCTTCAAAATCCACAGCGAGAATTTCTTTAGAGTGCTCTTCGACAGTAAAGAAGGAATTTTGTTGTAACTTTTATCAGATTTTTTATCATTCGATTAGGATGTCGTCCTGGCTTGTTCACAAAGCAGCGGAAAAGTTTTGGGATAATAGATTTCTCCGACAATCTAAGATGTTGGAGGTGTGATATACTGCGACTGTAAACAACCGTCGTGGGATTATTATAGTGCTATCAAGTAGAAGTGGTCGCCTGGGAATATGCGAAATACTCGCTTTTTTACTCCCTCTTTTCGGCTGTTTATTTGATCTGTTTCAAGCATACGTAATGTATCCTCGGTGTAATTTAAGCTGAAATGATTAAACGTAAATTAATCCGGCAAATAATCTTAAATTTACAGATTAGTGCTGGTGTATGAAATCAAATTACTACCATCCCTATATATAATCTGTTGTCGTTTATTTGGAACTTTGAAATCTGCTTTTGGCACCTGCGCTTGAATAAATAAGTAAATGTGGGACGAAAGATACAAAGAGGAAGAATATGGGTCAATTTTTCATTTCTACAAGCACGTGTAGTAATGGCCTTTGTTGTCACCTAATGGCCTATTCTGTGCCAACTGTTCTTGTACCCATTCCAGTATAGTAGTATTCTGTATCACACTGTGCAGATCCTGAACCTGCAATCGCCTCAATATCTCATAGGTTCAACGTTATATTGCCAAACAGTAGCCGGTGCCCCTTGGCCCAACATCGAATAGTTGCATAATTTCTATTATACTGTCCTTATGTATCTATTCTTTGGTCTATGTATTAACTAACGAGCCTCCAGTTGTGGGTACCAGTACTTCCTAAGTTTATTTCTTCTATCATGGATTAGCTACAAATTGTTTGGCAATTGGTACACATATTTCATAAGTATAAAACCATAAATTGCTATAACCTGGCATAAGATTTTGTCTTTTATGTTTTTTTTGTGTTGAATTGTTAAGTGTGATCTAATAAGAATATCGAAATGAGAAACTATACTCTAGCTTTGTGTATGTGTAAAGTGAGATAGTTGAATAGATTGTAGTGTACTATAACTAATTGGATTTTATAGCAACTATAGGGATAATTATTTTTTATAGATATATAAAATACCAATCACTTCCTACTATTCCAGTGTATTATTTTAGAAAATTGTTTCAGAGATACAAATGCCTGAAAGAATTGTCCGAAATTAATAAACTGGTATAGTAATGAACTAACGAGTAATAGATATATTATGAATGATTACTAAACTACTGTACCTGTTATATCTCTGCCTTTTACCTTTATAAAGATTTTTTTGTTAATAGTTTTTATTAAACCCTTGTATTAGGCACAGCAAGACAATTTACAGTATTACCCGAGGTTAATACACGTATAGTATGTAATACGGGTTTGCTTATCTACTATACTATTTTTGGTCTGTGTTGTTCTGTACAATAAAAGTTTACAAATAAAAATAATTATTGATTGTATATATCAATGGAGATATCCAATATCAAGTGTTAAATTTTATGATAGATACTTCTTATTATTAAATTAATTGATTATATTTATTACCGTGCATCAGTACAGTAAGTAGGCCTAATAATGTCTACAAGGTGAGATATTGTATGTACAGGATGCGCTACTAAGTATGAGGACTTGGAAACTATAATAGCTATAACGATGGGAGCAAAGTAACTAGGCGAAATTTAATGAAAATATTTTTAAATTTTCAAACTGATGCGTAATTAACTAAGGTTGTTTTTCTCTTTGTTATTGGTTTACATTATAACAACTATTAATTTAATATTTGAAAACTATTGGATTGCTTCATTATAATGTTAGTATTACCTTGATTATAATTTTCAAAATAATTATGTAACTTTTCACTCACATATTGACACTACATTTGACTACTTTTTGCTTATTAGTTTTAAATATATATAAATGCCTTTATTTTGTCTAACACGAAGGCCGCCAGTAAGGAAGGTTCTTAAATATAGATAGTAATCTGAGAAAGAGGATCTATCACTTTATGCCGTTCTTTCAAATGTAGGTTGCACTAGACATTTGCTCTGAATAAGAACAATACTTATTATATAATTTTATGATAGAACCGTTTTTCCCAAGTTACCGCTGTAATCACCGAATGTATCTTACAGCCCCTTGTATATATCGTTCCCCGTCTGTAGAAAATAATCTGAAAGCTTGTAGGTTATGTTTAACTTTAAACGCTTACTTATTCTATTATACCTTAAAAGTTGTCAAGATTTTATTTACTTGGCTTCTCTACTTTCCGTCTGCCGACTGCAACTATACCCGCATCAAACTGGAACCCAACGTGCTCCAACTTTATAACTATTTCTTAGAGCTGTATCCAACACGCGCATAAATAATAATACAAACTGGCGTACGAGTTCGATTTTCAGTAAGAGAACGAAGAGCTGTGATATTTCTGGACATGATGTACAGCGTGACGAAAAAGTAACGCAATCTACTTATAAGTTATTATGCACTAATTGCATGGAAAAATATCCCTCATAATTGCTAATGTATACTATACTATACTATACTATTTATTCACAAAACTACAAGCCTGATAGTATGTACATTGTCAAAAATACTGTATCACCGATAGGTGTTCTTCCTACAGCCTCGCGGGTTAAATTTATCTTCACTCTTCGTGGTTAACGTAAGGTATTGGGGCTTGAGAGATTATTATTATTAGAATATAGATTTTAGCTGAATTTATTTGTTAATTATTGAGAATTTTAATTAATGACACTTTGGACATGTGTCAAAGTTGTCTTACCTTCAGCGTTTTGGTAAGTTTTTTTAGTGGCAATTATTTTTACTTCATATCCTGAAAGAAGATGTGTCTTTGCAGCTGCGATTTTAGCAGAAAACTCAACTTTCTGATATAAATAGTAGGATTGTAAGAACTAATTAAGTTACAATAATCTGTTAGATATATTACAGACAAATATTATTTCATGAAAAAGAAACGCATGTGATAATTTTGTAGTACAGACAATAAAAAAGTAAACAAACAGCAAAAGAAAAAACAATGAACAAATAAAACATAAAGCCGAAATAATAGATTGAAAATTATTGAACGAGGGAAGCTTGAATTATTATATGTTGTTGTAGAAAAATATAATATTTAAGCAAATTTTAAATATAGACCCCTACTCAAGAAGAAATTCTTTTACTTGTATTAATAATTCAGCTACGAAGCTACCTTTTCTAGAATAGCATATAAATATACATTAATTTTGGAACGAACGCAAGGGTCATTTTTCACCTAGAATTGGAATACTGTTTAAGGCATGAGGCAAAATCCAGTGAACGCACTCAATAAGAAATTCTGCAGATTATTAATACTGTGTGTTCCTGATTGAATGTGACATATCGAAATCAAATATTGAATTTAGAATTTAGATATTATATATTTACAATAGATTTTGACACATCAAAGTTGGATCAAGTTCCAGTTCGAAGCAAGATATTTTTTTTACAATGTATTTATTTTGCTCAAATTTAGTTTAGTAATGCTTTTATATGTATTTACAATCCATGTTCATTGATATGTCAACAAGAAGAGAGGGAAAATTGCTGGAATTTGGTTTTGTCAAAAAGTGACGTGTATGCGAGGTTGCATACTTTTTGTACAGTAATATTTTTAAGATTTTCAATTAAGGGTAGTAATAGGTTTTGTAACTTTTCAAAAGTATTTTTTATGATCTGCACACACCTACCTTTATGTTATAATGAATGTAAGGTGATTCCATAATTTTGCAATAATTATTTTTGTTTTTTTCCATTTAGTTTAAACATTTCATAGTTCTGTTTGATCACAGATCACAGGTGAATTCTCATATATTAAATATCCAATATTCCCCTCACTTCGGTGAAATTAACGGACTTTTCTAAGGCAGTTTGCAGCCCTTGCGAAGACAACCGTGTTTGTTGACAATGTTTCGAGTAATTTGTATAAATTTTAAGGGTTATTTTGATAAAATCCTATTTATTCCAAATTCCAATCTAAAGATGATGATTAATGTTAATGCTAAGCAGAGTTTATCATATTAGTATTTCATTCACGATTTACCTACATAAATTGTTGGGTAATTTTCTCTAACGACGATTTTGCAGAGATATGTTCCTGTTCGGAGCCATTCTCCGTAATTAGTGGAAGAGCCAGACTTGCCCGCTCTGATGTTTGCTGATCTGCTCCTTTCCATAGGTATTCTACGTTCATATCAACCTAGAAATAAACGCATTATTTTAATTCTAATCTAAAGTTTAATATACTTATGAGAAATTTTATTTTAATATATTCGACGAAATTTTGTACATAGCTGCGCGCCAACCAGCGAGCATTGGTGGTAAATTTTTGTAAGGTGGCAGTTCAAATTTTGCTGGTTAATATGTATTCACGGCATGAACCGAATACCCAGTAATTTTTACCCCCAAACGTTGCATATACTGATTTACTCATCATTTAAGTATAGAATCACAGAGATAAATGTCTCGAAAATGCGGGAATTTTGAAATTTAACATTAAACGTAGTTATTTTCTATGATGAATTTTTATATTGCAAAACTTAGAATTTCAATAAGCGAACCCATTTGATTTCAAATATTTTGACGTCAAAATAGTCTGACAGAAGCAACATCAAAATTATAAGTACCTAAGTAATTTTGTTCAAAATCTAAGTTTCGTATTAAAACAATAGTCGAAAACGGTCGGTGACATAATGGACTAGAAAATGATTAACACGTGGAAGGGCGAAGAACAACCCAAAGGGCAAGGTTATAGGAAGAACACCAAATCGGTGATATAATCTTTTTGACAATGTACTTGAATTGTAGTTGTCAATAAATTCTAATTATTATTATTATTATTATTATTATTATTATTATTATTATTATTATTTAGCTGAGATATTTGCATCCTTATTTATGTTTGTTTTTACACGATTTCACATTTCGAACCTTTTATAAATAAAAATTCCATGTCTTTTAACTCAAACCTTTTCTTTATTTCACAAAGTTAATTAACAACCTTGATACTGATTATATAAGAGTCTCATGCACACTATTTCACTTAACCTAAGCACCTTAACTTTGAATATTGGAGCGGAATATATTTGAGCAACATCCCTCACAGCGTCTCCGGTCGTATGGAAGAATAGGAGGGAGGGAGGGGGGGGGGGCGAAGGAGCACCTACCTATTCGTTATTTTTTTCAATGTCGGAGCATCCTATAGCCTGTTGCAATCAAAAATTCTCGCCTCGTGTGCCATCTGGCATTTGAGAGGGCATACTTATGATTAAAAAGTAATTAATAACAACACTAGGATGTTTAAAATTTGATTTTAATAATTTAATTAAAGCTTTATATTTGATAAAATATTTTTTTTATTCGGGATGTATTCTATCCCGTAGCATTACAATATCTATCTATCCATCTAATCCTTCCCAAGTTAAAACTTTGTAAGTTACTATGCTTAAAGAGAACAATAACACTAGCCGACATGATTTTTAAAACTGAGTTAACAATCTAAAGTTTTAGTATTTTGCATCATTTTAAATATAAACCAAAAATTGTATTCTAACATAGGGACACACGTCACATTTACAAATAATGTTTTTATCTGTTTAAATCTAAAATTAAAAAAGTATCGAAACAAGCTCGCGAGATGTTCGCGGATATCCTGTGAGGGGCAGCGACAACTACAAAGGTCACGACATCACGCATTCCAGTGAGAAGTAGAGAATTCTAATAAATTAGTAATCGTGGAATATACTATGCGTAGTAAATGTAAACTTCTAAAATCGATACGAGCAGATATAAAAGTTGTAGCCGGCGGAGTGATTCTTTTATTGTTTAGCCGCTGACGTCGTCTGGCAAGAAATATCACTAAACTGTCACTTAGTTAAGAAAGTTTGAAGCAGTGTTCCACAAGTTGTATTGCGTGCGATTTTCAATAATAGAAAAGCGTGCAAGAAGCTGTAAAAATTCTCCGGACAGTTTTTGTTGTTTGTGGATTACTAAATACAAAATCGCAAAAGAAGCCTTTAAGTAAATTAATTCAAAGATGTTATGAACAATATTTTGGCTTCAAAATTAAAAATCAAGACAAAAAGTGAGTACCACATATATGCTTTGTTTCGTTTTATGTTAAATTAATTCAGTGGAACAAAAACAAGAATTCTTCTGAAATCCTGTGAGAAATGCCTAACCATGGGCGCGGACTTCTGTCTTATAAAAATTAAAAGGTTTTTAAAAAGAAATAAACATAAAGTAATTTATCTAGATATTCCGTCTGTAAGCAAATAGTTGTAAGAATTGAATTGAGTTTCCAAATGCAATGCATTCAAATTCTATTGCAAATTCCACGGACGCGAAAGAAATAAGCGATCTTATGAACGTGTCATTTTTAAGTCATCTGGCGTATGTTGCTTCTAACGAACCACATCTCCTCACATCAATCAGATCTCAATAACCTGATACGGGATTAGAATTTAGCCAAAGAAAAATCACCACTTTTGGGATCTCGATTCGATTTTACATTCTACACTACAAGAACCGATATTAAAGAATTGTCACGAAAAAATCATTTCTTTTATCAAAGTTAAGGAAATTTTTGTTACTGCACTAATATAAAAGGACTCCTTCTCCCCCTTCATTTTATTAATTTTACCGAGTTTTAGATCAGTTTAGCTCAGCTTGTAGTAATTTATTACCTCGTTTAATGCTAAAGGCCATTACTACAATCGCGATTTAAGGATTAAGTATGGCAAGGTCGAGTTTTTTTTTATTTATATCGATTATAAATCTAAAATGAAGTTCAAACCGAAGATTATTGATCTACGGTTTAAACCGCGATTGTAATAATGGCCCTAACTAAAGTAATACCGGCAGAAAAAAATTAATGTACACAAATTTAGAAGCCATTTTAAAATGAAAAATACGTTAGGTTCTTATCGGGGATACTTATCTATCTAAATATAAATACTATCGTATTTCCTTCAGAACTGCATATATTTAGTTTTTAAACTGCACGTACATTAGTGTTGGCAAGATAGGAGAAGTGAATAAATTTCTACAGTGACTAGACACACTCGTGTTTATTCGCGCCTTGAATGGGGAGCACTGTTAACTAGTGATTTACCGAGAGCCGACTAAACACGAGTACGTATAATCGCTGTAGAAATTTATTCACTTCCCTTAACGTGCCCAACACTGACGTGCATATATGGGTCACTTGTTTACATTCCCCACCTAACTAACGCAAAATTATTCAGGTGTTTTTGTGGTTTTATATCGACGAGGAAAACATAACACAATACAGAGCACATGAGTTATTTAAGCGGGAGATCGGCGAGTAAAATAAAACGGATATTCTAAGTATAAGCGGGCGTATTTCTTACAAAGAATGGGAAACACAATTTTTATTTTCTTTGTTTGTTTACCTAAGCAAATGGCTTGTTTTTTTTTTACTTAAAACACTATTATGATGTATTTTTTATTTAACTTCTTTATTATATTTATAATTTCATTTTTATAATTTTTACCCTAAGAAAGATATGAATGGTAGTTCATTTTGATTTGAAATACTATAGTTATTAATTTGCGACGTCATCGTAGAATAATACTACACTTTATTACTATAATTAATAGATTTTAAATACTCTTGAGCCCAATTTTTATTGCCGGAAAGCGTCTAAACCGAAGTCCGTATGCGACGGCCCTCTACATATGTTTTTACTTTCAATAGTCGATCTTCCATGGCCGTCTGAGTCACACCGTTGCCTACCGGTACCTCCCCACAGTGCCGAGCACTGACGTATACTGTTGACGTGTGATTCGATCAACAGCAGACAGCGGGCCAACATACGGCTAGCCCCACGTCAACGTAATTTTTGGGTATACTGCGACCGCCCCCTCTTCCGCTAGCTCAGCGCGGAGACCTATAAACGTCTGATATTGGGACCAATTAGACGTGGCCCTAGTTAGCCGCTTGTCTACTACAAAGCGCATTTCGTCGAATAAAATCATGGGATTCCCAATGTTCCTTCTGTACTTAAATGTGTGTATACGTGTATTAATCGGTATTTTTTAGAAAATAAGGGAATCATTAAAACCCCGTTTGATTTACAATGGTGGAGCCATGGCCCCGTGGCTCTTTAAGAGGAGGCGTCCCTGATGCATGTCAACTATATAAAATCTCATTCAATATTCAATTCATCTTTGGCAAACCTGTGATGACCTTAAGATTATTTCCTTATTATTTGCACTGCAAGAAAGGTTTACCGGATATTGCTGTTATTAGTTTGTGTAAGATAGCCGAGCAGCAACATTATATACATTATTACATTAATATAAAATACGAGCCGTTAGTGGATTCTAATTTCGTGATTCTACCCCTCTGCACATTAAAATAGGATTGATTAAACAATTTGTGAAAGCACTATAAAAAGAAAGCAACTTTTTTAAATGTTTAAGGGGTACATTTCCAAAGGTGTCCGATGCGAAAGTTCGCAAAGGAATATTTGTTGGTCTACAAGTTAGGAACCTGTTGAAAGATGAAAATTATGAACGTATTATGAATAATTTAGAGCTGGCAGCATTGACTTCTTTTTAAAATGTTTGCAAACATTTTCTGGGAAATCGAAAGGAATACTACCAAGGTATCGTGGCTAATTTGCTAGAAAACTATAAAATGTTGAGTGCCGAATGTCACTTAATTTTCTGCATTCACGTTTGGATTTTTTCCTGCTAATTTAGGAAAGATGAATGATGAACTGCGGCAAAGATTCCATCAAGACATTGCTGAAATGGAGAAACTATATTTGAGAAACATTCTAGTATTTGTTATGTTAAGATCTTTTTACTTACCTATTTTTCCTAATAACTTCTGTTTAACGAAATTTGTAAGCACACGTATTATTTATCTACTAGCGGAGTATGATTATAACTCTAAAACTAGACGAGTGGAAAGATTTGGTTTTTGGTTATGCATTCAATTGGATTGTAAGAACTTTACAGCCATTTTCACAACAGTTATTAAAAAAAATGCGGTGTTTTGTTTAAAAAAAAAACGTTGTCTAGATAGCCGGTCGTCATCTTTAAATGAGACACCATCAAATGGCGGCATTATGTTCATAAGGAGTTTTGCCTTTTACCAGCGGCGGTTTGTGAACCTATACGTTTCACAAGGGCTCTTACAATGCAATATCACTTAATCCATTAACACTGCGGTGGCTTTTATGGCCGATATAACTGTTACTAATAACTTCTTCCGGGTTTCGCCGTTGGTCAAAACTTTCGTTCGAAGTTTCGCTGTTCATACTGATAGCTTCTTCACTAACTGAACTCAGTTCAGTTATCTCGAAGAAGCTTTAAGCTTAAGAAGATAAAAAGTGGTACAAGTATCAAAATGTGCATGATTTGCAATCCTATATCTGCAAAATAGATTGAATTTAACTTTAATTATTGTAAATACATCAATTTTATGTTTAATATTTATTTTAAAGAGTTGGTTTTATCATTCATTGGTATTACTACAGAATAATGCCGAAAACGGAAGTGTCACACGGATATGTCAAAATTACTGTTAGAGATAATAATGGAAGCTCACTTGATATATGAACATATCCGAACTGTTGTTTTTACCGCAAAGTTTTAAATTTCGATTGATGTATATTTCCTTTACCATGACATGCAACAAGGTATGCACAATAATTGTAATTCAAAGCTTTAATATGTCAAAAATAGTGAAAGTTGTCTATTTTGCCATCTTTAAAGATGGCGAAAGCTGAACTGTTTTTCAGTGACTGCATGCGCTTAAATATGCGTTCCGGTGTTGTATAAATAATAGATGAACACATGATTTAATTTAAAACGATTGAAATTAATGTAACCAATGCTCAGACTATAATGACAAACAGATAAATTAACGTACTCAGTTTTGGTATGATACGACAATATGCCATATGATACTTGTTAATGTACTTTCGTACATTCGAGCCTGATGGAGTGTTTCCAAGATTGCTGCAGGAGCCAATTGAAGACATCATGGGGCCCCTCTTTGAGATATTTAGAGCTAGCCACGCACTGGGCTGCATTCCCAAGGCCTGGAGAGTTTGGAGAGGTTTGTGTTCATTCCAAAACCTGGAAAGGACGCATACTACCATCCTAAATCATTTAGACCAATCAGTCTCACGTTTTTTATGCTGAAGACTATGGAAAAAATATACACCTTAACATTATAGAAGGAGCACTTGCTAGGTATCCCCTGCAATGGACAGACCAAAGGGGCAAATCTGGAGAGGCTGCCCTGCATAGTTTGGCGGGAGGACTCGAAAGGACCCTACATCAAAAGGAAGTTGCCCTTGCAGTATTTCTAGACATAGAAGGCGCCTTTGATAACACATCAACGTCCTTGATCAACTGATCTTTAATAGACCGGAACATTGGGCACACGACTAGCAGATGGGTTGACTGCATGCTAAGAGGTAGAGTGGTCTATGCCCAGATGCTAGATAAAAGTATCGCCATGAGGACCACTACAGGTGTCCTCAAGGGAGGGTACTGTCACCACTGCTGTGAAGCTTGGTCGTGGATGATCTTATCAGATCATTAAACAACAAAGGAATATGGACGCAGGGGTACGCTGATGATATTGTCATTGTAGCTAAAGGGAAGTTCCCGAGCGTGGTGACGGGCATCATGCGTAATGCACTGAGAATGGTAGAGGAATGGTGCCTTTCACAAGGACTCTCAGTTAATCCACAAAGAACAAAGTTGGTTGCTTCTACCGACATGAGGAAACTCAATGACCTAGGCGCCATTAGACTGTTTGGACAGGAGTTACAATTGACCAAGGAAGTAAAGTATCTGGGGTTACCCTCGATGCGAAACTGAGCTGGAAAAATCACTTAGTTAAAACAACGGCCAGGGCTACGCAACTATTCTGGCGCTGTAGGAGAGTTATTCATAAAACCTGGGGACTTAAGCCGAGGGTGATCCATTGGCTATATACTGCCGTGATAAGACCAGCGATAACATACGGGGCAGTAGTCTGGTGGAGAAGTGTTCTCCGCAGTGAAGATGCTAACCGCTGTCCAGCGACAGGCATTGCAGGGAATCACTGGTGCAATTAACAGCACAGGGACCGCTTCTTTGGAGATCATTGTGGGCCATCCCCCGCTGGAGCTTCATGTGAGAGCGGAGACAATGAATGCGATCCTTAGACTGAAAGCCAACAACCTGTGGCATCCCAACTTCAGGGTGGGAGGGCACACTTATACTACGGGCACGATGCTGCAAATGCCCTCGGACAGTATGGCACCCGAAATTATTTTCACTGAAAAGATTAAAGTCTCCATACCGAACAGAGACCAGGCACGTAATGAGATCACTGCTATCGATAACTGGTTCACGGGCGGATCCAAATCCAGCCAGAGCACAGTAGCCGATATTTGTGGGCCCCGTCCTATTCAAAGGATATCCCTAAATCTGGGGAAGGTCTTTTAAGTAGAGGTATTCGCCTTTGCAGCCTGCAGAATTGATTGCAAAAGGGGGCTACATAAGGAGGAAAATTAATATAATGACTGACAGCCAGACTGTCATCGAGGCAGTCTTGAACCCCGTAACTAGGTCCAAAACTAGTTAGAGACTGCAAACAATCCCTCAATGCACTGGCACGAGACTACACGGTGTCTCTGATTTGGGTGTCGGTACATGAAGATATAAAGGGCAATGTAATAGCCGACGAACTAGCCAAGGAGGGCTCTAAGACACACTTCATGGGTCCAGAGTTCGTATGTGGGATTTCTAAGGATTCCGCAAGAAGGGAGATTTGGACCTGGTTAGATAAAGAAAGTACAAAGAAATGGAGGTCGACTGAGGGTCAACTTTATACCAAAGCGCTGATAGGGGATGGGGATGTTATTTCCGCTGATAACCTACTCAGGCGCAGTAAGAAAGTAGTTAAAACCATTACTGGGTTGGTAACTGAACACTGTCCCCTGAAAAAGCATCTATACAACACAGGTCGAGTAAGCGAACCGTGGTGCAGAAGATGCGAATTACAGGAGAAAACGAGTTTACATGTAATCTGCACATGTGAGGAATTGAAGGTACTCAGGCAGAAATATTTCGGGAGACATCTATTGGAGCCCTCGACGGTTCTCGAGTTTCCACTGGGCAAGATACTGGGCTTTATGAGCACTTAGCTCAAGTGCCCGGACCTTAGGTGCCCACCCTAATTTAATGAATGAATGAAAGAGTACTATTTGAGCATAAACATTTTTAATAGTTACACCAACCGCAAGGAAGTGCTACAACACGCTAAGGTAAGTATTAGTCATACAATGAGTGATATAAAATTGAATTGCATGTTATGTGTTGAATCAAGGCACATAAATATCCCATCACTCCGCGGTACATGAGATTGATATCTTTTGGTTGAATATTAATTTGAAGAGTGCATTGCTCGTATTTGAAACGAAAATAGTGTTAAATCATTTTAGAAACGATTATCTCATTTGATTACTACTTAGATACGTTTTTGCAGATACCTACTTGCGATATCACAAGACACAAAAAAATCGCGCTTGAAATATTTTATTCGACGCACTGTTTTACTTCAAAGGGCTTCTAATGTGAATGTAACGTAATAACGTAGTAATATGTATCCTATGTTAACATAATGTATGCATCCATGCTTATGCTTTCCATTAACTGTACCTCTGTTTGTTTCAGGTGAGTAAGCTACAATTATTCCAGATGATTAGCCTGATTCGATTGCGTGCTGCCCATGGCGCAAATACACATTGTCTGCAAATATGAGTACATAGGATCCATCACGATTGAGGTCTGTAGTTTTACTAGTACATATATACACATTATAAAGTCGAGCATCACGAACAGACTATTAATTTTCTACGTGTTAAGTATCGGACCTGATAAAGTTAGTAACATATGTATTTATAATAACTGCGTGACGTTTCGCATTCGACCTACTACCCTAGTTTGCAGAAAAGAGATTGATATTTTCGTCGAGAAAAAACTGTCACGTTAGATAAATGATTTGTCGATACAAATGGGGTTCTTCGGCCCAGAAGTAGGTGATCTAACCGTATAACCAGAAATAATACGCACCGCGTCAAAAATCTGATGTGATACTTGATGTTATCCCTTTCAATTTACGACGAACCCGTTAAAAAGAATTGGAGCATCTAAGATAAATTGTTGGTTGCATCAGATTTTTTCTTAAAAGATTAATTTGGCTTTACCTCATGGCAGAGAAAGAATGTTAGAAATTATTGTGTTCACTAAAATTAATGGAATTAATAAGAGAGTTTATTAAGTTAATGTGTTACCGTTGAAACATATCATAATCGTAATTTTCACAAAAAAGGCAATCAGTAATCACAAAAACAAAAATCTGATATCCAAAATTCGCATTTATTTGCTAAAATCAGAAACAAATTTTCAAATTGTAAAATAAGAAAAAATCTCAAAATTTATAAAAAATATTGGAGCAACAAATAAAGCCAAACATCTACCAAAATTCACTTCGAATAGTTGAAGTACAAGTGTAGCAAATTGTATAAGGAATTGATGCGAGAGATTACGTGGTTATTAGTAAGTATTTCAAAATTATCTTTCTAAAAAAATTTGACAAACACGGGAAATTTGAACATCACTGTACAGGGCACGTCTGCTTGTTTATTTGTCGAATCGTCTGTTCTAGAAGACAAAATCGCATTTCGACGACAAGGTTTTAAAGAGAAAATTAATTGCGTCACTTCGGGAAACAAATCAGTATAGAACGCCGCCGAACACAAACCGACATTTGTGTTAACGCGTTTTAAATTTTTTATTCTTATAAAAAAAAAAAATACCGAAAGAGCTTTAGAGAAGCGAAGGTATTTGAAGAACTGAACTAACTGAAATGAACGACGAATAAATCCTGCTTACAATTTTACTGAAGAAAATTCCATTAAATCCTGAATTTTTGAACATATTAGCGAAGAAAAATGTCGGTCATGGCCGAAAAATAGCAGCCAAACATTTAAATGCCGGATCCAGGTATCCCGAGAATCATTTTTGCCGATCAGAAGCAAAAACTCTTGAGAATTTAAACATGTGAACTCAATTCATTCCAAATCATAAGTACAAATAAGAAGGAACTGAAGATTGCAGGCCTCTTAAAATTTAAACTAATATTTACCATTAGGGAGTATAATTTTTAAATTTACTTACTGAGAAGAGATAATTTGCAACTAAAAGAAAATCATATTTAACTTCATACACTGAAAAAAAGATGCACATTACAGTTTATTAGTAAAGATTGTGTAAAAACAAACACTTGCGTATGAATATTTGTAAAAATATAAGCAAGTTATTTTCTGCAATTTTAGATTTTTCTAGCACTACTTTACTTGAATTAAAATGAAAACAACTTTATATTGTTGGAGTTTCTGAAAAACTCGTTCTTTATGAAGTCCTTATAATGGTATCCATTACAAAACTACCAGCTTAATTTGACACATCTCCAAAATTACAGTTTAAAAAAAGTCAGCTATCGTGTTCTACTAAATATATAAATATCTTCCTCTTTTATGCCTTCTCTGTAAATTAAGTAATAATATAGCTACAGATGCTAAATGAAATCATTTTTATTACCAGGAAGACCTACGCAGCTTATTGTATACACGTTTGGATATTTGAAACTGGTGTTATGTCAAAACCATTTTTTGACATACTCCATATTTTATTTCTGCGGCCGTCATATATATGCAATAACAAGTTGGGATAGTAACAGCATTTCCTCAATTTTTAATTTGAAATTGCTTCTTATAATTATAAGTTTCTGTTGGGCTCTCCAACAGAATTTACTTGAATAAACTAATGAGATTATTTTCAGATTTTCATGAAATATTTTTTCAGGTTGGTGCCAAATAGCAAAAAAATGATTTTCATATCGTACTGCTTCAAAAGTAGTATTAATTTTATGTAAATTAAGTAATAAATGCTACGCCCCATGAAGGATAGTAATGTAATAGGCTTTACATTCCTAACGGGTTTATAGCCACCCCGACGGGTTCTATAGACTAAAGTCAATATGTATTGTCACTCCATACCATCTCACACTTTCTTTCACCAGTATTCATGTCTTGATGCTTCTTCTACTATTTTTCTCCACTCTCGTCTGTCCTGTATTTTTTTCTTTAATATTTTTTCTTTAATATTTTTTCTATCTCTTCTAATCGTCTATAATGTTCTTGATTTATTTTCTTTGCTCCGAATACTTTCCTATTATTCTTCTTTCGAAAATTCTTAATTTCTCCTTATCTTCGCTTGACATACAAATATTTTCTGCTGCGTATATTACGACCGGTCTTATGGTAATTTTGTACAGTTTTAGTTTCATTTATTCGCCGAGAGATTTGTTGTTCATTCATATTTTGTATCCATAGTATGAATAAAGGATTAATTAATTCAAAACAGTACACAATCCTGAAACAATTATTCCGAATTTATATGGCGTGGAGGTGAAGCGAAATTTTGTGCTGTAGTAGACATGTCCTAACGTAAAAAAGACCAAAGCGCAGTAAATAAAATAGAGCTAGAGATTAAAAACAATAAGAAGTAGTATGGAAAGAAAAAATAAAGTAGCTTAACTCTAAGCCCCTTAAACACATAAATACCTACAACTTCCTTTCTTACACCTTCTCTCTAAATTCAGTAATAATGGAACCATAGGTACCAATTAAAATAATAAAAGCAAAAAAGTTTTTTAAGATATCTAGCTAGCCATCTTTTTTTTTTTCAAAAGAAACAGCAAAATTACAAATGTTTCCTCATATCTCCCATAGTTTCCGAAATTTATATATCTATATAATTCTCATACCATTGGCACTTTATAATATCAAAAATAAGACATAATAAATCTAAGAATCCTTATTTATTTTTGTTTTCTTTTCTGATTAGTTACTTTTAGAAAGAATAAAACGTCATCTTTTTAGCTGATACAGTCATATTTTATTTCTTTTTCTTTCTTCTGTGTATATGTCACTTTTTCGCTCATTTTATTTCTCTCATTGGGCTGCAGGTTGCTTTCTAAGTATATGTAATTAACCTGATTAACATTAACTCCGGTTATATAATAACAAAAATACTTAAAACTGTAACACTGACAACACTACACTCTTTAAATAACATCTTAGCTCCACTGCAGTGGATCTACGTTTTAATAACAAAGCTATTATCATCAGCAGTAAATGCGAACCCAGGTTGCATGGAAAGGTCTAATATTTGATTCATTCACTACAGAAAAACATGCGTGTTTTATCTAATAACCATGAATTAATCGCTGTGCATATTACAGCTCCCGAATGGTACCTACGCTAACGTTGCTTTGTTATCATTTGACAAAGTCAAATTTGTGGTGCAAGCAACATTTTTAGAAAAAGTTATTAATATATTATTTTTGAATTATTCTCTTATAGATATTCTTCTTGTCACACTAACAATAGGTAGATAAAACGACTTTCTGTTATTTACGGTTATTATTTTGTAAAACGTTCTAAACTGTAACACGTTGACAACAACATTTTAAATTGCATGTAGACAGTTGAGTTGAAATTGTGAGTCAAAGAGAATGGACGTACGGTTTGAATCCATAAATTTGCGAGTTACGCGTGGCATATGCCGCAGCCATCTGTATATCAGTGGTCGTAAAATAGCTAAAATATATTAAGGTGTAAAGACAGGAGTAAAAAATGTAATGGAAAGTGCTGATAGCGTGCAGAAATAAATCGCCACATCGGTTGTTTATACCCACAGTGGGAAAAGCAAAGCATAACTGAAGTGAAACAAGTAAAAAAGCAGTATATGCAACATAAAAATCGCATACCGCCTAAAGCAAAGATTAAAAAATGCTACGTACCACGAGTTATTGTTATTGTTGGAAAAGGAAAATAAAAAGCTCGAATGTAGTTTAAAGCTATGTGGAAGGGTAATATAATGTTTAAAAAGACAAGGGAATCCAAAACAACCTTACTTTATCTATGCACTTTTTTATGTAAATTGGTGTGTGCAAGACTGGTGACTCCAATATACATCCGTCTTAACTCGCCTGGTATTTTACGGACACCGACCTTTAAGATATCCACCTTGGGGAAGCCCTGAATGCCCTCTTGTGATCCTGATTTAATTTTGGTGTATTTTATTCTCATAATTGTGCTGACCATTGGATGGATTGGTTGTCAGTTTTTCCTAGATCTCATCATAGTGTCAACCAAGTTGTTCACTACAACATAATCTTTGTTTTTTCACCATATTCGCTGTCCACTGTCCAAAATCCACTCAAACATGTGTGGCAAATAGAATAAAGTTCTAACGCTCACTTAATATCTCTGTGAGGTAATAAACAAGGTACTTTACGTTTAAATAGTTAGAGTATAAATGTTCCTTAGATATGGCGTGCCTTCCTCTTCTGTAACCCATTTAGAATGAGATTCTTATTAGCTGTATTATTTATTATGTACTTATGTGTAGAATCTGCAATGTTTATCTATCAGTTTTTTAGAAATTAAAAATACCTGGCTAATTTTCCATTCAATAGAAAATGTTGCGTTGTTACTACCCTGCCATTAGATTTCATTGTTTCTTTTAGTGCTTCTGTGGATAATTCATACCATGTTTTTATTTTGTGCATAGGTTCTAATAATTCTTGTTTTGTGAGCATCGGTACTGTCAGCCTTTTATTTTATAATTAGTTGCATTTGTTGGGTACGGAAGAAGCTTATTTATTATATCAACTCTTTTTATGAGATGTGGTGCGATACCGTTTTATAGATTTTCCGAACTGATAAACTATGTCCAACTTGAAATGAAAAGCTTGAATTATAAGATAACTATCCCATACTTTGCAGGTTTCTTTCTTTCTTCCTTCGTTATTTTTAGAAAATGTTAGATATTATTTGGGTATAATAATTTTGCGGCAATGCTTACTTTTTATCATTGACTTTTAAACATAATATTTAATTAGGTATCTTCGATTATTCCCAGCGGTTGCCAAGATCAACTGCATCTGCTGCACTGCTGTAAGTACTGGCAAAGACGTACATCTTGACTTGCTAAAAGCTATTCGCTTTTGGGCTCATAAGTATGTCTTCAACCTTGCTGTCTTTGTTCTTCATTAACTACTTATTCCTCCTTCTGATTTTTGAAATATGGATAGTTAATTTAGTCCACTGTGTGCCAAACCACGCGATATTTTACAAAATAATCCTATGTCCATTGTCGTCTTCGGTGTATCCTTTTCCTATTTAGCTAGTTTCCCACTTTTATCCACCTACTCTGTCATATATTCATTCCCGAGAAACTTAAAATATCATATTTTCTTCTTTTTTTACTTTTTGCTTCTGTGGGCCTCAAATTAAACCCTGTGCCATGAATTTCACACGTACTCGCGTATTTTACTAAAAAATGCTTTTATTAAACCCTGTTACTATATATTTTTTAGAAGGGTATATTTTTCAATTACCAACAATTCTTTCCATTATTCTTTTACTTATCGTTTTACCAATTTACCAAAACTTCCTGATCTTTATTTTGTTTTTTTTTGTTGCTTCCGTGATTAGTAAATCTTACATAGTTCTTATTAGTCTTTTAAGTATTTCGCTCTAAGTTCTTTTATTGCGATGCTTGCGTTTTAGACAAACATTATTCCGCAAATGCATCTGCCAGAGAACTGGCCAGAACTCAATGTTCGAACAGGTCCAATGATTTCATATAAATCTGCTAAATTTTAATTAAAAGCACTGTAATTTTTGAAGTTTCGAAGCATAAGGGATGGCTCATCTCACCATTCAATATTTTTTTACTACTGGAATGAATCATCCTATACGTCCTTCTCAGGTTTTTAAGAGAAGTTAATATCTTAAAATCAAAACTTAAGTAATTGTATTACATTTACCTCCACTTTTTTTTCAAGTCAATAACGTCTTTTATAGCAAAAAAAGGGAAATTCAACAATATACAATACTTATCTCTACATCGTTAACAATGTTGGCAATTTCGGCGTAGAAAATCCTTTGCGTGTCAAAATACCGTTAGAAAAACATTAAGGGGTTGGCTTTGATGTGTTCGTAAATACGAAAAGCTTTTGGAGCTGTTAGAAACAAATACAAAAGCATACTCTTAAAATGGGTTATAATCACAGAATTGCCTGGTAAGTCCATATGAAGGACGTTTTATATAAACTAAGTATGTGTTTTCAGAACTAAATCACATTTCTGTGTGCCTGGCCTGCTTGCCTAGAAATTTTTCACAGAATTATTATTATGTGACTGAAACAGATGTGTACAGATGTTTACGAAATTAAAAATGAGGAACAATAAATTAAGCTCTTTCCGGCGATTGAAATTACATTTACTATTGTAAAGAATGAAAAATCGCAAATCAATTATAGTTTTATATGGTTTTATCAAAAAAAATCAAGTACAATTAAAGGAATAATCTGGCAAAATAAGGAATTAAACATATTTAGGCGATTTTTTCAAATAACGTGAACAAATGTGTTCCTATCGACTTTGCAGCAATATAGGAAAATTAATAAAAGAGAAGTAACCAAATATTAGAAAAGTTTCGAACAAGCAAAATAATGATTGAGCTTTTGTAAATGGAACTATTTCAAACTTACCCTACGAGTACTTAAGATTTCATGCTATTTTGTGGCTAGTGTTTCTATGAAAATTGCAAAATACAATGCTTTCGCTCAAGTATCCTAAGATTATACCTTTTGTGATGCAAATAAGCCAAATGCAAATAAATTAATAGTAATAAGTTCATAAGACTGTCACACGTTCTCGCTTGGTTAGTTTCGTCTAAAAATAACACATAGACATTTGTAAATCAAAGAGTACAATACGAGTGATTTGAGCTCACGCCACGGTGAGCACTAAAAAATTTATAAATTATGTAGTAGGGAGATTTTCCATCATGTTGAGATTTTATTCCGGCCGATGATGCGAGTTATACAATTGGTTTAAAAATTGGGTACCAAGTTATAAGTTAGATATGCAAAAAAGGACAAATTGTAGGAAAGAACAATAATGTAATGGAATTGAATAATAACAAGTGGTTGCTTTACTGTGAGTTTTTACAACATTAAAAAAAAATTTATGAACGCTGTCAACCACACTTTTCAGGTGGTAGAAAAGGCACAAAATAAAATGTTTGTGCAAGTAGGGTTTTCTTGCATTTAGCTTAAGTACCTACATACTATAATATATTAAAATGTAATCATACAAATAAATATTTTGGAAAGTCTCATACTAAACGGTAAGTATGACAAATATATAAATGTAAATACGTTAACTTGAAAACATAAATTACTTTGTTTTTAATCATTACATGCCACATATTATTTTATTCAAACTGAAATTGAGCATATTATCTAATCAAATACATCACTTTATGTCAGAAATAGATCTACTTAATTTAAGGATTGAAGGTAAATGTGAAGAAAAAGAAAAACAATAAAACCGCACGTCCGTCATACAATATCAAGAAGTGTTTTTCAATGTAACGTAAAGCATAATACGGCGCAAGGGTGACGTAAACGAACCGCGGTAGCGCGTTGGAAGTCGTAAATGTTGCAAGTTAACACCTTCATAAATGAGAAATATGTGCTGGTCATAATATACATGAATAAATAATAGAGGAAAGGAAACAGCGCACAATTGCGGCTCAACGAATGGAATTTACTGTTTGCTATTATTATTAATATTACTTTGATACACCAAATATCTGTCGTCTCTCACGAGGTGCGTTTTTCTGCAGTTCTAGTGGGAAATTGTTCTTGCAATTTCCAGTGTAGCCATGGTCATCTATGATCTGTTTAAGGAAGATAGTTTGAGTTTCATATCACTTCCAGTATACAAGGTGTTGCCAACCCCTTTATTCTAAAAGTACCTTTTTATCAGTGCGATGGTTTTCTTGCATCTTCAATCATCAGGTTGTTTTCGAGTTTCAAGGTACATTTTTTTAGGAAATATCACTATTTTCATACTTCCGTTCTTTTAATTTAATGTCTTTCTACTCAATATTTATGAAAATGTTGAAAGTATTTAGAAGTAGGTTAATTAGCGTTTATTGCTATTTATATATATTTATATGCTAATATTTGATATGAGTTCTTAACAGTCATTTAAAACTTACTGATAACTTTATTAATGAAAAGCTAAATAATTACAATTTACCCTAAACCCTTTGCTCCATCGAAAGGTACTACACAAGCCTGCATATTCTAAGTACTATATGGATTCCATGACAACTGAAATCTTCCTACTCTAACTAAATAATTTCTCTATGAGAATAATTATACAAATATAATAAATTGATCAGCTATCAGGTGTCATTATGTTTGCGCTCATGAAACGAAATCCACGGAAAAACCTTACTCTAGGAGCAGGGCCTGGAAAGTAATTTCAGATTTTGTTACTGATAGCCAGCAAATTATTATTATTATCCTTCTGAGCTTGGGAGAGGCAACTCTAAGAGTCGTCTTCAGATCGGTCTTTCAGGTATCGTAATCATCTAAAAACAAATGAAACAACAGCAGTACCTACTCTAATATTTAACAATAAGTTAATCCTAATTATTTTAACCAATATTAATTAAATTAAAGATTTATATTTTAAATATTTATTTATAAACTATGCTAAAAGCTATAATTTAACACTAATTCAGACCACTAAAGAGTATGAAATATTGATTTATAGATACGTACTCCCGTACTAACTATCTAAATATCATGCCGTAACCCAATCCCTATCTAATCCTTTGGTAGCATTAATAAAATTTTCCCACGATTCTCTAATATCTGTTCTGCGTCGCGACCAATTGAGTGGACGTTAAAATAAAACCTGCCCAACTGCATCTACTCTGCATCACATGCACAATGCGAATCATTAATCCTCGCAATTCTACACAAAAATTGCTTAAAATTACCCTAACCCGTTATTAATTCTACCGCTTGATATGACAAATTAACCCTCATTTCGCTAAAAACGTGTAAAGTTACCGGTAATATCCTGATCCACCTCCCACTTAAAGTAATATCCCACGTACCCTGTCAATCACTATAACTTCATCCCTAAACGCCTTTTTAACTCCGCTAGCCGAAATTAACCTATACCCAATATCGCGCTATACCCTCTAGACACCTTTTTCGCTAATTGGTCCGCCCTCTCATTACCGATTGTAGCTACGTAAGCCCTAGTCCAGAAAAGTTTTATACTCCCTCACGTAACATATCCCAAATATCTAATCTAATAACAAATCAACTGGATTTTTTAAATTTTAAAAATCTGTATAAGCAAGCTATCAGTTATAATTCGCACGTCCCGTATAAATTCCCACTCGCGCCTAATATAAGGTACTGCCTGATTTATTGCAACTAATTCTGCCTGAAAATTATTGCAACGATCCCCTAATTTAAACTTTTGATTATATATTTCAGAAGCCTTATTATGAACAACAAAAGTCACCCCTATACCACCCTTAGGCTTCGACCCATCCGCAAAAATTTCTAAGCCCTCTCCAAAAGTGCCTACAAATTTGTTATAAGTAATCCTTTTTATTCTGTGAGATGAATTCGGTGCTCTATATCTATTCGCCTTTCTAAATTGCCCAGTTCTAATATAATTCTCTCGTTGCCGTAATTAAACCGTCAAGTTCTATATTATTCGTGTCCGTACGAAATAATCCATTCCGCGTCTGCCGAGTTACTGATTGCTGGAAAACTAATAATGATAAATATCTCATGTAAAGATTCCGAATAATTAAAAAACAAGAAGATACAAAAAAAATAGGTTATCCTAATAATTAGTATACATGTTAGAAAGACTTATTTGAGACTAGTAATTTTCGCATATTTTATTAAGAACGTGATAATATTTCAAAAGCTGTTAAAATGCATCAAATGCTTACATCCATTGAATTCTAATAAATCGGTTCGATAGTATATAGCCTTATATAATTTATCTTATTTATTGCTTCTTACATTTTGTATTATATTTGAAAACAAGTAAAAAAACAGCTTTTGTTATGTACAGACTAGAGATACGGCTTCAAGTCATTGCTGATTTTTATTATTTAAGGCAGGATGTCACTGACATTGGCAAATTTATCTGCTAGATAAGGCAGCGAAAATAGAAAAAAAAACAAACAAAAATGTTTGTTTTTTTTTTCTATTTTCGCTGCCTTAAAAAAGCAATGGCGGTGTCTTCTATGGTTTGCAGGTTTGCGCAACCACCAAAAATTATAATAGAAACAATGTTTAATTTATAAAATGAAAAAAAGGGTAATTCTACATTTTTAAAATTATAACTTAAAAATTTATAGTACATAGGGTAAATTAACTGTTTAAATTATTCTATATAATATTTCCTTTTGGTTTCTAAACCTAATCTTTGATATCCGGTTTGATACGTTAATAAATGAAAAGAAAACGCGCTTGGTTTGCAGCGCGGATGCAAACCAAGTATATACATTGAGTGTATACAGTTAACGAACTTCGAAGGTCTTTCGGGTGTGTTTCCATTTAGTGCAGCGTCGATGCAAACCAAGCGGTCGTATGTGCGTGTGACGACGTGCGTGTTTATGTGTGTAATGTGTAATTTAGAAAGACTGTGTCACGTTAAACAAGCTAATGAATGTATATTTCTGTCATAAAGGTGTTTCTACTCTTTTAAAAAATAATGAATTCAGTGGTCAGTGCAAAGTTTAATAGCGGATCCGTTCGATAAACGAACGTTTGCCGAAAAAGTTGAAGTAAGGCAGTAGTTTAGCAGATATATTTCGAATTTAAATCTGAAGCAATCGATTTCAAGTAAAACGCGAACTTTCAATGGACTATTTTACTACATTTTAATTACTAATCCGTATATTTATAAAAAACATGCACTATTCTAGTAGTAGTCTGATTTTTCTTTTTGGAAATATCAATATTGCTGCTCATTGTTAGATGAATAGCGCATAACAAGAAATATATCATTACACAACGTGAAATTGAAGCACCATTTATATGTATTAAACATTATAATTAATGGTGGAGTTCTGTGTATATTTGTAGGTTCTGTAAGGTTATCTGTTAAATTATAAGCATGTATTGTGGATGCTTACAGGTCTTACAGGTATACACAGAATCTCACCATAACTGTGTGCGTTTTTGTAAATCTTTCGAACTTGCGTTGTGAGAACACGATGAATCAATTTTCTTCTCTAACCACCGTGGTGTTTTTCTTGGATTAACAAATTTTAGGGCTGAGTTGGACGCTGTTTTAAAAAACCATTTCGAAAAAGCTACTGTTTCCAAGAGAACAGCTTCTATTTTCCTGAAATTATCTATCAGGAAACAATTCTTGCCCATACTTTGATGAACGGAAATTTTGTAGTGAACTAAATGCAATTTATGAAACGGAAGATTTTAAGTCAATCTCGGATTTTTTACTTTATGACATAATTTCTTTAGTGAAACTTTAAAACTTTTAGAAATTCTAATAACATTTCCGATAAAATTTGCTGATGCAGAACGATGTTTTTTTTCTACTTTTATAAAAAAAAATAAAAACCTTTCTTAATAAACAGTAAGGCACAAAAATACTTTATGTATTAGCGATGCTTTCTGAAGAAAAGGATTTTATCGAAAGTATTTTAGATTTTAATCAAAGAGTTATAGATAAATTTTATATTACCTTATTACCAACAAAGGAGTTTCTATTTCAATAAAATCAGTATATTAGTGAGTTTTAAAAGTATTTTTCTTAATTCTTTATAAGTACTATAACAAAAAAGGACAATAATAAAACACTATAGCCAGTAAAAGGTATTGGAATTCACAAAATTTACACCACCATATTTTTTAAGCACGAGCTGCCACTGATTTTAATAAATCTGAATAGGGCTGCCATGTTTCTGTTACTTGAACTAGTGTTTGTTTGGTTATTTACCTACTCTTTCGGATTTGTGTCAATCAAAATTAATGCAACGATTACTTTATAAATACCTAACAATTCATCAGTCAAACCACCTTAATCATCGTCATAAACGAAAAATTACCTATTGTTGAATTGTAATTATACCCCGCATATTGTCGCTTACATGCAGTGCAATATGCTTCCCCAGGAATTTTGTATGCTCAGCAGATGGTCTTCATAAAGGACGGATTTATACAGCATTTCAACTCATTGATAATGGAGAAGGATACCGTGCGGTAAATGTCGGTATAATTCCCATGAAATCAGCGATACTCACCATTCAACTACAAAATTGTTCGGACTTGCTATCGGGACTTAAAATGTGATTAAATATGTGTAATCCATCGCCGTTTAAAGTTCAACTTCATTTCTGTACGCTGCTGCCTGTCTGAGAAATAGATCGTGTAGTACCTTTTCAGGTGGAGCACGGGGTTAGGATGATTTGTAATAATTTAGTTTTCATCAATAAAGTGTCTGAGAAATAGAGTATATAATTTGTTTAAAAACTAGAATTTTATATTTAACATCCTACATCTATTACTTAATTAATTAAAATAGCGTGGAATAGGGTTTGAAAATTAACTTATTGTTAGGCTTTGCTCCGTTCTTTGGTTATATCATTTATTGTATGATGGAAGTGTTGTAATTGCATGTCTTCATAATGATTAAACTCTTGAAACATTGAAACTCCGCCTTCCCTTCCTTAAAAAAAGCCTAAGCAAAACGATATAGTTTGAAATTTAGCTTTGGATAAGAATTTACAGGTATTAATTATAGAACCAACATCTATAATTTGAAGAGTAGAGTATACTGTACAACAGTCACGGGAAAATTGTGGAAAAGGTTTCTTTTTTTTGAAATGGGGTTCTTAAACTTTACGAGGTTAGATTTTCCGGGTAGCCAATCGCGAGTTTAACAGCGGTTAGATTGAAATAATTATATTCGAATGCAGGTTTTTGAATAACACTTATATTTTGTTATTGAACACCGGGTTTCAGTATTTATAAGGTTGAAGTTTACTAATAAAATAATCGAATGAATTTCTTAAATTTAGTCTGCGATTAAACCAAAGCAATATTTAAACTACGATCAATTTGCATAAAAGAAGAATGTAAGCAAAACAAGATGTCTGACTAGCTGTCTATCTAAGTTCTGTAACGTTTTTCTATTCTTAAAACGTTGTCGGGGTTTAGAAAAATAAATATAATATAAACACTAAAAAATAAATAATAAAATAAACACTAAAATTAAATCACTCACTACTGACTGTTAAAAATGCTTATTAATTAAATCACTTATTTACTAATGTCTTAATTTATGTAAACGGTTTATTTCCACCGATATTTTTATTACATGTACTAATTCGCTCGTATTTATCTCTACTCGCTATCCGCACTATTCAACTCGTATCGCCTGACTGACTCCACGGCCAATCCCCACGCGTTATTTATATTTGGCGCGAGACTACGAGATTTCACCAGAAACATCTAGGGCGTGCTCCTAGATTTGGAAGAATAATCACGAATCTTCGACCCGGTACTGCCCTCTCTCATTCCTCGTACGTAGTCCTTATTCAGCCACGCGAGCGCCATCCAGGAGCGCCTAATGAAACTACCAGTTAAAAAATTGGCGCTCGTTGCAGTTCTATGCAAACGCAATGACCATTCAATATGTTCTACCGAATGTTATTTATTCAAGTAAAATAGAAAAATTAAGCATGCATGCGTCTATATCTATAAGAGAATTGTTTTTTGGGAGGTAACAACTTGATAAAAGACCTCAATTATAATCTTGAATTTACAGTAAAGTGTTACATTAATACAAGTTTCAGAATTTACATATAATTTGTTGTTTTCCTAATAATTAATACCGTAATAATGATACTAGTACAGTACCCTTGAAGTGAAGAACGCTTTCAATAGCGCCAGATGGGACATTATCCTGGACGCTTTGGAGAACTGTTTCCACACTCCGCGTTACTATTTGTGAATGTTGCGGAGTTATCTGGCGGACAGAGAGCTTAGATACGAAACGACCGAGGGACAGCGCACGGCGAGGATAACGGTGGGAGCCGCCCAAGCATCCATCCTGGAACCAGACCTGTGGAACATCTCTTACGACGGCATTCTTCGTATGGGAATGCCTGCTGACGCCTATCTGATTGGCTACGCTGATGACATCGTGTGCCGTGATTGTCGCTACCGACATCGCGGACGCTCAGAGGCGGCTCAATCAGATCATGAGGAGGGTTACCACGTGGATGGATGAACACAGGTTGGAGCTGGCCATCCAAAAAGCAGAAGTTGTATTGCTCACCGAACGTAGGATTCCTCTGCGAATACCGCCGAAGAGTCGATACGGAGACGATTACGCCATCCGAGTTTGTGAGGTACCTAGGAGTACACCTGGACAGTCGTATGTATGGTACTGGGACCATATTTGCTGCGTGGCAAATAAAGCGGTATGTACGCCAGTGAGATCTGGATATACGCGCTCCGAAAGGAGACGTACCGCAAGAGGAGTGCAGTAGTCCAAGGAAGGGGAGCTCTTCGAATAGTACGTTTCTACAGGACGGTATTGAAGGCAGTGGCCCTAGTTATAGCAGGAGCAATCCCTATAGATCTTCTAGCCAAGGAGAGAAGGCAAATCTACCTGGACAAGCTGGAAGGCGAATCTACAAGGGATACGAGAGAGCATACCATGCGGCTCTGGCAGGAACGATGGAACGCGGACACGAAAGGCAGATAGATGGCCGAGTTGATTAGGGATCTCTCGGATTTTTCAGTCTGGATGGACAAAGATCACGGAGAAGCTGTCTACTACCTCGTTCAGAAGCTGATGGGGCACGGGTACTTCAACGATTACCACTGCAAATGGACAAAGTGGATAGTGCCTCCTCCACACATTCTTCGAATGCGTAAGGTGGAAGTCGCACAGATATGAGCTGGAACGAGATGTTGGTGCGGCAAATTTAATTCAGACGATGAGGCGAAGCCGGGACGCATGTTATAGGATCTACGCTTTCGTCAAGACGATTTTGATGACCAAGAAGCAGGAAATGGACGTACGTTAAATGCTGGGCACCACCTCAACGGAATGTGATAAACGATCCGAGGTGGAATCTTGCTCAACGGGGAGGTTTTTTAGTGGGTGCGAATTCCACATACCAGGTTAACAGCCTGAACAGCATCTCTTTCATTTGATTTTTTCTCTAAATCGAATTCATTGTTGTATGTCCAGCTCAATGGTAATCCACTTATAAACACTTTCTCTAATTCTCTAATTCGAATTCTCCCTTAATCGAATCAAAATTTCCGAGATATTACGAAAATTTTAAGCCAGTTTTCCTCTATCCAAATTGAAAATCAGTTTCCACAAACTTACAGAAAATAGAAGTATACTTTGAACAACAAATCTAAAGCGCAGTTTTGAAACAAATGGAAATTTTGGACTTTTTTTAAACCTCAGTAATTATCCTTTTATCATTACATACAACTGTGTTTGAAGTGTATGTTATACGATTCTGCTCTTTCTCTTCAAGACAGAGTCAACTGTATAATAATATTTGTAATTCTGTACGTATAAAAAAAAATTAATAAAGCTATCCAAATTATATCATTTCATTAAAAATAAGATGCTTGATACGAAGACCTTGTATGTCGAAAATACTACAAAGCTGAAAATATTTTCTATAAGTAGATAGTTGATCATGACCATTTTGAGAGTCTCATAATCTATTTTCTGCTAGAATTAGGAAAATAATAATGAGTCAGTTCGGAGGAGGACTTACATATATATCGCTACCACATCATTACTAACTGGCAGATAGTACGGTCTAACTTTCACGCAGCGTGAAATAATATGAAAAGCTTAAACGTATGCAGGTAGCTAAAGTTATGGCATAATCTTGTTCCGAAGCTAAGCGATTTAAAAGCTGACAAATATGCAGGTGATACATAAGTAAAATTATGCACGTTTGCGGAACGAAGGTGACACTCGTTGTATAGAAGTTGTAACAGGTGCATCTCTGCTATAGAATAACGAAAGTGCAGACTTTGGCGACAAGCTCATAGGGTAAACATATTCCAGTAATATCTAGTGCACATTTCAACATTTCAACTTCGTATACTGTTACTGGCAATATCGATGAAAATGTAAAACCTTAACTAGCTAAAAACCAGAGGTAAGCAAGGAATTTGTTAATAATCTAGTGAAATCGTTTGTGTCATATGAAAGTACAAAGTGAAATAAATGAAATAAAAAAAGAATGTGTACCTGTAAAGTGTGTACGTTCAATTATTTAGAAACTAAGAGAAGGGCTATATTATAAGCAAAATGTTTTAAAATACGTGAGTACGGCGTCAAAACGTACGGCGTATATTTATGAGAGCCATATATACCAGGTTCTTTTTTTCTATTAAACATACATTTTCCCTATGTGTAACGTTAGAAAACAAATTCTCAACGCATTGGTAACTGGCGAGTAGGCAACCAGATATGCCATATGCCTTATTATTTTCTTTTAACGATTAATTTGACGTATCACATTCTGAAATTTTACTATTATTATAGTATTTTATTTTATTATTCACGTCATTATTAATTAAGGTATTTCAAACCCGCAATAAAAGTAATTAGTTGAATAACTAAAACAATTGTCTTTCCAGCAACTAAGAAAAATTATTAAGTATTAAGCCAGGTATTTTATTCTCCTAAAATTTAATTGAATGGTTGAAGCAGTCAGTAAGCACTAGTCCAGTGGCTATCACTAGTAGAAACTTAATAGGACAAGGAAAATGCACAAATGTTGTTGATACAACGAAAAAACTACCTTATGTTTACAAGTTTTGAAATTATTTATGAATGAGGAGTCTCAAAAAAATTACTCTGCTACTTTAAATAGGAGTTATTACAGTTGAGCTTACGCGAAGAATATGATAATTTCTCAATATACACAATTTATATTTTTTTTTCAAAGCGGTTGTCTGCATCATAGCTTCAACAATCTAATATGTATGCAGTCTATTGCACCTACACATGAGGAAATTTCACTGTCTCTCTAAAATGAACAACTTGCAATTGTTCGTTTTCGATATCTGGGAACTGAATAACATTATAATGCAAATCAATAAGGACATCTGTAACAAAGTAAATAGCTTTGCAAGCTGCTAATTTGTGCACTCCGCCAAAATATTCAATTGCTATAAAAAGCTTCCGCAAGAATAAAACCCAAATGGTATTAATAGTTGCTCAAGTGCAAATACAGCATGGTTTCTGAAAGAAGAGATTGTGTAAGCAGTCATTTTTACTAGTAACATTTCTGTTATACATTGAAATGTATTTTCAATTCGTTTCAATAACCACTAAATACTGCTTTGATGATCTAAATCTTTAACAAATTCCTCATCATCGTAATTGTTCCATTACGTAGACATAATTTTTTACATGCGATTTAAACATGCAGCGCTACTTACCATAGGAGCATAGCAAACCGCAAGCACAAATATTTTTTAGGTTTTGATTCGCTAGTAAAATGCTGCTAAACAAAGCTTCCCGAAAGTGTCACGAATTGGTCAGCAGATGTCGCTAACTCCAGCAATGGCCCTGTATATTCGAAAGCCGGTCATGTTGAGACCAAGTATAGATACGAACCTTGTACGTATTTGCCCTTTTTCACATTCTCCCGGACTGATTTAGTAACTATTTAATTCAAAATAATCAACGCTCTACTGCATAACGAAAAAGGAGTTCTGACGTGACTCGAGTACCTCCTTAAATAAATTATGTTTAAAATAGGTACGTAATTTGTAAACTAATCGATCTTCATAGTTCACTAGAACCTTAATGTTTCGTCACTTATTTATAACTGCATCAGGTGGAAAGAACAATACACATTGTAAAAGAAAACACTTAAAAAAGCTTTACTAACTAAAAAAATATTCCTATTTATTTTTAAAATACAGACTCCAAAGCGTCTGCAGCTAAACATACATACTGCTATGGAAATAGTCTACAATATTTAACTTTCTTTAGTTAAATTAACACTTATTTAAAACAAGTTTTAAAGTAATAAGAAGTCATCGGAATTAAACGTGCATGTCTGGTTGCATATGCTAAATGTAAAATATAATTTTTTATTATTACCATTATAATAATCCATACTACATCAAAATGCTATTTATATGATTATAAGAACTATAAGTGTATTTGTTATTTCGAGTTTACTTGGTGTTTTTATAAATATTTCGTTCCGAGAAATTGATCTTTCTTAGGGAAGTTATATATTCAGTAAGACGTTGTGTATTCCCGTCTGAGGTGAATAACCGTCTTTCTATGTCGATTACGGTCTCTGTTTGAATTTGATTTGTTATTGATCATCCATAAACTCTCGAAGCAAGATAATTATTAGAAAGATTAAACTGTGGTATTCTTCCTGTGGCTACGACATCAGGCGGTTGTTTAGTTCGTTGCTCCTACAATTTTACGATACACATTCAGAAATATCCTAGTTCCACTAAATTAATACCTAAAACGTTTTGATATATTTACCTAAATAGTTTTTAAATCCCCATTTATCTGAACCACCTTTATGATTTTTTCTACGAAATTATCCTCAGAAGAATCTTGATTGATACTGTTGTCCTAGCTTCCTGAAGTACGTTTGATTTGGCCTGCAATTTGTTACCTGGAACCGCACGTGTAATGTGGGCGTTCCTATGTACCCAATTATTTCACCGATGATTTAAGATTTCTAAAAATGAAAATTATTAACTTCTTGTAACATGAACAGTCTTATATTAAATATGTGTTTGAACTGTCAGTGATAAACAATAACTTAAGTAAGCTATTTTTGTAAATTTAGTGTCATTATTTATTAAAATAAAGTACATCATATAACATGCTGGCAGCAGATATTATAGACTCAATATACTCAATAAAGCTACACTCCACTCATCAAGGTATCACGGCATGTCAACGAAAGGCTCAGGAAGCAGTATTTTGGCTAGACATAAACGAGCAATTATTCAATTTTCTTATCATCCTGTGCTCAAAAAAATTCTAACTCTAACACCAAAACAACCTATAATTTATCATGAGATTCTTGAGCTGCCGTGAGAGAAGGAGTGGATTTCTTCGAAATCGATCCTTAACATTATTTGATCGCATGTGACTATCATGTAAGGTTTGTAGAACTGATTAAAAGACAAAGAAAGATGTTTGTCGGCTTTGCTTTGTTCCGTATTCAAAAGGTATGGACTTTCGTTAATAATCATGTCTGACAATGGACCACCTTTTCATTCAAGAAGCTTTAAACAATTGCTACAAGAATTTGATATAGTCCATGTAACGTCAAGCCTCACATACAGTCAATCTGATGGGCTAGTACAGAGGCATGTTGGAACACTGAAACCATGGTGCTAAAGAGTCAAGGGAAACATGCATATTTAGTCACTATGGAATACAATGGTTCGCCTAAAGAAACACTTCCTTCGCCAGCTGATATGCTAATGAGAAGAAAATTCTGAACTCAATTTACCCCGCTCTCCCAATATTCTAAAACCCCACTTCAATACAGAACAACATATTGACATACTACGCAATAATCAAACCAAGTCAGCCACCAACTGAAATATTGGTAAGAAATCACCACCAGCGTTGGAAAGACAACTCGTAATGATACAGCAAGGTATCAGAAAGTGGATACCAGGAGAACTACTCAAAAAAGATGAAAAATTCTCAGAAAGCTATCACGTCTGAACTCCGGACGGAGAAGAAATTAGACGAAATAGGATTCACTTAAAGGAAATCCCACCTAAAGGGTCGGCTCCACCTATCGAAGTCAGAACCTGGACTAACGATCATGCGAGTGTTGGTCCAGGAGAGCAAGTGAAGAATCATTCTCCGGACACAGAAATTGAACGCTCTATCAAGAACCACAATACCGGCGAAAAGGTATCGTCCCGAGGGAGAGTCATAAGACTTCAAATCAGATTTCAAGATTTCAAACTTTATTATAGCAAACAAAAGCGGGGCGTGTAACATGAATCTTATATTAAAAGTGTTTGAACTATCAGTGATAAACAATAATTTAAGTAAACTATTTTTGCAAACTTGTCATTGTCATTATTTATTAAAATAAAGTATATCATATAAAAGTTTTGAATCAATTTTAAACATTTAAAGAATATTTTTATGTCTGTTCGCAATTAGTTATATTTTGGGGTTATGTTTATTAGAACCGCCTTTATTTCGTATTTCTTAGGAATTTTTGTTTATTATTCAGATTTATGTTGGCATAAATTGAGTCTGATATGGCCTATTATAAGGAATTTTAAATTTATCGATAATTGTTAAGAAATTATAGATTCCTCTACAAGCTTGAATTAGCGCAATCTATCCATTGATATTTGACATTTGAATTTTATAAAATTGCAAGTTGTGATTGAAATAAATTTGTTTTATAACAGTAAATGAATCGCATACACATAGCTGGGATTAAAGAGCCTCTTATAAAATAAAAACTTGGGTGTTAGATTGTAATAAAGAAAAAGGCTTATGCTCTCTTAAAACTTTCTTTTATTGTACGATTTCTGTGATTTCGCATTTACATATTAAATTAACATTTTGTCCAAAACTGAACGACCCGAGAAGAGTCCTCTGGGGTGTGCAATTTAGGTAAGATTCGTTAGCAAGCAGCTGAGAGAGGGATTTGACAGGTGTATTGGTGCATCTACAAGTCTCCCGTGCCACTTAGCCGATGAAAGGTCACTGGTCACGATACTTGTTGACATGAGAGAGGTCGCTAGAAAAAAATAAAACAGTCAACATTTCATAATAAATTTTATTTAGATTTGAAAAATAAAGTAAGTATTATAAAGATAAGTAAAATTAGTGACTATTAAATAAAGTACCATTTATAGAAATAAATATATTAATTAAATTTAAAACTTAAAAGTTGAATTCCAAGCATTTGTGATGTTGCAAAACAGAGCAATAAACGCACATGTACGCCAGAGGATTATGAGGCGCGAGGTAAGGTTTATACTTGTTTTATTTCGTATATGATAATATGAAGGAAACCCCGAGGAATCAAGGGTAGTAGGTAGTCTTGCATGTGACAACCCGGAGATATAAAAGTTGAAGTAGAAAATTACCTTTTCTGGAAGTGTCATCCATAACTTAGTAGAATTTGGATATAAATGAAACATGATAATACCACCGACAACGTAAATCCGGTAAACCCTTGTACGCTATTGGTTAAAAAAATGAATTGGGAGGATTTAGGCGTTAAATATGTTTTAGTTCAATTTATATGTTTAACGCGTATTAGTTATGGAACAGCTGCTGGAAATGAATAAAATGAAAATGTATGCAGTGTTCATTTTTCATCACCTTCATCTCTTTTGTGTCAAAGAAAAAGACAGCAGTGCAAGCATGTTGATGTAAACCTGTTTGCTAGCTATGTTTAAATTATTTCTTCACGACCAAACCTGTGATGTTTCAAAAGTTACCGCAATGATACTATTTTATTGTTTCACATAACTACAACGCTTTTCCTGGAGTTGAATGATTTCATGTAGTGCGTTTAATGGACTCTTTTCCGTAAACATACAATCGACAAATAAGTGACTTGATTGAAATTTCATCAATACGTTTTTACATTTGATCTATGTACTTTAACGGGCGTCATTGCGTTTTTTGTTTCTCCTGTTAAATTTAGTGTTTTAAATTAAAATAAAAAGTGCCCATACAGCATGGCTTTATTATGCTTGTGCCTTTTACATCCTTTTAATTTACGTTCTTCTAAGTAATATTTAATAAAGCTATTTACAAATCTCCTGAAATAAATAGCCGAACGTACACTTAATTAAAATATTCCTTCTCTTTGCGAATATTTCGTAACAAATAATTTTTCAGATTCCAATTTAGAGTGAAAATTACTGTAAGGCGGTTGTCAGGGCGACGGCGAAACTTTTAATTTTATCTGCGTCATGCTTGTCGCATTCACAACGAACCTTGCGTACTTGCCAACATTCTAAAAATGTTTCGCCCGCTTTTGATTGAATATGACTTATTCTTACGGTCAGAAGTTAGGTCGGGAAAAGCAAAATTACATTTACAGGCACATGTACAGTATCTAAACGATGATTCTGATACATACTAATCGTGTGGATGACATTCATGTATGGATAGCGTCGAGAGCGAGTATAATTTCAGAAATCCTAGCGCGTGCTGCTTTCAGCAGCTGTCAATTCTGAGCAAGATTAATTTGTGGGTGGGAGTGTTACAATTTAGCAGGGTGAACGTAATCACGAACCAATTTCAGTTGGACGCTGATGGTGAAGCATCAACGCCAATTAATTCGTTAAATAGGTATACATACATTCAGCTTAATAGATGTATATTTTAGTCGAAACGTCAATTGTTCAAGATAACCTTATTGCTTGGGTGAAATAGAATCAAAGTTCCAGTATTATAAAGAAAGACGTTTGTGTTCTTTGTCTGGTTAATGTAAACATTACGGTTGATTATTAAGTAAGAAAATTATCCAGTGGGAAAATACGCAGAAGACAGAAAAAATGAAAATGGACAAAGAATTATTGATTTCTGTATGAATAATAATATGATAGTTTGTAACACCTTTTTCAAACATAAAGATATACACAAGTATACATGGATCATGCAAAGCGGAGGAGAGAAATCTATCATAGATTTGTTTCTAATCAGGAAGGAGTATATGAGACTAATAAAAGATACAAGGGTAAAAAGAGGATGGGAAATAGGCACAGATCATTACTTGGTAGAACTGAAAATTAAGGAATTATTAATACAGCAAACAATTGGTAAAAGTGTAATCAATTGTAAAGTAAACAAACAAAAAGGTATTAAAGTGTATAAATTACTGGATGGAGAAACAAGGTTGAAATATAGCAACGAGTTACATCAGAGATTGAATAGGGTAAGATGGGAGCATATAACTGATCTGGAGGTCCTATGGAAGATGTTTAAGAAGGAAATAATGAGAGTAGGTATGGAGGTATGCGGCACAACAACCATAGGAGATCGGAAATGTACAGCGTGGTGGAACAACAAAATTAAAAAGAAAAAAAAATATGGAAATATTATTTAAACAAAAAAAACGAACTATGAACTATACAAGGAGCAGAGGAAACAACTGATGAAGGTAGTACAGGAGGCGAAAAGAAGGGAATGTGAAGAATTTGGAAACAAAATGGAACAAAATAGCAAAGGAAATATGAAACTATTATATAAAACCCTTAAAAGTTTAAGGAAAAAGACAAATCAGAGGTCTAATATATACGAGATGAGGAAAATAACCTAATAACAACAAATGAATTGATAATACAAAGATGGTATCAATATTTTAAAACAACATTAAATGGGGAAGAGCAAACCACCGAAGTACTAGCTGAAAATCACTGTGACATAATGAAAAACGAAGAAGCGGGGGAAATAACAATAGAAGAAGTGGAAGAAGCAATAAAGAAACTCAAAAAACGGGAAAGCAGCCGGTCAAGACCAAATCAAGTCCGAATTACTAAAATATATGGGTAATACAGGTAACAGAATATTACACCAAAATAATAACACTTGCATGGCAGACGAATAAAATACCCAGGGACTGGTCAGTGGCCACAATCCTACCTATATATAAGAAAGGTGATAGAACCAAGTGTACAAATTATAGACAGATCTCCTTAATCAATACTGCCAGTAAAGTGTATGAGTTAATTTTGAAAAAACGAGTTAGGAGAAAATTAGAAGAAACATTTGACGACAATCAAAGTGGTTTTAGACCTGATAGGGGAACTACCGATTTAATCTTTACTTTAAGGCAAATCGTGGAAAAGGCTATAGCATACAATAGCAAAGTGTATATGGGCTTTGTAGACCTAGAAAGAGCTTTTGATACCGCACCCCGAGAAAGAATATGGAAGATACTCGAAGACAGAGGAATAGGAAAGAAACTACTGAAAGCAATCAAAAGTATTTATGATTGTACACGAAATATTGTAATACATCCTCCCAAGAATTTATAACAACAAGGGGCGTTAAACAGGGTGGTATTCTAAGTCCAGTTTTGTTCATCACACTAATGGATGAAATTGGGAAAAAATGTCGATGAGAAATTAAGGGATACAGAGTGGGAGTAAAAAATCTATCTCAAATTGTTGTTAGTGAACTAATGTATGCAGATGATCTCGTTATCCTGGCTAATACAAAAGCAGACCTACAGGAAAATATAAAAATATAGAATCGATAAATTAAAAACTTCGGATTGAGAATTAATGAGGGAAAAAACAGAGGTAATGGTAATTTCAAGAAATCCAGAAATGATAAACATAGAAGTGGACGATGTGACCTTAACACAAAGTGATAATTTTAAATACTTGGGAACTATCATGAACACAATGGGTGAAATGGAACAAGAAATTAACAACAGAATAGTGAATGTGAATAAATGCTATTATGCACTCAACAAAAGTTTTATCAGAAAAAAAGAGGTATCGGACAAGACAAAAATAAAAATTTATAACTCTGTGTTGTATGTATGTATTAAGTAAGATAAAGGAATCATTGAAAGTAAACGTGCATACCTGGTTGCATACTCTAAATGGCAAATATTAAATTGTTAATAATTACTATTATAATAAGCCATACTAGATCGAAATACTACCTATGCATTTTTAAAAACCATTAACTGTATTTTATTTATTAGTTCAAGCTTACCTGGTGATTTTATAAATATTATTCCGGAAAATTTATCATTCTTCAGGATGTTATATTTGGTAATGCGCGTATTCCCCTCTATATAGGGTGAATAATGGTATTTTAATGTCTGTTATGGTCTTTTATTTAAATTTAAGTTAGCTCTTCCTTGTTGTTATATTCGCTGCTCCAACATTTTTACGCCATTCATTCAGATATATCCTAATTCCACAAAACTTTACCTAAACAGTTTCGATACTTATGTTTAAATCCACGTTTACCACAATGGCCTTGCGATTTTCCTACGAAACCTCCTCAGAAGAATCCTGATAGTCCTGAAGGCTTCCACCTGCTTGTGAAGCCCCGAGTACGTCTAATTGGGCCCATGGTTACCTAAAACCACATCTGTGCGGAGAACGTTCTTGCGTACTCAGATATTTCATCGATGATTTTTTCAGAAAACTGAAAATTATTGATTAGTTTTGATTCAATTTTAAACAGTAAAAGTAAATATGTGTTTGCGATTAGTTTCATTTTGGGGTTTGGTTTGTAAGAACCGCAAGCAGTTTAGTAACTGTTAGGAATTTTTGTTTGTATCCAGATTTATGTTGGCTTAAATCGATTCTAGCAAGTTAACATTCATCGATAAATATTCACGGAGTTATAGATTCCTTTACTCAATTAGTTCGACCGTTCAGTAATAGATGACTCCAGTAGTTTCAATTAGCGGAACCAAATTTATTAAATAACCAGGCAAGTTTGAATCACATTTTGCCTATAAACTTTATGAGTTACCCTTATAACAGCGTCCTCGTGATTCTTATTTCTTTCGTAGCGGCGCTAGCGCTGATCGTTGTCAGCTGTCCGATTATAAGTTGCGCGCGAAGATGTTTGTTTATGTCGCGTACTATTTCACGTCTTACAATAATGATTAAAATCAACTCTAGTGAGGTAGCTTCAGTGCGTGAGTGATTATCCAGAGTTCCTACTTTGATGTACGCAACAAATAAAGAGTAACATCAAGAATGGCCCGGCCGTGCTGAAGATTGTAATGTTGGGCTCTATGAGTGTAGAATGACTCCAGAATCACGTTAGAGTGTTTATTTTTCGACGCATTTATAAATCAATTACCGTTGTAAAAATCGTAGCTTTTCGTATTTTTATTCCTCAGATAAACAACAAGATAAAAAAGTGCACAAACGTAAATACAGCTAAGCAAATTACATTAAATATTAAATATATAACAATAATATAAGGAATAAAATTAGATGTATGGGTTATGCGGTCTATTTAATAAAAACTACTTTGTATCGCCTCAATATTTCATCATTTATTTAATGACTTCGTCAGGAGGAAATCTACGTAAACGTTCATGTGCTTTGTCTTTACATTTTCAAAAGTTAGACCACAATTTTAATCATGATAATACTAAAATACTTGATGTTGAAGATAATTACAAAAAGTGGTTATTTCTAGAAATGGTGCATATTAATAATAATATCTAGTAACATTACCTTATTGACAAAAATGTTTTTCTGACTTTTTAATAATTCCAAATTCCAAAAACGTTTATTATTATATTTAAATTTGTAAGTATCATTTTTATATTTTCATTACTATTGCTTCATATCCTTTTCTAATATTGTAAATACGTCGGCTATCGCGAACTAAAGTCGTGTCACTCCCTGGGGACGAGTACGGGTATAAGCGATAGTTCGACGACAGAAAAAAGAAAAACGAAGATCACGCGCCGCGTCACGCCTGCAGGGGGGAGCTACGGTCGGTAATCGAAATAGGAGCGGAAGAACTATATTCGTGCCACACTCGAGGGACGACAACGAACTACTGCCCTATGCAAACGGCAAAAAACTATATTCCGACAACCGAGGGACGACAACGGAGAAAGGCTATAATCGTGTCACCCCGATGGACGACAACGTACAATAATCAGGGCAAGGGAGAGGATCGGGAACCGGCGGAGTCTGCTTCGATCACGGTAGATGCACGACGATGCGCGGCGCTGCGCTGGTGGAGACTCAAGCGTGCGTAAATTCAATACGTGCACATAGGGATAAAGCGTGCATAGTTTTAATATGCGCCGTGGAGGGGATGCGATACGCTAAGAATTGAAACTAAGACGCGTCTGGCGAAAACAAATCAACGAATAAACGCGACTTTTACGAGCGTAGTAGGAAAAATACATTAAATAAACTAACATTTATGCTAAAATAAATTACAAAACTAAACCAATACTGAAATTATTTTTTCCTTGTAACGACACAGTACCTATTATGTTAAAACTTTTTTTTTTTATTGCACGATTCGCGAGATTTTGCAACGATTTATTGCATTATCCAACTTTAACGATCCACAAAAGGGGGTACGCAATTTAGGTAAGAAAATTATCGATTTGTTAGCAAGCGGCTGGAATAGTGACTTGACAATTCAATTGATGCATTTGTAAAGTATGCGTGTCACCTAGCAGATAAAAGCTCGCTGGTCACGATACTCAGTTAATAGAGGTCACTAGGTGAAGTAAAACAATCAAATTATCATATTTATTTTTATTTAGTTCACAAAACTTAAGTAATTACAAAGATAATCAAATTATTAAATATTAAATGGAATATATATGTATAAAGAAAATATTGTAATGAATTAATAGATGGATTAAATGATTAAATTAAAAATAAAAAAAATAAAAAGAAGTTCCCAGCATTTCTGCAGTAAAAGAGTAATTTAGATATACTGCTATAGATATTTCCCGCTGGAGTTTATTCTTATAACTACCCTATTTCGATTATCGGTTAGTCGGAATATCCCTAGTAAACTGTCGTTGTAATTGATATACTATCAGTGGATTGCTAATATAGATTTTAAACATGATCAGATCGTTCATTTCTTCTTTTGTTTGTTTCAATTGGTTCCGTTTCCATCATAACCAACTAATTACAAGCTATTCTCAAGTACGATGCTATGAAGCATAGGGGTTTTCCCTGTATTCCTTAGTGCTGCAGTTTGTCTAAGAGGATGTTGTGCTTCACCGAACAATTTACCTACGTCGCAGAGAGCCCGCTGAATCTGGTTTCTATTATACATATCCTAACGTTATTAATAAAGCGACCATTTTTATATCCTTTTTAATTTTCTTTAAAGACATTCTAGGAATGAAGGAAATTGGCTAACCTATGCCACTTTAACTATTTTAAAAAAAAAAATTATATCAGACTGTAACTTTTAGAATCGGTTTCTTTTTCTACTGTTCTTGCTTGTAAACTGCAACCACGCTTCAAACTTTTGTCTCATATACATCATGTGTGAAAGAAGTGGGACAACATTTTTTTCAATACATTAGCTGAATACTCGTATACACTGGCTAGTGCGCTCGTTTTCAAACACCTTTCACCTTGTGTTGCAGGAGACAGAAGCAAAGAAGCTCTCTTCGTCTTAGACAATGCCCAGCTAGCGAGCTTTATTGATAACTGCGCCCACAATTTCACAGAAATGATTATCGGATTAGTTTACTACAAATTCACTCATTTCCTGTTTTACTTTTTTTCTATTCGTCTTGACTTCACTATTTATAATTCTTAAATAGTCTCTCTTTTATTTTATTTCTGCTGTTAGATATTTTGCAACAGCGGTTTTCTCAACTTTTCCCATGTTGGTTTGGTATTTAATTTATAATCAATTTATGGGTTATCCATATATCTCATTTATACACACTAGTTGAAAATTAACGACACGAACATTTTGCAGTTTATCATAACCCACAATTTTGCTTGAAATAAGATACCTTGTGTGTCATTAATTCATCTGCATTCTATCTTTTTGAGGCATGTTATTTGTCATCTCATTTCTATTTATTTTGTAAGTGTTGTTTTATCTGTGGTATTGTAGAGTCACATGCGAGATGCAGAATCGCCACTATTTACCACCAACCGCTAATCTCTTAAATTTACCATTTGTATGAACTTGTTAATGTTGTGGACACTTTCTTAATTGGAATATTCGCGTTACAAGCGGCGCTTTAGCAAACAATGACAACTGTTGGATCAGCTGATCAGATACTATAGTATTTATTACGTTGTTCTTTCCTATACTGACCAATATACTTTTTGTATAAGCTCGACTTGCTTATTTATTCTTTTTTAGATACAATATACCGAAACAATACTATAAACGCTTGTTTTATTTTTCGTTGAAAGCAAAATAAACTATTGAATGTCCATATCATAAATGTGAAATAATCATTTATGATACACAAAACAGTTGAATAAACTTTTAATATAGGTTTTCACCTACTATAATGAATGTAACTAATTATACTACACTATACACTGAAATACAGTCTGCCATATAGGTACCAATAATTAGTACATAACAAAATATAATTCAAAGTTTTACATTTCTAATACTTTACTCTTCCTTATAACAGGTGCACTCTAGGAATAAACGTTAATACAATTGTTTTGACATTATAAACCCTTATTAAATGTAATAGCCTGGATATTACTAAATTTTTGGTACACGACTGGACTAGATATAAGTTTAATTCATTAATAAGCCTCTGAATACAATACACCTTATTCTTCAGAATTTTGTGTAAATACCTTTTTAATATCTGGCTGTTAATGTAAGTGATGCAACATCTAGTATAGCATAGATCTAGTAATGGCATTAATAATCAATTAATCTAATAGTGAGCCAACCATAATATGAAATTTTGATTTGCACACATTGAGGAAATTTTTATAAATGCTTTCAATTGGCACTTCCACCGAATGTCAGCCATATCTTTCTTTTACTTGCGAAAGTAAAAATGTATAGCTATATTTCTTATTGCATTAGCTGCAAAGAACACGAAACATTTATGCAGAAGTAACACGCCAATTTCGAGCTGATGCAGTTTATTTTGCTTTTATTCTTTTAAGCAACATATAAAAAAAATTAAAAAGTATGATAAACATCTTGAAACCCATTTTTTTTAAAATTATAATGGATTAAAAATCAATGACAACGGACAACGGAGTTTGATTGTAAGAAAAGTGTCCTGTATGACTTGCTGAAATTACCCAAGCCAGTTTTAAAGTTGCAGTTTCTTTTTCTTTTCCTAGTTTTTATATGTACGGTTTCCAAAATTAAGGCCCCTTTGAAAATTGTTCTGTTTTATCCAAAATAAGAAGGTTGGAAGAAGCAAAGTTATGTTTGTTAGAGACGTCCTGGCGAGTATACAGTGTGGTCCACAAATTGTAACTGTGCAATATATGGGAATTTTCTTTATTAGTTGCGCAATTGTAAAATAAGTACTGCGAAACGTTGGTATATGCTTGACAACTAGACTGAGCACACTTAGACTGTCATAAAGTCAATTAGCTTACAGGACAGATCAGGAACTATGAAAATTGTATAAGAGTAAAGTACCCTCACTTTGAAGAATACAGCAAAATATTATTAACATTAGTTGTTTAGAATTAAAAAATGCACCCAAATATAAAGTCACGGCTTGCTACTTTAAAAGCAAAAAACCGTAAATTTTGTGTTAATCACGGTATAATATCTGTTTTTTAAACATTTAACATTGTAGTTAGTTTAAATAAGTAATAATGTTAAATATTAAAAAAAAAAAAAACAGATATTATACAGAGGTTAAAAATTACGATTTTTTCTTTTTTAATGTAGTCGGCCGTGACTTTATATTTGGGTGCATTTTTAAATTGTGAACAACTAATTTTAAAAACATTTTGCTATATTCTTTGAAATGAGGATACTTTACTCTTATGCGATTTTCATATTTCTTGGTTTGCCCTCAAAGCTAATTGACTTCAAGACAGTGTAAGTTTGCCCAGTCTAGATGTTAGGTAACATTTGGCAGTATTTATTTTACAGTTGTGCAAGTACATTTCTATTTATTGCACATTTAGTGGACCACACTGTATGTTCATTTCTTTAATTTTTACGAATTTTGCCCTATTTAGTGCTTTGGCAATGTTTGTTATTAATCATATAAATGATGTTTCTTTTTTCTAACGTATCCATTTTGTCTTTTTGGGTGTCCAAGCGAATTTTTTAAAAGTATTTTTATTATAAGGAACAATAAGGGTATATAGATAGGTTTGTAACACTTTGTATTGTGAAGTGATAGTGTATGATGTATACTGTGAGTTTTGCTTTCGCTCTGAACATAGAATGTTGCATTTTTCTATGTTTAGTTTAAAAAAAAGGAGATGTCAATGAATTGAAGTATACATTACAGAAGATTATAATACACCCCTTAAAATTTCCACGACTAGTCGCGCACCGGGGAAACAAAGAAGGAGAACAAGAACGGTTATAAACCCAAGTATTTTTTTAACTCAAAGGGGTGATACATAGGGAGCGGATGTATTAAAAGAAAAATAAATGATGCAATTATTTTTCTTTTTGAACACTGAGGTGGGCCCGGAAGAACCCCGTGATTTCATTAATTCACCCTCTCAAACGTCCCATTCAGCGATTTGAACCATACTGCGATCACCCTGCCACCACTTTAGCTCCTCATAATGCGATAATGCAGTTTCTACAATTCATTTCTTCCAGCGTTTTTCTTTTAGTTTATTGAAAATGTACATTCAGGTAATAATGAAAAGAAAGCATAGTCAGTCGTAGTAACTAGGTTAAAATATACCACTACATAGATCATTGAAATAAAAAAAGCCAGACTTTTGCTAACCAGCTCTTATTATTTCGCCAAACTTCAAGTTTGTGACTCGAGGTAATCAAATAAATCTGAGAAAAGCTGTGGTTCTTACATCAAGATGAAACCAGGATTGTATCTAACCGTAAATGTTATTATATAAATGGAAGAATTTCCAGTTGAAAAGGAAAAGCATAATTCAATATGTGGAGTAAACACTAGCTGTAAAAGAAAAATATTATTTGGGAATTTCTCTTTCAATTCCTCGTTATTACTTTCTTTAACGTTTGTTTTTATTGGACTAGTTAGAAAGATGTTAACGTAATAATATTCAATCTTGCCTGAATATTTACTAAAAAAAGGTAGCTCATTACGTATGTTAATGATTATAATCTTGGATAACTTATTTAATTTTAAGACCATTGCAGATTGTTGAACGTTTTGTGCAAACGCCAGACCCTCTAGTGTCTTAATCTGAGTTTCACTTTCCCTCCCATCTAATTTAAAAATATTGGCTCAATTTTTAAAATACATTGACGTCCACCTATCCTTTTAACACACATAGCAAAAACGTTTCAGTTTCCTCGCATACATTTTATAGCCGTGCCAGGTTTATGTTTTGTACGGTTGAATAGCACACAACCACCTACCTTGACCTCTTCGTGATTTGCATAACGCTTTATTCAGAAAAATTGTATTTTCAGCGTTCGTATAAAGCACCCTACATTTCACCTGCTAACGCATTTTATATGTCAAGGCAGTATTTTAAAGTCGAGGGATTATCCGTACTTATGTTCCCGGTTCACACTCTATACAGTGCACGGCTAGTAAAATTCTTATGTATCACCGATTTAGTCATCAGATCCGTCATATTGTATCTGTGGAAGTCCACAATGTATTTGAATTAAATAAGATCTCGAATGGTGACCATATAATTTGCAAAAAAGAAGATAAAGTATATCCACTAAATTGTTAGGGTTGGGGCGTAGGATTTTTTTAAGTATCTTAAGTATGTATTCATTAATATTTTCTCTATATTTGATAGAGATATAATATATACTTAGATTTACATTTTTTTAAAGAAATGTGTGAGGCTAATTGAGTTTTTTGAGTTTTTGTTTAAAAGTTTATTTTTAGAGAAAAAAATCGCTTTTTACTAAAATTGTACACTTTTGTTGTATTGTTGCCATGGACTCTTACAGTAAAGAGCTGTATTCTCTCGTTTGATTCATATTTCTGCTTCGACTGTTTTCTCTTAATTTCATGCACTTCCAGTATTTTCTCTATTAACCCACACACTTCATTGTGTGGGTTAACACACTTGGTGCCAATTAGCCTACCAAGCTCCTCTATCAAGCGATTCTTCTTCACCGTTTATCTCGCTCAAGCAAGAAAACATGCGTCGATAGTCGTCATCCTATAAAATTTGTTTCGCCAAAGATACTTTGTTCTCCTCTTTCTCCTACTCTCTATGTCATCCTATTTCTCTTTGGCCTGGACTGCAGACCGGGACGGGCCGAAAAAATTATGAATGATCCTGGGCTTTTTATAACGTGACATTAGTTTTTAACTTTAATAAGCTTTCGTATTGTATTATGCAGCCTGTTCAAAGTTATGGCGCACTATTGCTAACCCTGTTATTTATATTTCTGCTACAATGTTGGTTAAATTATCAAAGATATAGGGTTTTTTTACGCTAATTACAATCGCCTAAAAACAATTAAAAATCGCGTTTACGAAAACATAACTTTGTTTCTTTAAATGGACCACGCTGTATATTTTGTCACCAATTGATAGAAAGCCAGTTTTTGCAGGCTATATTTTTATAATAGTATGACCCTAAAATGAAAAACAAAAGAGCTACAAATCATATAATCCATAGATGGAGTCGATATAACAGCCAAAACTTTGTTGTTTGGCAAGTTAAGATGTTTGTTTTAAAAGCCAAAAAGAAAATCCAAGAGTTTACCAAAAAATAGTAATAACAGTGACAAAAACAATAAATTATAATAAATATTTGAATATATCCATTTTCTGATATGCATTTCCTACACTGTTTAACTACTGCCTTTGCTGATTGAGAAATCATTGACGGCGATCTTACTACTACTACTACTCGTGTATGTTTGGATATCTTCGACTGTATACTCTATCTTTTAGATATCTCCACAGGACAAAATCCATTGGGGACAGTTCGGGAGATAGTGCAGGCAAATTAACTGGTCTCCTGGTACCAGTCCATTTATTTCCACAAATTTATGTCACTATTAATGCCGAATGGATGCGTTGGAACAGCGGTCCTGTTGAAAACGAAAAAATTCTTTCTTCCAATTTTAAATTATCTACGACCATCCAATACAGATCATAGAATGTCAACATATCGTTCTGGAGCACATGAACCTTGATACAAGTATGGATCAATTAAACCTGTTATTATGAATGCCGCACACCAAACATTGAAACCAAAGCGATGTTGTGGGCTACGAAGCATTGATAGAAGAGGATTTATAGTGCTCCAATTATGCATATTTTTTTTTGTTATATTCCATTGTTTGAAAGGTTTGTTTCATCGCTCCACAAAATGTATTTGTATGCATTGTTTTCTACAAATTATTCCAAAAACTGCGTACAAAACGCCATTCTTCGTTCAATGTCCTTATCTAGCAAAGTTTGCACTGGATATTTAAACGGTCCGTGCATCTGTTTCTTCAAAATAGCATATATTGTAGGTACCAACACAAATATTAAATTTCATAGATAAGTCTCGAATCTAGTTAGTTCATTTTCTGGTTCAGTTTCGTTTTTTTTTTAACATTTTCGTTCTCTCGGAATTTTCGGAATAATAGTAAAAAATACCTTATATGAAGTAGTATTCTGTTTGGAAACATTTCTCTAACGTTCCCAGGCTCTGTTGCTGTTTCTTCTATTACAAAGTATGGCTCAAGCATATCACATTTCTCTATGTGACTAAAAACCATCACGTATAGTTTTTTTTTTCAATGACAGTACACAATAAGCTTAGCAGAACTGTCAAAATAATTTCCCCATGTCTTACAAATAAACAAGTTTATTGCGATTCCTTCGACTTTGCCAAACAATAAAGTTTTGACTGTTATATCGAATCCATCATTATATTAGTCGTAGCTCTTTTGTTTTTCATTTCAAGGTCATGCTACTATAACAATATTGTGTGCAAAAACTGGTTTTCTATCAATTGGGTACAAAAATATACAGTGTGATGCATTTTAAAAAACAAAGTTACCTATTATATTTTCGTATACGCGATTTTCAATTATTTTTCTGCATACACGATTGAAATTCGTGTAAAAAAACCCTACATATATGATAATTAAACCAACATCGTAGCTGCAATATTAATAAAGTTAGCAATAGTGTACTGATAACTTTGAACAGCCTGTATAACACAGCTTTCTAAAAAGCTCAAAACCACTAGTGATAGGAAATGAAAGGATTCAATATGTCGAAGAGGCGAAATACCTAATATGGTTTGACCAAAGACCTACTGTGAACCCACCTATCCAAAATACAATCAACAAAGCCACTATCGCCGTGGGCAGATGCATGAGGCTGTGTGGAAGAAATTGGCGCATCAGGTCCCAGATGACTTATAATGACGATGACTGTGGTCGATAATACCCTACAGAGTTTTGGCAGAAATCCTCAATGCTCTCGCAGTGCTTCCTCCAGGATTCTCTCTTTGAATCCCACAAAGCTTTGTTGAAATCTGTAGGAGTCTTTTTATATTCATCCTAGACCGACGTTTTCTTAGTTCTGTTGAAGTATTTCCTGACTTCCATTTCCATGCTCTCAAGGTTTCTGTTCCACCAGGGCACATTTCTAATGTAATAACGTTTTGGATTTGCTTTGCTTCGAATTCCAGGTGTATTGTGTTGCTTATCTTCCGCTGAATCGCTTTCAGACTGGAGTCTAGTTCTACTATGTAAGCTTCCCGCTCAGTTTTTCAAGGATTACGATAAGTTTCCATTACAGGTTCATGATACCTTATATTAAAATTGATGTGTCTATGATCTGAGCAGCTCTGCTCATTAGGCACATAGCCAATTGCGGACGTTGCTTCCTACGTAAGTGGTTGCTAACGTTATTTAACATTAAATATAATAATATTAATCTATTACCTCTTTCCTTCTTGAGTTCATGACAGCAGATTTAGACTGCATTTAATATGACCAAGTAATTTGCTATAATAAATTGTAGTAAAGACTTGTTGTTGGCACTTCCCCAGGTCGCATGGTGTGCATTCGCATAGCAGCCGTTCATGTTCTGCGATCTACTAACTCTGCTGCTTACCACCAGGGCCTCTATTTCCCTGGTTGGTGCGGTCAGAGTCATCGAAAGGAAGATATGCTCATTCGATAGTTAGATCTCTCGACACATCCTTATTTTGACTGAGATAAGCCTTTGAAACAGAAATTGGTTAGAGGCAAGTATCTTAGATTTTTCTTAACCTGGGAAACTCTGGGTTCTTGGAGTTCTTACTATACACTAGTCATATTCGATTTCCTCCAAACCTCTTAATTGTCCCTGTAAACCCAGGGTTCCTGTATGAGCGCCATAACGAGTGTTACCGAAGCAGCCTTACTGTGTTGAAGGTTCGCCTAGGTTATCCTTAATTTCGCAATCGAAATCTTTCAGAACCTTGAGTTAATCCTCCTGAGCTTGAAAAATGCCCAGTAGTGCTACTTGCCAAGGAGCCGAACGAGGCCTCGTCAGTGGAGAATACTAAGTACATTGCATCCTTTCCACTTTCTCCGTTGCTGTAGTCTGTGATGGTTTACCCTTGCAACACAATTTTCATTACTATTACTGTGTAGTATAAACCCTCAAAAATGTTCCATGACCTTCCAGAGTCCCAGTAGAAGAGGTTTGCTGATGCTATTGGATTGGTTAATCGTTACTTCCTGTTCTATGTTTCCACGAGGTAGGGAGGGAAGGCTGGGTCATACCTGGGGTGTCGTTTCCACAGGTCTAAAGCTGATTATTCTGAGAGGTTGTCCGTTTTCCCAGAGGCTCTGTTCGTGACACCTTTTGCCCAGGTGCCAAACCCATCCTTTGGCACGGTTCGCATAACACCACTGGATTGCGGGGATTGGGCTCGTCTGTCCAGGCACACATCTCATCGGTTTAGCCCGCAATGGTAGGATTTAGTTTTTTTTTTGTTAGATTGTTTCCCTTGTGGTCGTTCAGTTAAGTACAGGCCTCCGCCTCTTCCGGGGGCATGGTTATAACAGTCGAATGTGAAAAAAGATTCACTCTACAACCGGCGCCATTATCCTGGTGCACACGACACGACAGCTTGCTCAGGAGATTTTTTATCGACTTTCACTGGTCTAGACTGCACTCTTTTGCTTGCGCAGTGGTACCTCGACTAGTGTGTGGTAAAGTGTCTCACACTAGATCGGCAGCAGGGAGAGGCTGTGCCTAGAAGGAGTAAGTTGCGCTTATTCTGTTGATGGTCTCGTCCATAAGAAACTCATGGACTAGTCGCTGACCACCCTACTAGCGTAAAATAATATAGAATAAGTAGTGCACAGGTATTGGTATTCGCTAGCATTTTAGCTGGATCAATTACGGGTTTATCATCAAGTTCTGCTTGAGTTTTTAAATTTTATTCATATCGAGCTGATAAGTTGTATTTTCTCTGTGGCTGGGTTGATTATTTATGATCTTTGAAATTATCCTTGATTTTATTTATCGTTGTTTTATACATATTTTACATTTAAATATTTATCCAATGGTTTTGCTTCTTTGTTTACTTGCTGATAACTGCCGGAGCATGTAGAGTATTCATTACCTTGAATCGCTACATTCCGTCTCATATAACTATTAAATGCTATTTTTTCTCAGGAAAACATTCATTGAAGTGGTGAGTCACCACTTGAAAGAACACCGTACACATTCTAACCCACGAAGTTTTTATTTTCTTTTTGATGTCACCTATACCACTGTGAATAATGTTTATTTTTAAAATTGCTCTTATTATTTAGTATGTAGCTTTATGCATATATTATATATGTTAAATATGTGTTTTTATATTTTACAAAACTCAAAGTCTCCGGTATTAAAATGATATTAATTTTAAAAAAATATATTTTGTTTAAAAAAGCTCAGTAAAACTTTGCTGCTATAACTGAAATTTGCATTTCTTATCTTCATTTATGGAAATTACCTAATACAGGTAAGTAGGTTTGTTCAAATCACTGGTTTTATTATTATAGATCATGATTCTAAAACATTGAGCCTCATGGAATATGAAATATATAGAGAGAAGTTATACATCTTTTGTCCACCTGTAGCCCAACGCGCGTTTTCTTCTTGCTGCCAGCTGCCCCATTTACAGACTTGATATCCTGAACCTCATAGAACATGGGTTTCCCAGGATTTTTGATGGAAGATACAAGGGACAGTTGTTTCCGCACCTGAATCCGCCGGAGCACTGATATTATGAACCTCACGGAACAAGCAAGACTTTTGAAGGGGAGAGATATAAAGGGGATCGATTGTACGTTTTTTGTCCTTATGAAACCTAGTCGGCGTTTTGTTTTTGCTGCGGACCTGCATTCGTTTGTTGCAAGATATTCTGAACACCACGGAAGAGTTAGGACGGTTTTCGAAGGAAAGAAATATAAGGGAAGGATTCTGCAAGAGGTGTGCCCACATGAAACATAAATGAGTTCATACGTTCGTTTGCAGCACTGATATCTTTAATCCCATGAGATATAGTTTCACCAGGGTTTTTGAAGGAGATGATTATAAGGGAACGTTGCACATCTTCCGTCTACTTGAAGCATAATGGACGTTTTTTTGTTTGTGCTGCCATTTATGTCTGTTTGTAACACTAGTACTCTGATGCTCATAGGACATGCTTTCGAGGGGAGAAGTTGTTGTATCTTTTGTCCACTTGATCAGAGAGTGTGCGTTTCCTTTCTTTGTCAAGCTGAATCCGTTACAGCACATAAACTGAAGATTACATGCGCTAAGAATTTTTTCTATTGGGTTCTGCATTAAAAGAATCGTGGAGATAACAAATTCGCAGCCGAGAACCACATTTGACACCGAGGTGGTTCATTAGTGTGTAGTAATAACTGCAAACAAGACCTTATTGGTAGTTATTTAGTATAGTGAAGTAATCTTTACTATTTACGGCCCACATAAGGCCAAGTGTGAAAGCAAAAAAAAAAAATTATATACAATGGTAATTACCGAATCCACATACATATGTCCGTTACAACACTTGTTCTCAGTGAATTCTACCTTTATTTATCTAATAAAATTGAAGTAATGTTGGACCTTGCTACCATTTGCATAACATTGGGGGTTGATTCGTATGTTGTGTATTATTGTAGGAAATAACGACAGATTCACTATTACGACGTCAGGCCGTTGTTCGTTCATTGCTGTTTTTCTTTGTCATACCGGTCATCAGGGCGATGAGCTGCAAAAGAGGGATGTAAAAAGTTGCTGCCGCAACACTACGATTGAAATATGAGTGACAGTGGTACAGTTTTTTTTTACGCCCTCTGAAACAACTTAAATTTAAGAAAACCATCCTATCAATCAACTGCAGCGATATTTAATATTATTGTATTTGCATTTTTCTGTTTTTTTTTTTTTTTTATATTATGAAATCAATATTATTTTATTTATTGTAGGATCAGTCTTTTAGATATTTTGTTATTTATATGTTGAGAATCCCCATGAATGTGTGTTAGCGAAAGTGGTATGAAAGAAACGTCCTTAAAAAAAAGTAAAATTGAAATCGAAGGATGGCGTGCCATAGATCAACATTTGTTTTAATATATTAAATATATTTGACAGTAAGGACGTTTTTGTTACATTCTCAAATTAAATAGAAATTAAATATATGAAGAATTGGTAAAAGTTAAATAAAAAAACATATAACTCCATAATGTACATAGCGGTATAGATTAGATTGAAGAAAAGCTATGTTTCTAATCTGTGCTTATTCCTTTTTGACCAATTACGGTCGAAACGACACATCGAGACGGCATCAAATATACCAATGTATGATTTCGTGTCAATGGAGAAATGGAATTGAATGAAAAACAAGACAGACAGGCGTAAAGCTTTTTTATCTTATAGTTATTTCTCTAATACCGTGATTAACTCAAAGCAGCTTATGTTTACGCTCTGCAATTCTGTAGTTGATTCTGTTATAAGATTCATTGATTGCATGTTAGACATCATAACAACTTTTAATGAAGAACGAATCGACACTATCCACACGGAGAAAAATAGATATTACAAGATATTATATATATTATTAATATAATAAATGGTATTAATTCGGGGACAATAATACATTATCTAATATCCAGTATATATTCATATATTACTTTTTATTAGAAAAATTATACAGGCTAATATAATTATAATGTAACTAATTTATAAAGTTCGCTGTCACTATTCTTATTATCTATTTTTCTTAGTGCAAGTACAACACAATGGGAACCTCAAATCGTTGTACTTACAAATAATAAGGAAAACGGATGGTATTGGACCGTATCAACTACGAACAGATAAACCCTTACTCCAAGATTGCTCGTGCAAACCTGTAAAACACGATTCTACCACATGCATTGAGCTTTTCTTTATCACATCCATGAAATCCTCATCGATTCCTCTTGAATTACAAAAGTCAATATCACCCAGAAATAAAAATGTCCAGAAAGCATAGAGTTAACCCGAAATTCTCAAATCCAGCGTTTCTTTGCTTCATATCGCTAATACCATACACAGTCTCACATACAAGCTCTCCAAATTCGTCTATAAAATCTTAAAAACAGACTGCGTGGATTGGCAATAGATTTTCACGATTTATTTGCTAGTTTCAATGTCGTAAATAGAAGCTTTTGCTATATATGAAACTAAATGAAGGACCACGCACTGGTTTGCAATTTTCAGATCCGAGCACAATACTTCATTTAAATCCATGTATAGCAAAAACTGCGGATTTTTCTTTTCCGATCCGACCGATTTGTTGACGACACCTTTGTAATCTGGCAACATATATGTAACTTCTTAGATGTTTCTAGCTGTTTTAGTGAATCGCCTTTATAAGGGTATTATATTTATAGGGATTAAACAATGGCATCACCATTTATGTCGCAGGTTGAGAATTGAGCAAATCTTTACATCAGTTACATACTTTTTCAATTTAGAAAGAACGTCAAAGCCATTATTCTTGATATCCGGTGTTGCGAGAACGAATTGTTATAGCATATTCGTTAACAGTGGTATTTCTAGGAGAGGAGATATGTCTAACGGGTTTCCGTACAGAAAATACTGTTAGCATTCCACTTCCCCTTCTTCTGTGAACATTATCAAAATACTTGTGCTTCCTAAATGATACGTAGTATCAAATAAACCAGCAATACCGAGGTCGATGAAAGCCAGGTTTCAATGAGTATTTGATTCCTTGTACTAAGACCGTGAACATTTTAATAATAAGTGCTAACGCGCAGAGGTACGTTGAATTCATCTGGTTTCACTACCCAAAGGCTTTGATAATGTTCAAAATTCCAGACCTGTATTTAATGCTTCATTTCAGGCTCAAAATTTGTAACAATAATCACACACTAATGTTTAAGTGAACTAACAATTTGCTTGAAAATTGTATTTATTCATTTCGCTTACACGAAAGTTTGCTTTACGGACAGCAAGTGAAACACTACTGAACACAACGTCAAGTTTGTATACGTGTGAATTTTTGGAACCCAAAAAGGTTTGTTACAATTAGAACTGTTACACCTTTAAATTTTACAATTTGCATAGGGTTAAATCGTATGTGACGGCCGCTTTATAAAGAATGCCGCTTTACATCAGTGTACGGCATCAAAGAAAACACGCAAGCACTAAAGAAGTGTGCTATGTTAAATACTGACAAATATTTTAGTGAATCCCTTGATATTTACTTACAACCCCTATAACAATGTACAAGAGTATATTCCCGCGCCATTGTTTGCAATGATGTCTTCCCCCGTTACAGCCAGCTACTATATCTGCAATCTGCTAGTGTCCTTTGCTTCTTTTCGATAGTAGTTTGTTATGTATTTCATTTGTTATTATCATTTCTGCATTCGATAAGCGCGAAATGTACTGGAATATTGAGGGAGAAAGATACAATGCGTTTTTATTTCGTGGAAGATAACGTTAAAAGGTTACATTTAAAACGCTTTCAGATTTTCACAATAACATTTCCAGCTGAGCTTTTTTCATCTCACCTGTAATCGTAAATTTCGTTTTTTTATATATTTATATGGAAACCCGCGGCCCTTGCCGTTAATCATATGATACGACACGCCTATTGTCGCAGAAGTCTGCGGAATACAGGAAATACCTCTATTGCTAAAGGGTAAGTTTCTGGCGCTTGCTAAAAATATTTTTTTAGTAGTCGAATGTTCTGTTATTCGTCCTTTTTTACATTGAAGAATTACGTAGTAATATACGTCACAAATGGCATACGTAAATTTAAATTAAAAGAACTAAAGGCAAACCTGTTCAACATAATGCGTTCTTGTAAGAAATGAATTGTTCCTAACACGGAGATAAAAGTGTTACGAAAAAAAAAATAAATTGCAAATAGTGGTTTTATATCCAAAATAATCTTTCGATAATTTGATTGGAAAAGAACTAGTGAAGGATGCAAGAAGAATAAGGATATTCGGGAAAAAAAAACAACGAATTTAAATAAAATGAGATTGACAGGTAAAAATGCAGTACGAGAGAATTTGAATACTTGAGGCAAGGAGAAACATTATAAGTAGTATAATTTAATAGAATAACAGAAAGAGCGGCACGACCATATATAATATTAGAAACAGTTGTATATAGCGGATGTTACATACACATATCGTTTTGCATTAGTAACATTTTAATAGATAAAATAGAATCAAGAAATCAAATTACTATGTGCTATACTATACTGATTGATTTTATTTACTCGATCAAAACTTGCTTATATCTTTCAAAATTGTAAAAATCTTGTAAAGTATTTACAATTACTAGTTTCCTTTATAGCCTGATTTTTTTTGTATACCTACAGTTCTGCTTATTTTTCATCATATTTTTGTTAAGGTATTTCTTTTCTTTCAACCGTAGGTGTAACTAAAGGCGTTTCATAGTGATGAACTTCAATAAACTTTTTCATTTTTCAACATTATTATAATGCTCGGAAAAAAAATTTCTTGGAATAATATACAACAATATTGTAGACAAAATATTGTAGCAGTAATTAGCATAATTATGTAACCTTATCACAGATTTTTGTTAATTACTACATGTTGTTTTCGAAAATAATACTTTAAAATTGTGGTTAAACTTTTGTTGTATAATTTCACACAACTGTGACATGTTTTTCAACAATGTTTGTGTCGAGACGTACACGACAAGATTGTGGCAATTTTTGACACAAAACTTCCTATTTTTCGATATTTTTATTTCTAAATAGGTGGTCTAATTCAAATACACCAATAGCGAATTAGAATTGTAAAAAAGCTAACAATGAGATGCAGTCGTCAGAGGGCGTTATTCGAGTACAACGCCATCAATTTTTTAACGGATAATCAGTTTATATCATAGTTTACACGGCCATTTGAGCATTTTGCGCTGCTGACGTGGTTTGTGCAACTATTAGATATACCTAATTTCGGAGCGATGGATGAGCTTGTTGTAATCAAAGTGCACAATGTAATCTGGAAAAACTACTGGATGTGTTTAAAGGTAAGACAAATTGAAAGTTTAATATTATAGCATGGCATAAGTAGACAGTGTAGGCACATATATCGGCAATATATGTAACGGCATTCCACACGGACATAGCGACGTTCAGTATACGTAACAGTTCCCAAGCGGTTTGGGAACCTGTTGACAATTCATCTCAAAAGCGTTAACACTACATTAGTAACATATTACGGAACGGCTGTCACTTTGTGTAGTGGAAACGCTTACTGATATGTATCGCATGCCTACTCAGAATGCCGCCATTGTCTCCCATTAACAAATCAGTAGGCTGCCAATTTATTTGTATGCATTTATTAACAAGCATATTACAATGCCACTGGTAGAAATAAATACTTATAGCAAAAAAAAAATCTTGAAATATATTTTATATTAAATACATCCCTTAATGTAGAATAATTCCAATAAATCCCTAAACGTGCCACCAGGTTTCATTTAAACACAGTTTTAGATAGTAGCCTATAGGAATTCTATATTCAAATTTTGAAGAAATTGCACAAGTTATTTCAACGCCAAACTAAAATTTGTCTGTATAGAGGGAAACCAGCCGTCATAATATGATTTATGTATCATCTTATTGCTTTGTTGATTAGAGATTGCTATTTTAATTTTTTTTGTGTGTGTGTATTGCAGTAAAATGGATATACCCAAATCATTTATAGGTATGTTTAATTACTTATTGTGTGTTATACTTCTTGCAAAATTATAAGCTAAATTATGAAACCAATTGTTATTTCACCAGTTAAATAGTATCACTTTTGTATCTAAGATAACGTTGCCAAAAATTGTCGCCAGATTGTCGTTCCAATGAATGAAAGATGTTTTATTTAATTCAAAATATTAGAATGCTTAAATTTAGAATATAGAATGTGATGTGATGTGAATAAATTTCGAAATTTAAGAAATCAAATATTTAACTCTACTTCAAGTCTTTTCTGCAAACAACAAATCAGTTTTCCCAATTTACGAAACGAATTAACTTCATCCTCTAATCTAAATATCCATAGAAATCAACTATGCGGTAGCAGTCAAAATGCTCGGTATTCCGGTTAAATTTAAGCATCTGAGTTTTCTTACACCAAAACATCAAATGGATTGTGTTGGGTTAAAACAGTTGTAAATATATTTGTCTTAATCGAAAACGATATAAATTTGATTTAATCTAACAATAAATAAATATTTCTACAAGTGGCTGTATCTTGCTGGGTGTGTAACTTATAGTGGGTGATGGTTACATTTATTAAAAACAACAAAGAGTGGATACGTGTAAAATTCATTATTTATGTATATATATAAATAATTGTGAAGATTCATAAACTAAGAAGACTCAAGTGCATTTTTCAGTGAACTACTTCAAAAATTTGTCAAAAATAAACATTTTTTTTTTGCTCTAAAAATTGTGTACCTAATATTCAACATAAATCTCTTCGTGAAATAAAATTAATAAGATCACATACTTTTGTTTCAATATTTTCTTAAATATTATGCTTACAAGAAGTTCAACTTGCAATTCAGAATCATTATAAGTACAATAGTACAAAGCTTCATTTCAAAGTACGCAATAATACTCTGTCACTCGTATAATGTAAACAGACAAATATCATATATTCGTTACAATAGAATTATATTATGAATTGTTTATTTTAAACTTGTGAAACATGGGCGTTAAGTTGACATTGATAAATACAGGTGCGATGGTATGAATGGCCACAAATTAATTCCTTGTAATTTCATTGTATACATACTGTCAATGCCTATCTCTATAAATGTGCTCTAATTTAATCAACTTAAGTGATGTTACATAATAAAATATCATGGTTTATTAAAATTAAGAACTAATTGCCGAACAAAAATGTGGCCGCCTGAAGCTGGTTGACTGGCTGAGCGAGCTGAACGGGCCATATGAGTTTTGCAAAGCCAGTTTGACGGGCCGAGCGGGCCGCCCATGTCATTATTCCTATAAATCCGGCCTGATCAACAACTGCATTTTTTTTTCAAAACAAGGCGGCCCGTGCGCACCGCTAACCCATAGTCAAGTTCCTGGATTTTTTCGGGATTTCTACATTAAGACAAAGGCAGGTGGCATCAAGATAAGTCAGGGCCTGTTTGGTTTCGTGGGTGGTGAATCTTCTAAGTATTTTGTATTTGAATATAGAATAAAAATAGGAAATAAATATTGGGAGAAGCAAAGATATAGCGCAAAGAACCAAAAGAATTAAAAAACAAAATAGGATGCGTGGCTTTCAACAAATACAAGCCACGTTGCATACGAAGATGTTAAACGAAAACGAGTTTATACGACTGCAATTGAAACAGCTGTTAATCAAATGAAAAATGGGAAGAAGGATAAATTGAAAGTTTTATTTACAACATAAAGGAAATTATTTTTTCTTATATAAATTGCAAAAATGATACCCGTATTAAAAAAAGGAAACATTAAACGTGCTAAATACATATCAATTGCAATTCTATCAGTAATCTGGAACATTTTTGACGAATATTCGTCCTGGCGTTTTTTATTCCATCAAAATTTGGACCAGTTCCAATGGCCAGGCTTGACGCTCCCCGAGTGGCCGCCTCATTCCCTTTCGCGTCCGCCAGGGTGCGTATCCATGCTAATTTTATTTTCATTTCGCAAACGAGTTTGGGGGCGACACTTGCGGAATAAATCGCTTTAAGCGTTGACTTGCTCTGAGGATGTATTAGAGATTAGATGCATCTACGTATGCACAACATCGTTACATGAAAATCTCCAATTTGGGCAATTTGTCACGGCCGACCTTTCAATTATTTTGACTTCAATCTAATATACCACCATGTCTTCGCTGAATTTGACATATTACATATTCTCCGGCTCAATTTTTTATTTTATTTAAACTAAGGAAACAATGGCAATGTAGTTTATCAAATTATTTTGTTTGTTGATCTTTTAATAAACGAGTATTGTTAAACAAACAAAACCAAATTTTGCTATTATATTTAAGGCGAATTTTTTTTTTATTAATTTAGGCAAGATAAAGACGTTTTTAATGTAACTGTATATTGCAATGACGAAAGGTGTTTCCTTGAAGCAATGCTTTCTTTTATGTATGTTTAACTCTTCTATATCTGTACCTTAACGAAGAACTATACTAAATCGACACATACTATCTATATTGATAATATGCATAACGTTATACCAGATACACGTGCATGAGTATGTGAATTTAGAAATTATTGCTAAAGAAAAGTAGCTAAACTGAGATATGGAAGTGCGCATGTGTCTAAAAGTGAATATATTGTAGAACAAATCTCTTAGCTATTATATTGATCCCTAGTTATTTTCGAACTTTGCTTCACCATAACAATTTGTTTATTTAAAATGTGTCAACGCAATTAAAAATACTGGGTAGATTTCTTAGTCAAAGTCTCCCTAGCAAAATGATGGAATAATTATGTTCCATTCCATTTCGTTTTAAAAATGTCCCATCAGTTTGAAAGGAATTGCTATTATTTTAGAATAGTCTTGAAATAACCCAAATTCGATGAGTGTCAATTTTTTTTACCAAGTAGTATTGACTTCGTGTAGGTAAACAATAAAAACAAAAATTTCATGTTTTATTTTTGCATGCCAGGCTTCGGATAGATCCTGGCTTATAACTTTTTTTTATGTCTATAACTGGAAATATCCTAAGTATAAAATTTATTCTATTATAATTTTTATGATTACTGATTTCACAAAAAATGTGATATAATTACAATTTTAAGTGGAGCATATTTACATGCTACGTAATTCTTTGAGTGCGAAACATAATTTCTTAGTTTCCGTTTACTTATTAGGTTGCCAAAAATCTAAATTTCTATTTTTTAATCCACAAATTACAAATGTTACTATCTTTTGTTTTAGACCCTTTGACTTTTTTCTCATAGAAAATGGTTTTCTTAAAATGAACCTCGTGAAGTGTATACTTTAATTTTAAGAAAAAGTGTTTGCTGATTCCTGTCAAACGATATTTGGTATTCGAAATTAAAGGTTATTTCTTTGTAGGTTAAAAATATTGGAAATATGCGTTAACTGCTAAACTGTCAGTAGCATAGCCTGGAGAGTTTTACTGAAGCACTTTTCACTAGAATATTACTATAGTTTTATTACCACTCTATTCACGAACATTATGAAATGGTTATTGTAGAACAATAGATAGTTATTAGGATACCTGTCAATAGTATCAGAGCAGAAATTTATGCATTTATGCAAATCTAAATAATTACAATTCATTCTATACCCGGTGCTTCACCTACACTAGGCTACCTATTCTAAGTATTATGTAGATTTCACAACAATTCAAATATTCCTACTTTAATTAAATAATTTCGCTATCATTATTAATAATAATGACAAAATTATAATGAACCGATCAGCTATGAGTTACTTACTTGCGCCTATGAAGCGACTTCAGTTAACTCCCAACATTCGCCAAGAAGTTCGCATTGCCACCGATAGCCAGCAAATTATCATTATTATCCTTCTAAGATTGTTAGAGGCTGTCTCTCCGTACTTTCAATTCCGATAACTGTGCCGTCTCCAACTAGCTCTTTGGCTCTTGGTAGATCACGAAGCTGTCTCCTCTATCATCGAAAGCATGGATCATCGTAATGAACTGAAAGGAAATAAAACAACAGCAGTACCTATTCTAATATTTAATAATAACTTAATCGTAATTGTTCTAATCAATAGTAATTAAATTAAAGATTTATATTTTATCATGCCGTAACATATCTAATCCTTTAGCAGAATTATTAAAGAGCCACCACAGGCAACGCGTTCTTAACTACGCTAGCCAAAATTAACAGCCCGTGAACACCGCCTCGTTCGCTAATTGATCCGCTCTCTCATTACCGATTGTACCCACTTGAGCCGTAGCCCAAAAACGTTTTACACCCCCCTCCCGTAACGTATCCCAAATATCTAATAATAAATCGGTCGGATTTTTTTAACGCCTCTAATACATATAAACTAACAGTTATAATTTGCACATACCGTATAAAAGCAACGAGTAATAAGGCTTACAACTGCTTGGATTTGTCATATCAGTTTTATCAGGTTCAAGAATAACCTTGACTAATTAACATTTCTAGAAAGCTGGAAAATACCTCTATTTAAACATTTATTAAAAAGTTTGGCGAAAAAATACGGTACTGCTTCATAAGTCCTTAACGCAATACCGTCTCCACCCGGTGCTTTATGTGGATTCATCGCTCTAAAAGCAACCTCTATTTTAGAATCATAAAAATATCTAATTATCTGCGTCCCTAGATTCTCTACTCACTAATTCTCTAACAAGCTTGTGCTCCTCCCCGCTATCTATTACTTTGTTCCTTAGAAAAAAAACCTATTTAGTAATAAATCCACAGTTTATTCTGCGTTCTGCGTATATAAATTTTGATCTAACTTTAATGTTATCGCGACACTAAGCGATTTTTTTTACACATGACTTTATACGCGAGTACCCATGGATCCTTTTTCTCTGACCTAGTACAACATTTGCGCTATTTATTTTCTTGACCAGATAATATATTTTTAACCAGATAATACAGGGAATGAGATCTATTTACTCCATAAACTCCTTCGTTTTTGGAATAAATTAGGCAACCAGCATCTTAATTTATAAGTATAATAATCCCAAAATAACCACTATATAGTTAACATGGCGAAAGAATTAACTAATGCGAAAAAAAATGATATTAAAGAAAAATTCAAAGTTTCGTGAAATAATGACAACAAAATGTCAAGACACACAATCGTACACTCAACATTTTAGCCCTATTTCTTTACCTTTTTGGATATATCCCCCATATTTAACCCACATAAACGAATTCAATAGCAGATTTCTCAGTTCACGATATCATATGTAAAGAAATGCAGGCTTCCTATACAACAAAAAAAAACAGTTAACACCTTAAACTCAACTCAAAAAACGATCCTTAAAAGGAAACTTTGAACTGAGTGTACGGAACTAAATATTATTTTATTGTTACAATATGTTTTTTTTTTATATTTCGGTGCTTTTATAACTACTAGGACTGAAACATACATAACAGTAATCCTATTGATCGGTGCATAATTAGAGACCGAGGAGGCCACGGTTGTGGACCTCCCCGTCCTATCCACCGATCTGGATACATATTGTCCAAAAACTCGCGAGCAACTAAACTAAAATGCGATAAAAAGCATAAAATACATTTGTAATCTTAATTGCAACGGAACTTCTTCCAGCAATAGGGGTAGCTCCTCTTCAAGAAAATTGCGGTATACTTCGCCATTTAACCGCATCGGTAAAAAATGTGGACCTGTAAAGTGATCTCCAACAATTCCGGCCCACACATTGACAGAGAATTGATGTTGATGACGGCATTCACTAGTTCGTGCGGATTTTCTTCGGCCATATGTGATTATTATGAAATTTAATAGTCGCGTTTCTAGAGAAAGTAGCATCGTCGGTGAAGAATATTTGAGCCAATATGTCAGGATTTTTGTGCAATTTTTCTGTTGCATCCATTGACAAAAAGCCACTCTTTGCGAAAATCTGCCGACAAAGTGCCTGCACCGTTGAATGTGATATGGATACAACAGTTGATCTTTTCAATATTCTCCCAAACTGTGCCTGACTAATGTTTAAAGCAAATGCAATTTTTCTGGTGCTTGTAGTAAGATGTTCCTCAATTTCATTTAGTACCATTTCTTCAACTTGTGGAGTGGCTTACTGTAGATGGTGCCTGTTATCAGTCGTTCCGTTTTTTAAATTTCTCTTTCACTAAGACGTTGTGAGACGGGGTAAATATTGAATGATGCGGTGATACGGTTCGGTATCGTTCTTCATAAAGCGTCTAGCAGCACGCGAATTCCATTGGCAGACCGTAAACGAAATGCATATCACACATCTCAGCATTCGTGTAATTTATTTTAGAAAACAGAAACTGGCAGTAAACTGAATGAATACTCTGACAACTATTGACAAATATTGAAATGACAAATAAACAATTCCCTCTCAACACAATAGTTTTTGAAAACCAACTGTGATATTATATCGTGTTTAGTCATAGTTTCATAATCATTATTAAAATTCAATAACTTTAAAGGCAAACCGTTTTGGACATATACTCATATGAACTTTTATGATCAAAATAACCTCAGGAATCAGCTCTTAAAGTTTGTCGCATATATTGAGAATCACCCTGTATACTAACCGTAACTGCATATATTCTAATACTCTAATATAATAAGAAGCCAAGTTGGCGCAGCTTAAACCAATGTAAAAAAAATCTCCTCAAAAGAGGAAAATAATGATAACTTTGAACTGAATGAACGGAACTAGACCCTAATTTTTTATAGAATGCCCATAATCGGTATTTACTTACACACTTTTTTGAACGTGATAGCTTAAATAATTCCTGAGAAAAAATAATTAATTTTTCTACCTTTGTGGTAATATCTCGAATGGGGTGGCATCGATTGAGCTAATTTTTCGTATTTACAATATGTGTGACAGTAGTACTTAGTTGCTTTAATTGCAGCTTTAGGAAAAGCTTGTTAATGCCTTACCGGAATAGAGCGTTCAAACAGTAAATATTTTGTTAATAAAAAGGATATAAACTAGGATCTAATGGCAGGAACACCGGTATGTGAATTCTAGCTAGAACGATTTATTGTGATGTATATTATATTATATACAACCCCTAGTTTCTTCAGGTTTCGATCATTTTTATTTAAAAGAGATGCATAAAGGATTCTATGTTAAAGTCTTTTGTAGTGGTACAATGTGAATGCATAATCACTTTTTTGTTTGAACTTCGCTTTCAACATTCCAGCGATGGTGGCTAGTTGCCTGCCACCCGATAGACGCGGTCATTATTTTCTGGACAACCTCAAGTGCTTACCGAAAGGTGTTGGTTACTTATTGGAGCCACGTCAATTTGTTGGCGTTGAGGTTAACATGAAGGACCGATTTCTTGCGCGGGAGTGCCCGTATCGTTGGTACTCTTCAACCAGTCGCTTTCAGTTTCGTATTTTATATTAAAATGTACACTCTTCTAATAACCGTAAGCCATTTTGATTGTTTTGACTTTCACTACTTCAATTACTCGTAGTTATTACATTTTGATAATTGTTTGATACAATATAAACTATGATACATGAGCAGAGTGCTCAACAAAAAAGCAATGCTGGTGTGAATTTCAATATTAATGAATATTTTAAAAGCATATGTAGTTTGTGTCTTCTTTTCTCAGATCTGGCTACAGTAAATAAAATAACGCCAATGAAATATCTTATCCAGTTAAATAAAACTTTTTCAAACAATACCCATACTAATAATTATTAGAGTGGTCGACTTTCGTCTGCGCGCCAGATCAGTACTAAGTTTCATATAAATGAGACATTAACGTTTAACACAAGGATATAATACAGTGTCGGGAAAGAGCAACATTATATATTTATTTAACTATAAATATTATATCAGTAATAATTCAATGGTGCAATATGATATACAGGGTGTAACAGCGGTAACGCCATGGTTTCTGGTAGTCAAATGGCAAGAATCTTTGAAATGTTTTATATTGAGATATATGTAAGCGAATTAGATCTACAATTTAAAAATAATGTGCAATATACAGGCTGTTCCAAAATTTAGCAGCGCATCAAAATTATGTTTTTCTTAATGGAACGCCCTGCATTTTATGGCATTTTTGAAATGTACACTAAAAACTAGAACAATTTTATTTAGGGTTCCCTACACCTAATTTTTATAGTTTATGAGATATTTCAATTTGTTTAAAAATTCAATGTTGCAAAAAAAGTTTAGTATCTCGAAAACGAATTAATTTAGAGAAGTGAAATGAAAACCGTAAATAGCAAATCCTTTGGCTGATTGAATGCGACATTCAACGTTTTCTAGTAGCATACAGGATGTTCAAGCACCTAAGTCAAAGTTTATGAATTTTACTCGTGCGTAGCTTTGTTATTTTAAATGGAACACCCAGTATATTTTTACGTTGATAGATAGAAGTTGTGTCATGCATCCCGTCAGTACCATTGAAAGCTACTCGTTGCAAGAAAGAGCTGATATGATTTAGCTGCTGGCGAAAAAACTTTGTGAATTTTATTCGTCTCTAGCTTTGTTATTTTAAATGGAACATCCGGGGTATGTTTACATTGATTTATTTAATTAATTTTACTATTCGAAGAAACTTTATTTTTCCTAATTTACCTGAATATCATAAACGCTAAGAAGTATATACAAACTAAACAAAACAACCCTAAATATTTTTGTATAAAAAGGTAATAACAAGGGATTTTTGTATGTATCTATAAAATAAAGGAAAAAAGAAAAACGCAATAACATAAATGAAAAGGCACTAGCATTCAACATAATTGCCATTTTCTCCAATGCACAACATAGCTCTTTCTTCAAATGCTCTTCTTACGTTCCTCAGCATATTTGGTGTTATCTCTTCCGATCTACCTATTTGGAAATTTTCTATCAAGGGAGTTTTCTGCCGGATAGTTTGAAATGGGCAGGAGCCCCGTCTAGTTGAAACCACATCCGGTTTCTAATATTTAAGGGAATGTTTTCCAAAAGGGCACAAAATTCTTAAGGAAGTTTAGAAATTCGTTTCCATTTAACCCTAGTCCTACCAACGTTTTATCGTAACGTGTCCTACCAAGGTGTGCCTCACAGGCACACATTGTTGATGTAAATAATAGCAAAATATGCATTATTTATTTCATGTAGTAGGTATACAGTAAGATTAAAACATATAGAAAGAATATTGTGTGTCAGAAGATATAATTTAAAAATAGTACAAGATAGTAAAATATTTGAAAGTTATTTATGTAGTTTGCAATTTGTGCACGTGAGTATTTTCTCTGAATGTTCACCACAAACCGTTTGCTTACACTTATCACATAACTGTGTTGACATTCTGCTTTTCTTTGATGGGCAAATATAGCACCGTTTCGGTTTCTTACTTCTCGAGCCGAAGACTCCCCTGTGGTTGGTACTTGATTCAACGTAGTTTGTATCAATGAAGTATGACTTTTATGCAAGCCACTCAAACTACGACGTCTAATTTGCCCTAGTACTAATTCTGTTGTAATTTCTCGTAAGAAAATTTTGCGAAGTCTTCGTTTTTTGGAAATATGCCAGTCACGATGGATATTTCTCCAAATGACAAATGAAGCTACTCCACACACATCAATTATATTGAAAAAATAGACCAAAGGCCACCTATTAGTTTTGCGTTTCACCTAATATGTATGTATCATCTGATCAAGTGTATCCACCCCTCCTTTCGTGGAATTGTAGTACTTATTGATTTCAGATTTATTTTTATTTTCCTCATCAATGGTGGAGTCGTTGTGCATTGTAGATAATAATATGACACAGCGATTTTTCTTAGGTACATAAGATACCAAAGTCATTGTCTTCTGAAAACCAAACAAGTTGCTTTCAATATTCCGTCGCCTGTGAGGTAAAAAATTTGGTGGTATGCAGCGCTTATTTTTTCTGAGCGTTCCTACACAAGTTAGGCCTTTGGTAAGCAAACTGGATGCAAGCTCGTAGCTGGTGAAGAAGTTGTCGAACGTAATATTCCTTTTAGTTCTCAGAAAAGGTTCACACCTTTTCTTCTTCACCACCTTTTGCGCTAAGTTTTCTGCTCTGTTGAGACCTTCTTTTCCTAAGTACGGTATACCACGTAACGGATAACTAGTTCCACTATCGCATATCCACCAAATTTTCATACCGTACTTATCTGGCTTGCTTGGCAGGTACTGTCGGAAAGATACACGACCTCTAAAAGGCACCAGTTGTTCATCGATGGTTAGATTACTGCCAGGAAGATAATATTTCAGCAAGTTTGTATTAACACGGTCCCACAGGTCTCTAATTGGTGCCAACTTGTCCTTTTGCCTTCGGAGGGTTCTGGTCGCTTTATCGTCAAAACGAATAAATCTTAGTAATCTATTTCGTGACATACACGCTCGATAAACAGGATTTCCATATAAAGGATTCCATAGCTCATTATAGTCCACATTCCTTGTTTATTTCTTCCAGCAGTAATCAAAGGCCCAAGAAAGCATGGATTTCAACGCCGTCAACTGGTTTCCACAAATCGCCAAGAATACGAACAGCCTCCTTATTAGTGAAAGTAACCACAATACCAATAACCGTATCATCAAAAACAAATTGAATGCGTCACAAGGAGTATCAACATGCACTCCAGGTGGAAGTTTCACTTTGTTCAAAGCTGTTGTAATTATGTTGTGTGCACGTGTTTTTCCCTTGGCAATCGGCGTGGCATTCCACTCGGTACCACTTTTCCAATAAAGTTTGCGAATGGCGGGCGGTTCATCATTAGCATCACTATCGTCACTTCCTTCTTGTTCATCGCTTTCTTCATCGCCAGTTTCTTGATAATCTGCTTCACTAGAAGAGGTTTCGTCATTTGGCTCTTCTTCATCTTCACCATCATTTACATTCCTTCCCAAATACTCATCACTTTCGTACAATGCATCGAGCAACTCCTTTTCAGTTAGTGGCCGGCGTCGGTCAGTCAACCAATCGGTCATACCTTCTGCATAAATTTCAAAACCAAATAAGCATAAAACAACAAATCTATTTTTACTGGGGTCAATCAAAACTTTATTTTGCTTACCTGGTCTATACTATACTCTCCACTAGGTAAAAGAAATAAAATTAACCAATAGACACCTAAAACGGCCAATGCGTTCGTTAGGAAAGTCAAATACACTGATAGCAATGCAGTTTGTAAGCTGACTGTTTTAGCAAAACGCATTTAGGGAATTCCCCTTCATATGCAACTGGAAGTTCTTACATACAAGGGGAAAGTCCCGAAATATAAAGCATATCTTATTACGGGGGATTTACCCACATACCTAGTTTTAAATAACGTAGCAATGCATTTTATAGTATAATAACAGTATGTGCCTCAAAGACACACCTTGGTAGGACGTGTCGGTAAATTATGTTTAATTTTTTTAGTAAAATAGGAAAAACATTTTTAAAAAAAAATTATGTCATTCTGTGTTAAATAGTTTATTTTGAGAATACAAAAATCCTCCAGTCTGTGGGCAGTTAACTTACAAAGTTCCAGCAATTTCAAAATCAATTGTGCCTCAAAAGCACACCTTGGTAGGTTTAGGGTTAAGTGTCTATTGAAGAAATGTGGACCAATTACATGATCACCTATAATGCCTCCAAACATGTTCAAAGTCCACCTATGCTGCCGATCCAAGATATGGAAAAGATGACGATTTTCGGTATCATAATGGAAATTGTGACAGTTTACTAGTCCGTTATTATGAAATGTGGATTCGTCAGTGGATAGAACATAATTAAAAAAATCATTATCTTCTGTGTATCTATCGAGCGCCCACACGCAAAAATCAACTCTTCGCTCATAATCCATAGGGTATAATTGTTGGTGGTGCTGCAAGTGGTAGGGATGGTATTTGTGTTTTTTCAGGATCCTAGATATAGTCATGTGACTTATCCAATTCCTTAGCAATCTTTCATGTGCTGCTATGCGGTTCTTCAATGACTGCTCCTAATACCACAAATTCAATTCCTTCGCTTACAATTGTTGTTTTATGTCGCTTTATGTAAGCAACGTTGCCTGTAGTACGAAATCTGTCCAACAGTTTTTCAAATACCTTTTTATGTGGATGTTTTCGATTGGGGTACTTCTGCGCATACACCCAAGACGCAAGGAAGCAATTTTCCTGACACTCACCAATAACTAAAATCATATCAGTTCTTTCTTGCAACGAGTGTGCTTTCATGGTGCTAACTGGATACACATCAAATTGACACATTCAAAAAAATCACCAGCTAGCTAGATTAAATTAAGGTAAGATAATGACAATTTACTTAAACCACCTAAAAAACCCAAATAACTTAAAAACTAGTCGAGATGGGTATAGGGACTCCTAATACTAGTTTAAAGGAAATAAAAATTCCTATCTATCAATGTAAAAATATACTGGGTGTTCCATTTAAAATAGCAAAGTTACGCACTTGAACATCCTGTAGACTACTAGACAACGTTGAATGTCGCATTCAATCAGCCAAAGGATCTGCCATTTACGGTTTTCATTTCACTTTTCTAAATTAATTCGTTTCCGAGATACTAGATTTTTTTTGCAACATTGCATTTTTAAATTTAGATATCTCATAAACTATAAAAATTAGGTATACGGAACCTTAAATAAAATTGTTCTAGTTTTTAGTGTACACTTCAAAAATGCCATAAAATACAAGGCGTTCCATTAAGAAAAACATAACTTTGATGTACTGCTAAATTTTGGAATACCCTGTATAAAGCATATTATTTTTAAATTGTAGATCTGATCCACCTATATATATATACAAATATACAATATTTCAAAAATTGTTACCATTTGACCACCAGAGACCACGACGTTACCGCGGTTACACCCTGTATAACTCAGGGATGAATGGCCAAAAATAGAGCACTATCGATTTAAATTATTTATTTGTCTAATTGCGATGTTTCGACTAAACATTTAGACGTTTTCAAGCTGTAAAAAAATTGTTTGAGTAAGTGACACTAAATTTTGCCTAATTCCAAATTACCAAAAAATCAAATCAAATAAAACCTCGTTATTCAGCTTTAAGATACACATATTAATGAGATATTTGTAATTAACTATATGATTTATGAAATTTATTGCACCTACTTGTATTAAACATTGACACCGGTATTGTTCGAGTAAGCAACCGAAATGAAACCGAAACACATATCTACGCCGTTCAAGCATTTAAGGAGTAAAAACCAACAACTTTTTCACGCCAACATGAAATACACGCACCACAAACGGTAAAAACAATTAAATACGTATCTCCTATTACATCATACAGAGTGGTCACATAGTAATATATTATAACTATTGGACATATTATTAAGTTCATTTTTGAAATTACAAGTATTGTTATTATGAATGTAATATGAATCACTTCGGAGAAAAGCCTTTTTTTTAATTTGGTTCTATATCTAATATAATCGGATCGAAAAAATTGAAAGTATGTTTATTATTTATAGCATGTGTAGATAAGCCCGTGGATTTTTTGTTATTGTTAATATCGTAATTGTGTTGCTTTATCCTTTTTTCTAGTAACTGTGAACTTTGAGCTATGTAACACTTATCACAGTCATTACAATTAATTTTATATACAATATTTCTCGTTTTTATTTTTTTGATTTTATCTTTAATGTTATTAGAAATACCTAGATTTTGTGTAGTGTTAATATTATAATCAACAATCTGACTAGATTCATCTTTTAAGATTGTTTTCAATCTTCTTGATAATATGTTTATGTTAATCATTTTAAATATTTTAACATGTGCAAGATTTTAATTAGTAGCAAGATCAGGATGTCTACTACCTTGAAACAAAACTATTTTTTTTTTTTTTGATAGTCATTATGTCTTAACCTAACTCTCAAGTTCTTAAAATTCTTTTCTTGAAAACTTTCATCTGATAATGTGAGAATTTTATTCTTAAAATTATTTATAATATGCAATTTTTGATGCAACGGATGGTTTGACCTAAAATTAAGTAATCGGAACTGGTAGGCTTTGAATATAGATCTGTGATAATTCTACCGTTTTTGATGATGGTCATAATATTCAACAAGCGGAGTTTCCCATTCTTTTGAACCTCAATAGTGAATTTAACTCTACTATTACCTGAATTAAACAAATTAAAAAGATCATTTATTTTATTATCTGGTACCAAAAAAGAATCGTCTACATACTGCTGTGAAATGTCTCCCCGGTTGTTTGAATTCTATGCTGTTAATTTTCCAAGATCAAGTTTTGGCTTTGCCGCGCGCAAATTCTCACTTATGTTAATTTTTACATTTTTCTTTGAATGTAGTAGTTTTGCTGGATGTATACTTAATTGTTCAGTTAGTTAGTTTATTTTTCTTTGATTATAAGTTTAGCATTAGTTTATCTTGTTTATGTCCTTCTTATAAGGCGTATTCTTTGGTTGTTGCGGCCGACGCAGAGCGCGCTGTCGGTTGTTTGTATATACGCGGTGCGTGAGGCCACGTAAGGGCAGAGTCTGAATAGTGGCACGAGTGAGTACATGTAAATTTTGAGCTCGTTAATTTTCCCCATTTTACGATTTTTCATTTGTTAAGATTTGTTTCGGTGTATTTTAATTTTTGATCATTATTCAGACGTCTCCTCTTCTTAATTGTGCACAATTTATGTAAGTTTTTTTTTAATTATATTCGTTTTGAAGATAATCGCGTTTAGAGTTTAAATTTTCCGTTTTTTTTTTAGTTATAATTTAATTTTAATTTTATCACCTCGGGGTAGGTGAAGTGAAGCTGTGAGCTTGTTTTATATTTCATTTTTAATTTTGGTTGTTTCTTTACGTGATTTGAATTAAATTTTTAGTTTGCTTTGAATTTTTGAAACCACGTGGATTTTTTTTTTGGTATTGAATTCCTTCTAGAACGAATTCACCATTTTGTTTGCTGAAGGATTTGAATTGTCCTTCTTAAATTTTAGATTCACGCAGGGTTTGTTTTAATCCAGGACCTTCAGTCCATGGTTTTTTTACCCCTGTTAATTGTAATTAAATGTTTTTTTTTTTCTTTTTCAATAAAAGTTTTTGATTTTAAATATCACCTTAAATAGTTCTTTTATTTTTAAATCTGCCATTTCAATTTTTGGGGATGTTAAAGAAAGTAATTTTGCACGCCCACTATTAATTTTTAAAAAATTTACTCTGAGATTTAAGAATCTCTGGCGCCCTTTTAAATTCATTTTTGCTGAGCTAGCTAAATTAATTTTGTCATTTTTAATTTCTCTTTACTTATATGCTTGGACCATCAGTTCACAGCAATACGTTGAAACAAAAGGCAAATTGAAACCAACTCTGTCTATAGAAGTTATTTGCAAACATATCTGCAAAACATCAGGTGCACCACTACCATTATGTAGTCCGATTTGTGCCAGTACAATAACTGTTTACTGCACACTGTACAGACTATTTTGGCACCACTATAATATAAATCCTGGAATTCACCGATTTCACTTTTCTACATTATGAAACAATGGTCGTTTTCTGGGATTTTCTACGACCGACATTGTGTTACAATGCGTAAATCTTTAACGGAGAATTGTACTATCTCGCATTAAGACTCGATCAACACTGATCCTAGATATTAGCTACACAAATCGGAAGAAATGATTTTACTGCCTTGAAGATATAATGTCGCTAATGCTCTGCATAGCGCGAGGCGAGTGCGGCTCGTGTAAGCAGACACGTCTGACCACTCTGTACATGAGATGTGATATATTGAAATTACGGAAAAAAAGTATGAAAGAAGATGGTCAGGGACTGGTAGTACAGTAGCAAATATTTATTTTCTAAACGATGAAATCATATGGCAAAGCAAGGACCTTCCATTAAAGGAAATTATATTTTATAAAACAAAAAATAGAGAAACTTTGATGGAGGATGTAGAGGTTATCTTGCTTTTGAATAAAAAGAAACGAATATAATTGCCAATATTTCGTAGATTATTCACAAATAAAAACCTCATATAAATCTTTTGAAGAATTAGTATCTAAATGTACAACAAATTGTATTATGTGAGCATTCCGAGAACGTACTTTATTGTATGAAGTGAGAAAGAAACAAAGAACCCGAATGCAAATAAAAACACCCAAAGCCGTAACTAAAAACTCCGTGGCACAAATATCACTCCAGCTTTTGCCTTAAAATCTCGAAAAATACCTAATTCTGTTACGCTTTGTTAAACTCAGTAACAGTAATCGATTTTATTCCCGGTTCCTGAATTCCTTTTTTACTTATTTCGTTGTTTCTTTTGGTAGAGATTTCTTCCTCGTCTCTATCCGAAACTAAACGCTCTTTGTATACACGTACATACGTCAATAAACTACACGCCTTTAATATGCGCTCATGTGAGTTGTCAACAAAACTGAAAAACGGCTTAAAGAACTCGGTTCTATTAGGCTTTAGGAAATAAACTCGAGAGATTCGTTAAGTTGAAAGAAATATTAAAGTAAAGCGACAACTGAATGATTTTCAATCGTTTCAATTTACAGCTGTAATTTTTTTTTATCAATGAAACTTGATTGAATGGTGTATGAAATTGCTATTATAGAAGCATTATGTGCACAAATTGTTGTTTTGATCATCGCACAATCGCCTTAACAAAGCCACACAAGACTTGAAAATGGAAGCAACACAATGAAAATTTATAATAGATTTACATTCTCAGCAAGATTTCGTGTAGGTGCCTGACAATTGCTAAGTATTAAATTTAGAATTAAAATCTAATTCTTTCTTTATGACAAATAAGTCGATTTAGTGCTTCGTATATCTTGTTTCACATTTACGTATATTATGAACAATGTTTTGACAGTGCTTTTGGCAATTAAAACCTGTTTAATTAACCCAAATACGTAAAATTGATAGATTGCTGCAATATATGTTTGTTTACTTTTGGCCTTATTTTAAAATGGGAGAAGTACCCACATTTTATATACACTGAAGTAAATTCTTGCATCGTTTTGATTTTTATTATTATTGATCGGAAAATTAAATTGGCAAAGCACACCATTTGTGGCACCCATTAAGATACAAAGGGGAAAATAACAATTGTATTTTGAACAAAATTTGGTACGTAGTACTTCTTTGAACTTTGTTTGTATATATAATATTGAGAGGTAAATAAATTTGAGGTATACAAGTTTTAACAAAAAAAATGCTTGAATAGGAGTCTCACATATTTCATACCACAAGGTACTTGATTCTAGACTGTTGCCTGGAAAGGATGGGTAGCTTGGATCACTCTAACAACAGTGAGCCCATTGCGCTAGCTCTAGACACGAGATCACTTTTAAAACTATTCTCTTCAAGGTGAAGGAGGGCTCAGAAGGTGGATTCACACCCATAGTTTGGGCAGACCAGATTGTGAGCAGAGACAGTACAGTCAACATTGGTTCCATAAAAATAAAAAAAAAATTATCGAATCACTGCTGGCCAAGTCGTGCTTAGAGAGATCGTTACCGCGACATGATCTTGACTGCGTTGTTACTCTCTGGGAGTGTGAATTACTCACAGTCAATCAATCATTGTTTCTACGATGTGTTGAGGTTAGTTTTTCAAGATACATCGCAGACTCTTTTGGACTAAAAAAAATGGCTGATTAAAAATTAATTGAATGTGCCAGAAAACAGAAGCTTCTACATGATTTTTCCAATCGTTGCTGTTCTTCTTTATGATGTCCAATAAATTCATAAATGCGACATAAGAAAATACTGGTAGAACTTGACTTCATCGTCTACCAGTTGTGGATATAGTTTTGTGAACTTCTTTTCTTCTCTCCTCGATAAAAATACACTGTGCACCCATTCCCTTTTTTCATCTTCATATTGATTTCTTTCAGGCATTGTACAAAAAAATATGACCTATAACCTATGCAAATTCATTGCAAGTGTCTGTGACTTGCCCATACTATGTGAACGGGGTGCTCTTGACTGGACGATGATGTAATCTAATCTACCTACGATTGCAGGTGTGAATCCACATTTACGGAACCCGCGTGGGGCGCGTGCGGCTGGGGGCATTGTGTAGATATCCGAAACTTTATCGCCATTTAGCGGTATCACGACTAATCAATAATTTTAAATTTCAAACGTCGTAATAGTTGTATTGCTGCGTATGTCTTTCTACAGTCGGTCCTTGTTAATGGTTATCATAAAGGCTCGTTTTGCAAGCTAGCGGTGCAGATTCTAATGGCAAACTTTAGCAAAGTCAGCATATCATGTGACAGCTTTTTACGTACAATTTTATTTATTTAGGGAGAGGAAGGTTGACACTTGGGGGACACCATAGATACCAAATCCAGCCAGGGGACAGGAGCCGGTATTTGTGGGCCCAGTCCTAATCAAAGGATATTCATAAGCCTGGGGAAACATACAACGGTCTTCCAGGCAGAGGTATTCGCCCTTGCAGCCTGGTGCAGAAATGATTGCAAAAGGGGGCTACATGAGGAGGAAAATTAATATAATGACCGACAGCCAAGCTGTCATTAAGGCAGTCTCAAACCCTGTAACTAGGTCAAAACTAGTTAGGGACTGCAAACAATCCCCAATGCACTGGCACGAGACAACACGGTGTCTCTGTTTTGGGTGCCGGGGCATGAGGATATAAAGGGCAACGTAATCGCCGATGAACTAGCCAAGGAGGGCTCTAAGAAACACTTCATGGGTCCAGAGCCCGTATGTGGGATTACTAAGGATTCCGCAAGAAGGGAGATCTGGACCTGGTTAGATAAAGAAAGTACAAAGAAATGGAGGTCGACTGAAGGTCAACTCCATACCAAAACGCTGATAGGGGATGGGGATGGTAGTTTCTCTGATAACCTATTCAAGCGCAGTAAGAAAGAAGTTAAAACCATTACTGGGTTGGTAACTGGACACTGCCCTCTGAAAAAGACACCATAGATAAGACGTGACAATCGAATAAAGTCTCTGCAGTTGTTCTATTTGTGTTTCACGTAAGTGTTTGGAATGACGACTAAACTCAATCACTCATCTACAGCCTACCCATGCTAGCACAAACAGAGTATAAACTCAAGCAGTATAGTAAGTAATATGGACGGCGATGATGTTTTTTTTTCTCCAAAATATCAACTCTCCCTTCTAATGAATATTACGGCTTGGGAAAGTACCGGTTACCGTTATTGTCTAGAGTGAGATTCCAATCCACGGCCCCCGCACTAGTTGAAACCTTTTAAGGCATTCGGCTAAGCAATATTGAGCCAGAACTCCTCCAATGTGAAACGTCTAAGATAAACAACCTTCGGGTAGTCACCTAAAATAAGTTCCTGCATTTCGTACTCTAGTAGTAACATACAGGAGAAAGTGTTCCGCTGACCAGTTCTATGCGGTACACGTATTGATTAACACATTCCTTGTTCATCAGCCAAATATGGCTCATGCCCCGCGATGCTAATAAGTCCTGTGAGTCATATTTGGTTCACACTTGCAGGTATTTTCTAATTAAAGTAAAGAATAGATTTGCCGGTTCTATTTGGCTGAATTGCTTGATCCTATATGCTACAACCTCCAAAGTTTATGCAGAAAATTAACTAGTTACTTTTAAATGTTAAAGTCAATATAGTACGAACATATGGAAATATAAGCGGTTTTAGCAACTAAAAAAAGTGGATATTAAAAACATATTTAATTCGCTTTATAATAACATGGAAGGTTTAGGAAGCTTAACTTACCCACTCTGGTGTCTGTGTGTATACACACGGCGCTATAATATGTACACAAAAGCAAGCCAAACTTCTCCGTGAATGGTAAAATATCAGTATGGTACACGAGGCAGAGATGACCTTCAGCTATCGTATCGCCGACTTGTTTCTATCCCAAATTGTACTAACATCTAGGGTGTTGATTGTAACACGTTGCGGCTACATTACAACGCAAAATCCATGACAAAATTTCAAATAGAGGTCAAACGATTTTTAAATGACGAAAAGTATTATACTGTGGAAGATTTTTTTCTGTGGTATAAATGTTTTTCCTTTCTTTTATTTATTTCATATTTCAATATTAATATCGGTTATTTCCTTTTATATTATAACTTTTGATGTAATGTTTTAATAACATTAATAAAACCGATCGACTGATGAAAATATGCTTAAGAACGTTTATTACAAGCGGTATCCATTCTTTTAGTTTTCTTCCTCCTCCTTGGTATTAAACTGTTCTGCATTTAATGTTTAGGAACGTACCTTTTCTTTGAATTAGATTCCTTTTAGCGTCCTTCAGATTCTCCAATTTATTTACAGCTTTCTTACTGGGTTACCGGTTTACATCTACATAGATAGTAAATAAACCCTTAATGGCAGATTTGATAAACCTCCTGTAAATTCATCTGGCTGTTAGGAAGTGAATTGTAAATCATACGGCTATTAACTATTGTAGTGCTGCACATTAGCTTAATACTATGCTTTTATAACATACTCGAGATCCTAGAGAGATAACTAGAAAGCGAGGAGGGCTAAGATTTTAGTAGAAATTTAAATCTGAAATAGCCTCAGAATATAACAAAGTCAAGCAAGGAGGATTAGGTATATTATTATATTGTTTTATATTTAAATTTTTCGTTTCCAGTTCCATCAGTTACTATTGCAACCACTTCATAACTATAACAACTACACATTATAGAGACATCTCTTTAATCCCTCCGCTTCACTAATGAAGTCTCTTATACGATAGAACCTTTACCCTTTTGGAGTTTCTTTTCAGTGATGTGTTTCTTCTTAACCTTTTCTATTATTGCTTACTATACTTGTATTTCTATTATGTAAATATTTTGCTAAACCATGCTAGTATAATAATCATCAGATGTTATCAATTATTTTTCATTTAATAAATCTTTGGTGAGTTGTGTAGATCTGATTCTAGCAGTTTCCTAGTGCATTCACAGTATGTACCTACATGCACTCCAGGTAAAGGCTTTAGGAATACCTTAGATAATTTAACGCCCTATTTACCGGCTTTGGACGGACTGTACTACCTAAAATTTTGTCTTCCTCGAAAAGGAACCATAGTCTCGTCAACAGATCTGCAGATCTGCTTAAATGTTAAGTTGGTTTCACAATTGCGTTGAGTAGTGGCTGAATTGTGTCGTGGCTGTTTAAATGATTTTGTTCATTACAGCGAAATGTAAACATTTTAGCAATAACACAAATCCCTTATGACTAATCGGCACTTGGTGAAATAGTGTATGACGTTGTAGTATGTTCTGCTTCCTAGACCAATCTGCAATCTAGTGGTGTTTAATTAATGAAAAAGTAAGAATTTCCCAATAAATCTATCCATTTTTCTAAATTCGTATCTTTTCAGCGGAAGAGCCGACTAGAACGAGAAAGCCTTTCGCCTCTAGCAGTCTTAACCCGGGCCTATTGGGTTGCAAGATCATGAGATCGAAAACCCCTTAATTAATTATGGTTTTAAAAACATCAATTGGTTGAACCTACGTGCAATATTCATAATTCTATAAAGCAAATTTAATCAGTGTTATCGGGCTTAACATTTTTCTCAGTGGCTCTAAGGTTGTCACTACCATCATTTTCCAAATTAGATTCTGCACTGGTTCTATCACTTGAAGACATATTGTCAGAAGAATGGTTCGAGTTTCCTATGTCATGTTCAAATTCTTTACTCACATAACCATTGTCAGGTTCATCTTGTAGTTGAAAAATATTTAAAACAGCAGAAATTATAAATTTTGATGTAGTGTTGCAGTAAGGGCTACTACTGCATACAAGAACAATATTAAAGAAAAGCAAGTCCTGACGTCTATGAAACACGCAACTGCACCATTGGACGTTATGTTTAACAGTTTTCACCACAGAGTCCACTATACTGTTATAGACACATGGAATATCCTTATGGAGGGCATGTAGAAGTGTACGGTGAAATATCGTAATACACGAACAGCTGAACAGTGTTAAGTTTTCATCCGTCCAGTTGCTAACCACACGACTTGATTGGGCAACTACCTGAAGATAGCTTTCTGTACCTGACAGCAGATGACTATGGATTTACATCATTCTCATGTAGTATCAAAATTCCGAAAAACGAATGGTGATTATACCACCGAGGACAAATAATTTTATTAATTAATTCTTTAATAATAATTTTAGTTTACTCAACAAATATTTCGCTTTATTATTAAAAGTTTCATCAGGATTCATACTAAAGTACTAAGATGAAAAGAAACCGTGAGTAAAGTTAACAATTAAAAGGTTAAAATAAACTTACAGTTAATTACAAAGAAGCTGTCTACATTAAACATAAGATAATAGTCTAAGTGCGTGCAACGAATAGTCATAACCTAGTGACCTAATCGGTTGCAACAAATGACTAACAAATAATTTATTTAGAGCAACTGCTCGAAATGTCCACCACTCACTAAAATGCACTTCTCTATGCGTTTGCTTAAAGATCTTCTGATGTTAAAAACAGTCCTGTCTTATTTCTGATTACATTGGCAGCTTCTTGAATTTTTTGAAGCAACTCTTCGCAGGTCTCAATTCTTTGCTTGTAGACTATTTCCTTCATGCTAGACCAAATAGAGAAATCTAGGTGGTTAGAATCTGGACTTCTAGGTGACCAAGGAAATTCACTTCCACGACCAAACCATTGATGTGGAAACTGTTCAGATACTCGCGCACAGGCAGAGAAAAATATGTTGCCGCTCCATCGTGCATAAACCACATATTTTGTCTTTGTTCAAGTGGTACATCTTCTAGCAGCCCTTGTCAAAACAATGATAGAGTTTCCACAATTCTAATATTTTGATTTAATTGTTAGTATCATTTTTATTGTTCAGTTGTGTATAGTTAATTTCATTTATTTGTACATTTTGCGTACTCCTGTATATTAGTTTATTTTGCTAGTTTTTTCTTGCGATGCGTTGCGCCGTCATCGTTGACAGATGTAAATTTCATATATATGAGGAGTTTACCTTAGAGGCCCGGCAGTTACCAGACGGACGACGCGCGTGTGTTTGTTTGTTTGTTTCTTGGTTACCTTTCGGGTAATTCGTTTTTAAGTTTAAGAATGTAGTTCGTTGCTTTGAATTTTTAAAATCATCCATCTAGTAATTCGTGTTATTAATTAGTGTTATATCGTTGTGCACAATTTACATGTAAGGCTCTTTAATAATATTCGTTTTAGAAGTAATCGCGTTTAGAGTTTAAATTTTCCGTTTTTTTGTAGTTTTCAAATTGATTTTATTTTAATCACCTCGGGGTAGGTGAAGAGAAGCTGTGAGCTTGATTTAAATTTCATTTTTAATTTTGGTTGTTTCTCTACGTTATTTGAATTAATTTGTTAGTTTGCTTTGAATTTTTGAGACCACGTGGTTTTTTGTGGTATAAGAAATTCCTTCTAGAACGAATTCACCATTTTGTTTGCTAAAGGATTGCATTGTCCTTTTTAAATTGTAGAATCTTATGCAGGTTGTTTTTTGCCAGAATCTTATATTCTCAGGTTTTAATTTTTCTGTAATTTGATCAAATGTTTTTTTTTTCTTTTTTTCTTTTTATATAATAAATCTAATGATTTTAAATATCATCTTCAATAGTTCTTTTATTTTTGAATCTGCCATTTCAATTTTTGGGGATTTTAAAGGAAGTCAATTTTGCAAACGCCCACTATTATCTTTTAAAAAAGTTACTTCTGAGATATAAGAATCTCTGGAGCCCTTTTAAAATTCATATTTGCTGGCTAGCTAAATTCAATTTTGTCATTTTTAATTCCTTTAAAACTTGTATGGTAACTTGGACCAATCAGTTCACAAGAGTCATCACGATGTCTAAAATTAATACAAGTCATGTTTTTTTCAGGGAAAAGGTTGTCTCTTTTAAAATGTTGTTTATTCGTTTAACGTAATTCTGCATACACAAAAAAGATAAGCTTCGATTTACCTATTCAGCGAGTGTAACTACGTCCTTCTATGAGCAACGGCTGACAAATTCTTTCCTATTCCTAGTATACGAGAGGTGAGCCAATTTTCATGTTGATTATATCAAAACTTGTTGAATTCTTGGTAAATTTAGGAATAAAATTATTAACTTGAACATCCTGAATGTCTCAAACGAGCAACATTTGTATAAGGCATGTTGCAATCAATCCTCATGTTTAAGGCTCCACTAATTCCCAGTTTCCCGATTTCCCATTCTTAACAATTCACACTGTATATTGGAATCTCAACAACTAATAATTATAAGCTGTGAAATTATATATTCGTTTCTAACTTGCGAATAATTAATATACCAGGTGTTCCTTTCGAAATCAAATGTTGTATTCTATAAAATCGAAAATAATATGGACAACTAAAATAATTCCAATAAATAAGTAATATTTATTGCAAGCCCATAGCCCAAGCCGCGACATCACCTATATTCATGATAAGTCTCAAGGGTACTTGTGATATAATGACATACGTGATTTCCATTGGCTGTGAGTTAAAAACAAATAATTATAATCGTTACGAATGAAATTTGCACACGTAGGAATAATAGCATAAGTATAAACAAAAATTAAAATATTGTTTCTTATACTTACATCTATATCGATTTTTGTTGGATATTGTGTTCAAAATTGTTCCATTATTCATTTGAAGATTTTCACATCTCTGGCGAAATTTTAATCTACATTCAGACATTCGTATTAGGTATATATATATCGTATGTCTCGAATGCGTTTGAATTTGAATGAAGATTTAGGTAGGATACCATTCCTTGTGTTGGTAAACTCCTCTCACGGCGATCAATAAGTGGAAGCGCGCCTTCACTAATCTACTCTTGGAAATAAGACCCGAGCAGAGCAATTTTGATGGTATAAAATATATTCACTTGGATGTAGGCCTATCCGGAGCGATATTTATTACCGTGAAGTTAGTAAATCAGTCGATTTGAAACTACCACTGGTAGCCAGGTTAATGAAATATTTTTGAGTTATGATAAAATTGCTAGTCGTTGTAGCAAAGTATTAATTTGTGTGATATAGACGTTTAATATTTTCGTTCGTAATTGTAACCAGAAATAGCAAAAGATTTAATATATCCGACGATTAACATTTACAGATGTGCCGAAGCGATACTCACACCAAACCTACAACTAGGTAACTAAAATTGTTATCGATTTAATGAGATCATTCAACTCTAGGTTGATATTAAATATATTTTCATGTATGTACAAAAAACTATTTTTACCAGTTTTTTTTTTTGTGTGTATATGTACAGAAACAGTCAACAAACCGTATTTATTCATAATCCAATCTGCAATAATCCAAGCTTTAAGCAGATAAAGTATCTATTCGACTCTTGCTGTTCTGTTTCACATTTTCTTTCTACCTTTTTATTACTGTTGCTTGAAAAAAAAAATAATGTAATTTGTTATTGATCTACTTATTAATTAGTTATTAATTAAATAGAGCAACCAATTCTAACAATACAATATTTGTTTTACCGCATAAGAAACATAAAAGACAATTACTAATAATTACGACAGCATACCTAAATTTGACACGAGTAAACACAATACATTTGATAATTTTTGTTTGTAAAAGTTTATAAAGAAATGTTTGATTTATTGTTAATATTCAAGAATATTTTGTATTAAAATGTAAAAATAAAAAATAATATACAAAATAATCAAGAACAAGTTCTAACGTTCTTAAATGAGGGGCCTTTTTTGCTTTTCGACAACTGACAATACCATAAATTAGGGATGGTACCATCTGCTCCTTATGCGGAGTAGGTGCACCAGCTCCGACTCCGGCTCTGAACCTGGTGCACGAAATCAGATTCACAGGTCTACAGGTCCTCTTCTAAAGTCTACTCTTTTTTTTTATTGTACTGGTACCGTAAATGCAAAAGCAAATATAGCGAAGTAGGAAGAGTGATATATTTGAATATTTCTAATTTATAGCAATGTAATAGCAAAATGACTATTGACTAGTTTTTTGCGGTTTGTACAATATTGTTTGTGTAAATAACACAAAAAAAAACTTGCTGGAAGTTCCTTTACGTTTTATAGTAATACGTTTATATCTGTGAAAATAACCGTATTTTCTCACAACTACATAGTTTCATTCCATACACAACAAACTTTAATTTAACTAACGTTTATACCACAGTATAAACCTATACATTATTATAGATGCATATTCTATGTTTATACTACTAATTGTACAATTCTATTTAGAAATAATAATAAATATGAAAAACTATAAATTTGTTGTTGACAAGTCAATTAACTTTGTTATTTCAAGCGAGCGGAATGAATTAAAACAACGTTCTTCAAAAAAAGAATACAACTACTAAAATAAAATTTCTAAATAAATCTGAAATACGGGATAGCAATTCGCCGCCGTATAGTAAACATACAAATCCAGGAGTGCACCTAGCCCCAATACGAGGAAAAGTTTTAAAACGATTCATTACGACCTATATGAACAGGTTAAGGTTTAGAACGAGTGTGGGTGCGCAGCGAGTGCACTGATGCAATATCTCCGGCTCCGATACTCTGGCTCCATCTAGTTCAATTGGTTCAATCGAGTCCGATGCTGCATTCAGTTCCCTGCACTCGCACCCGGCCACAGACTTGCATCCGGCGAATTAGCAAACCCGCTCTTGTACGAAAAGCGAACTTGGTGCACCAACTCCGATCAGCGAACCAACGAAAGAATAGGTCCGATCCGGAGCAGCTATCCCTACCATAAATGTATAAATGATAAGCACTAATTAGTATATGTTGTTCATTCGCACGTCAATATATTATATAAATGCTGTCGTGTATCGGTATTTATATTGAATGCTTTAAAGCCTGAAGATGGTTTAATAAACCGAAACATGTAGCTTTGAAAATTTTAGTAATATTAACATGGAAAGAATAATTTATAAAATTTAGTATGTTTCACTTACCATCACATATTTACCTATTCTTTTGGAAAATATGAATGAAGAATACCCTAAATATTATTTCAATTTATTTTATTTTCCGTTAGGTATATCCTTATATTGTTTGTGTTTTTTGTAAAGCGGAATGGTGTTAGTGAATGTCAAACAAAAAGATTTAGATTTATAGTATTTTACTGATGACGTTTTGCTTTTGTATAGAAAAGCTTTCCCATACTTTAATTAACTTAAAACATGTTTGTTTTTAAACTAAAATTTTAAATTATTTTCAAAATATTCATAACTATAATCCAATTAAAACAACTAACTTTTTTCTTGCTTTTTTTTTTAATAACTACATAACTTAAATGATTTTAATTTCAAATTAATGTTAAAATCATTTAAGTTGGAGAATATGAAGCATGAATTATTATTATTATTACCTTGACCTAGTTGCTGCAACATTTTTTGTTTAAAGATTAACGTACTAAATACTACACTGCCACATGTTAATAATTTTCTGGCTAGTAGCTATTAGGTAAATTTATCATTAGCCATTTACTTTGGCACACTTCAAACCGGAATCAGATACATTAAGAAAACTCCTGCAAGGGGGAGAGAAAAAATTGAAATTTTCTTGGCCTGTGCGTAACCATTAAAACTTAATAAATTTAACATCATCTTTTGCAGCCGAGGACTTAAGCTTTCCTTAACGCTACTTTTCAAAGGTTTATGATCAGTCTAACTTTTTATATCATAGAGATCATAGAAGAAGCTGTTGAACTCTTACGCATTAATAATAACGGTAACTTCTTCCTCAATTTGTTCTTTTTTTATTTAGTAATAATATACACGAGTATTATTATAGTTTTAAGCTTCTTAAAGCAAATACAATTGAATTTCTTGAAGAATCAACTAATTTAGGATAATTTTCCAATAAACTTAATCATACCAAATCAACGTAAAGATCTAACCTGTTACTTGAAACAAGCGTGTTTCTGTATCGTGCTTAGATAATATTTCCCATTAAATTCCATACTAGTTGATAAACTAAATCTTAGGTTTGTTTTTGATATTGTTACTGCTTATAGTTGGCCATTGTCTTGTCTGAACCAATGATCATTAAGACGTAATATATACTTACAGCTTTCATGTCCACAATGACCTCGTCAGTGTTTTTTTACCACGAGAAAAAGATAATGAACGGTAAATATGTTACAGCAAACAAAATCTAAATGTTAGTTGAAACTACAGTGCTTGAATTTATATCCCTAGGTGGTGTTACTCTTTCCTCCGTTCTTGCTATGTGGTGCATTTTTCTACACCAAACACAAGTTTCTGATTTCTGTAAGCTAAGTATAATGTTGTAAAAAGTTTTTCCGGGCTGTTGAACCATGGTCTTGTGGAATTGCTTCCATACCGTTTCGTTCACAACTGCGGCGAACATCTTCAACGGCGAGGTCAAAGTTTCCTTCCAGGTAGCTCATCGTTTAGTGATCCGACGTCCTGAGTGATGAAAAAGCTCTTAACGTGGTGTTTCTTCAGAAGTTTACTAACCCGGTTCGTTATATTTTTGAAGTAGGGCAAGAAAACAGTACCCTTAACATCTTCCTATGCCTCCCTGTGAGTTGGCAGGAGTCGTCCTTTTATGCAAGGCCCTTTCTACCTCCTTCTTGGAGTATCCATTCGCAAGTAGGTGCGCTGCCACCTGGGTACCGTTTTCTTGCCCTACTTCAAAAATGTAATGGACCGTTAAAGTTAGTAAACTTCTGAAGAAACACCACGTTAAAACCGACGGGACAAATAAAGCTCCTTCTACCTCCTTGAAAGACCCTAGGAATTCTCTGTCATCTGCGGGGGTATATCGGATACAATGTTCGCGTGGATCTGTCTACATAGGCACGACAAAACGAAGCATCAACACCAGAATTAAGGAGCACGAGCGTAATTGGCGGCTGCGACAGGCTGAGAAGTCGGCCAACGCAGACACGCCCTACAAAACGCCGATAATCACATCCAATTTGATGACACAAAAGTACTATCCACCACCTCGCACTACCACACAAGGCTATGCCGAGAATCCATAGAAATCTACAAACATGGAAACACTTTCAACCGGAAAGAAGAAGCCCGTCCTTTAAGCAAAATCTGGTACCCGGTGTTGTGTGCTCGTACCACAAACAGAACACACTTGGATCAAGGCCAATTGGAAGAGTCCGTCACGTCTGAAGCGTCTGTCACGCCTGTAACACAGACATCGACTATATATAACGGCGTTACTCAGGACGTCGAATCATTAAACGCCGAGCCATCTCGAAGGAAACTTCGACCTCGCCGCTGAAGATGTTCACCGCAGTTGTGAACGAAACGCACTGAACTAATTCCACAGGACCACGGCTCAACAGCCCAGAAAAACTTTTTGCTGTAGATTCTGGCCGTGAAAGCCTACGCAATACTTTAAGTGTAATATTGTTTATGTTATCATGTTTGCAGCGGTAATATTTAGTGTAAGTTACTTGGTACCAAACCTGAATAGCTAATTTGGTTATTATCACATTATTGTTTTTGATCGAAGATAATTCGAAGTCTTTACAGTTTCAGATGAAATCGTTGATAGTCGTACGAATGTTACTATATGTTATTATATTTACTCCATTACCCATATTATTATTTTAAAGCTTTTACGGCACAGCGAAAGGTTCCTTCCAACTCCACGGTGCGGTCGTAAAGAGTCCAGTATAAATATTTAAAATCACTATTCATTCACATTCGGGGCATTTTCAACAACATTTCAGTTATCAATTCAACCATGAATGCATTTAGAATTACAGTAAATATTTCAGGTATAATTTTCCCCAAATCGCTTACATCTTAAACTATTATAAACCTAAAATCAACAATAATTTCATCTTTTCTTCAGACTTAATAAGAAATATGATACATCTTCTTAGCTTCATAATAGCAAAGAGTTATTTTTATCTATCATAATACTTTATTGCTAAGGTACCTTGTAATTGTTTCAACACTGTTCTTCCCTGTATATCCCAATTATTTAATAAGTTGGGGATGGCTGTTTAATCTAACTTCTTACTCCTTTTGCTCGAGCAGCTCTTAATATACTTTTATTATTATTTTTAATTGATCTTGTTTTGATTTACTATATGTTTTTTTTTTAGTTTAGCTACATGATACATCGAATGTGCCAAACTATAATTTACTTACTTTAGAATATTATCTTTCAATAAAATTCGCAATGAGTTGTTTACTAGCAAGTTCATGCATTTGTTTTTTTTTGTCGACCAAGATTATATATGAGTTGCACCCACGTAAATCATTCATTCGTCAAGGATGAATAAAGTTTAAGTTTTTAGAGCTATTCTCATTTGACTAACACCAATACCTAACTGAGCCCAATCGAATTTATTGCTTGATAAAGGTTTTTGTTTCGACGCCGTAACATAGCAATGTTCACCTTCATTTAACGTAATCAATACAATCACGTATCTTGAATTCCTATTTAATTGGATTCTGGTTTTCCGCTTCCCTTTTAATTTTCTTCAACTGATTACATCATCGCTTTTCAACTTGTGGTTTGCAAATCCATGGAGAATAATGCGCTTTCTACTAAGGGGTTCGCGAAAAATACATTGCAGTGACAACACTGTAATTCAGCGTTACATGTAAGGAACGATCATAGCTCCAACATATAATATTACGTTTAATATAAACATGCATTCTATGTGCTTACAGAACTTATTTTCGGCACTCTTTACAGGCGCTACAGGTATGCATAGAATCGCACTTCAAGTAGCAGTCAAGATTATCGCATACTACATGTCGGTAATTGTTGACAACGTGGCATGCGTTTGTAGTTTGTACTACAGATTGATTACCTATTACTGATCGATCCAAAGTAAATAGAAAAATGATAATAGGTCGTTTTTTTATGATGAAGTAGTGAAACGACGAAACTATTCTGTCTCTAGAAAACGAAACTATGATATAGTTTAGAATTGCCGATTAAGAAATTTGAAAAATAACATAAAAAAGGCCGACGCTTTAACAATTTTTTGTTGTAAAATTTTTAAAGAGTAGGTCCACCACCATTTAACTGAAATCAGAAATTTTCTGCTGAGCGCAAAAGGAGATAAGTTGACCACGAAGATTGAAGACGAATTCAACTTATAAGGTTACAGGAAGAACACCCATCGGTGATGTAGTCTTTTTGACAATATATTAGGCTTGTAATATTGTCAATAAATAACATAGTATAGTATAGTATAGTATAGTATAGTATAAGCTGCAGATGTAATTACAGTATACATTTTTCGTGTTTATTGTACTAAAGCAATAGTAATTTTGTTGTTGGTATTTATACAGAAATTTATATTTATACAGAAATTGCAACCAGCTGGCTTGTGTGACCGACAACATTTAAACACACTGTACTCCTGCTACCTGTTGCCAGTTGTTGCCGTGGTGTAAAACCACCTTAGAAGTGTAGAATTGCAACAGGTATTAATCTGTTGATGGGATCATGCCGTTGTATATACTTACTTACTTTGTAACACAATAAAAATTAAGTTGTTTTCTGAATATGATCAAGTCGCATCTTACTTTTCTTTGTGTATTTTCTGCAATTTTAGCTATTCCTCCGCTTATTATTTTTTTATACTTGCTCTCGTAATTTTTTACTAGAAGCATGATCCTAGTATAATTTGATATAATTTTGTATACAGGGTGAAAAGTTGTATGCTGTCGAATGCGTTCTGGGCCACTGGAAACGGGAAGGACTTCAACCGTACATACGCACGAGGCCGCAGCACAGATTTATTAAAACGGCTCATAGACAGTACGATTTGTCGTACTACAAGATATACAACTTGACAGTTAAAACAGCAATTGTACCATGTGTGCGACTTTCATCAATCTGCAGTACAATATGGTTGGATAGTACGGCAGTATTACATGCATAAAATTTGTAGTACAACCCCATGCAACTTACGTTTAAATTTGATTGTATTTATGTGTACATTCGTCTGTTTGTCGATATAATTTTTATAATCCAATGGTTCATTAGCTAAATCCATTTGTGTGTAAGTATATATGCTAGGCCGGTTGTGGCGCAAAATTCCATAAGGTTTACATAGAGGATTTAAATTGACTTTACTTCCCGTTTTTTCCGGGTGTCTATCACTGTCTCGCTGCGCTAGAGAGCCTGCCTGAATCTCCTCACCAAGTGGCCCTATGATATACGACGGGACACCCTCGGATCTCAAACTCCAAACACGGAATGCCGTAAGGAGCACCTTTACGGGAGAGGCCGATGATGACGTCAGAGTACGTGAAATCTATTATAGCTATTAACTCCTGGAGCAGCTTACGCAGCTCCTGGACAGCTTGAACAACCCCTAGAGCCGCTTAAACAGCTCCTGAAACAGCTTGGACAACTCCTAAAACAGCTTAAACAGTTCCTCTAAGAGTTTAATAGTTCCTAGAATAGCTTAAAAAGCATCAATAGCTCCCGCTGTTACAGGAGTTGTTTAATCTTGTTGCAGGAGCTGTTTAAGCTATTACAGGATCTGTTTAAGCTGTTTAAGCTGTAAAGACCAACCTTATGGGAATCGACGATGACGTCAGAAGGCCGGTCCTTACACACCGCGTGTAACCTGAAGTAAAGTAAATTGAAACCCTCTATGCATCCCATAAGTTTTACATAAAAGTAAAATTAAACCTAACAAAGCTTATGGGATTTTGCGCGGAATCAGCCTAGCATATCTACTAGTGTACGCCGTTGCAATGACCAATTTTTGCACCATTTTCTTTTTTTGTCTTTTTTTTATTCTGTAACGAGCCTATCACCAGCGCAGCTGTTACTTTTTTCGAAATATTAGATGCTATGGCGGCAAACAAATTGCGTAACTGATTGATGCCAAAGTCGTTACATCAATGGACGATAGAACGCACCGTCTATGGCCCGTTTAAAGTCTATTATCGATCAACGAACACTCAAGTAACGGGCCTGTTACGGTCAAAGCAAAATATCTCAATTGATTACTTACATTTAATAACTAAAATCTATTCAGACTTCTTTTACTCATACTTATGTTTATATTAAAACATCAGATAATGTTATCTGTAAGTTTCAGTGACATAGCTTTATTTATGAGCTATGTCAACATATCAAAAGAAAGGAAAAAGAAGAATGAAAAAAAGTCCTAAAAGACAATAATCAAATAAAATAACAAACATACATTCTAAAAAGCCTAACAATAGTAACTGAAGTACTTATTATTGAAATCATTGAATATTATTGAACATTTATATTCGGGATATTTTTTAATCATTAATTCACAAAATTCCATGCGACGGTAATAATTGATAATGGAACGACTGATTTTTATTTTTATGTAAAAGGTTTTAAAACAGTTGTTGCACTAGTATTACATGCTCGAGCAATTTGTCTATAGACAAAACTTATATTAGCTTAATAACATAACTAAAAAATTATAAAGGTTTTATTCATACATTTGAAAGGAAAGTACAATTTAACGCTTCATAATAATCATTAATAACAACATTTACCAAAATCGTTATCAGCATTTATCGATTTCGTAAACTACCACCCAAATAATCATTATTTTCAACGGAATTGGTTTTTATCATATTAATCGATTTACTTAAACAATTAGAGGCAAAATGATTTTTTCGATTACATTAATGACATATTTTAGCATAAGCTGGACAATTGTTTTGCGCATGCGTAAAATTACAACGTGTACACCGACCTGTTCTAGAATTGTTCGAATCCGTTACAAGCGATCTTATTTGAATTTGCCGGACACTTCTTTCCAATGATCTTCCATCCTTGTGCGGCCCTTGGGTGAAACGTGTCTTCTGTTTTGCTCCTGCATCCGGCTGTCGATCGATGTTTTCCAGCGTAATTTCAATATTATTTAAAATTTCTCGAACTAATAATTTTTTGCTAGGTCGCCCTCCATTTTCATCTTCTCGGGTTGAGATATATTCTCCATTTTGTTTTGTTCCTTTCTGACACTTTCTTTTTATAATTGTATTTTTCTTCCTTTCACTGATTTTTTTTGTATTTTGTTTGTTTTTTATTCCGACTGCGCCATGTTATATATATATACTATGCGATGGATTTTGATTATCTGTATTATTCAATATTAATGTTACAGAAACTTACAAACATAGGTCTTATTGCTAGGGAGGTTGGATACTGACTGACTATACGCATGTGCGATCACTATATGTAATAGTATTAAATATTACATTTCATTGAAGTTAACACCGATGTAAATATTTAAAGAACACTTTTTCAAATGTCAAATCGACAATTTGTGGGTTAAACTAACAAGATAAAATATTGGTTACGCTGAACACTATAATCTTGTTAATTAACTCTAAGTGTGCAACATATAAATATGTTTGTTTCAAATAGGTGCATATGATTCACTTAAATGCAACATGGTTAAATCAATGCTCAGATTCGTGACACTACGAAAAATGTTGAAATAACCATTTCATTTCTCTCAGTGTAGATATCATCTTAGGATTTAATTCCACTAATGCACAAATGAATTTCGATATCACTGTAATTTTCGCTAGGGCAATTTTATTTGTGTTACTTGTTAATGTAAACGTTGGATTAAAACGTTGAACTGTATTACGAATAGTAGTCGCGCTAGGGATTGATCTCTCGGAATAATTTACCGCAAATATATTGCGTGTAAAATAGTTTTACTATGAATAGCTTTTTTGTCATATAATACTCCATTTTTGATAAAATTACTGACCACGATCAAAACTTACTAGCCATTATTAAAACTTGAGGTACGGTCCTCAAGCTAATTCCCAGCAACGCCTTATTAAGAAATGAACGAAATGGAGCGAACACCGGCTCCACTTGAAATGACCAGTTACGCTGGTGCACGTTTTAACACTGTCAGGGAGGGAGTCTTTTATACCGTTTTGGCAATGTAGATTTTACTAGCTTATCTGGCTAGGGTTTCATCCTAAGGTATATGATGAAAGGCTGTAGGCAGATTTCAGTAAATATTTTTTAGTAGTAGATAATATAGTTGAAAGAACAGGAACAAATTTTCCGAGAAAAACACAACAGCCATTAAAGGTTTGTTAGAACAAAAAACAATTTTGTTATTGCTTGGATTGCTCTCGAACTCAATAAATATTTAACAACTGTGAATATGCTATCAAATATATTTCGTTACTCTGTGCAACCGCGAAACCAATAAAATTAAGCTTAAACTTACAATAGCCTTTTAAGGTTAGGCCGGGCTGTGGGAAAATGGCGCTACCCTGCAAATATTGTTTGGTTTTCACAGTAGTGGGACCTTAATCCGATCTCGCTGCTGCGGGTTGAATTAGAGTGAAGTTAAATTACTTTAAGTAACAATAAAACGGCGCCTCATAGCTACTTGTGACCTCGCGAAAATACCTTTAATAAGAGAAGGTAAAACTTTAATGCAAACGTTAAAAATGAAGGGATGTTTATTTGTTCTTCAAAAAGTTAGTTATTGTTAAAAATATGCGTATACCGCACATTTTTAACAATAACTAACATTCTAAAATTTAAATGTAATTCTTAGTCAGATGGCGTACTTAATGCAACACTTATTAATAATATAAAAAATAATTAACATTAGAATACCGGTTTCTACGCCCTACTACTGCATAAAATCCTTTAATAATTTCCATAATCGCTTGTGTTAATATATACCTATTATACGTACCACAGGAGTTGAAACGAAGGAAGAAACTGTTGCCGAATTAAGCGTATTATTTTGCGTTTAGGTATATAATATATCTCGGCAGAAACTGCTAGCTCTTCTGTATCGTTGATTGCTTTAGGTACCAGTTTTATTATGTATCATGTTTGCGATAAAAGCGTCCATTATGTATATTTTGTGATTAATGCATGAATATAAAAGAAACGTGTGAAGATAAGTTTTGTTGAATATTTACTTTATTGACGTTTCACCAATTAGCTTCTTCAGAATGTGTTAAAAATATAAAGTTTCACTCAAATTGTCGTCAATATCGTAGACAAGTCTCACCGTGACAGTACCGGTTCGACGATTCTGGTGGTATTGTAGAATTATTAAGCTAATTGCATAAAATTTAATCAGTAACAAATACACGGTTTAATTGACTTTCCTTATAGAGGAATACATCTTTTTATGCTTAAATCGGTTTAAATAGCAAATAACTAAATTAAGATTCAAACAGTCGCAAATCTTGAACTTAGCGTGACTTTTAGTACTGCATTTTTAACATGAACTTCAACTAGCCATTTTGCGTTTGTTGTATATTAACTACTAGGTTTAGTAGGTTAGTAGGTATCTTCAAATTTTTCATCACCGACATTTTGTTGTCAGGGTTTCTAGCATTGTTGTTAGCAGTCAAGAGTGCTGGCAATGCCTAAAACAGTAGGCCATGAGTTTTAGTGCTTATCTACTTGTTAAATTGGTAATCGGTTGTCAAATGGATGGTATTTTACTTTTGATGTTACAATTGAGCAATAAATTAAGTATATATTTTGAAAATCTGATTTTGTTATATGGGGAGTTGATAGTGTAGTCGTACTGCAATAAATTACATATTGTACATACAATAATAAGAATACAGTTTTATAAATGCTACTTTAATATATCTGGATGTGTATGTGAATATCTAATATGTTCTCACCGGTAAACTTCCAAAATCAGCGTTTGCGTTCTTTTGAAGCAATTCTATCTCACTGGAAGAACTCCACTAACTTCTTCTCAACCCCATTTCCGTTACTACCAGTAGCGGCGCGTGACTTTTGAGGCAAGGGAGGCTACTGTAACCTAGGTAACTCTTTTCGGTTAATAAATTACATTTTTATAATTATTATTGTACCATTGTAAGTACAGAATAAAAATTGAAAAAAGAAATTAAAATAAAATATACTTTTCTAGCAAGAATCATGCAGAGGGGAGAGAAAATTTAGCTGGATGGGGAAATGGATGAGGTGATCGGTAAAAATGCCAATGCTTAATCATTAATTTAATACATAATAAACGCTATTTATCTTATTAAAAATAATAGGGGAGGCTTAGCCTCCGTAGCCTCCCTCGACAAGCTGCCACTGGTTACTACTTGTTTATAGTTGGGATTGCTTTAGTTTACTCTATATTTATTGCTTGAAATCAGCTCCTTTATCAAATACTACTAGAAGGGAAATGAAACAAACACTTCGTTTTCTGTAATTACATAACTTACTGCTAGCGAATTTCACAGTACACATCTAGAGATGCAGATGCAGCTGAAATCGTTTCATATCTTAAAAAGCGTTTTTGATATCAAACAAGATTGTATAGAAAATATATTAATTAGCATTCGAAGTTACCCGTTTGCCTTTTGTCCATATAATATTTTGTCACACTCAAAAGGCCTCCCATATTTTCCCCAAGCGATGGGTAAAAGTAAAATACAGTTTTTATTTTTCATCCTTCCTTGTAGTTATATTTAAATCACTGGGCTATTTATAGCTGAAGAGATTCGTCAACCTTGTGTCATTTTGTGAACTGTTTAATAACTTTATTTTGTCAGTTTGATCACAGAAGTTTTAAAAATGTCTCATAATTACCTCACAAGAGTCTACTCTATAAATTGTTATTTGATTGCACTGTATGTTGGAAACCAATGTAAAATCATATCAGGCGCTAGATACCTACATGTGATAATTTTCGAGTTAAAGGAGTTTGAATATAAGAATATATTACGCGCTGACAGGGGGAAACGTACACCTCCACTGCTTGTTCTTGATGTCTTAAGCATTACACACTGTATATATAAAGTAACTACAGGTTACGATTTGATTTTTTACTCGTTAAAAATAAAGTACTCTTATTATTAGTGCTCCTGCAGCTGGTAAATATACAAAAGAAAACCAATTACATATTGGCATTATCAATTAATTCACGTCTATTTATTCGCATACACTTCGTAGTTGTAACAGAATAGTCTGTGTATTATCATGAGTTTGTATTGTATCTCCAATAAATTAAAATTAAGGTTACATCACACATCAAATGTATATTAAATAATTAATTAAAAAAAATAAACCTAGTTAAATATCAGTTAAGTTGTAATTTATATTGTGGATATTTTGAAAATAATTTAAAATTGCAGTAGAAGAAAAAAAAATGTATTTAGGGTAAGATTACATAAAAACTCCATTCTCCAATATTAATAAATATTATGCAAAAGAGCTAAAAGTCACGTAATTAAAATATCTACTAAAAATTTAATTTCTTATTTAATATTCAGTACAATATTTTTTAATATGACCGGGGATGTAATAGGAGATTGTTGCCGTTTGTGATCTGTCCTACTATTCAAAGTCGAAGTACTTAATCCAAGTAAAATCATGCGTTTGAAACTTTTATAATCAGTGCAGTGGACTGTGAGATTTGAGCATGAAAAAAAAAAGAAATGTTGAAACTTTATTGTATAGGAAGCTTTTTTGCTTTTTGTATAATAATTAGCATGGGTACTGTCTGATACATTTTATTTAACCGAATAAGATATTTGATTGCTGCTATTTTATTTACTGTGACCATCAGATATGAGAAAAAAAGAGAGACAAACCACATATGCTTCTAAAAGATTCATTTATATTGAAATTCACATCAGCATTGATTTTTTTAGCTGTTATGATTGTAAATTTATAAAACGTCTGTATTTTGACAGTTTTATGGAACGCGTGTTTGACCTACAATGTATAAATAAAAACCCTACTTTTTATATGTATATATGATCAACATTCACATATCGCTGAAATCGAAATAAATAAATTCTGTTGCTTCTCGTTTGACCAAGATCTAAAATATGCATAGCTTATATCCCGCCCGACTTTACGCACCGATACAGCTTTTTCGATATCTAAGATCCAATAAACGTATTTACTTTTGGGGAGAATTCCAATCACGGTCGTTGTTATTATGAGAATATATGGGTTAGCATAAAAATTGCGCAGAAGTAACAAAAATTCTTCGAAAAATAAATAAAAATGAACACCGTTCAGATTTAGATCATATTTTAGAATTTAATTTAATATAATAATAATAAATGTCTCTTTATTGAACTATTCTACTATTCTACTCAGGAAAGACACTATTTCTACAATATTGTCTATTTACTTCCTATTTACTTTCCCACCTCCGACCATAAATATAATAAATATCAATCTTTTTTTATAAATTATACTAAATTTGTTATAAATTTGAAAGAGAACATTTGCATGCTGATGCATGAAAGCGCTCTAACGAATTTATTAACTATTTGATTGATATTAATATATAAGGGATTTTCCTTTATTATTTAGTTTGAATTTGTAATAATACTAGGATGTATTTATGGAAAATATTTTAAACTTTTTAGCACTTTCGGTATACAAGCTGTTCATATCAACTTTTTTATTTTAAACGAACTGGTGCAATTTTTATCGGTCTAATGAATTTACCGAGTCATTTGCAACTAGTTTGTATGAAGATTTCTTATTCCTAAACTCAACCGTTTTTGAGATACCTTCATTTTTTTGATGTTTGCAGCAATAGGTATCACTTGTTTGTTATCGCATCTCATGGCTTCCGACTAATCTATTTAATAATTAATGCACGTTCTCTATAACTAAAGAAAAAAAAACTTTTTTACTTGAAACTTGGAATTTGGGTATATTTTCAGTAATTTTATGCAATAAATGTTAATATTTCAAAAAATATCAAGAATAAGTATACTATAATATAATAACTTAGTATCAACGGATGTAGAATTTCACGCTGCATTCAATGCTTTAGTAAAAGGTACCATATTCCACATGAAAAAAAAAGTTTTGTTAGTTTAAAAGCATCCACATTAGGATGCGTTTTTGATCATCCTGTATGTGTTTCAGTACACCTTTGTACTTACATTTACATTAGTAGAACCACTAAATATCTGATACCTCATGAACTATTTAATTTTATTTAAAAAAATGAAAACGTCAAAAATTGAGCGAAATTGCAAATATCAAAAGTGAGTTTAGGGATAGGGAACCTTCATATAAACTAGTTGCAAACGGTCTAGTAAATTCATTAAACCGATAAAAATTGCATCATTCCATTTAAAATAAGAAAGTTGATATCAACACCCTATATACCGAAAGTGCTATAAAGTTGAAAATATTTTCCTTAAATGGATCACACTGCGTTAAGACAACACTGCAAGGTTCAAAATCAAATTATTACTACAAGTTAAAAAAATCTAATGATCCAGTTCGGTATGGCACCTGTATATATAATTTTTATTTTATTACTAACTTGTAGATGAGTAATCGTGACCCTGTCACCTTTAATATAATAAAAAGTGATAGCTTTATTATATTTTGTTATTATTATTTATAATCATATGGAAATTATTTAATTAGAGTAAGAATATTTCAATTGTTATGGAATTTATATAGTATAGCCTGGTGTAGTACCTTTAGGTGGAATACGAGGTTTAGGATGAACTGTAAGCTAGCTTTTGATAAATAAAGTATCACTTTTGCAACTTTTGCCAAACCTGCTCATGTTTGAGTTCATATTTATTATAAAATGTAATAAAATCCAATATTATAAGGCAATAACAATAACTTTGCGATTTTCGTTTTTATTTATATAAATATTTCATTAAATGTAAGTTGTTCAAGATTACCAGGAAACATATAGCGAATACTCTTGCCAGATAATGAATTAAATGTACAGATTCACTAAAGTCTATATAGTTTGATAGATGGCATCCCTACGAAAATTTATTTGGTTTTATTTTTAAATAGCAGAGTTTATAACAAGTTACCATTTTTATTTACTTAAGGGAAGATGTACTTAACAAATTGGCAGTGTTTTAACTAAGAATTTGAATTTAAAGGGAATATATGAGAACCTAAATGACATATTTTGGTTTTAAAATTATTTAGATAGTTTACTTTTTCATTAATGTTCATTCTACTCTTGTACAGATAATTGCAATATCGTGGATTTTATACCCAAAGAACTCCTCACAATTTTGTGTAAAAAATGAAGTAGCATAATGATGGGAGACTGCTTGTAAAAACAATATCAAAAACGTTGATTATAGTAAACCGATTTAAGACTTAGTAACTTTGGTTCATGTTAAAGATATAAAAACTTCAAAATTGAATTAATTGGTTGTATAAACTAAACAAGATGAGTGCTGCTTGACCGATAAATCAAAATGTTTATACCCGTGATACATTATTGGAAGAAAAAAACTAGAGTCCTGGGTTGAAAAATGCGAAACTTGAAAATAAGAACCACATTAAGTTATATATTTCTTTCAATTTGCTTCAGCTGAACAAAGAAAAAACTCATATAGGATATGAAGTATTGTACATGTAACACACTCATCTAGTCTTGATCAAATATATATTTATGCCTTCATATATATCTTTGAATTTTGCTTTGATGAGACAAATGATTTTGTAGTTCCAATGTAGCAAATTTTGAATATTATGAATTTATAATTTGTAACTACTACATATCTCCAACTAAATTTCTCATGTGTCTATTGACCCGTAACCACTTTTTTGTAATTTTACATCTTATACCATACTTTTTTTTTTCAATAGCTCTGATATGAAAGCAAGTGTTCTTTACTTTTAGGATATTGTTTTATACGTATTATTTAGTTAGAGAAATGTCCTAAAAAGGGACTCATTCTGAAATATTTATATTACTACAGGTCTTATTTTTTTTTTATTTCAGGTAAGTCGTCAAGAACTTCATGCTCGTATCTAGGGCGTAAGGTAAAGGTGCATATAAATTATTTTCTTTTAAGCGGTTTAGAGAGCTTATACGCACAGTACAATTTCTAAAGCGGAAATTAAATATAAGTGAAATTTAAAGCTAGGCGTCCACTGATCCGCACCGAACGCGCCACAGGAGCTGCATGAATCGCATAAATGGATTCTTCTAAAACGCACGCATTGTATTGCCGAAAATGCGGCTAGTATTCTCGGCGAAGCAACTAGTTCTATTCGTGTGGCGCGGTCGGCGCGGGTGGATACCGATTCCTCCTAGGAGACGCAGCTGCCTGCATCGGGCGGGCCGTACTTTGTGTATATTTATACAGTGGCGGCTGGTGCATACGTCACAGGCGGGGCCAATACTATGATTGAAGTTCGTGTGCTATCGTCCGAAATACGAACATGTTATAAACTTATACGAAGAAATAGATCATTGTAATGGCCCTTGTAAAACGTAGACACCAGGCGCCCCTGTATTTTGAACGTTCGTTAAAGAACCTCAATTTTAGTTCTACTGGCTCCTAACTGTGTTCAGCTTTATTTCATAATTTATTTTTTTGATCTCTGATTTCGTTAGCAGAGTGGCAATTTTGTCAGCTTACACAGAGGAAACTGTATACTTATAATAATAAGCATGATGGAACCAGTGGTGGCTGGTGACAATACTGAGTTATTGAACCAATCCCGGCCTAACTCCCCTCCCAGTATTAATTTTACAAAGATTTGAATCAGTTTTATTTTAAAATAAAAAATTACACGAGAATATAAAAGAATGTTTATGTTCAAAAATGCAAAATTTTAAACAAAACAATTGTCTTCTTATTTCGCTATTCGTAGAGTACAAGTTAAATTATAACTTATATAAAATACTGGCGCCATTTAAACTTGAATGGCGCCAGTAATTTCATCAACTACGTATACTGATAACGGGTCTGGAAATGTATATGCTTAGAATCACAGTAAAAATATACGGTACACTCGACGAATCACAAGATCACTTCATTGAGGAGCACATCAAAAACAACATACATCTATGGTATGCCATATCAATGCCATTCAAATGCAGCTTTGCTTTAGAAAACCTGTTTAGGTTGACGTTTACATTATGTATCTTGTCGCCATCTAGTAACACTAAACACTATTTCTACAATTTTAGCAAATTTTGTGTATGTTTACAAAAACACATTAACGCTTTTAAAATATGTTCCGTAACCCCATCCAGTTTTTCTAAACTCATCTTTTCCATTAACAAAACCCTCGCGACTGAAATCGATTTTTGTCTGATCAAATTAGTTAAGGTTGTCGTATATTAGCCGGTCACCGCACAAAAACAGGTGACACTAGAAAATATGTACATACAAGCTATATGTTGATTATTGTAGTTTGATAGTTATTAAAGTTTGAAATTATACCGATAAACGGTATCTCTCAGTTGCCGGGTTCACCTCGAATTATGTGGTACTACTCCAGCATTACATATCTTTGTGCTACTATTGGAATGAACGTAGTAGTTTCAATTGCCTGTGTAGCTGTGAGTGAATATTGCAGTGCGAAGCCAGAGAATTAATGAAACGAATGCTCAAGGTTGCTTTCATGAATCGAGCGGATACATTTTGTGAAAGGCAGAAGCAAGCAGCGTTTGAATGACTAAAAGTTTCGTTCTTAACACTAGTGTGTACATACAGTTCGAAGACACCAAGAAACAGCTATATATGCCATGTGAAATGCAATAATTGGTTATTAAGGACTATTACAGCACTCATTGTTTGAAATTGCCAACTGCTTTCGCAGTCAATACGTCGCGTCGGTATAATATAACGTTCATTGTATGGATCCATTGAATACCTAGGATATCGATCCTGCACTGCAATAATGTTACCAATATATCTTCATGAGAAATATATGATTGTAGTGGATTATGGGCGACGGTAAGTGAGCGTTCTGTCGCGCAATGCACGTCCAATTTAACACTGGCGCATTTGAATGCAATTCGTTTCACACAATCTCATTACCCGATTCGTACAATGAGAGAAATTCTGACTGCGTTTCTCAAGTTAGGCATGTCATGTGTAATGGATGGAACTGCATTCGTAATGTACAGGTGGTAAAGTTTATTGGGATTATAGCTAGATATATACACAGGGTGTATCAGATATAGAGGTAAATATAATAATATGTAGCAGCTGTAATAATATACAATCAAAAAGTCTTAATGCACAGGGGTCTATCTGTAAGTATTAAGGAGAAAAAAAATATTTTATAAATGCCGTGGGCTAGAGCCGCACCTGTGCCCAACCTAAATGCTATCCCGAGTACACCCCCACATACCACTATCATTCAGCCTTACCGCTGTTAGTTTTGTGTGGATCGCCGCTTGGAGTGCAAGCCACTTCGAACATTGTATTTAAATTTTTCCTGTCTCGAAAAAACGATCCTTTTCAGGACCATCATGATATCATATAAAGAAAATCGAAGCTTGATGCATCCGCAAAAGCGCGGGAATGTATAGAAAATACTAAAAAGCGTGTTTGCAAATTTTCTGTATCTACATTTATTTCTGTGTAATTCGATTCAATTCATTTGCGTTATTTGATTAAATAAATCCAAAAGAAATAACTCACATTCATGTGGTTACACTACAACAACTAACTCTCGATTCGTCAAAGCAAAAGAAAAATATTTACGTTTTTTGTAACTACTGAAGTCGTATATCCGGTGAAACTGGAACGTCTTATCCGGATATTAAAAATAATACTTTGTAGACTTACGTAGAATGCTCTTAACAAAAAAGGAATGTTTGTTTTATAAAAAGAAGAAACTTAAAATGCCTCAGTGCTATTTTTACAAGGGCACACTGGCCTATTGGCCTTTATTTATTCAGAATGACGTTAAATGAACTTACGGCATACCATTAAGAATAATACCAAAGAATGCAGTGTATTTATACATAATATCACGTTTAGCGGGTGCTTAGCATGACGTTTCCTTGCATCAGGCTCGGACTAAAGAATTTTTGGCTCTAAATTTTACTTTTTTTTATTCTTTAATGATGAAATCCCGTTTCGGTGGGTTTGTGCTTTATATGTCGTGTAGGTAACACTCAAGCAAAATTTACTTTTTTATTTGATACACCCTGTATATAATACTTTCAAGAACAGCAGCAGTCATTGTCGTTCTGTTATATTAGCTCGGTTACATTAGTTTTAATTTAAATGCAAATATAGATAAAATAGAACAGTTTACCTTCTAGTAGGAGCAAATGTTATTTTCACGTTCTGTTAATTGTACCAATATCTTCGCTGCTTATAGTGAACAGAATGAAATAAACTCGTAAATATCTGTTATTTACAAAAATTAATGTGTTTGAGGAGCTGCTAATACTTCGTTCTGGTAAGAGGTGCAATCTCTTAAATACCACCAACGTCGTTCCGTTTTTATTCTCGTTTCTGTATAGTTTAAGTAAATAGAAGGAATAAAGGGTATGTAAGGAAACCATTCAGCTTCCTTCCTTTTGTTCGGGTTTTGTTCTGTTATAATGAAATTCAAATATCCTGTCTTTGTTTAGCTTGCTCTTTTCTATCTCAGTAAATTAAGGGATATTTTAGCAGATGATTCATCTCTTTACTATCACAATTTGTTACATTCAATTTTTTCAATAAAGTTTCTGGTTATAGTAGTTGACTGTTGTCTGGGACGGTCTCCTGACAAATGTCAAAAACCAATATTTGAATCAGTCATTGAAACCACTTCACCCTACTGATTTTTGTTGGACTAATACCATGGTTCCGATTTTTGGTCATTTCTGTTTATAATAATTTGTCAAATTTTCCATTACTACAGTTGAACAATCAAAACTTATTCAATATTTTGTGAAATTCTATTTTGATAATTGAATATATATCGAGAATTGTCAAATAAATTATTTGATATAAATTGTCATTTCGGAGCATTTTACTGCGCTATATTTTATTATACATTTTGCTGTAAAAAAACTTTTCCTTTAATCAAATTAAGAGTCTCGATAGAGTAAGTGAAGCTGGATTCAGTTAGTTAATTATTTTGTAGATGGTAACGTTGTATTTCATTTCGCAATTTTGTATTTGTATTTTGTAATGATTTCTTTATGTACTTATTATATTTGTTACTGATGATTTTTTTTCTCTTTTGTATTTGTTCTACTGTACCCAACACTTATTTAAAAGTTCAGATACATCTTTACTCTGGTCTCCGCGTCTACAGACTATTCTTAACGTGATCTTTTGTGCTTCTTTAAGACGTGGTGGCGCGATATAAATTCAAGGAACTCCGCCTTCTCCTGAGCGAGCCGGCCATAAAAGATTACTAGATTGACATTTTATCCGGACAACAACAAATTTTGGAGATTTACCGAATAATATTTGTCGTTTTGTGCTTCACGTCTAACGTTGGGGCAACAATTTGCCTTGCCAATTCTTGCACGATAGATCTCGGAATGATTTTAAAATAATCCATATTGTAATTGATAGTAGGTAAGTATAATTGTATAGTCGTTTATAGTTGAATTTACTATAATCCATGGAAGTTAGCGTCCTTATTCGAGGGAACAATGGAGATATGTGCATAATTATGCTAAGCAGACGAAGATGCTTTCACGCGTATACATTTTTATATTGTTCGCCCGCGTGCAATAGGAACGCTAGCCTCCTAGACGAGTACTCGACGAATTTGTATAGTGCAATAAAGAACGTTAACAAATTTGTATCGTTATAGCGCATGAACATTCTTAATAGACGGTATTCTATAGGGATAGTTGCAATATTGATAAACTTTTGTACGAGTAGGGGATGTACCGATATCGGAACAGTTCCCTAAACTGTTCTGAAGCCAAATAAACAGAAAGATCATATCGAATAGACCATGCTATACCAAATAACATGTTGGATTCAATACTCGCGATTGAAACAAAAAAAAAAGATAAATATATGTAATCCAACGGCAGAGCTCCAATAAGACACGCGTGAAAAAAAAAACAATTTGGAATATGCATAGAATACACAGTTGTAGTGTTCACTACTCTTTAAGTGATAGAGGCAACGTAGTAAATTCCCACATGCGCTGGATCTTAGTGATTGAAGCTTTTAAATTAAAGCAACAAGAGTTTGTTACACATGCAAGGAAACATTGGCAACCCGAAGATTGAGATTCGGTGAGTGTGAAGGACTATAATGCAACGCCGACTAGATACCAGGCCCGATACATTGAATAGGGTAATACTCCGAGAACTAGAAGTTGATGCGAACATATCGTCGGGCACCGGGCAAAACAGCAGATAGACTCAACTTATACGACTTTGCAGGTGATGAAAAATTGGTGCAGGAAAGATCTCATGTATCTGAGAAAAAATAAATAAGCCATGACTTAAATTTTCAAAACTTTCTTTCGCCTTTAATAGAAGCTTCTTTACTCAAATATGCATTTACGTATGTTTCAACTAAGTGGCCTAAATTGCTGTCGCAAGTATACATGATAAAAAAAAACTATAACATCATTTTGTTCTAATTGTTGTTGGAAAACTTCTTCTAATAAAGATTTTTGGTACAAGAAAATTTTTAATATTGAAACGATAAATGTAATTATATACAAAAGAAATTAGAACTCAAGACAAGATAAAATACATCCAGGAATTAAAAAATAACTATCAAACTAAAAAAATAGGTAGAAAATTTGCCACTCAAGATATAGTGAAAAGAGCTAAGCGCACGTCGATGTTTTCCTAACGGCAGACAAATCAGTACTGAACGTCACTTCAATATTTCGTACGATATGTCGACACGCCACCTTCTCCCACTCCTTGTGGAAGGCCTGGATATCTAGCCGGCGTTGTATCATGGTATTTAAGAGTAACTTATTTCTTTGGCTGCCCGTTCGCCTGATTTCGGGGACCCCTCCGAAGAGTTGCACGATTTTTACAGTTTTGTGAGTATTTAGGAAACTATAACTGATATTTTTTTGTGGTTAAAACATAATTTCAAGTATATCACATATCCAAGATGCACGCAAATTATTTTTGCAAAAAATTAACAACGGTGGAGCGGGGTACCCTGTGTTCCTCAAACTATTTTTTTTGTTCTTCAAAAATCAAGATAATTTGAAGCATACTCAATAGACAAGAATGACGCAAAATATTTTCGAAAAAAAATAATATAGCGGTATAAGTCCTGGCTCAGATTCTTGCTGAACGAAATCGGTTCCAGATTTTCTTTAGAGAATTTATCCTTCCCAAAGATCACATATGACAGCAGAGCAGTCGCAGAAAATGTGTTTAATGAGACGGTTAAATACAAGGAGAGCTTAGTTCCTCAAACACCGCCGGCAGTCAGCTTTATATCATTCCGATTCTGTGTAGGTGCTTTCGTAAATTGCAGTGACCTATACACACAAAATATGAATTACTTTGACAGTTTAATGGTTCTGTCATGATTAGGTGAAGAGTAGAACAGGGATTCAAGTAGTTTTGAGATCCTTCCTCCTTCTTCCTGTTGATTTGGTTTAAAGTTGAGAATAAAAGTATTTGAATTTACGAAGAATTCATGTTTAAGTTACCGGAGCAGCTACTGATACCTTAGGGCCAAGAAATGCCTCCAAATACGTATGTTATAGATGCTCTTATCAACTAATGTATATAGAAGAATAAAATCTTGAAATACATAAAACCTGAAATACCTCAACCATCAATATAATTTGGTTTTGGATTATTATATAATCAACAGCTTATCAGATTTCTTTTTCATACCTTGAAGTCGATTCCTGACGGTCAGAGTAAAAATAAAGAACGAGCTTACTATATAACAGCTATTACTCTGTAGATCTATATGCCCTATTGTGTACGTTCAAACTGGTCGCTTCAAATGAATTGAATTGCCACAAACAGTATCTCGCAAGCTCTGTGATACTGCTCCTAAGTAGTAATTAGGGAGCGATAATATACCTCTGAAGATAGAACCGCTACCCCGACTGTCAAATGCAAGTTCCTAGGTAACTAGTATTTGTGTTTTATGAGCTCAGTTTGCTGTTTAGTTCTTTACTAATAGGTACTGCTGGTGCGTAGTCGACAGTAATCAAAGCAAATGAAGCGTATTTCACCATAATGTAGGTTACCTATTATTAATAGAGTAAAAAGGTCCTTTAATCCAATTTATCAATATCAAATATTCCTGAAAACTTTGATTTCTTAATCACTGTTCTATTTTAGTTATCAGAATAGCTTTTTATAACAAATAATTATGATCTGTGACAATGAATGCGCAGTAACGCATTGCTTTCCTGCACGCGCCTTGCCCGAATATCTTTCCATCCATTTCTGAGATGTGAGAATATTGTTTCATGTATATATGTGTATTGCGTATATCTGTAAGTTTGTAAAGAAGAGAGTAATATTTTCAGCCCTAGAACTACTTCGATAACATGGCGAATCCGGTCTGTTTCGTATACCGATGTGAAAATCACTTTAAATTCCAGCGAATTTGATTTATACCTATGTTTATGAAATATGTAGGAGAATTTAAATGAAGTTGCTCAGATGCTGTTTCGAGAACCTTATCTGTCGATAAATGATGAAATACGAAGTTGAACATGAGGTGTATATTTACCCACTTTAGCTTCGGAAAGGAATGTTGTTCATAATGGCATCTGCCTTACAGTTATAAGATTCGGAATATAAGATTTGGGCGTCTTTAACTTGTTTTGATTTATGAGGGTACGATTAGACAAAGTGATAAATATGTTGTTATTACTATTATTACGTATAATAATGAAGTTAAGCACCCAGAAATCATTAAAATATATGATCATTGCGCAGCCATATTGTGTAATAACATCGCTGAAGATTGAAAGAATAATTGAATTAGTAATATTTTAATCAAAAAAGCAAACATCTCATTTTCGTTTGTTTTTAAGTTAATGTTCAACTTCACAGGAATGAGTTCCTGTTGAGGAATACAAGAGTAATTTTATATTTACATGACACTTTTCTCTGTAGTTTATTTTTTAATGGATGAAAAAAAAATAATTCTTTTTTTACGTTGACGTTATATGAGCATGAGATGGCCAATTTAGGCCGAAACATGTAGCTCTTACAAATAGTAATATATCAGAATGAAGAGAACACTATTAGATTGGATTTGATTTTTACTTGTATTATCTGTAAACGGATAAGTCGACATTATAAAATAACGTCGAAGGATAGTCATATTCTTTAAAAAAGGAAACATATTTCAGATTTTCGGGTACCCCGGCATTGGAAAGAGTCAATGGGGTGGGTAACATTCCTTGGCGACTCATTTATTTTCTGTCGTTTACTAATTACAGTACAGCGCTGAAAGTGACGTATACTATACTATTCAAGCGAGCTTTTTTCTCTGTTATCCATTCATAAGACGTCACATATGTATAATGTAAATGACGTTATTAGGTAAATTATAAATCTAAAAAAAAAAAATAGTGAATGTAACACTAAGGTTGATATATGACATTTTTGAAATCTATGACATCCTAAACAATTTTTCTTGTCTGGTTGCTCGTATAAAATTTAATGAAAAGAAGAAAAACAAATCGAATATGTTTTAGGAAATGTAGAGAAAAAAAGTACTTGAGTTAATGAAGTCACATAGCAATAGATGAAATTGTTTCACATGTGTAGATCCACGTACTTTTCTATGTGATAATATCCAGCATATTTATTGTGTGTCAAATAGTAGATAAGAAAGCCAAGGTATATTTTCGATAGCAGTAGTATTGGAAAACATATATGTCAGTGTGTACAGCGAAGAGCACCTTAATCGACACAGGACGCCGATATTCGCTTTGATGCCTGCGGGTAAGCCTAAAGGGTAATTATGTATGTGTAAATACCGCATTTTACTTTTATTTATAGTTATAGGGTATATTTGCTATGTATACAAAATATTAATTTTTGTTTTGTAATAAATTTGAAATAGTTTTCAACATTACTTTTACAATTTTTGTTTATTATTGCTTTGATTATTTCTATGCTATATGATTATTTTACAATTGTAACTTTTAATATAATTTTATGGCGCAATACTACTTTAAATATAATGACATCCATTTTGAAATCCAGATAAAGATATAGTGTCAAGATAATCCAAAAAAAGTTTTTTTTAATCTGCGCCATAAATCTTGAATTCGCATAAAAGAAATAATAGGTATTCGTGTAATTTACAAAACTTAATTATAAATATATAATATAAATTATTAGTAACAAAAATATTCTGTCAACAAACATGAAATGCTCATATTTTGGTTGTTAGGCTACTTAGATTATATCTTGATATATATTTATTTAAAAATAAAAGCACAGAAGTATCGACAAGACGCCTCCTTGCGACAGCCTTGTTCTTCTAACTTTAATATTTCCTCACTCATTTCTATTGCTCTTGTACTCTTATATATTGTAACCATCGTACAAGAGTCGGTTCAACACGGTGGAGAACTAGAGCTCTAACAATACTATTGACGGAAGCTTTATCGAAAGTCTCCTCTATATTACTAATACGGCCCAAAGCCGATCCGTGCCGATCCGTGGGACGCCGCAAAAGTGGTGACCAAAAGCTCCTTGTGTTCAAGAAAAGACTGAAGAGTGATGCTCTTATTTTAACAGTTTCAGGTGACGGTTAGTGTCTTTAATTGGGACTTTCTGTAAACAAGAGGCCGTAGTTGTTTATTCGACAAACTCACAAAATTTTCTCCAGGCTACTCTCTGACTACACGGATCTCCTTGTATTCCTACATTGGGTTGTAGGCTTCCCCACATCTTTACATCTCTAATTGATTTAACCCTATTGAATAGCTCCCTTAGGTTTGGTTCTCATATTGAAAGAATCTCCACATGGATTCTTATTATTTTCTGATGAGACTCTAAGCGAGCAGATACTTCCAATAGCGTATATGTCGAGCCCCGCACTCCAGCAACTTACTAGCGGAGGCCATCAATTTGCAATTATTCTAACGTCACGACCCCTGCAAACAGTTGGACTAAAAACAGATCCATCGATGATTTGCCATCGATGCCCATTCAGTTACTGCTGATGCTCCATCTTCTACATCACACGATTATTATCACTGCCACGGTAATTTCGTAGGGGACAGGCCTTCATATATATATATATAGAAACGTAGATGTATGTAGGTTTGTCTACGGTACCGGAGAAAAGAGCACCTTTCGAGGGATAAACTTACAACCGCCACTAACCATCTTCTCATGGGCAAGACACGATCGTCTCTCTTCTATCCACTACCTCAGGACGCGCTTGGTAGGGTCTCCCAATTTGCTGGTCATTAAATGTTAACATATGTTATATGTAATAAAACAAGTGCTTTCTATTTATTCTATTCCATCTTAAAATAGGAGTCACTTAGCGTCTTGTCGTTCCTAATAGCTTGCAGACTGCATCGGGTGCGAAGGATAAGGATTAAAATTTAGAAGAAAGGATTGAACTTATTAGAACACTTATAGCATCCATTAAGTTTTCTGTTCTGATAGAATCTCAGAAGGAATTTAATATATTCTCAAAGTTTAGACGATCTTTAAGTTTTTTTTTGCATTCACAGTGTTATTATGAAGAAGAGGCTATTGTCGACATTTTCTTAACTCTTTGAGAGGAAGTTGAATATAATAATTTTAATTTTAAATTATCAAAACCTATTAAGAGCCAGCTTAAATTACATTAACTTAAATCAGATTTAAATTAGAATTTGTGAACCACATATCTTTCATTAAAAATAGGACTGCCCTTCGGATTATTGGATTTATAGCGAACAGAATATCAAAAACTCTTTGTTCTGTTATTTTTAAGCTGCTTTTTTTTGCTGCTATAATCAGCATATCAACTAAAATGCGAAAATGGCAAACTCAATTTTCGTTCTTGAAACTTTTACAACCATTTGGAATTGCCGGCGGTGTTTTATAAAGTGAAAAGAACAATCGCTGATGAAAAATCAACAAACGGTGTGTTTAAATTTGCAATTTAACTCGATAACATTAACTCTTGGGATTTTTACCTGGCGATAGGCACATTAATTTGAGTTTCTGACATGTTACTTGTAATTATACTACCAATTACTGATCTATATTTTCTTGGTATCGACAGCCTAGTGCCAGGTATAGGATGCAATTTTTCCTTTTAATTCATGAAATTGGCGGTTGAGTGTAAACGTGGTCAAGCAATTTAGGTGGTGGGATAAAATTCCATTCCGTTCCATTATGTTTGAAAACTTCCACATCGCATTCCATCATCATTCGGTTTCAATACACTGTTTGTTCGGCGATTGTTGATTATTAGAGCTTTTGAACGTGACCACTGTACATTTTGTCATTGAATAAGGGATACGTGGATATTAATTAAGAGTTCTGTGTTTACACAGATGAAATGGAATTTTTTGTTCGATTTACGTAAGCTGACATACGGTTCTTCGGTGATAAAATCTTTTATTACACTGGCCGAAAAAATCAATTTCAACTTTACAAACTCTGATGTGTAATATAGAAATATTTATTATAACAAAAGATACACGATCAATTGTCTCTAATTTCGCTTAGATTAGAAGATTTTTTTGCTTATTATAGCGTTTACATTCAATTCTCATACTTATAAATGTGACAAAATATTTGTTACTATATTGCTATATAAATGTGCGGCCTTATTTCAAAGATCACCGTGATTATTCGCTTATCGTAGACGTACAAGCATAACAATACTTATCCTATTTGAATAATAATTGTTTAAATTTATTCCCAGAGTAATTTTTTAGTTTTTTTTTATATTTTTGGGTTAATTTCTTATCACATATTCTAAAATCTATGAATTTAAGGTTTTTATTTTAGGAACTACTACTCTTGCTTTATAAGCTTTTACTCTCCTATAATGTATAGCAGTGATTTATCCACTACAATTTGTGGATTAAAGCTTATCACGACAATTCTTCCGTATTCAAGGGTTGTTTGATACCATAATTTTGATAATGTTTGCGACGTAAATAAACAACAAAATTATACAAGATTGCAAGCTTTTTACAGTAAGACATTAACAAAGTTATTAGCAAAAATACATTAATTTGTTAACAAAATTATGTTCAGGTACAAATGGACATGCCAATACGGAATATGAAACAAGCTATAAGAGACACCTTTTGCAAAAACCTATGCAACGCTTTCGTTGCAGCAAATATTTCGCTGCACGGTCCTGAGTGTTTTAAAATCGCTTTTAGAAAAAAATATATCAACAAATATGTTTCAAACAAATCTACTTTGGGTACATGCTTTTCCAAGATAAATACCAATACCAGATATAAATCAAAAACAAAGGGTAATAGAAAACGTTGTATTATAAATGTAGTTGCCTATTGGTATTTTATATTCAACATTACGCCACAACTCCTACGTAATTGAATGTCATGCATAAAAAATAAACATAAAAAAATAATTTATATCAAATTGTTCAGAACAATTAACAAGATTTAGTTGTGTTCTTTCTCAGTGATGTTGCTTCTTATGTAATGAAAACAGATGGATTATTGAAAGAACATTATTGGAACATGGTACAAATTACTTGAACTTGTGTAAAGCGGTTGTGTATTCATACAAAAACACTGTTGGGTTTATTTATCAAGTAAACCATCTAACCTACAGTAATCCTATTCATTCATTAGATCTTAGCACACACATACATGAATATGTCCATTAAAATATGTTTTGAATAGAAGAATTCGTTTTACCGAGAAGGACTTGGTAAGTAAGGTCTATTTCAGACAAGGCGGTTTAGTTGATTCAACTAAGTCGCCTGGTTTACTCTCAACTAGCTGATTGTCATTAAAGACATATTGAAGCTGCCGAAGCGGACAAGTTGACTCCGTGTGAAAGGGTTCATATCAGTATGCTCCTTGATAACCGTCCGTTCAACTAGTGGAATCAACTAATCGTCTCGTCTGAAACAGATCTAAAAGTATTAAGAAAAAACTATCTTGCGTCCAGATCAGGAAACTGAGAAGGCAAAGGAAAATGCTGGAGAGTTCGTGGATCGAGCAGAGATCACGTCGCCGTGACTCTAAAACATCCAAGGCGGAAGATGCAAACCAGGCCGCTACGGAAACAAAGCAGAAACCTAAGGCGGCGGGCGGAAGTCACACCAATGAGGACAAATGGAAGACGGTTGAGAACAGCAAGAATGGACCTCGACAGGACTCCAAAACGCCACTGCAGACCTCGAAGAGATCTAAGGGCACCTGTAGCGAGGCAGTGTCAGGACTACGGATGTCAGTAAATGAGTAATGTCACCAGAAAAGTACCCTCTGGATCAAGAACAAGCGGATCACATCCAGGAAAAAGGAATACATAAGGCGTACTGGAATAAAATGCCCAAGCAAATTCATGGACCTTTAGGGACTACGAAAGAGGAAGACTGAAGAACTACTGCAGCTTAGTAGGAGACATCTTTACACCGTAACTGGTCTCCTTATAGGGCACTGCGCACTGAAAGGACACCTAATCAAAATTGGGATCAATACTGGAGATACGAACTGTAGACTATGTAATGACAGAGAACGCTTACCACATTCTGTAAGAAAAATTTTAGGCAAGGCAAAAATGGATCCGGAGGATTACTTCGATCAGCCAGCCAGAGACCTGTACAGATTAGTGGAGGGTACTAGGATACTAGAATGTCTGATATAATTTAATGGGTAAGAGAAATGAGTGACCAAATACAAAAAGTCAAGAGGCTACAGTGTTTCCTTCAGGTCAGACGCCCTCCACAACAACAAAAAAAAAGAGTTAGAACTAGCTATTGAACCCTAACAACTAGTATTTCTAATAAAATCATCCCAATATTACCATGTACCATTTACTTAAAAATTAAAACAGATAGGTAAATAGATTAATTTATTCAATTATTTATTATTATTTTTGAGGTAAAAACCTTTATAGTCACCATATGCTTGGGTCTATCGCAAAATGGTAGTGTGGAACTCCCGGTAAGTGTTTTATGTATCTGTGCCCCCTTCTCCAGTTCTTCTCAAGGACATCATGATGTTATATACATATTCTCCCTACTGACATCCTGGCCCACCTCAGTCACCAGCCCGGTTCTATCAAACCCCCATCTGTTACAAACCATTATTCTATGTTCTGGAGAGTCTGTAACTCCGCAATATACGCAAAGATCACCCTGGTTAACTTGAATCTTTTCGTGTATCTCCGGAAGTGCTCGTGGCCGGACAAGGTCTGAGTAAAGTGATAATCGGTTGTCCTGTGTTTGCGCTCAATTCACCGTACCAGATCAGGTATATGGGCGCTAGTCCATGACGCCGTGACTTGACTAATGTAAGATGTCTCGCTTTCCCTCTGTTCGGGATCTGTTGCTGCCCTTTGAACATAAACAGTTCTCGCTGCTCTTGAACTAAGAGCGTAATGGGGATATTCCTGCTATAGCTTGTATCCCAGCCGTAGAAATTGTTCTATAGCCACTTTTAAGAGTGCCCTTCTTTGTAGGCGCTCCAGAAGGTGCTGTACTTTTTAATCGCTAGGGCATGTGACCAGGTTGGACATGCATACATTATCTGAGATTGCACGACCCCATATAGGATTTCCCTTTTTCTTCTACTGGATCCCTCCACCTTGGGCATAATTCTAGACAACGAGGTTAGGTTGGTCTTCGCACGCCTCACAACACAGTTAATATGAGGCCCAAAGTTAAATTGCCGTTAAGTATAACCCCGAGGCACTTTACTTCACGTTTCGGGTGAATTCTGTTTCCTAGAACTTTCTTACTTTCTGGGGCTATTGGAGATTGCGGCTTCAGTTCTATGGTGCCACTTCTAGTTGGTGGTCCCTCATCCGGATGATTATCTCATCAATGGCTTTATTAGCTTTAAACATTAGGTCTCTCTGGTCCTCGGCTTCAACCATTATCGATTATTGTTGTGCGTTTTAACCCGGTATTTTCATAACCGGTTAACCGGTCACGGTGGTTGATCGGTCGCAATGGTTAACCTATCGCGAAGGTTTAAGTTAAAAAATTAATGGACACGTTTTATAACTAGCAACGGATATTAATTGCTGATAGTGCTCCAAATCACAATGTTTGTACACACCAAAAAGAAAAAACAAAAATTAGTAGAGTACTTAAACTGTTGCAAAAATACCCGTGCATTTTTTTACTTAAATGAAGACACAGCGTTACTATACCTTATTTTTTTCCAGTTATTTTCTTTGCCAATTTTGTCACTGTTGAGGAATATATTCGAAATTTATAGAATACCTATATCTATTATAAATATTATATGGCATTCCGTCAATAACTGTTTAACTGACAAGAAATGGAAGTGCAAAGTAAATAATTTACGTTATAGAAAAATCATGCCACTAAGTAATAATCAATAAGTAGTACTGCAGACACTTATTGTACCCTATATAAATGATTACGTACGAGTAAGTATTTTACCTACTGGCATTGTTGGAAAAGGTACTCCCCGATTATTAACATTTATAAGGTAAGAATTTTGTTTCAATCAATAAGTTGTGTTTGAAACTTATCGCCAACAAGTAACTATTTAAATATTGGAAGGTAAATGTGTTTGTGATACACCGTCTTAGAAGTCATAACAATTCGTATTAAAAAAAAAACAAATAGGGATTCAGAAAATCGGTAAGAAAATTAAAAATACTGCTAAATAAAAAAATGACACTAAGAAAGTTGTTTTTATATATAAATGCAAGTGTACCTACAAGGCCTTACAAGTTCAAAATTATTGAAATGCTGAAAATAAAAAAAAATACTGTTGTGAACAAAATTTAAACTCTTAAAATATGTTCAAGGATGAAGCAAACGTTAAAAATAAAACATTAACCTGACGTCTCAATTTATATAACAATATTATTTTTTGAAAATTGTAGCAAACATATATACACAAAAACATTATAAAAATCACTAAAATACTTATACAAGGATAGATATACAATAAATAAAATTGCCTCAAAACGGTTAATTGGTCACGACAGCTAACCGGTCACGGCGGTTAACCGGGTTACGCCGGTTATACCGGTTATCCGAGTATGTACATACGGTTAACCGGTTATGAAATCTATCCGGTTGCTAAGCACTACTCTAGATCCAGGACACCATGTAATAGTATATAATACATTGGCCAAACTAAACAATATCTAAAAAAAAAGAATTTGACATCACAAATCCTCAACTACTGCTTTTAAAAAACCCAAACTTAAAACTAATCAAATAAATATATAGACATAAAACAAAAATTTTCGCTAAACAAAAAAAATATTGCACACATAATGCATTAGAAATGATTTGCATCAAAAGAGAAAAAGATCGTGTAAATAACTGTGTTGATGTCAATAATTCGTCCAAAATATATCAGTTATTTTAGATTTTAACTTATCCTCACTATATTTTTTCCCAGAAATCTTTAGAATTCTATGTAACAAATAAGAGCTATTTTTTCTAATCACATAAATACATTAAGTTTTATACGGAATCGCCTTATACCTGCACGCATGCTTTTCAATAATATTTTTTTTTTTTCAATTTCTTATCGTCGTAATTGTTTCATTGCTGTAACTGTCCCGTATACAAATATTAATATGTTATCTTAACAATGCTATCTTAACACAGCTTCCTTTTATTTCAAAGCTACATGTTTTTAAGTATATTTTTATATCACGATTAACTAAAAATTGATTAAAATTTTGTTATTTCTGTCAAAAAAGTATTTCGTGTTGTTTTCAGATTTGAAAAGAATTTTTAAGTCGAAACAAGTTTTTATTCCTTTCACTGAAGTTCCAAATATTCGATTTCCAAATAGAAGTAGATACTATTAATATTACTAAAAAATAAACACAAGACAGGCAGTGCCATTATGCTCCCATTTGTTTTAAATTCTGGAACCATAAAGTTAACATTAAGTACCACAAGAAGAAGCAGTAAAAGGAGAATGAAATATGTTGCATCTTCACCAATTTTATTCAGTTACGAAGATACGGGGTATCTTAGGTCACTTGTTCACGGCCTTTTCTGTGATCTATTATTGCAACAAGATCAATGTAGCAAAAATATTGACGAAAAAAAGCGAATTGCGGATCATTTAAAATTGTTATCTTCCGCAAACGTTTCGTTATGTCAGAAGTCGATAGTAAGTTACTTATTTTAACTACGAATAAGATAGTTTTTAGCCAAACTATACAACTTCAAAAAAGAAGAATACGGCTTGTAAAATTGTGTTAGAAAAGAGAAACTCAATTTCACAAAGAGTGAAGTTGAGTTCCGTTTTTTGATGGAATTTTTTTTTTGTTATACCACAACAAAATCACATTGTTAGCTCAGACGGTTTATAATACTAAACTTCAAATCAAGGGAAGAAAGTGCTACCTTGTGGACAACGGGCATTTTTGTAATCGCTCAAAATCTGCCAGAGCACTTTTTTTAACGAGATTTAAATACAGTTTTTTCCCAGCCATACTATCATATCGAAAACACAATTAAAAAATGTACTCATGAGAATGGTGAAATTAACTATTAGCAGGTTTAATCTATAAAATATCTTTTCAAAACTATCAACTTAATCGTCGTTTGCCATAATTTATGTGACTGTTTGATTGAAGCGTCTTTTACAAAAACAGCACATGTCCAAATCAGTGTTGAGCCGAGATAGGAGAAGTGATTAAATTTCTACAGCGACTAGATGCACTCGAATTTATTCGTGTCATGAGTGGGAAGTAGTGCTGGCTAGCGACTTCCCGAAAGCCGACTAAACACGAGTATGTCTACTCGCTGTAGAAGTTTCTTCATTTCCCCTAAATTACCCAACAAATACATAATTTTTCAGAAATCACGAACCATATTTGTCAGAAATATGTAATTTTATTATTTTTGCGTGTATTATACGTGCTTACAAATATAGACAAAGAAACAAACAAATTCTATCTAAGTTAGGTTAAATACTTACGAGCCTGAATTAAAAAATAATTATTAATATTTATGTATATTTAAATATATCTTAAAAATGAGAATTAATCTAGAAATTACATTTGCAATAGATCGCCAGAAAAGTTTAGTGGACACGTGACCTGGGACACTTGTATATTTGTAACCATACAGAACAGCTCGTCATCTCTAGTTCACGATTTTTCACATAACTTTGAAGATCGGAATGTGACTAATGACTTGCAAAAGTGAAAAGTTACCGTTTGTAATCAGGAAAACTTTGGGCGCACTTATTAATTAAAGGTTTCAGGAACATATACCTTAATCTAAGACTTTATAATTAGATGTACACAAATTGGTAGCGATAACTGTGAAAATTGTTAATCTCTTAAATGTTACATCACGTGTCTCAAGCATTTGATTAAAACTTTATATTACAATTTAGGAATGAAAGCTTTATACAAATCTTGTATGGAATTTAATTCTCCAAATATTAGTATATAATTTACTTACAAATACGTAAAGAGTAAAAAAATATTATTAGTAATAATTGTAGTGCGAATGTATTATGAAATTAACAGAGTACTATTAATATAGATTTAGAATATAAAGGTTGAATGTGTACATATTGACTGAATGCATTGATATATTTACACCACATGATTATTACAGTAGGTAATCATAATCCCCATAGAATCTTGATAGCAAAAAACTTTTTGCACCAAAAAATATGGCTGTGTTACAAATATGGCATAGCGGCGTATTTTCGGCTTCCTTTGCGAAGCAGAAAGTCAGACGATTATTAAGATCCCAGTAAACATTTGTCTTAACCAGACGACTGACTTATTATAATTCAGCTCCGGCAGTGTTGGGCAAGACAGGAGAAGCGATTAAATTTGTACAGCGACTAGATATACTCGTGTTTATTCGCGTCATCTCCACTCATGAGTGGCGAGTAGTGTTGGCCAGCGGTTTTCCGAGAGCCGACGAAACACGAGTGTGTCTAATCGCTGTAGAAATCTATACGCTTCTCCTAACTTGACCAACACTAGTTAAGTTCTTGACCCCCAACATATCCTATTACATACCGTTTCAGTTTGAAGGATAAGCGGCGAGAAAGAGCGGCAGCGGGATACCTACTACCTACATGCACACATAGAGATAGTGGCGTAATTTTTGCGTCCTTAAACTATTTCTGCCGGGATTGACTTGTAATATATATAAAAGCGCAAATAAAAGAGAATTCCGGAGAAAACATTATAAACAAATTATATCTATCATTAGGTCTTTATTCTAGGTCTTTCCCGCTTTTTTTTATTACCCATAGCTTTTGCTTCTAGCGCCTTTTTAATCAATGATTTATTTTCCATCCTTACTATATGTCCACACCATTTCAGTTGTTTTGTCTTAATTTTTATGATTATTACTTCTTGACTCACATTTTGCCTTATTCCTTTGTTAGGTATCTTATACTATTAATTCAATATTTTTGTCTACTTCCCTTTTCCCAATTATGCCCTAATTTAGGGTATGATATATGTAATTTGCTTTCCATAGTCTGTGATTTATATCAGCATGTATGTTGTTCCTGTTGTTGTTATTCTTGATTATTAGGTTTTGCATTTCTCACTATTTATCTCCGGATTTAATTTCTCGGTTTCTTCTGTCCATATCACCACCAATTTTTTTCATCTTCCTGCCATTAGCCGCTATTAATACAATATACTATAATTTGAGCACCCAATAAAAAAAAAAGTTACGTACAGACACTCGGCAGGAGCAATTGAAAATCAAATTGATCATGTAATTGCGACAAAGGAAATAAGCAGAATGACGATAGACACAAGAACATAGAGCAGCACAGGCTGAAACAGACCATTACTTCGTAATAGCAACAATGAGAAGCTTAGTAATAAAGAAAAAAAATACACCAAAAAGGAAAATACAAAAAGATGGCACGCGGAATTGCTGGAAAATAAAAAAAAATAAGGAAAAAAATGTAAAAGCTCATAATTATTCTAGATCATGTGATGATCTCAAAGGAAGTAGAAAAGGTGTGGCAAAAAATAAAGAAGGATATCATAAAAATAGCAGAAGAGGTTTTAGATAACACAACGAAAAGATGCAGAAGTAATTATTGGTTTAATCAAGAATGCGAAGAAGTAAGAAAACAGAAAAAAAAATAGCAAGAGTTGAATGGATCAATACAAGGCAACCACAAAAAAGAAGGACTATGAGGCAATGAGGAACATCACAAATAACATATATAAGAAGAAAAAGAATGATTGAATAAATACAAACCTAGAAGCTATAGACCAACAAAGTCATAGTTACAAAATAAAAGAATTTTACAAAAACATAAAACTACAATATAATACAGTAATAATTAAAACGAGAGGAATAAAAGCTAAAAACGGAAAAATTGAAAATGACGCTAATACAAGAGGAGAGATATGGATGGAAAACTACAGAGAAATATTATATACACAAGAGAACAAGGAACGCAATATCCAGTTGAATAGCTAATACAAAATGAAAACCAGAAGGAAGAGAGTCCCAGTGAAGAGGAAATATTGGAAGAAATATTAAATTAGAAAAATCGCAACACCGCAGAGGACGTAATGGAAGCAGAATTGCTAAAATACGGAGGACAGCAATTACAAGCACAAATATGTCACCTGATCAAACTCATATAGACGCAAAATAAGATACCCTGGAATAATTACACCCATGTGAAAAGAGGGAGACATGGAGAAATGTGTAAACTACAGGTCGATAACTTTACTAAATGTTGCCTACAAAATCTTGGCGAATCTGGTAAATAAACGTTTAAAGTAGTACGCTAGGGAATTCTCGGAGACTACCGGAATGGCTTTAGACCAGGAAGATCCACGATTAATGCCATACACACGTTGGAACAATTTTTTCAAAAGAGATGGGAACATGGCAAAGAAACACATGCTATATTCATTGATTTCAAGAGTGCTTTCGATACGCTTAACAGGAAGAAAATGTTTAAAGAGCTATAAATATTACAACGGAAATGAATTTATTATATCACAGCTGTTACTCGCTTGATGTGCGTTAGGTTGGTTTGTTCTAGACTGATTGGAACAGAAAGTGCAGATGTTCGGCATTCGTTAGATATATTGCCGTGCGTTCGTTAAGCATCGAACAGGACAAAGTTCGGAACAAAAATGACGGGATCAATCGGCATTATGCTCGGCAATTGAGGCAATCGAGAAATTTCTGTCAAAAAAAAAAAGTTCATTGGTAGTTGTCCTGAACAAGGGCTTGTGCTAACTCCGAGTTGTTCTGTGGCGTTAAAATGGTTCTATTCAGAGCAGTTCAGAGCAAATAGTGCAATACTAAACATACACACCTATTGATAGATCATAAACAATTCGAAAACTGTCAAATGACTGTCAAGAACTGATTGGACAAGATCCACGCTTGGCTTCCCATTGGCCAAAGCAAATTCTGATTTCGTTATTGTTTACATGTTCCTTGACATGGTAGAGTAGAATCAATTAAACGTGCCGGCGCTGTTTGTTCGATCCTATTGGAATGTACATTGTCTGTACTTAGCATGAAAAACTAGTTGGCGTAGGGAATGACAATTCAGACGGCGCAACCGATGAACTCCAAAATCGCCAGTCCAAAGAGTTGTCTCATCCCTCTAGGATTTTTAAACAAAATATTTCTTTTTTCATTAAAACAACCAATTTCAGAACAACTCCAATACATTCACATTATTTCGAACCTCTCTTTTAAATAATAACAATAAAAAAATTCAGATCGTTGTAATGAGACAGTTCACATCACATTGAAAGTATCTCTACTGCTTATACTGATGGTGTTAGGACATAAGTTATTATAACTTACTTAGCAGTAACCAAAGCAATTCGTTAAGTGTTGAATAAACAAAGTAGTGAATACGACTATTGGGCAGGAAAATACCGACGACCTATTAAATGCCGTAGTTTCATACGCACAATATTGAATAGGGAAAAAATCTATATAATTATAATAATATTTAAATAATAACAAATATGTATGTTAAGATTCGCCCACAGATCTAACCGTAACATTATTTAGTAATATCTTCTATTCTATCATTCCAGTGATAGCTATTCTCCTTCTGGGACATAAAACGCCACGAAATAATTTGCCGGTATATGTGCGTATTCCCCAATGCTTTACAGAAGGTATATTAGTTTCGTGGAGCATGTATTAATTTACATGACAGCGATTAGAAACGGCACGCCATAATTTCGAGGTACACACGTAATATTTCAATATTAATGCCCGCGAATAGATTATGCATTCAACAGTGGCCCAGGCATGTATTGAATATTGAGATTTATGCTTGAATTTTGTCGCCTTTCAATTCCGTACGTCCGGTTCTCACTAGTGCGAACCGGAAATTTGAGGACCCGACGTGACTCCTCTCTGCTATCCGGTGTTCTTCCATTTCTCATTTTCCTTCACTCGCCGAAACGTAGCAGCTGATATTTTCTCGTCTGGCAATCAGAAATTAAAAGGGTATTAAACGTTTCAGGAAAATTGCAAAAATATATTATTTATTCTTGCAATATTCGTTATTACTCTTTAATAAGGCTTGTGGAAACGCATCATTTTACATTACGTAAGTGCTGGATATTTATTTTCCGTTATTACTTTCCCTTTAATCTCTTATTAGAGCATTTATCTTTTTCAATTTTTGGCAGAGTACATCTAAGATATCATAGAAAATTAAAAATATACATGAAGTAAACCGAAATAAATTACGCTATCATTTGCAAAAAGTGAAATATAATATATAATATAGAATGAATCTTTTTCTTCTGTTTTTTGGTATTTGTATATTATCCGAGTTGACATACAACACTTTTGCAAAACGTGCGGGAAGAGACTGAGATAAGAAATAAAAGCACCGGTTTTTTGACATACGTGGTTTCACTTCGATCATTGATGTGCTAGGTTTGAATAAAAACTATTTTTAAAAATAAGAAAATCTATAAACTAAATAACAAAATCGAAAACCTTCTTAATGTTAAAAGAAAACATCATCGTCCTACTAGAGATGTTGTTGCTTTCTAAAACTTTCATAATTTTTATCAATCAGTTAAGAATTTTTCAAACATTCAATTTGATAATAGAGAAATGAAGTTACTTGGTAAAGGCTTAAATTTTAACATTATATCCAAAGGTACCCAAAATAAAAAATATCATTATTAAAATGTTAAATTTAAATTAATTAATTTTTTTTTGTCTATATTCTGGGCTTGTTAATTTTAGGCCTTTGTCATTTAGTGCTATACCAGCACAGTTGGTACTGGAAGATTTGGAAGTGTCGGTAATCAAAAAGTTAAATTAAACTATAAAACTATATAAACGATATGTAGACGATTGTCTACTAATATTACCCAAGAACAAAATTAATCACACATTAGCTCAATTCAGTATGTACCACAAAAAAATCCAATTCACTTTAGGAATAGAAAAAATAACAACCTAAAAACAAACTAAATTATTTAGATATCACAATTATAAAAAATGAAGACAAAATAAGTCAAATAATAACACAAAATTTATTGCCATTCTGTACGTTAAGAATTTATCAGAAAAAAATTAACTCTACATTAGGACGATTTAATATTACTAATAGCACATAAAAACAGTAATAATTTAAAATGTTCTTTCACAAAATTAAAATCAAAAACTCAATGGGGAAAAAAAAATCTCATTTGGTTTATTCCATTCCATGTTCCAATTGTGAGGAAGTGTACATAGGACAAACAAAACAATACTTAAAACAGAGAATACAACACCATAAATCATATGCGGGCAACAACCGGCTCGCGGGCCGGATCCGGCCCGCTGTAAGATTTGATCCGGCCCACGAGACATTTTGAAAAACAAAATTTCACGATTTAATTATAATGTTGTACCTATTTTTTTCATTTCATTTTCTTATTTTAATAAATTGCATTATAATAACATTGTCGTATTATTTCATGTCTGATATCTATCGCTAAAAATTATGAACACTACTTTAAAATGCACTACTTTTAAACGCGGCCCGCGAGCGTATTTGCACACTAAAGTTTGGCCCACAATATATCAAAGGTTGCCCATACTTGCCATAAATCATTAAACAATACTACAGCTCTACAGAAAACATGAAATAAACAATAAACATAGTTTTAACTTTAAAGATTCAAAAATTTTAATTAATGAAAGAAACTATTATACAAGAAATGTTTTAGAAATGATTTATATTAAAAAAGAAAAAGATAGTATAAATTTCAGAACAGACACAAATAACTTATCAAAAATTTATTCGTATTTGTTTTGAAACTCAATTTAACTTTTACAATACATTGTATATTATTATTGACCTACATATATATTTTAAACATGTATAAAAATTCAGTGTTAACAAAAAATTATTTGCTTTACCTTTACCGAGAACAGAAAATACATACTCTTCAATAATTTAAATGTTAAATAGTGTACATGTCATGTTAGTTCGTTAATTTAAATAGTGTAATCGTTTCATATAGTTTTTTAAAAATGTTAAATGTAGTTGCGACAAACATCGCATGTTGTGAAACAAATAGAAGAAAATAGAAACAAATAATTACTTACGTAAGTCTTAATTATCTCTGCATTATGTTATATTAACAGTAGATTTAATGAAAATTGTAGAGAAAATGAATTAGAAAGCTTGGAAATAGACAATAAGTTGTCGAAACGTCATTTATATAAAGTTGTTTCAATTAAGCCATATTCCAAAAAAAAATCGTTAAACATTAATCAACAATCTAACCAACCCTTTAACCATAACTATGCTTCCTTCTAGAATTTCCTTCATAGACTACTTAATCTTCCTTACAGAATCGTTTAATAAGGAACTGAATATTCTAAAACAAATAGTCATCATGAATAATTATAAATTAATAATAAAAAAAGAAAATGCAGCTTATTTAAACATTACCACATATTCTACGGTTGACAAGGATAAGTACTTTATTTCAAGCCCATAATTAATAGCCCCTTCCCCTTTTAAAATTGTAAACATACTTATAAACTACATGTCCGTGTATCATTTAGAACATTACATCACTTTATTTTTATTAAATTTAATTATTAACAATAAAGATAATATGATGTAATAATATACTTCAACAATATAGGCCTTGAAGCCCCTTGGCTTAGGGTGCTGGAACACACCGACCCGCTGAGAAGTGTTATCCGAATGGTCCACCCAACCAATAATCGGTAGACATTACCACATATTCTACAGTTGACAAGGATAAGTACTTTATTTCGAGCCCATAATTAATAGGCCCTTTCTCTTTTAAAATTGTAAACATACTTATAAACCACATGTCCGTGTATCATTTAGAACGTTACATCCCTTTATTTTTATTAAATTTAATTATTAACAGTAAAGATAATATGATGTAATAATTAGAGTTGGGCAAATTTACCGGCGCCTATGTATTCAGAACGTGCGTTCCAACTTATGTACTCCGACAAAGCGATGAACCGTAGAGTTGCAAGTCAGTAACAACAGTGCCTGTTTTTCTTATAAAATGTAAAAATTTTTATTTTATCTAAATATGTAATGATGTAAAATGCAAATGCATCGCAAGGTGGCCCGTTTGTTAGCCCGCTTTCTCCGATTTTGTCCCAAGGAAAATTTGCATAACTCTATTAATATGACTTATGTTTTATAAATACATACTAAATTACAATAATACGATTGATCTTGCTTTATTTATATTACATTATTTGAGGCCCGCTTCACAATACGTATCTGCTCCGCCGGACAGTTGCCCAACTCTAGTAATAATATACCTCAGCAATATAGGCCTTGAAGGCCCCTTCTTGGTTTAGGGTGCTGGAACACATCGACCCGCTGAGAAGTGTTATCCGAATGGTCCACCCACCCACCTAACAACCGGTAGCGCATATTGCTGCTTGACTCACAAGATTGGCATTGATGCGCCCTTTCTTCCCAGCTGTACTGCCGGCTTCATAAAGATAATATAGAGCCACTAAGAAAAAAAGGGCGGAAGGACCTTTAGAATTTTCGAAATTGGGATAAAGGAGCACTTACGTAGCGTAAAACCCAATTCTATTGCAAATTTCTTGTTCGGTAAACATTTAAAAGAAAGTAAACACAACTTGGACATCAATCACCATTTCCAAATATTACCTATGGCGTACACAATTTAGAGGCATTGGAAATACTGAGGCAACAGCTCACTAGTAGAGACCTTTCATTGAATTCACAATTAATTTTCGAGTCCACTCCCCTTTTTCAAATTCACTCGGTAGATGATCTTCTGTATATATGGTTTTCAAGTATCTATTACGTTTTAAGCACAACACTACTTTCCTCTAATTTTTCCATAATAGATGACACAACTCTATTGTATTTTTCTGAAATTTTCCACCTTTATTTAAATTTTAGTCTCGATTTTTCCAGAATCATTTTATAGCCCGAGTTCGAAGTGCTTAGAATTATTTTAATTAATTTTAAAGTGTTGTTCGTTCAGACATATGTGTTTTATTCTTTATTTAATGTCTGTTTTTTTTACAAGTTTTACATAAGTTCGACTATGTACTTTGCACTCTCTAATTTTATTTTAATTTTAAACTTTGACCATTCATAAATGCTTTTAAACTGTAAGTATCTTTTTTTTTTAATTCTTTTACCATTTTATTTTACTCTCTGACTTATAAAAAATATTCAATTTTATATAATACCGATTTGCTAATAATTGTTGCACACTCTTATTATATAATAGTTTTTTAGCGAAACCGGTTGTGTTTTATTAAAGAATTTTATGAGGATCTAGACCTTGTTTGATTTCTTTTTCCTTATATTAACAACTCACATAGAGTCAAATATGTCTGTTAAAAATAGTAATACTTTACTGTCCCATAAACGAAATACGATTTCTTCTACTAACATATAGCACTAGGATTAAATCGATCTACATTAAAGCTTTCAATTTTATCTGATGAATCATCATGCATAGATATGCTTTCAAATTGAGCATATCTATGCATCACCATTATCACCATTATCAATCACCATAAATGCTTCATAAATTTTGTTTTTATCATCTTAATTTCTACTCTATAGATTTAATGTTTTCGTTCTCTGCTTATCGTTCCCTTTATTCTTTTACCAGTGGTATTTTTCCAGCAGTTACAAACGCAAAATTTTCCTTTTTTTCTTCCTTCTACTGAGCTGAATATTGGACCAGTTTTCGGATAAGGTAAAATCGGAGTAATGGGCTTCCGAAAAAACAGCATCTAGTACTGTTTTAATTTAAATTTTGCTGCATTCAGGCTTGTTAGCCCTATCCGAAACAATTGATTAGATAAATCTACCTAAGGCATTACTTGAAAATGGACGCTCATGTTACAGCTGTTCTCGTGAAATATTCATCGCTAAGGGCTTACTAAATGAAGAAATAATATCATTCCTTGTAAAAGATTAATCAAAAGTTACTGAGGTAGGTAGAGTGCGTATTACCAAGATTGCTGGTTAAGCAGTTATTTTGAGCTATTTTTACTTTGTCCTTAAATAGTCTCAGAATTTCATAATCAAACGACTATAGCGTTTGTGAGAAATGTAGTCGAAACGTGATGAATGTTATATCTTTTTATGGTACTAAATTACTTCAAGCCAATAATAATGTTCATGATTATCCATGAGTATGAATATAGGCGTCATTTTGGCTTTACTTTGTGTCATTGGATTCCAGGGTTGTTGCTTAAAATAATACTTGCAGGTGGACCAACTATTGTGGCACTGACCCTTATTTGAAAATAAATGAAGACGATGTATTTCCAGCAGCATCAATAAATAAGTATATTTAAAATTATAATTTTTTATTGTTATTTTTTTTCACAATATGGGACGGTAGAGGGGGGAGCATGATGTTTTCAAATTGAACGGTGTGAGGAATTCCATATTTTTATATTTAAGGCTGAAAAATCATGGTTAACAAATTTTTCACGTTTTTTCCTTCACGTTGCTGTTAAAAAACAATATAATCATAAAAAATCATATAGTTGAGTCAATATAACGCGATTAGAGACCACCCATATATCCTGCAGTTGAGATCATTTGCGCAAATGAATTCACGTCATACATAGTAACTATTAATGCTGCATTTATCATCGTAAGCTCGAAAAGTAAAAGATTCATTCATACTGAGTTTGCCAATCGCACCTTAATTCGTATTGTATTACATCAGTCATGAGACCGTAACCTCTATCCCTAAATTCGATTATGTTTGTCAGAAAGACAGAAATCAATATTATGTAAAATATAGTTACGGTTACGATAAAAATTCAAATATGTATGAATTACTTACCTATAAATTAGTTCATGAATTGCGGTTACGGTCTTGATCGAGACCAATAAAAGAGTTTTAGTGACCGTAACTGTGACCGTCATAATTTCGGTCCCAATACTAACCTATTTCATTCACGCATACTACCCAATACTACCACATTACAGTCTACTGCGGAACGTTCGACGTTTTGTCATTTATCTGCTCGATGTTCGGCAATACCCGTACGTGTGGGTAGTCATTGAGTTTAGTCCTGTAGGATTCAGTGATTGTCAAACATTCGAAGTTTGGCGGATGCCACATGTGCGGACGTGCCTGTATATAAAATGAAATAACAAACATGCATTTGGGTACGTCACAGAAGACAATTTAGTGGCTTGGTAGAATTTACGTCGAAATGCATCTAGGTGCAGCTGTTAACCCTAGCTCTCCGACTACGTTTTTATAGGGAACACCGCCAATCCAAAAAATCAGATTTGGATAAAACTGTGAAAACTGAAAGAGTATCATGATCGTATGTAGTGTACTTACTAAATAACCAATACAAAGAATATTATTCAAAAATAGCGCTACCATACCGGGGTTAATGGTAGCTCCCATCTTATTACGTATAGTGCTACCAAATTATTGCGCATATTTGGGGATTTTGCGTGGCAAAAGAATATCAGAAATCACTGCTTTAAATGTTTTCGAAATTTCTCGTTTTTAAAAGTTTAAAATGGTGGAATTTCACACATCTCTGCATTATAATAGTATACGCATAAGCACTACTCTATTCACACTGTAATTTATACTTATATCTACCTAAAATGTATATATGTACATAAAAATCACAAGAAAAAAATATGTTTCGACGTTGATTGAAAATGAAAGCAAATACGGGCAAACAGTGAAATAACATAAATCGTTGCAGCAACTACTTTTCTTTGTAATGCGATATTTCCCGACTATCCAAATAAGAGTTCAAAACAATTGTAGATACTATAAGTATTTCCATTTTTTCACAGTTTTAATTGACATTAAAAATTAGCAAAAAAGGTGTTTAAATTGCGGTTTTGGGGTTCATTTGACACCGTTCTTTCTCGGTGTATAATCCACTTAGAGCAGTTTATTTTACAGAAACACAACCTAAAAAAATCAATTTTATTTATCATCTTACCAGTTTCTTCATCCAAACATATGGTGACGCATGATGTTGGAACAACATTTTCTTTCATTTGCGACGATGGGTCAGTTAATACCTTCTGCGTTGAAAATGATTAATGAGACGAGGTCAGGGTTGACGAGAATATTTTCCCCGACTACAATGGCCTATAATATTCCGGGTTCTCTTTCCCATTTTCTGACCTTCGTATGGATATTTATAAGGCAATTATTTCTCGACCAAACTGGACCCGTACCGCCTAATTCTGTTATGAAAAGGCGACTGGTTTTCATTAATTTTTTTTTATTAAATGCTGATGAGATATTGATTGAAATTAAATAAAAACGAATTTAAAAATAACGGAAAGATCCCTAATTAATTGAAATTGTTAACTAATTATTGATTATGTATATAGGTATTATCAAAAATATTTTCTCTAACAATAAGGAAGATATTAGTTCTATATTTAAATCGTTAAAAATATTTGCATGTTTGGATTCGCAAAAAAAAGAATTATAGCCATTATGGTATTAGAAAGAAAACATTTAAATTAATGTACATAAAGAACTATGTGTGTAACTTTTATTCATGTCACAACATAAAGCCGAACAATCCAAGTGGTGTTGAAGACTGCAGTGATTGTAAGTGTCGGATTGGTGGTAGTATAGATATGGTATTAACAAAAAAAAAAAAACAGAAATAGTTCTCTGCAATCCTTTAATTGATATAACCGGTCGAAAATTATATTGATTAAAGGATTGGAGAGAACTATTTCTGATTTTTTTTTTTTGCTAATACCATGTCCATACTTCTGCAGTTGTTAAATTATTCTGTGGCATTTCTTTGATAATTTTTCTTTCAGGAAATAAAGATGATCGATAATACACCTACGAATTGAAATAAAATATTAGAATCATAATATTGAATATATAAAGTAGATGTTGACAGTTCAAAATTTGGATCGAATGTACCTATATGGAAAGAAAGCACAAGTTCAATCTATTTCATATATCGACATTAGAATATGGAAAGAATTGTTCGAATTTGGATTTTTTTCTAAATTAAGGTATATGCATGGTACACTACACCTACTCTACATTAAAATTTTTAAATTGTTATTGATAGATAAGTAGTAATACGTACTGTAACTATTCAAAAGTATTTTTGAATATTTGTATTCATACCTGTATTTTATGCTAACATGGAGTGACTATAATTTGCAATAATTTTTCTTTTTTCTTATATTTAGTCAATACATTTAGTGGTTTCATTTGCCGCCCTTTGGCTATTTTCATATTTTTCACATTTTATATTCCCCTCATCTTGGTGGAATTAACATGTTGGGGACGTCAAAGTCGATGACTGTTACAGCATTTAATTTAAATCATATTTCCAAACCAATCTCCGTAGGAGAGGGTTGTGTCTCAAGTCTTTTCGTTAATTTTAATGACACTCTTTGGAATGATGATCCAAATTAATCCAAATTCCAGCCTACAACAATTAAAACAAATATCAATATTTTAGAAATTAATTTATCTATAATGGCCGTTCAATTTTCTTCTCACAATGACTTTTCTGAGAAAAAATGTTTTCCAAGCCATCTTCAAACAACTGAAAGATTTTTAGGTTGGGGCTGTTCAATCCAGACCTGGGATACTGACAAGGGAACACCGGCGGGTGTCCCCTCCGATTTCGATGAAACTTAACAGATCGAAAGAGTACCTTAAAATAATAGACACGTATTTTTTTTTATCGGCGTATCCGCACGATTTTGGGGTACAGCCCCCTCTAAAGTTTGGACGATTTTTCAATTTTTGCAAATATTTCCTAAATTATAACAGATATTAAATTTTCTTCTTAACATAATTTGCAGCATATTGCATGGCCCTAAAGGTGGCGTCGTACGTATTCGCAAAAAGTTAATAACAGGGGACGGGGTACCCCGTACCCCCCATTTTTTTTACATTTTTTCTTTTTCTTATTCATCAAAAGAAGGCCGATTGTACATAGAATACGATGATGTATAACAAGTTTAGAAAATTAATAATTGTACAAATAGAAAAATAATAATAAAGCTTCAAAATTAATAAACTTGTCTATTGATATAAATCAAATAAACTATAACAGAAACAAGTTTTATCCTTAACATAATTTCCAGCATAATACATGGTCTCAAGGTAGATATCTTCATAAAAAGCTAATAACGGGGGACGGGGTACCCCATACCTCCGCATTTTTTTTAATAATAAGTTTATTCATTATTCATCAAAAAAAGATCGCTTTTACATAGAAAACAATGGTAATAAATTTGGAGGATTAATAATAAAAATAATTGTAATAATAATATAGTACATTAACAACAATTATTTGGTTATCGTTACTCCGCTGCTCTCCTTACTTAAATATTTCTTAATTTAGAATTGTATCTACTCGACAAGCTATGGTCAAACCTTTCTATGCCTACTAACTTATACTATACGAAACTTTTATCGGTGGTAGCAATATAAATCGTTTTATCAATTGCAGTTAGTGACTGCGTTTTATATATTTCTTTAATAAAATGTTATTCATTCTTAGAATACCATAATCCTTTAGTGCGTATATATGAACAAATTTGCTGCACAGGACGAAGGATTAAATAATACATACATATATATTTTTTAATTTATTTCAAGTTTTTCGTGCAATGTAAGTATTCAATGAAGCATAAATACAACTAATGTGTTTGTAACGATTATAACATTTCGGAAACTAAACCGTAATTTATCCACGTGGGTGCCGTCTCTATTAACACTTTCTTCCCATCTGCGCAACTGTCGTAGCGATTTTACTTTTTTGAATTTTTGGATGACACCTGCCAAAGCACGTGGCTTGGATTTACCACTTTTCCAGTAGTCGACAGCTCTAGTTTTGTAATCTAGGTCTATAACGCTACCCCTTTCTTCAGGAACACATGGAATATCTTCATAATTGTCTTCTTCGTCTTCTGCTGTTTCTTCCACAAATTGCGCTTCGTGTGGTTCTGCTAATTCTTCAAACTCTAATGCCGTCCATCTTGAAAGGAGAACATGGCGTCTTGTTGAGCAGATACAATTATATTTTTCAGGGCATCATGCAACTCACTTTCTTGCGGTGTCAAAAGAATTGTTGCGATGTTAGTTACTTGAAACGTTGCAAGTAACATATTCAACACATTTGCTAGATTTACGACCGCCATTGTGCGAAACTATAGGTACTGACCTACACTGCACGAAAAACGACTTCTAATGTTCTCATTTGGAATACTCGTCTTATATATCTATTTCCTAAATGTAAACGCGACCACTTAAACGTTCGTGGTTAATTACTATGCATTCGGGGATTTATTTTTATCTATATAATAATATGATTAATCACCAGATCCCTTATCGCGTTAAATTTAAAATACAAATTACCAATTATATCTGAAGTGACTGAATAATTAATTAAACTCAAGTATGGGTAGATAAGTGCATATCAAATTCATCACAATAGGCACGTACATATATTTATTTTGAGTTATTATTACTATTATTAATTTTCTAAATTTATTATACATCACCGTTTTCTATGTAAAAGCGATCTTTTTTTGATGAATAATGAATAAACTTATTATTAAAAAAATGCGGGGTAGGGTACCCGTCCCCGTTATTAGCTTTTTATGACGATATCTACCTTGAGACCATGTATTATGCTGGAAATTATGTTAAGGATAAAAACTTATTTCTGTTATAGTTCATTTGATTTATATCAATAGACAAGTTTATTAAGCTTCATTATTATTTTTCTATTTTTACAATTATTAATTTTCTAAACTTGTTATACATCATCGTATTCTATGTAAAATCGGCCTCCTTTTGATGAATAAGAAAAAGAAAAAATGTAAAAAAATGGGGGGTACGGGGTACCCCGTCCTGTTTTATCACTCTGCTTGCTCAATTTTTTTCATAATTCTTCTCTATTGAGTTCTGTTCGGTACCACAATTTTACAGCTGGTTACCTTCAAAGTTTCTAAACCAGCTGTCAACGCATCCAACAATTTCTTCTTCGATCTACCTCTTTTCTTTTTCTCTCTTCTCCTTTCTTTCAATACCATTCCTGCTTACATGTCCCATACCTCTATTTTCATTTCATTCTTTTCCATCAACATTCCTGCTTCACCCCCGTACATTACCGTGGCCAAAAAGCATGATACTGTTCTATGTATTGCATTGCTTGTCTTGTTCCACATTCTTTCTTTTTCTTTGTTCTCTTCAATGTTATTTGTAATTGCTACAAAAAAGTGACCTTCATTCTCAAAATTATAGCTTCTTGTATTCATTTCGAATTTACTTAGCAACGGGTGATGTATACGTCATCGGAAGAGCTTTGGCAATGGGCGAAGTTCGTATGTTATCGTAAGAACGAAAATGTTACGAATTTACGAAGAAATTGGATCATTGTCAGAGCCCTCCCGGTAACGTATACGCCAGCCGTTACTTACCATATCTTTGTTCATTTGCTGTTGCTTGCTTCATTATTAGGTACTTGGTTTTATCCTTATTAAGTTTTAACCTATATAGCGTTGTTTTTTTATTTCATGACTTTTTGGTTTTGGTTTGTGGAGATTTCGAAAAGTATATTTGATGGATGTATACCTGTTTGCCCGAGCCACTCAGTTTGAAGACATTTATCGCTATTCTGTGTAGGAATATAATCATATCCTTTCAGCAACAATTAACTTAAATCTCTGTGATGTCTACTTCTAATCTAATAATACAACACCTGTTACTCGGTATGACATTCCACCTGAAGTAAAAAGTATAAGTTGTTTAAATAAAGTTACATTTACGCAGGCGTAAAGGTGATTACATAGAGAGGTTGCCCAGTTTCCAGAGGCTCCATTTGTGACATCTTTGCCCCACGTCATCCAACTTTCAGCATTGTTCACATAACACCACAAGATTGGTAATGCCTGAACTCTAGGAACTTAATAGATTTTTATTTTTGGAACTGGATTTTTTTGTAGCAATAAGGCTCCTTAATTAATTTCAGTATTAATTTAGTTTTCTTTAGATTAAAACATTTTTTTTCTTCTTTATATAGTCCTAATTACGGATATAGGTTGTGATAGTCAAAAGATTCCTATAAACAAATTAAAATATTGCAAATGGGACACAACAACCGTGACAACATATAAATAAATAAATTTCATTTACTTTTTTGGTAATTTTAGACAGAATGGGAATTATGCTAATTGGTCGCAATCTGATAGCTCCATCACGCTAGACACTCTCGGTATGGGAATTACCAAAGACCTTTTCCAACAGTTAGAAGATTTGATCAATCAATATAGATCACTGAATTTTATACTATCTACATCCGCAGAGTTATTATGAATGGAACGAATAATGCTAAAAATAAAATTTTCATTAAAGTTATTAATGTTCAATCGGGAGTTAAAGTATCCCTGTCACATGGTGGACTTGGGACAGAATTATATACACTGCACCATTTAATTAAAGGAAATTGAAATAAGAAATGGATATAGACCTTTTATTTTAACTTCCCTTAAACACATGGACCCATGCCAAGTCTCCACACCGCAGAGACGCGGTGTATTACACATACCTGACCAATCTATCTGCTTTGCACGGTAAGTAGCTAGGCCAGTATCCTAGACACATCTTATATTGCATACGCCACTAAACCTAAGAAAAGATTGCATAGAAACCACTTACTTTTATCTCCACTACTAAACCACCAAAATTTTATATCCATCTTTTTTTAGATATATTTAATTCACAAATGAGTATTTTTAAATGTTAAAATGTAGAGTGGTGATTAATGTTAATCTGGGGAAAAAAGTGCTTACTAACGTTATCGGAATTTTAGTGTGAAGGAACTTTTTTTAATATAAAGTAATCTCTGGAAACAACGTGTGTTCATTTTCATATCCTGAGATATTTTATGTATTTTGGCAGCTATTCACAACTTACAAATAGGTTTTCTTTATAGCTCTTAATTTGTTAACCCTGGAATACTTTTTTTCTCCCGAGATTAAATTGAATAAAACGTACACAAAGAAAGACTAAACAGCCTGGGAGACGCGGATAATGGCTAATAAACATGCAATAATTGGAAATATATTGCATAAGGGTATGAACATACATCGACCAGGTAGTAGTAGAAGTATTTTTTTATTGCAGTTATTAACCTTTTATTTTTTGTTTCGCAGCTGCTTATATTATGGATCATGGGTTCATCAGTTATATACTTAATAATTTTTAAGAATAAATTGGCAGAAAACTGAAATAACTCTTCCTAGGTTTATTTTGCTGTATACTATTGCTTCTTCTTTTTTCTATTTCTTTCTACAAAACATAGTTTGTTGTCGGTTTTCTAGACGTTCATGATGTTGAATCTATGTGCGCTACAAGCGATAAGTTAATGCTCTACATTTCACATAATGTTCCCATATTTTATCGCTTTTGATAACATGTGTTCATTTTGGTTTCAGTTTTATGCGCTTAAGTTATGGCTGGTAGTACTACACTTTTCTATGTTTATTTTCACTTAATTTTTAATTCTGATGTACTTTTTTCCACAGGATATATCTGCCAAACTTCCGGATAGTCTTATAGCTTTGAGCAACCAAATTTCTCGCACTGCCTGCATCGATCCCAAAATACGCAAACATAATGATTTGTTATCCTATGCAGCTTTCTGCTCCGAATTTTCATCTTTGTAATCATCATCGCTTTAGTTTTCGATATTTCACATCATATCCCTTAATCGCCATCCTCATTTGATGGAAGTAATTTTTGAAGGTTATCCGCCGTGTTTGCGTTTAAAGCTACGTGACGTCACCGGCGTAACATATTGGGTTTCTTATATGTGTACCCATTCTATATCATTCGTGTTCTTCTATTCCGTCGATTTTCCTGTGCATAACTGAATTGAATTTGTTATTTTATTTGAGTTGCATCTGTATATCCACCCCCTACTCTTATTATTATTATGCGTTAGTACATATGTGTATGTTTGATTTCCGCTTTTGAAATGTTGGAATAACTGTGAAGGTTTTAGAATTCTGTAGTAAAATCGTTTTTCCTTGCTTTTTGCCTTCCTTGATACATGTTGAAAACTGCACTAGCATCTGATGAAGGGTTATTACCTTGTTTTTATTGTTTTTGATCTAAAATAGCCATACAATTAATCTCACATCCCTAACCCTTATTGTAAGGGAAAAATGGGGGTGACAATCCTTAACGTAATTTTTCTTTCAGTACCTATTGAAGATATCTTTGTGAAATTTGAAATGTACTTGACTATCCATAAACTCGCTACTACATGTTAAAGTTACAAAAGGGTTGATAATGGTAATGATAGTTTTTCCGACATTTATTTTACAATTAACACACTTATTATCTTTATGACGTTCAATTGTTTTCTCCACTATTTCTTATCGCAAATGTTACAATGAAAATCAGAATCGTACTTAATATATTCGAAACTCCCGCACATTACTCAATAAAACAATTTAACTTTCATTAACACAATTTTCTTTTGCCTAAATCTAAGTATACGTGGCCTGCCAACTGTTTTGACTAGCTAGTTAACTTGACAAAACTTGTATGAAAATCGAATCGTCCTGGGAATATGTCACATACTCATTATAGCGCATTATAGTATAACATTATACCGAGTCTACATCACAGATCACAAGTTCGAAATTTCTGCGGTCGAATGTTGTAAAATCGCATTTTCGACGGGTCCATGGAGTATAGTACTGAGTAGTCGGCATCGTATCGGATGAGTTACGAAATATTAATTGTTTATAGTTTATTTGTAGGTGTATATTTTATAAGAACATATTTATGACGATATATTTAGAGATAGTTTATAGGTTTGATATAGCTTTTGGTAAATAATTGACCGGCTAGACCCTTTATTGATGAAATAAATTATTATTGTCAGAGTATCTGCTTCATCAATTATTAATTATTTTGAGCACCGTAGATTTATCTTTTGCGGAAGGAACTTTTTAGGAACTGTTGAAACTTACGCTACTAAAGCCAACACATAAGAACATAGAAAAATAGTATATGGAAACAGACCCATTTTATTGATCTCAAACATTGTTGAGAAAATCGTGGTGCTATAACGATGGCAATGTTTATGGATCAAGGGCCTTTAACAGTATGCTCCATGAAGTGATATTTGAGGAGTTGGAAGAATTGGTTTTTGTCGTTTGCCGCGTAAATGGACGCAGCCGTACCGTTCAAATAGACACCAATGTATTGGTTACGATGATTCTGGTAACGAGATTATTAGTCAGAGTGGCTGCCTATATTGTGTGGTGTTCTTCATAGTTTGATACTGATTCTAAGAATATAATTCAAAAATATACTTCTAAATGTTAAAGAAAATAGATATTCGTATAAGAAAACTAAATAAAAATAACCCGCAAAAAAAGTTAAGAAGTTATTAAAATTAGTATTTGTATTAGGTATTTTAATTTACTTAACAAATACTCAAACAAATCGCCTCTTTTTTCCTGTACCCCCCTTTTTTCCAATACCCCCTATATAACCTTCTTATATCTGCAAAAGTGGTTTAGTAGCTATACTGGCGAGTATAAACATTTTTTTGGCGTAGGTTATTAAGGATACGGGCTGGTTAGATTAAGGACGTCAAAGCGGAAAATCTAGGAGGTAATGCTATTGCGGCTACCGGGCTTATATGCTGATTACTAAAAGCTTTTCGCAAAGGCAATTGTGCGGTTGTTACTGTGTAAGCAGCAGAATTGTTTGTCCTTACATTTTGATAATTGGTGATCCAAAACGTGGATTCACACTTGCGTATAATATTTAAGATTGTTCCTACAGTTGAGACTGGTCTATTTTGAAAAGCTGGTTTGGAACGGCCAACTACTTCTTGAGCACTGCTGCCCAAGTGCTGTCACTTAATTATTTTCCTCCTTTTCTTCACATGTGTAAATTAACAGAAGAGCGGAAAAAAATTATAATAAAGAAGCAAGAAAATAAAACAAAATAAAATAATCAAAAAAATTATAAACTTTTTAAATGAAAAACAAATAAAGGTTAGAAGACATGACTGATACCAGCGGAGACCTACATTTATCAATGCGTGCCAGATTAGTACTGTCTTGTAGTTTGTTTGGAAAGACTGCGTGCAGGAGTAAAGGGCGGTAGGTGTGGTGTCCGATCCTCAATGTAATATGTTTGGCAACTACGGCGAGTTTTTATGCATAGGTTTGGTCCCTATTTATAAATGTTTACGGGCCGATATACCCTGGAAAATGTTACATTTACAAAATCAAACTGTGATAACTTTGCCAAAAAATGTAATCTTATGCATGATAACTACAAGTATGGAGTGTGATTACTGGAGACATCTTTCAATGCATTACAATATTTAACTTACCTGACTCTTTAAAACCTGTATTGTCTGTTAAATTTCAAACAAACTTAAACTGTATTATGTCCAGAATGCTCTGTGTCGAATTGGAGAATTTTTCAATACGAAGTCTTTGATAACCATACAATGTGAATGTTATTTTCTATAAATTTTATATTTATATTTGTTAACATTTGGTAGGCTATTCACCTTCTATATCGCTATTATTTTTTAACAAATGTATATTATTATTAGTTACTTTCTGAGAGTTCTTTTGTTTCCTTAATAGTGGGATATTTGCTCATATTGAAAGTTTCTTTTCTTCTGAGTGCTGATTTATTTTTTATAAAGGAAATTATAGTTCTATTAGTAGTTGTCCTCCTCCAGATTTTTGTTTAGCTATTTAGAATATAATAATAATTTAAATAGTGCTGCACTAAAATACATTTTTGTGATTTACACGTCTATTTTCTCTTTAATTCATTACGTGTTCGAATTATCTTCCAATACTGAAGAGTCAAGTATCCAAATTTCGGGCAAAGGCACCTGACATTATTCTGAGAAAGATAAGGTAAAAGATACCTTGATGAATTTCGGTCCGAAAATGACAAATTAGAAATATAGGTGACTTTTATAGACACTATTGAATCTCGTAATATAAGTGATGCAGAATTAGTTTAGAATTAGCGAAAAAAAAAATCGATTTTGAAGACACAAGAAAAGCCGATTTCTATTGTCATACTGCTTAGAGCTTTGTGAAATATGCAAAATTATACGGAAATTACTTGTATACAATAACTTAAGCATTCCTTCAGGTTAAGAAGAACAAAATGTGCAACTATTCGGGTGAACTATAGTGTCGGATTAACATTTAGCACAGATATTTATATAATAAAAAGATCAGCAACAGCACCGATGAATGATAAAACAAATAAATATTTCTTATAAAACAAATATGGAGAATATGTGCAGATTCTCAATACAACTTTCATAGTGTTCAAATTGCAACTCATAGGAAAACTCGTCGTTAATATTATTGAGAATCTGAAACAAATGGCCAACTACCAGCGAACATTTAAACGTACCCAACGCTATATTAAATTCGTTTAAAAGTACGATATTCAGGTTTTTCGAAACACTGTGCAATAAGGCTGCCGAAACCCGTCTTTTTCAGGAGTGGGGTACCAGTGTCCAGTGCCCTATCAGAAATCGGGTATTACTCGAAATCGAGCTTTACGGGAAATAGGGTATTACCCGAAATCGAGCTTACCCGAAATCGAGTATTATACAAAATTGAGGTTTTCACGCTACTCGGTTCTAGAACCGTTTTCAGGTAGTTGCTCTTAGGATCGACTTGTACATATGAGAATCTGTAAGTTTTAAATTTGCGATGATTTTTGCCAAATTGCGGAATTTAATCCTACAAATATTTCCAGATTAAAACGCTTTTTTTAATTAATTTAATTAATTTAATCTAGATGGACGAAAGCGATTAAAAATATAATATAACATAACAAATGTACGTGATGTTTGTTGAATATAATTTCATTATTGACATTGCAGTATGGTGGCCTTGATACGTACGCAAAAATACACTGCTGTTTATACCTGCACACGTGTATTTTGCAAACAGTATGTTATCGGAGGTTCGATCTCCGTAAAAGAAAGAAGTTAAAAGTGAAACAAGAGATAGACTTGTTCAGAAGTTTTATCACTAGGATTATTTTGTTGGCTTGTTCTCGCTAACATTAAAAATTAATACAGAAGAAAGCTTTTATCCTGTACTATTGAATGAAACAAGTAATGTCATTTGTAGCTAATAAATGTATAACGTAACAAGATATAAAATAGTCAAAAGTATCGCTGCGAATTTATGGAATAAAAAAAAAATAAAATGAGAAATTGAAAAACAGTGTTTTAAAAGCAACCAAAACTGAATTCCAAGTTTCTGTTAGAATTACGAACAAGTAAGTCATTTGTGAATGACAATATTATTCATTCTAGATAAATACTAACACAAGCAAAATCTTATTTTTGCGCTTTAAATATATCTTTTAATGCTTTTAATTCGAATACTAAAAGGCGGTGATGAGAAGAAGCATACGAGACCTGAAATCAAGCAAAAACAAAAACTACCTTTTCTGTATAATTTACATTTAAATTAGGGGAGCGCAGAATTTATTGCAAAGAATTCGTCAAATACCAGATTTTAGATGATAAATTTTAGAGCACATATTCAGTATGTTACCGCGAAAGGTAAGGAGATGAGCACTCAAATTAGAGCATCGGGATGAGGTTTAAACGGCAACGCGGTGGAAACTACTTACAGGAGCGCTACAGAATCGGCAATGTTATACGCGGCGGCGATATGGCTGGATACATATAAAAATTAAAGAAATAAAAAAAATAATCGGGACGCAAGAATTGTTGACGGTTAAGGCCCCGAAGGCGTATTCATCTATTTAGGCCGACGCGGCGTGCGTTATTTCAGGTATATTATCAGTAGATTTACGTTTCAAGGAACTTAGATTTCACGGGGACGTAAATAAAATAAAATGTGGTTTGAAGGTTGTACACGGAAGCGATATGGGCGACCGCGTGTAAAATTGAAGAAACAAAAAAATAATTGGGGCCGCAAAGATTGTTAATGGTTAGGGCCGCGTACGGATGTTCATCTATTTCGGCAGACGCGGCGCGGCGTGCATTATTTCGGGGACATTATCAGCACTTACGTTTCAGCAAACTTAAATTTCGTAAGGACGCGAATAAAATAGCGTTCGAGGGTTTAATTACAGGAACGAGAATTAGATTAGAACGGACTGACTTGAAAAGGCGAGTAGATACATATATAGTCCGAATTCATCCCACGGAATTAAAAACCATTACTTATAACAAATTTATAAGCACTCTCGGAGAGGGTTTAGAGATTTTTACGGTTGGGTCAAAGGGTGAGGGTGGTGCAGGAGTGGCTTCTATTGTTTATAATAGGGATATTGGAATACGTAATCAAAAGTTTATTTAATGTACACTCACTGATGAGTGGCGGTCGCATCCAGAAGTTAGGGTATTGGCTAAAGGTGTAATTTCATTGCTACGTCCAACGTTCGCGGTCGGTTGTTACTAATACTGTAGGAATAGTAGAATGCCGCGTTACGAAATTCCACCTTAAGGGATTAAATTTGCCGCGAAGGGAAAGTTGGTCAAATAGTGAGAATTTTTTAGTAATGCTGCTAAGAATTAGAGACATTACAGCATGATATTTAGATAGTTAGTAGAGAAGGACATATTTCTTACTCTTTAGTGCTCTGAATTAGCGCTAAATTATAGCTATTAGCGCAGTTGGCGTATATATAAATACTTAAAATAGGACTGCAGCCATTTCTTTGGACTCTTAATGATTTGGATCCTATAATAAATAATACGTGTATTATTTATTATAGCATCAACAGTGTCTTTTCGTTCATTTTAGTATTAATGTATAACAGTATACGCTGCAATGTTTTGCATATCTATACTTCGTTTTCCTGTAAGATGATCCAGGCCGATCCATAACCAATAAATTCGCTAGGGAATTAAAATCCGCTTTTATACGTAAAGTGAAGGTGATATCATTGCCTACCTTTTCCAATATTTCGTCTTCGCTTCCAGTATATACACTAATGTCGCTACAGGCTTCTGTTCCTTTTGGAAAATTCGAGCGTTTTGCTACTTGGTAGCTCATTCCAGTGTTTCGTAGCTCTCTTTATTAAACCTGTATATAATTGAAGCGCATTTGCAGCATTATTTATTTCTAATTTTCATTTAATTAATACTAATTTTAGTTAGTTCTACTGTTTCTTTTGTTATGTTTTGCAGTGCATATCTTTGAAGCCGTTAAACTCTACATCTCAATTTATGCTTCCCATCCTTTTAGCTTTATCTCCCATATACCAATCCTTACTATACGCAGTGACATTAGAAGCGTCTAGAAGGAATAATTTGTTTAACTTGATTTTTTGGTAATGTGATAGTTTTACATCAAAATCGAAATAAAATAATAATGTGTCTGGCGATGTGTCCCGGACATCGAGAAAATGAGATGATCGATATCTACTTGTGGTACCTCCTTCCAAGCAACTTGTACTAGAGTCTATGGAGGGTGGTGCAAAGTAGACAGTCTCCTCTTCATGATACATATTCAATGAGGTATAAATCCAGTGAACGAGGCGGCCGTGGCGAAACATTGACGCTTGGTTCTTGGAGAAAGTCTATAGTTTGACGGCCAGTATGGGGCGTGTGTTGTCTAGCTGAAAAAGGGCGCGTGGGCGGCCATCAAGATAAGGTAGTAAAGTGGTTTGTAAGACATGGTCAAAAATGCACAGCTGACATACTGCTTCGAATAAAGAGAAGCGGTGATCGGCTACTATAGACATTAGCCCCCAAATGATTACTTCCACATTTCTGTGTATATGTCATTAACAGCAAACCCAATGTCACGTTGCCCTTCACGCGTTTGCCGTACCCTTCTACGGCTATCGTGCATACCTAAACAGAAGCGCGATAGTATGCCATTCTGCTTCCCAATGCTGCCGTTCTCTGCACTAGTTTCTCTACCTTCTTCTGTCCACACACAACACACACGCATTACAGTAAAATAAACACGGCGGCCAATTTCGCGATAGGAAATGTTCTCTGTCAAAGTCTCTAACACGGTGATAATTTTGATGTCTCTAGGCGTTTTGTTACGCTTAACACTGGTAGACGAACACGCAATAGTCAAACATTTTGGTATCAGTCAGCTCTCATAAACAGGTGTCTCTACAAAAAAAAAAACTAAGAGATATTGTTTTCTGCAGAAAATTATAAAAGTATAAACATTTAGATTCTTACCACAGCTTACCTTAAATATAGTCACTCTGATGCCAAAAATTCCTTTTGGGTGTAACATTTCTAATGTCACCGAGTATGTCAGTTTGCTTTTTCAGGTTTAAGTTCCTTCAGTATTATAGACTTACTTTGTGATTCCGGATATCTTCATCCTCGTTCCATTCATATCCCACACTACTTGCATTGGTAGTCGAGGAGCCTCAGCATTATTTTCCTTCATTTACTTATTATCCGTGCGATAGTTTGTGTTTGCGCCTTGTTTCGAATTTTCCATGATCGCACGAAAAGCAAGGAAACACACTCTCCGCCAACACCTGCACTGATAAGCCTGCAATCGCCCTCGATTAGCCAGCTCCTTAGAACATCGCTCGCGACACCAGTTTAACCCCTCCACCATGCATCCCATAATAGAAAAAAAGAGAAAACCATCCGTATCTGTCGATACTTAATATCATTGAGACTCCGAAAGAAATCCAAATTCTCAATTTAACTAAAATTTCAATCACTTCTAAGCAGCAATGAAGCCGTACAATTTATAACTGTCACCACAACGTTTAAATTTCCATCACAGGCATCACAGTTTGCTTTTGATATATTGCAGCTACATTTTAATACAGTTAAATCTAAAGTTCTGGAAGATTAATTTCCGCCTGTATTCAGGAATCGACAGGCCAGGCGAGAATAAATTTGATTTATTTGAGTATAAAGCAGAGAACCCACCAATCGCTTGTTATTTCAACAAATTTGGCCGCATTTTCGGTTATACTCAAATTGATTTACCTGAATGGAAAAGTATTGATTAGATTCCATTTTAATGTATCAAATAAAATAACATTAAGCGTAAACAAATATTTAAACAGCGGCTTTAGTTCATTAGAGTAGCGGGATTCCAAATCTCAACTTTAAATTGAAATGTTAATTGGGGTAATGTTTACGGAAGTGTGGTCGGTTTACTTGTATGTAAACGGTTAACATTCAAATATAAGCAGCATATATTTAGTACTTGGTCGATCTATGTAATTCTTTGTATTTAGCTTTATTTCTTGATATCACTGTAATTACAGTTAGAATATAGTATATAGAAGATATAAGTAGAGTTGGGCAATTGTCCGGCGGAGCAGATACGTATTGCGAGGCGAGCCCCAAATAATGTAATATAATAATAAAGCAGATCAATCGTATTATTGTAATTTAGTATGTATTTATAAAACTTGTCGTATTAATAGAGTTGTGCAAATTTTCCTTGGGGACAAAATCGCATTTTGTATCACTACATATTTAGATAAAAATAAAAACTTTTACATTTTATAAGAAAAACAGACACGGTTGTTACTGACTTGCAACTCTACGATTCATCTGCTTTATTGGAGTACATGAGTTGAAGCCCACGTTCTGAATACGTACCTGCCGCGCCGGAAAATTTGCCCAACTCTAGATATAAGTTTAGTAAGTATAAGAAATGAAATAAATAAGACTCAATCGCTAGTAGGAATAATTTTAGCCACAAGGTGAAGTTTTTATCTCTTTTCCCTTGTTGCGGTTTTTAGGCCTTTCTTATAATAAATAATACGTATATTATCTATTACAACATCACCACTGTCTTTTAGTTTAGTAGTAAGGTCCAACAGTATAGCAAAGTTTTCTGCGCTTGTAGCGTTTTGTATATCCATACTTAGTTTTTCTCTCATTGTGTAGGATGATCCAAGCCGATCTATAGCCAATAGTTTCGTTAGGGAATTAAAATCCTCTTTTATACCTAAACTGCAGGTGATATCATTGCCTTCCTTTTCCAACTTTCCGTTCTTCCCTTCCAGCATATACACTTGTGTCCCTATAGACTTCTGTTCCTCTTGGAAAACTCGAGCGTTTTGTTACTTGGTACCTCATTCCAGTGTTTTGTAGCTCTATTCATTAAATGTGTATGTCATTGAAGCGCATTTGCAGCATTATTTATTTCTAAGTTGGTATATATACTTCTTGCACTTACTTTAGTTAGTTCTGCTGTTGTTTTTGTTATTCTTTGCAGCATATCTTTAACCGGTTAAATTCTTCATCTCAATTTATGCTTCTCGTCCATTTAGCTTTATCTCCCATATACCAATCCTTACTATACTCAGAAACATGTGTTACATCTAGAAGGAATAATTTGTTCAACTTGATTTTTTTGGAAATGTGATGGTTTTACACCAAAACGAAAAACAAAAAGAAATTTTATTAATATGTAATAAGAGAAAAATAATATTACTGTATCAGCGACCCTGGCTGAGTACCCTCCTGTACACGTCTAGGCATCGAGAAAATGAAATGGCCGATATCTGCTTGTGACACCTCGTTCCAAGCAACTTGAACTTCGTGGATTAACTGTGCCAGAGTCTGTGGAGGATGGTGCAAAGTCGACAGTCTCCTCCCCGTGATATCTCACACTTGGTCAATAGGGTTTAAATTCAGTGAACGGGGCGGCCACGACGAAACATTGACGCCTGCTTTTTGGAGAAAGTCTATAGTTTGACAGCCAATATGGGGACGTGCGTTATCTTGCTGAAAAGGAAGTGTGGACGGCCATCTAGATAAGATAGTAAAGTGGTTTGTAGGACATCGTCAAAAATGCGCAGCTGTCATACTGCCTCAAATAAAAAGTGGTGATCGACTATTATAGGCAATAGCAACCAAACCATTGCTCCAACATTACTGTATACATTTCTGTCAACGGCAAATCCAATGTCACGTCGTTATTTGTTATTGGAGACATTTCCATTGTTTTGAGTTTAAAGTATGTAGTTTAAAATACAGGGTTCTCAAGCGGTCTTTTCCTGCACCACAAACACAATAAAAGTAACAACATCATGTACAACGAGTCACATGTAAATATTATTTACAGGCATAAATTAAATACTATGCAAATATCAAGATTTTAAAACACTTAATATTGAAAGATATATTACTCAATTTTTTCTGTCGATTGAAGACTACAGATTATTGGCAAATAAGTAGGAGTCTAATGTTGAACAGCGTGCCCTAGTTTGCGCGTTGAGGTTCTGGCCAACGGTGTGGGTACATTATTAGGTACAAAAGTAGTTTTATTTTCCATTTATTTGTAAGCTATTTGAAATTGCCAAAACCGAAACCATGAATTTTGACAAGATTATGAAAAATCAGTGTATCTTTTTATTAAAAGAGTGAGTACTGCATATTTTCAGTACTTACTTTTCATAAATAGTAAATATATTAATGATATGTGAAGACTTACCTGATATTCCAAGTAATTCTTTAAAATAAACGAATTTAGTTGTGAAGCTGCATGTGATCTCATTGGATGTAGCGTGCATGAGAGCTTCCTAGTAATAGTGTGTGGAATGCCTCTTCTAGAAGTATCCAACAACACAGCACGAGAGCAGGTAAGAAGTTCGGTAAAAGGAAAATACAAAGAACACTGGGATAAAATGGCCAGGCAAATTCATGGAAACACCATTAAGGGACGATCAAAGAAGAATACTGAAGAACTACTGCAGCTTAGTACGAATCATCTTCGCACCGTAACAGGACTCCTTACGGGGTACTGTGTACTGAAAGGACACTTACCGCTAATTGGGATCAACACTGGAGATACAAACTGCAGACTGTGTAATGGAAAGACAGAGAACGCGTACCACTTTCTGTGTGAATGCGAGGCTGTGGACGCAAAAAGACAGGAACTTTTTGTCAAGCCGAAAACCCAGAGGATTACTCCTATAAACCAACCAAAGACCTGTACATATTGGTACAGAGTATTAGGATACTGGAATGGCTGATATAATTTGATGGGCAAAAGAAATGGGAGACCAAATATAAAAAGCCAAGACGTTGCAGTGTTTCCGGAGACAGGTCAGACGGTTCCCACAACAAAAAAGTGGAATCACTCAATGAATATCTGTCAGCCCAGTGCCAGTGCCCATTATTTCAAGAAGTAAATTGTATTCACTACAATAAAAGTCCTTGCTCTTATATTACACTGCCCTAACTTTTCTAATAAAACACAATTATGAGGTGACAATACATTGAAAACTTTATTCAGGTCAAACAGACTCATTCCTGCATTCTCATTGTTTTAAAGAGTACTAGAACTGCAATATGTGATACTAAAATTTCAGACGTTACAGATCTTGACTTTATGTAGCTACACTTCTTATTTGAAAATATCTAGATTTTCTTCAAAATTTTTTTAGTCTTTCCTAAAAATACGCTTACTGGGTGAAGGCATATATAAATATCATTTCCTTACTATTTGCTGTAAATTTCACTTCACTGGACGCAAGTTTCTATAGCAAAACTGTCATCAACTCCCAATATCATTAATTTAGTGTGTATCTTAATAACCATTTAATATACTTTAGCTTGCAGAGTAACACGTAAATTGAATTCACATAGTATTTTCCTTGAGACTTTTGAACACATTTTGTATTTTGTAGACCCGAAGAAGAAAATTTGTATTCTGTGAAGGAGTTTTGACGGAAATTCTGCCTTTTGTATGTTGACCGATATGTATTTCTTTATGCTGATTTGATTTGATACGTGATAGTATCTACATGGTTCAATGAATCAATTGAACTATTCCTAGGACCTATTGTTGAGCAAGTTTTAACAAACATTACAATATATTACTTATTACATTACATTAGGAGAGATAGCATCTTATGGGTCAATTAATCGTCCCATCTAATGCGACCACCAGGGCCTATTCTAGAGCGGATGTTATCTTAAACTTCATCCAATAAGTCCAGGCCCTTAGGGAAGCCCAGAATCTTGTTGGATGAAATAGTTTTCAACTCTTTTAAGGAATGGTCCATCTTTCCAGTGAACAAATACCTGATTCTTATGGCGGCAGGACAGGAGCAGAAAATGTGTTCAATTATCTCCTCGTCCTCCAAACACAGTGGGCATTTAGTCTCATTCGGAAGCCCGATTCTGTGTAGGCGTTTTCTGTACATGCAGTGACCTGTAAAGACAGAAACAAATGGTTTGACAGTTTTAAGATCAAGTTCAAGACATGATTAGATGAAATGTCTTCCTTCGCACGTATCAAACCATGACAATTATTCCAATATTCCATCAATTTCTGTTTTGCCCAAACATTGATTTGCGCTTTAGCTAGCGTAGGTGTTACGCCAACGGTAGGTTCTCGTTTCATGAAATTGCTTCGCAGCACCCTTTTTTGCAAGACTATCTGGTTCTTCATTTCTTCGAACGGGTGTATTGCTTTCACTGCCGATTGATGCTTTTATCCAAAACATCTCTAGCACCAACCTCAGTGGCATAGATTTCAGGTTGAAAAATCCTTGTGTGATGTCCAAGATTTCTATTATATATTTACTAACTCTTGGACTACGAGAAAAAACTTCTAGGCCCACGCCCTGCTCTGCTTTTGAAGCGTCCGTAAACCAGCAGATGTCTGCCTGCGTCTGTGTTTTCTTTATCGCTTCTCCTATCCTCTCTGTTTGGGGTGGAGGTAATGACGTATGTATGGATCCCTGGGCGAATACGCATCATGTGCCATGGTATTCCCAGAATGCTGTCAGAAATCAGCGATTCCAGCAGCTTGTTAGCAACACAAACATGAGTGAGGAGAGATTCGTTCGCTGTATGACGAAAACAGGGCACTTTTTGTACGCACATTTCTAATATATAGAAATTTAACATATCTATTTTGTATTTGATTGCGATGGCTCTTCAAAACATTTACATGAATTAAAAGTGTTAAAATTTTTGTTGCTTCATTATCTACGTCAAAATTGATATTTAAATGTACACCAATAAAAGTAGTGTTCCGACTATTAGGTGTGCTCAATCCCTTATAGTTCTGTAAAATACTTTACAGGGGATATTCAGTTATATGATCTACCGAGCTCCACTTGTTTACTTTAAGGTTAAACATCAATTATTGAGTATTTCGATGTTAGCTTTACCTTTACAAACTGTACCTTTAGAAATTTAGTACTACAATTCAATTTCCTTATATGTAATCGATCCTATTTGATTACCTACCCTTGCAAACCTTTCCTTTCTCCAGTTATACATGTTAGCTATCCCTATTATTCCTTACTTATTGTTCCAATTATATTGCCTAGTAATAAATTGACTAAAATTTTAATGCAAAGGTAATACAGTTTCTATCTAAAGTTGCCGATTGTTAGTTCTCGTACAGTTGAATCCTTGAGAATTTGATTATTTTGCTTGTTTTAATACTTAATTATTTCGTACCTGAAAAGATAATTAACAATTTAATTCATGTAAAAAGAAAATATTTATATGAGAAATGATCTATATGTATGAGTAATAACTGCTATGGCAACAAAAAATCAAGATTACTATGAATTACATCAAAACCTAAAGAAAGAATTCTTAAAGATCATAACAGAATGTGAACAACATATAGTTCTTTATTAATTAAACGAATAAAAATAAGTGATATTATATATTGCTACTATATAGATATCCATGTTAAATCATGCCCTAAATTTAAGTTCGTGTACATACTTATTTCTGAATACAGGTTGGTATCTTAAGAGGTGCGATCTAACAAATGAGATAACGGGAAAATAGTAATTCAAAACATAATAGATGGTATGTGACTGTTAATTAGAATGTTGCAAAAAAGTGCACTCCCCATGAATAAGAGTCCTTATGCATAATGTTGTCATCTATTATTAAACAATAAAGTGCGCTTGTTATTGATGTATAACCTGTCTTTATTCATATAAAAGCAGATATTGAATATGCATTATTCCCAGTTTCATATTATATAAATTCATAATAGGGAAAGCACCTCGTGCAGTCCTCTCGGCAACATAATCACTACTGATAAAAAAAAATATATAAATTGTACTACTCATTGTTCTATAAGAGGTGAGATTATTAATACGCATGCCCTACGGTGAGGAATTCAAGATTTATAAGCTACTGTTACAAAAGGAAGGAATAAAGGTTTATATATTTATTTAATAAAATACTAGTCGGGCATTTTTTTAATAATATCTATATATGATATTTCTTTTAGCCGGCTAATATTTCTATTCTGTAACTTGCTCTTTATTTACATATATCTATCCTTCAACTTTTAATGGTACAAAGAACTATAGCCCCTCTTCATTAGATCGCTTAGAAATACCAAATTTATCACTGCAAGTCTTGCGTACTATTTTCTATTTTCACCTGTTATAAACCAATGAGTAGTTTATATATCTCTATTAATCATGATTAGGTTGCCGTTATGACTGCACAAGGTACTTCTTCTACTATGGATTTATGTAATAAGACCTATTATGTTAAAACGACGGGTTTATAATTTAATTTAAATTATTTATTATATTACTTGTTTTCATGTCAATAAAGATATGTATATCAACAACATATATAAATTATTGTTCATTAATAAAAAATAAAATAAAAGCACGGACTCTTATTCAGGTAAGTTCACTTATTTGCAACTTTCAAGTTAACATTCAAATGCTGTCCTGTATATTTTGGATTATTAAATTTCAATTTTAATTAAAAACAAAACGCTGATTTTTCGTTATTCCTATATGTTAAATTATGTCCCGTAGAATACCAACCCATAGTTATTAACAATTCAGTCTGAACTCTCATAACTAGAGTTGGGCAAATTTTCCGGCGAGGCAGGTACGTATTCAGTTCGTGCACTCCCAACTCATGTACTCCAATAAAGCAGATGAACTGTACGCAGATAAAAAAGTTTCTTTAAATCAGTGAAATATTTGTTTGCTTGTATTTAAAAAAAAAAAACATTTCTTTTGGTTAATGCATAATTCATACGCCTACTGTGCGTAACGTCATCGAAAACAGGAACAGAGCTGTAGCAAAAGATAAGCAGCTGTGGCTATGTCTCACCGAAACGACAGATTGAACAAAAAAAAATCTATTTTGCATATTGTAGTGCGTGTTCTAGTCTCGTAAGACCGACATTTCCCATTTTATTAGCTAGCAAAAGAATGGAAAAGTGCACTGGTGAAGCAACTGTGAAGGTAGTGCTGGGTACGCTAAAAAAAAAAAAAAATTCAACTGATCAACTGTTAATCTTTGTGAGCGATGGTGCAGCGACAATGTGTTGTGTGGGCTGTTACCTTAGGGACAAGTGTGAGGGACTTTTACATGTGACGTGTAAAGTTCATGTTGCACAGCTTGTAGCACAAAGTATTAGGCAATGTTATCCAGAGGAAGATGCATTAATTTTAAAAGACAAAAAAAGTGTTTTTAAAATCTCCCAGACAAATTCGAGAATTCCACAGACGGTGCCCCGGTATTCCCGAGCCACCAGAGCCAATTCTCACACGTTAGGGAATACGGTTGAAAGCAGCTCTTTATGATTGCGAGAATTTCCAACAAATAACATCTGTGGTTCTGCGATTCAAACCTAACGAAGTTACAGCAATTAAGGAAAAGCCAGAAAAGATTTGAAAATACTTCCGTTAAAACTGATTTAAAAACAATTTACGACAATTATAAAGGTTCATTTGACTCAATAGAAAGATTACAAAACACTAGGTTGTCGTTAGTGGAGTCAATGCAGATTGTGAACGATGTAGACTCACTACTGTGTGCCACAAGTGACATAAAAACTAAGTGTGTTGTAGAAAAGTTCGAGAGTATCATAAACAAAGATTTAGTTTTTACCAGATTAAGACAAATTTTTGATGGCGCATGTATTGATTCGTTATTTGTTTCTAAACATTATTTTAAGTATGCGTGTATTACATCTGTAGACGTTGAGCAGTCATTTTCTAACTATAAGAACATCTATTCGGCACTGCGTACGAGGCTTCCGGAGACAAATGTAGAAACTTACGTCATGGTGCACACTTCTTTTGACGCTTATCCAAATTGGGCTGCGGAACGAAAAACTATGAAAAATTTAAGCACTTAAGCGTAGTATTTATAAAACATAATTAACATGAAACATAAGTGAAATATATTTCAGAAAGCGGGTGTTTATTTATGTATATGAATGATTAATAAAACTGATAATATGATAATAAAACTGATGCATCTAGTTCATTTGATTTTTTTTGCTGTTCCTCAATATAAACCATTTTATTTTTCAACATTTAATTTTACGACTTCTTATTTCTCACAAAAACAAATTTGTGTTGTAACAACAGTGCCTGTTTTTATAAAATGTAAAAATATTTATTTTATCTAATTATGTAGTAATATAAAATTTGCACAACTCTATTAATATGACTTATGTTTTATAAATACATACTAAATTACAATAATACGATTGCTCAACTTTATTTATATATGTATATTACATTATTTGAGACCCGCGTCTCAATACGTCTCTGTTCCGCCGGACGATTGCCCAACTCTACTCATAACAGATAGAACCTCTAATCTGAAAATTTAGAAAATGCAAAACATTTATATACAAATTTAAACGTTAATCCTACAAAATACCTTAGGTACCTGTTAGCATACATCCAAAGAAACCTTAAAGCTGGGTTTCCCTAGGAGCAGGTTTTATGCGTCACGTACGACGTAAGACGCCTAGCGCAGTACGTCGTCCACAAAATTCAACGAAACAGTTGGCGTCGTTTCCTATAAAACGCAACACGTTAACTGTTTTGTTGAGTTGGATGGACGATGTACTACGCTAGCGTTTTACGTTGTACGCAACGCATAAAACCTACTCCTAGAAAAACTCGGCTTAAAGAAAAGTTCCGCACAGACACAAACGAAATATATTGAAGAAGAAGGGTCTGTACGTACTCAAATACGGGCATTCAAGAAAAGAGGCTCCTCGTAAGTATCTGTATTATGGTACTCGAACAACGAACGGTAACAATCCACGATAGAAACATAGGTCAATCTAGATAATTTCTTGTAATAATAAATCTTTTAACGTTTCGTCTGTAATTTCTATATGCTTCTAGCTCACTTTTTCGTAAATTCATAAAAGTTAAATTTTATTTCCCTATCCGTTTGAAAAATAAATAGAATATACCACTGGACTAGAAATATATGGAAGAAACATTAAGATTATTCTTCATTACGAGAAATCTTCTAGATTAACCTACCTAGAAAAGCCAAATTATAAGGTAAAAGAGGTACAAACGATCGTGCTCTAGGAATAACTCGTAGGATAAAAAGTAGAAGAAGATAAAATGAGAAATCTGTTGGTAACCTAACATCTTTGATTTTCGTCACGGCATACCCTAGGCAAGCTGTGTGTGGCATAGCTGTGGCAAGTGTTATCCGACTTTTTCTAACAACTTACCGCATCAAACAATCATTGGTCGAGACTTATCAGTATACGTTATGGAGTTCCTCAAAGTTTCATCGTTAGTGAACTACTATTTGTCATTTATACCAACAAGCAATTGTTTGCCAGGTTGAGGTTTGTCTATATATAGACGGTACCTTCTTGCTAATCAGAGCCTCATATCCGCAGCCACTAGCAGACACATCTATGAGACTTGAATGATGAGAATTTTGTTTGCTCCAAGCAAATTAAAAGTAAATACTGATAAACCACAAGCCTCAATTTTTACGACTAAGAAGATAAGCCAATCGTTTCTAGTATAGCTCCTTAAGCTTATCATAAATTCAGATTTGAAGTGACAGCTATATGTTAGCATCTGAATTGCTATGAGAAGATTCCAACGTATTGCCAACATGCCGTAGCTAATGTATATTTAGCTAATTTTTACTCTCTAATTTGTTACCGGGTACTGATTTGGGGAACGTGAACAATTGCATATAATCGACTTTTATTTGCAATAATAAATAACTTATGAACTACAATAGCAGAATTTAAGTTTTGTACATATAAGAATATATAAATGAGTAAAAAAGAAGAATAGTTATTTGTATCACTATGTCAGAAACTACAGTTTTACGACTATGAGTACACAAGTACGGAGGAGTTTCTGGCCGTTACGATACACAATAATCTTTGGGTCAACAAATATTAATTTTGAATTGAAAATAGAAAAGAAATTTCGACTCGTGCTACATACCTTAGTATTTTGACGTAATTCTTCTTTTTCTATAATTTTCGTTCTAGTTTAATTATCGATTTATCAATAATAAGTGCAATGGAGACAGCAGTTCATCTTACAATTAGTAAGGTTGCAACGTAGGTTAATGACAATTTATTGCACATCTGCCATGCCGCATATAGTGTGCCAACGTTTAGTGACATTCTTGCCTGCCTAGGCCGGAAAACGGTAGTTTTATAGTTTTCCGGCCGCTTTGAAGTAATGCAAAATGAATGTTTCTGGACGGAGGTGCAAAAAAATATTTCATCAATTTCTTATTTTTTCACTGAAAATTCATTTTTTCATAAGACGCCTCCGAATTTTTTTGTTTAAGTGTTTGCTTATTTTTATTATAATTTTGTTATTTTTGCGGTTATGGTAAAAAAAAAATTCCGATAAAATTGTAGAAAATTTAATTCTGTACAAAAGTGTCTGAAAATTAACCATATACGAGTTATAAGTGAAACCTCTCCCTACTGCAGATCACTCCTTCCCCCCACAAACTATAAAAAAATTAAGTCCGCCTCTTTCCAAAGTCATGGGTAAAATGTAAATGTGAGATGTTTTGCAGAAATTAAAAATTGTAGTTTAAATATTGAACTGTAAATAAATTATTCACAGGGCGAGCAGCTTTGAATTTGTAAGTCCCGATTAATTACCCAAAGACGCAATTAAAATATTAACGTGCGTGTAGAGACTAGAAGCTGCACATATAGTGTAGGAAAGAAGAGATTATTGTTGGTTCCCTTCGTTGGAGTACAAAATGTATTAATTTTGATCTACGTAAACGTGATTTTGCAGATGTGGTTTCGGGGTCGTGATATTATAATTCTCTTATAATTAAATTCCCAGATATCTTGATATTGAGTCTATAACAATGTAGCATTAAATAATATATTCTTCTTATTCGCGAAAATTGAAAAGCTAGTATCCAAATCATATTAAATTTATTCTGCATACGAAAGTAGAGCAGTGCAGTGGGTATGTTCAGTATGTTATTGTTATAGGAAACAATTATACATTTTCATTTAAAACTACTTCTTACCAAATTGAAGTTTCTTGATCAAACTTATTAGTCAATAAATTAAACTCTTGAGTTAGTAGCAATATTTCATTCTTAGTTGTACATTCTTTTTAACTATTGCTTTACATATTTTCTTTGTGCTTTATGTTAGTTTCGACGATTATTCTATTAACCTAACCTTATTCTATTTTACAAAGAAACATATCATAAAGTAAAATAGTATAAGGTTGTCTTGTTATCTAGTAGTGGTAAATATAGTTTTTGAAAAAGATGACATCTAAATAAACATCGAAATGAACGTAAACAAAAAGAAAATATGTAAGGCACTTATTTTTAGGATAATCTATAAATTGTGCATTATTTACACTGTACAGTACTAACATTAAATGCTCCAAATTGTGCTTACTGTATGTATTCAGTGAACTCCAGTTCCCTTACTAATAAAATTACAGACCCCTTTGAACTTGCCTCGGTGTTGATACTGAGCTTAATAGTTTAACGATTGGTAGGTATAGCTGGGGCAGTTACAAGTGCCCTAGTTCTTCACGACAGTCTAAATGTGATTTACCATAAAACTGCAAGTCTAAAATAGAATCAGAACAAAAGCAAGTACATTGGATAACCAAAAACGAGTAGGTACAATAATACGGGTTTTGATTGATACATGGTGTTTATGAAGTAAATTACGCACAACGGATAAAATACATGTATATGGATATAAAGTTCATGGCACAAATAATTTCTCTTCCTTTTGTAGAATAATAATGATCAAATACTCCTACCCTCTACTTACAAGCACTTCTACTTGTTAATAGGTCATGGATTTTTTCTTCTTTAAACGTATATTGGCAGTATAAGCTTAAAAAAGTGTAAGTTCACTTATTTGGTAGCGTGTGTGTGGTACAGGTTATGTTATACCGTTGACAGATTAGGTTTTATCGTTTTGACAAATAACTACATACAAACGTTTCAGTTGAAAAATAACATGTTTAATAATAAAAAAAATGGCTCCAATGTTTAAAGTGTACTCCCTCATTTTCTATACATAACGCCGCTCTTCCTTTAATGTTATTGAAGGCATTCCTTAAATTATGTGGTGTAATTGCCTCATAGAAATTTCGGATACCTTCAGTAAGTTATTCATTTGTATGAGGGCGATTTATAAGTACTCGATTTTTTTAGATGTGGATAAATTAAATAATCCATAAATGTCAAATCTGCATATCGTGATGGAAAGTCTACTATCCGATTATCAAAGAATTCATGCAATAATTCTATTGTTTCCATTGTCTTATGGGGTGTTGTATTATCTTGCTGGAAATATCCGCGCGAGTGTTCATCATCGTGTAATTGAATTAAAAATGGTTGTAATAAATTATTACGATATCGTTCCGCATTTATGGTATTATTAAAGAATATTTGACCAATAATCCGTCTGCGAGAAATAGCAAGCCAAACGTCTATTTTTGGATAATGCCTGGATGCTTCCAGAATTTCGTGGGGATTTTCACAAGACCAGATGCGCATTGTTTGTTTATTTAAATATCTTGATAAACGAAACCATGCTTCATCCGAGAAAAAGGATTTGTCAAGAACGTCGTCGTTATGCATCGTGCCCAAAAACCATTGACAGTAATTAAGGCGAGTTACGTGATCAATTGGTAAGAGCCCTTATACGCAATGAAACTTGTATGGAAATTTCCGTAGATCATTTTTAAGGATTGTATGGCATTTTCCCTATGAACGTTGTGTTTGCTGTGAAATTACGAATCGATTTCTTAGGTGATTGAGCTCTTTAACATGTGCTATATTTTTAACTGTCTAGTTTACTGGTCTATCACTACCGGGTTTTCGGGACACAACCCTGTTTCACGGAATTTTGCCGCTGATTCTTGTATCAATTGCCGCAAGCTATCATATATTACTGAAAAATTTAGAAATTCCACCCGAAATTCTTCTGCAAAGAGTGTTACCATTCTCCATTTTCTAATTTTACACCATTTCTAAAGTATGAATCGATAATAAACACAAAGGGTTATTGTAAACATTTTTGAAACCAGTACCACCCAATACAGTACACATGGCAGATATTAGATTAGATATTAGAATTTTTCACAACGTTCGATTTCACACAAATTTTACGTTATTATAGTCTCTACATTAAAAAAAAAACATAGCTCATTTAATTGTGGGGTTCTTCAGAAAACACCTGATATATTAGCCGAAATTTCGGAGGGTTTCATGTACCATCTGGGCCACAATCCCCTCGCCTTCTTCCTTATAACGTCACATTTCAGATAAGTGTTTTTTTAAATTGACTTTTTGGGAAAAGAAATGATATACAAAATTTCATTTTTATTTTTTACTTGTTACTTAGCGTTTGTAAATTTTAAATTAATTTATTTCAACCTACACTGATAAAAATGTATGGAAAATTCAAATGAAATATTATATTTATGTATTCTTAAAAACTCATAGACTTATCAAGAAACCTGAAAAATTTATTTGAAATATTACATTGTTTTATATATGAAAAGCCATATATATATGGCAATATTACAACTACAGACAGCAATGTTTTGTTAAATTACAAAAAAAAAAAAAAACATAATTCGTGGTAAAAATTCATATAAGAATCAACAAATTGCTATTGATTCCTGCATAATTCCCTTTATGTTCCCTAAGAATATTACATGAATAGACAAATATTCAGTAGCAAGGACAGTAATTTTCCCGTTAGAAGCTATAATAGAAGAAGAATAACTGAAATTTTGTTAATTAATTAATTAAGGAGTATTTATGGTGTAACGAAAAAAATACCTTGTATATTTCAGTACAAAAAAAAATAAGTAATAATAAATAAAAACAGTAATTATTATTATTACACGTAATAGGATCTTTTGGTCCACTCTCCCAGTTGGGGTTCATATTTTAATTTTCACTTATTTTCCACTGAAAGTCCCAACCATATAAATTTTCATTCATCATATTTTCATATTTAGCATTGTAGCTGCTGGAAAATATCCACCTTTCCTTTATTTTAAAATGATAAGTATCACTACGTACAGTAACATTGAGCAAATTCAGAACTTTCGTTACACTATTTGAACAAAGAGTAGAAATAATATATACTCGCTCAATACTTTGCAACTCCTGTATTCATTTTGTAATAAAGCAGTTTCCTCTTTATATAATAAATTACAACAAAGCGATTTCATTATTTCTAGATTGTATCGTATCCTAACATACTACTTTATTTTCGATCTAAGTAGTTTGTTCACTCTATTTCACGCATCCTTCGTTCAAGTATATAGTTATTAGGATATAGATTTTTGTGAACAATACAGAAGAACGTCCATTTCATTTTACGATAAAAAATATATAACGCCTCCACGATGTGAGATAGCTTATCATGCTACGCATAATAAAGGTCCTTTATTCTTATGCCGCTTCAGTTTGTCAATAATGAATAATACGATTTGTTATCCCTTTGTTGTCTTAAAGTATTAAGTGTATACACTTCGTTATTCTAAAGGATTACTAGAGCGGAAAAGAAAATAGAAAGATTACATCCAAAGTTTTTATTTTGGCTGTCAGGGATTATTTATTAATGACAAAAAAGAAAATCTACTCTTAAAAATTATTTCTTTTTCAAGCGTAAGAAAGAGTGAACGATGTGTTTGCTGCATATTACATCTATAAAAAGTACTATAAGAGCATAGTCGGTTTGTAGAACATACTAGGCGTCGTCGTAACAAGTTATTACCTCTTTGGTGTTGATAACTAGTATCAATCTTTATATATAATACTAATGTAAAGGAGTCCCATTTTGGGCAATTTGACAGGGTATCTCAATTATTATCAGACAGAGAAAGATGTAGTTTTCGTGACAGTATTCTAACTTTCTCTTAAACAAAATAAAATTGAAGTAAAAATTGAAAATTTCGATTTTCGGGTGCTCCTCGCATCTTAGTTGCTATAAAAGTTAGTGAAAAAGTAAACATGGAGTGTAATGCAGTTTTTCTACGTTAAATTCAGTGGCTATCTTTTTCCTAAGTGCAGAAGTTTTCGAGTGTTAAGGTTAGATTGTTTAAATGGAACACTCTGTATATTATTTTTTTGTTGTTTAGATTTATTATGACAAACAAACCAAAAACTTTTTTTTACAATTTACTGTATTGAGTCATAGTAATGACAGTAACAAGTAACAAGTATAAAATGCTAAAACTACAAAGAAGTAAGAGTTTAAACTTGAAGTAGGTTCTGAAATAACAACTATGAAAATGGTTGTGGGCTTTCCTTCGTTGTATTGTTACATTGCGTGACTGTTTTATAATTAATGTTATATTATAACAACGTTTACCGCTACTGAATACAAAATCGTGTCGCTGATTGAGCAAGATATCAATCTTAAGCCGGATTTCCACATCTGCGCGGAACTGAACAAAGAGGAGTACTGAAAAAATCTACCATTTTATATTTCGCAAATACGTATATCAAAATTGAGTTAAGTTTTTCCTATCTGTGATACAGATGAATAAATAGCAAGTATGGTTTATAAACAATTGAAGACCTGCACATAGATTGACTAATCTTACCATTTAGATAAAATAGATTTTCCGAATGGAGAGACGAGGACAATAGTTACCTCTCTTTCTAAATTTTTAAAATAAAGTTTCTAGGGGGTTTCATGTCACTCGAGATTGTGACTTTTAAATGTGTGATGACTAAAGATAAGCACTAAAATCGAATTTATGAAACACCATGACATTTGCACAATTACTTATTTAGTCCATGATATTTTGTAAAAACAATTATGGATCAGGACCGTTACAATTTTAAAAAATGTCATTGAGTAGTAAAATAAAGTAATGTATCAAACGTCAGGTATGTTTCATAAATTAGAATTTTTAATGGTTTATTTTATCAGTCATCAAACATTTAAAAGTCCACAATCTCGAGTGACATCAAACCCCCTAGAAACTTTATTTTAAAAATTTAGAAAGAGAGGTAACTATTGTCCTCGTCTCTCCATTCGGAAAATCTATTTTATCTAAATGGTAAGATTAGTCAATCTATGTGCAGGTCTTCAATTGTTTATAAACCATACTTGCTATTTATTCATCTGTATCACAGATAGGAAAAACTTAACTCAATTTGATATACGTATTTGCGAAATATAAAATGGTAGATTTTTTCAGTACTCCTCTTTGTTCAGTTCCGCGCAGATGTGGAAATCCGGCTTAAGATTGATATCTTGCTCAATCAGCGACACGATTTTGTATTCAGTAGCGGTAAACGTTGTTATAATATAACATAATTATAAAACAGTCACGCAATGTAACAATACAACGAACGAAAGCCCACAACCATTTTCAATAGTTGTTATTTCAGAACCTACTTCAAGTTTAAACTCTTACTTCTTTGTAGTTTAAGCATTTTATACTTGTTACTTGTTACTGTCATTACTATGACTAATACAGTAAATTGTAAAAAAAAGTTTTTGGTTTGTTTGTCATAATAAATCTAAACAACAAAAAAATAATATACAGAGTGTTCCATTTAAACAATCTAACCTTAACACTCGAAAACTTCTGCACTTAGGAAAAAGATAGCCACTGAATTTAACGTAGAAAACTGCATTACACTCCATGTTTACTTTTTCACTAACTTTTATAGCAACTAAGATGCGAGGAGCACCCGAAAATTCGAAATTTTCAATTTTACTTCAATTTTATTTTGTTTAAGAAGAAAGTAGAATACTGTCACGAAAACTACATCTTTCTCTGTCTGATAATAATTGAGATACCCTGTCAAATTGCCCAAAATGGGACTCCTTTACATTAGTATTATATATAAAGATTGATACTAGTTATCAACACCAAAGAGGTAATAACTTGTTACGACGACGCCTAGTATGTTCTACAAACCGACTATGCTCTTATAGTACTTTTTATAGATGTAATATGCAGCAAACACATCGTTCACTCTTTCTTACGCTTGAAAAAGAAATAATTTTTAAGAGTAGATTTTCTTTTTTGTCATTAATAAATAATCCCTGACAGCCAAAATAAAAACTTTGGATGTAATCTTTCTAATTTTCTTTTCCGCTCTAGTAATCCTTTAGAATAACGAAGTGTATACACTTAATACTTTAAGACAACAAAGGGATAACAAATCGTATTATTCATTATTGACAAACTGAAGCGGCATAAGAATAAAGGACCTTTATTATGCGTAGCATGATAAGCTATCTCACATCGTGGAGGCGTTATATATTTTTTATCGTAAAATGAAATGGACGTTCTTCTGTATTGTTCACAAAAATCTATATCCTAATAACTATATACTTGAACGAAGGATGCGTGAAATAGAGTGAACAAACTACTTAGATCGAAAAATAAAGTAGTATGTAGGATACGATACAATCTAGAAATAATGAAATCGCTTTGTAATTTTATCATATAAAGAGGAAACTGCTTTATTACAAAATGAATACAGGAGTTGCAAAGTATTGAGCGAGTATATATTTATTTCTACTCTTTGTTCAAAATAGTGTAACGAAAGTTCTGAATTTGGCCTAATGTTTACTGTACGTAGTGATACTTATCATTTTAAAATAAAGGAAAGGTGGATATTTTCCAGCAGCTACAATGCTAAATATGAAAATATGATGAATGAAAATTTATATGGTTGGGACTTTCAGTGGAAAATAAGTGAAAATTAAAATATGAACCCCAACTGGGAGAGTGGACCAAAAGATCCTATTACGTGTAATAATAATAATTACTGTTTTTATTTATTATTACTTATTTTTTTTTGTACTGAAATATACTAGATATTTTTTTCGTTACACCATAAATACTCCTTAATTAATTAATTTATGAAACACACATGACATTTGCTACATTACTTATTTAGTACCAATGATATTTTTTAAAAACAATTATGAATCAGACTACCGTTACAATTTTTAAAAAATGTCATTGAGTAGTAAAATAAAGTAATGTATCAAACGTCATGTATGTTAGTTAAATTAGAATTTTTTAATGGTTTATTTTATCAGTCATCAAACATTTAAAAGTCTACACTCTCGAGTGATATCAAACCCCCTACAAGTTTGGCCCCACGTTGGGCGCCAAATTACTGTCTCTTTATTCAATTTAAATTTCCATTATTCACTAGACGAAATAAATCATAGAAACGAAAGCCGTCGAATTGTCATAGGTCGCCACTGAATATACGATACCGAGAATTGCAACTCAACTCTGTGGGTTATGTTTGAAGTTATTACATTGTAAGTTTCCATTTTTCACACAATGGAAGCACATGATTTATCTGACACCAAATGATAAATTACAGACTGAAATTGTGGTTTTGCTTAAAGCTGCGATATTTACACATACTTACCTGATATTTATGGTATTAATTTGGAATATTGTGTGAAAATCATTTTTCTAAGGTATCGACAAATATTTTTTGTGTTGACACATTTGACGTTTCACAGACGCTTTGGGACGTCCTTCAAATGTACAGTGAAGTCAGGGCGGCGTAATAGGCATTATCAAAAATAAGAGGCAGGTTTGGGCTCGATCGCCTCTTCCAGAAAAAATACATCTTTAAGTCTTTAAGTCCTTTTTTTTCATTTATCCGTAAATATAATTTAACAGTATTACCATTCTGTTTTCTAAAAAACGCGATTTAAAACAGTGTGGTACAGAATCATATCTCTTACAAACAAGTTTAAGAAATAAATTCGGTCAAAATTATACCTATTACTTTTCAATATTCTCTCTATAGCTCTTATTTCCTTCCATTCTTTTTACGAAAGACAGATACTTTACTATACATATCGAATGTTCAAGCACAGGTATTTTTAACTTCCTGGCATTCATTTGACGTTTCAAGAAACCGGATAATTTATAGAAAATCTTACATAATTTTATCCCATGGGAATAAAAAAAAACAAATTGCATCGCTGTATTTTTGACTAGTTACTTGAAATCTCTGTTTCACATGTTCTTTTGGTATTCTCTTGATGTATTTTATATATCCCCTTATAAATTTAGAACAGTAACGTGTGACCGTAACGAACGTCTACCTACCTGTACGATATATATAAAATCTATATTTACACTGACAAGCAAACATATAAAACACTGCTTTCTTACAAGCCGTTTCACAGAATTAATTGCGTTTATCTCGAAAGTTCCTTGCTGCGTATACTTACAGCAGAGTAAGGACGAGCTCGCAAAATCCTTCGTTTTTTTGTGGTCCGTTTTAAATTACCTTCAAGTCTGGCTGCCATCGTGTAAAGCTGTTGCCGGGAATTATCAAACGTGTGGAGTAATTTATATTTTAAAGAAAGTAGGAGAATAAATTAGAAAAATCCACAAGTTTATGCGTTTTTTATTCGGATTTTATTATTATGCTAATATTTCTGAATAGCTTGTAGTAATAAAAAACACGATTCTAGAAAAATAATAGTAATACATATATTTGCAAGGGTTTTATAATAACTGAGTTCACATTCTTTCCTTTTTGTGAAACTAAATCTTTATTGATATACAATCGCGAGCAAATGTTATAAGCACCCTAAATTTTGGGCGAATATCACAGAAAATAAAAACTTGTAGGTAATATATTATAAATATGTAGTATTTTAAGGGATCTTATTAATTTGTTGCATATTAGAGTGTTTTTAGTACAGCTATAATACTTTTTTAGATGGGAGGGGGAAAGTGACATCTCGAAGACTTGAAAATATAAAAAAAAAAATAATATATTTACAAAAGGTATCTATAAAGGCTATTGTAACCATAAAGGCGATTATATAAACGTTGAAATATCTGTCAAAAAAAAATGCAAGAAACATGAAACCCATTAATTTTGTCAAAGGTGCCTATAACATTTGCTCGCGACTGTATTTTATAGTATAAAATATTCTATCAGGAATAAATATGCTGTGGTTCTTTCTCAAATAAATAAATAAAAATCAACGACTTTAGAATTTCAAATTTCTGACACGAATATACACCAACTTATAATTAGGATTGAAGAGTTATGACTATCATTTTGTGTAATACAAAGACCGCAGTGGTTTGTGAACAATGATGCCCGGGGGTGCACAAGTGGATAGAGTTTCAGACGTACACTAAATAATATCGAGTTGTCTATAATGTGAAATGTGAGGATTAAAATTTATACTAGTATAATGCAGTTCAGACCAAAATCACATTATTTTAAAAACATAAAGTGAAAGTTAGTTACTGTGATAAATAGCGAAATAGTTTAAAATAAGAATCTAACAAATAAATTGATTACATGTGACCTGGAACCTCTACAAAACGACAATAGTTCTTCTTATGCATGTACTTTCTTTCGGAAATCTAAAAAAAATTGCGACCATCGTTAACATCAGAATTTCTCTTGCAAGAGAGAATGCCACAATAGTATGATGCCCATTGGCATCTCCTTTTACCGTTATTTTACTTAAACCTAACAATATAATATATACAGGGGCGGATCCAGAGAGCCAAATTGGGGGGGGGACAAACTTAGTCAATTTTCGTCCTTGAGACGAGCATATCATATATGTTTCTATCATGTCTTTCTTAGTTTGCGGAATTTGGGAGGGGAAATTTCCCTAATTTCCTCCCCCGTGGAACCGCCCCTGATATATAACAAGTATGTAAATTTTAAGTTATGTCCACTAACCCCCTTTACACAATACACCTTATCAATGTTCATTATTTGTTTTTAAAATTACAGGGATAATTTAAAACTAATAAATACGTAAAATAAATAAATAAAACAAGTAGATCATGTAGATTAAGCGGATGAGTAAATTAATTTATGTAGGTAACAATGTAAATAATAACAAACTGCCACATTGGGAGGCTAATGTTTGAGGTAAACCTAGGCTTAGAAATTGAGACTCATCTATTGTCCTTACCGCTTATACTGTGCTGGCCTAAGGTCTGCCTCACAGGGGATAGGTGCTTGTACGGCATACATTTTCGTGCGTTTACGTGCGTCTTTTGGAACCGCACATTGGTTGCGTTAATCTGCGTTTTTGCTGCTAATTAAATAATCTAGATATTCGTTCAATAAGGGTGAATTTCTCTACCTCTGTCGTTAATTTAGAATGTCTATGAGTCGGCTGTATCTCCTAAACTCATCTTTGTTAGTACAACGACGACTTCGACGCAAAAGAAAGGAATGGTTTAATGAACTTTTTGCTAAAAGAAATATATTAGGCGAATTTCATCATATATGGGAAGATTTATCAAAAAACGAGCAAAACTTTTTCTGTTGTTTTCGAACGGAAGGAAACATTCGAATACATACTGAATGCCATTCGGCGAAAACTAGTCAAGCATAACAACTTTTGAGAGACAATATCTCCTGAAGAACAATTAGCTGTATCTCTAAGGTAAGAACGTTTTCAATGCAAAAATAAAATAATTTCATTCGCAAATATTAGCTTTATTTATGAATGATAGCAAAGTAAATAGTACAAACACCTTTCTTTATTCTGGCATAACGATTAGCAACGTAGGGCTAGTAAAACACATGAATGAATTGATTGCCATGAATCAATGTAATTTACAATAATAAACAAAAAGTGGTATAATAATTATTCATTCTTCAGTTCGGCACTAAAGTTTTCCCAATACGAAGATATATCACTGCTAGCAGGGCTCATCAAATCTGGAATGCAACCGGATGCATTTGAGTCAAATAATTCTATACAACAATTTGTCAGTGTCCTCTGTTAGTTACTTGTGTTGTATGGAAGTTCGTGTTTTCACGAGTTAGTCTGAAAAACATTTGTTCTTCACTGAACACTTGCTGGAATTTTCCTTGTACAATCAATTTTCTCGATTTCCGCACATCTTTCATATAAGGCAGTAAACTCATTAGAAATTGTCATTTTGTCATTTGTGCTTTCAAAATATTTTATTTTCTTTTCCTTCAATTCCAGTAACTTTGCGTCAACGTCTGAAGATTTGCGTACTTCAAATTTTTTCTTTGCTACAGTATTTCGTCCAAATCTTTTCTTCGGAAATGTTTAAGCTTTTAGTGGCACCTTTAGCGACAATTAATCAAGAAAATCATCAGCTTCCTCATTACTACCTTCAGTTAACTAATTAATAATCGGGCACATTTACTGATAACGATCTTAACGAGAGACCGTGTCCTTCAAAAACATAAATATGTATTAGGAAATATTTGGAAGTCGTCATTGCATCAGTTCCATCGCCGGATCTAGTCTGTGAGAACTTTCTAGCTTCCTTCTTGAAGCGGTTTCTAACATGACTAATATTCATTACATCTTTGGATTGATGTATGGGTAGAGATTCTACAAATACTGTATTCTCCCTACCTTGAAGTTTAAATATCCATCCAAAAAATTCACGTCACAAAATTTTCCCAGTTATATATAAAATACATTTTATTAAATATAAAACACAATTTTTTGACAATTTTCATATTTGGATTTTAAGAGAACTAACAAAATATGCGTGACGATGGCCTAGGCCGAAACTAGTAGCATGTGTTTTACAATTAAAGAATTGATTGAATCGAACAGCAGGTTTGTGCTACTTTACCTACTATACATTACCAATATTATTCTAAAATTTCAACTCCGAAAAAAAGTTTAACTTTATTTACTATACTACTTCGTTTATTTTAGGTATCTCGCAACTGGATCATCGTTTGGAACATTGCCATTTTTATTTAGAATCACACAGTAGGCGTAATAATACATGAAACATGTAGTATCATTTGAGAAAGTCTTAGAGAAACTCATACGTCGTTTCCATCAAACGAGCTACAATCGCGAATAAATTTTGAGAAGAATGGAAATTCCGTAACTATGTTGTTTGCACATCTGAATTAAAAATCCAGCTCCTTCAAGATCCACGTATCGTAACTATAAGCATTTCTTTTCTATAATTTTACAAGCAGTAGTCTAGATTACAAGTTTATTTGCATAGATGTTGTTTTCGGAAAGGAAAGCGATGGCGGTGTTTTTAGTAATTCCAAGCTTTATAAATATCTTGAAAATGGTAATCATAAGTGTGAACTTACAAAAAAAAGCTACCTGGAACAAACATTAACTTGCCTCACGTTATTTTGGACGATGAAGCATGCCCGTGAAAAACTGGTTTGATGCGACCTTACCCACAACGAAGGTTAGGACCCGAAAAAGAAATATCCAATAAACATTTATCAAGAGTAAGACAAGTAGTCGAATGTACTTTCGGTATAATGTCAAATAAGTTCTAGAATTTTGTTAAAACAAATTGAAGTTAAGCCTGACCGAGCTGATGTTATTACTAAGGGCATTTGTTTACTTCACAACATAATTATTGATAAAGAAAGTGTAAGGGAAATGTCTATAGAAGAAAAAGAGGCTGTCAAGCGTTCTGGAAATATAGGGGAGAACAGAAGCAAAACAGTTGCTTATACAATTAGAGATACTTTGTTAATAATGTTTGATTCTAAATTACTATTTAAAAATATATACCAGGTGTTTTCATTGCTGTCGAGATTTCCTGTCACATAACTCTTTGAACGTCGCGACAATGGTAACGCGGTTCCCTCTGCTCCCACAAATATTTTCTTTTGCGAATTAATTCGATTAATTTTTCAATATCCATATTTAGTATAAAATTTCGTGGGGAAACACAGCCAAATCCCAACCTGATGAAAATGAAACATGTATGTATGTATGTATAACGGTTACTTTTATTAGTAATTTGAATTTAAAAGATCAATATCTATAATCTCCCAAAATTTTCAAGATTTCCCAGTTTTCCAACTTCTATTTCCCAGAATACTTGTCGTTTACTATAATAAAGCAGGTAACACATGTTTCTCGTATCGAAAATGCCTCGTTAGTAGCACTTCGTCTAATGCGAACATTTATCAAATATAACACTGCGTAGGCTTTCACGGCCGGTGTAACTATAACTAACAGCTTCTTGCGGGTTTCGCCGTGTGTCAAAACTTTCGCTCGACGTTTCGCTGTTCATACTGACAGCTTCTTCAGGATAACTTTGTTAGTTAGATAAGTTTTGACACACGGCGAAACCCGCAAGAAGCTGTTAGTTATATTTATCAAATATATTACCATCAGAAAAACTCCGCTGCGAGCGGATATCTACAGTGGTAAACTTGTAGTGAGTATCAACAGTTACCATCAAAACACTAGAGCAATGCGAATTACAATCAAAGAATAAAAGGAACGCAGGTGTCTTTATGATAATATGTTTATCTGTGGCTACCGCGACATCTGGAAAATGCTCAATAATTTCGAAATCAGCTGCAATCTTTTTCCACATTTTCATAGTTGGTTGAGGTAAATAAGTACTCTACATTCTAATACATAAAGCAGCAGGAACCTCCAATTATATTTGATAGTGCCCCGTTTCTCATTCCATAGATATTTCATTTTAATTTTTTAAGATTTTTCCGTTGTTAAATAGCTAAAGAAATTATAACATGTGGAACTAGATTACATGGATCAAGGAAAATGGATAGAAAATATGTATATTAGAACGAGTATTAATTTTTTCCTTTTATACCTGGGGTTCAAACACCGTACTAGGAATATTTTATCTATTCCAGGAAATTACGCAAAAAGGCGTGGGGAAAGATTGCGTAACAGTCACAGAGTTGCACCAAGAAAGCAAAAACATATCAAACCCAAAAAGTGGTTCTGAATACACTGTAAACAACTGTGGGGTGCCCAAAAATAGTTGAAATGTCTATTAACATAGATACGTCAGCAATAGAACAACTAGCAATAATTTCAAAAATTGAAGAATTACAAGGTGTGCGGCAGAAGAACCCATGCTAACTGACAATCGGCCAGATAATCGAAAAAAAGTTAACCCTCCAGCTGATAGTCAAGTCAAAAAAAAATAGTGAAAAACCACGACTCATCGGAATTCGATTTCTGGAACAAATAATCGCAAAGCTGTAAAGAAGAAGTATGAGGCTTACGAATTATTCAAATTTTTCATAAAACAACACGAAAGAGGAGCAAGAGAAAAGCCGGATTGACAGCGAAGCATTAAATACAAATGATTTTCTAGTAAAGAATGTGAAACAGGATCCATTGTTTCATTTCTTTCTTTCGACGTATGAAAGTACTAAGAAAATTTCCCTGTCATCACAACACACAATAAGGGGTCTAGTATGTTTCAGCGCCGCCGATTCAGCGCCAGGACGTTTCAGCACCGGGACATTTCAGCGCTGCGTTATTGAATGGTTAAACTATGGATAACTTGATGATTCATTTTTATGGAGAATTTTTGTACCATGTGTATTGGTTGCAAGCTACATATGTAACATTTTTCGAATTTATTGTGATTGATACCACCCTTTTTTCTGCCTATAAACATAGTCTAGCTTAAGTAAAATAATGAGATCTTATGCTAGTGGAGTTGTGAGCTTCGATGAATAGAAAATTGTTTTAAGCATAAAAAACACTTTTTCAGATTCATCTAAAGAAAAAACAGATAAATTAATAATTTTACTCAATAAGAGAAAAGTTTATTTTAGCTGGTGTTTTTTCTCGGTGTAGGAGGACGTTCCGACGCGACCGTTTCGACGCCGGAACGTGTTGACGCCAGATGCAATACCAGTTGAATTTGATTTAAACATATGATGCAGAGATTTTTTTGAACATCGGGGGAGAGGACACATTAAAAATGTCATCATATTTTTTTTTAGTGTTGGAAGGGGTGAGAGGGAGAGGGGAGACTGTTTTAAATGATAATTTTCGTTTTTGCGAAACATCGGGAGGATGTCAGAAATATCATCAGCATGTTCCGAATTATATTTTTTTAACATTGGGAGGAGCAGGAAGGCATTTTTTTATATTTTTTTGCTATTTTGTAAACATTCGGAGAGAATACATTAAAAATATTTCAAATCATATTTTTTCAACATTGGACGGAGTGAACGGGGAAAGGAATTAGTTTTTAAATGATAGTTTTTTCTTTGTTTTTAAAACATCGGGAGAAAGAATGCATTATAAATGTTGCAAATCATTTTTTTTAATAATGAAAGGGGTCAGAAGGGGAGGGGATTGGTTTTTTAAATGCAAATTGTTTTCTTTTTTAGAAACATCGAGAGAGAGGATGCATTAGAAATGTTTCAAATTATATTATTTTTAACATTGAACGGGGGTGAGGGGAAGGAATCAGTTTTTTAAATGATTTTTCTTTCTTTGTTTTTGAAACATCGGGGAAAGAAAGTATTATAAATGCTTCAAATCATTTTTTTTTAATATTGGAAGAGGTGGAGGGGAAGGGGCATTGGTTTTTTAATGACAATGTTTATGATTTGAAACATTTTTTAACGCGTCCTCTCTCTTCCAATGACAAAAACAAAAAAAGTATTTAAAAAACAACGTTAAAAAAATGTTTTGATACTTACACTGTTGAAAATATTACGGTGTTGGCGTTAATTTTGCGCTAGTCAAATATTTTGGTGTTGATTTTTCCAAACTTTGCCAGACGAGTTGACTACGCGTATTGAATAGAACAGAAATGACTAGAATATCGTGTGAATTCTTTGTTCAGATATGAGGATTGATTATTTTTCTAGATATTCAGAAGCGTCAACCAATCAGAATTTTTCCCTCGGTTAAAAATATAGAAACCCCACCTATTCTAATACAGTATTGCATTATACGCACCACCTGCATTGCACGTGTATCTGTTTTCGTGTTTGTTTCTGCGTATTAACATATCCAAACAAACCACCAAATGTGACTGACTTGCAAAGTGTAACCTCGTGTTATTAAACATTAATTCCAGTGGGCATAAAAATTTTTTAACATCTTAAAGATGTATTGGGAACAACTATTTACGTAATTAGTTTAAACTTGAATCAAATAGCATAAACATTCATTTAATTTTATAATGGTTCTTAAAAAATCATTTCAAAATTGGTACGTTTAGTTGAAACCAAAACTTGTGAATGAGTGGTTTTGCATATTTATAATTGAGAAAACGTCTTAAAGAGAGAATATTATAGCACTAAGAAATAGGAGTTGCATATTAAAAAGACGTGTTTAGAAAATTGTGTTAAAAAACCCAATAGATCGTATTCATTTAGTTACAGCTAGTAAATTTGTCGATCAAATAAAATGTGACTAAAAGTATTTTATAATTCCACGTGTCAGTTGGACAAAATAACCCCTTAGCAATAGACAATACTTGACTATCTTTGCTCGTCAAATTTAAACTTCTATAATTCTCGACAAAATAACACGAAATGAGTGTGGACCTCTCCTGACTATTAAATTAGTCAAAAAAGTGTTAAAATTTTCAACAGTGTAGAAATGTATCAAAATATTCTCTCTCCCAATGTTTCGAAAAAAATATATCTTTAAAAACATTACTTCCCCCTTCTCCCCTCCTTCCAATGTTAGAAAAAACATGAATCAAAACATCTCTTATGTATTTTCTATCCAGATGTTCCGAAAAGAAAAAAAATCATAAAAAGAACAATTGCCTCCCTCCCATTCCCCTCCTTCCCATGTTAGATAAAATATGATTTGAAACACTTCTAATGCATCCTCTCTCCAGATTTTTCTAAAAAAAGAGAAAAATTATCATTTGAAAAGCTAATCCCCCTCCTCGCACCCTTTCCAAAAAAAAATATTTGAAGTATTTTTAATCCCTCCTCTCCCGATGTTTAAAAAAACAAGAAAAAAATATCATTAAAAGAAATATCCTCCGCTCCCCCTTTCCTCCTTCTAATGTTAAAAAAAAATATGATTTGGACATTTCCAATCCATCATTTAATATCGTTTAAAAAAATCATAACCCTCTCCAGTCACCCCATCCAATGTTAAATAAAGATGATATTTCGAAAAAAAGAAAAAATCATTTAAAATCATTTCCCTCTTACCCCTTTCAATGTTTCAAATAATTTCAAATTTGAATTTCAAATTTTCTAAAAATCATGTATCATACGTTCAAATCAAATTCAACTGGTACTGCATGGGGCGTCAAAATGTCCCGGCATATCCGGTCGCATGCAACCAAATACACGTGGTACAAAAACTCTTTATAAGAATAAATGATTAAGTTAAGATCATTAAGTTATGAATCATTAAGTTATCTATAGTTTAACCATTCAATAATGGGCCGCTGAATCGGCCGGCGCTGAAATGTCCTGGCGCTGGATCGGCGGCGCTGAAACGTCCCATTCCGTTTTAATTATCTCTAAAATCCGCCCTAAAATACTATCTACTGCCGCGTGGAAGACTTACTAATGTATAATCGAAGGAATCGGTGTCCACTACGTCGTGTTAGGTTGACCGACCAACAGTATTTAAGCGGAGTTTGCTAAAAGAACGTCCATGCTGGAAGTGCTTCGTCCGGTAGTGGAAATTCAATCTAAGGCCAGGTTTCTTCTAGCGTGCGGGGCTAAGACAGGAAGATTCGAGCACGACATACACTCAAATGCTACAACCTCGCATGTTGTAGTTTACACCGATGCGCTTGACTATGCGTTAGTGAGTTTTTCAGCACTCCGCTCTGCTCGGCACGACAGTAGAAACTCGGTTTAAGCGGGCCACTTTGATGTGACACTCATCCCTAACCCCGTGCTCTACCTAAGGGTACTACACGAACCAACGTATTCTCTATAGATTCCATAACAATTGAAATATTCCAATTCTAACTAATAATGTCCCTGTGATTATTAATAATAATAGCAAAAATATAATACAGTAGATCCACCGTCAGCTATCAGTTGTTATTATATTTACGCTCATGGAATGACTTTAGTTATTCCCCAGTATTCGCGAAGGACTAAGAAACAAAAAAATGGAGAAACTTTTGGGAGCAAAAACTGGGAAGAAGACCCAGACCTTGTTACTGACAACCAGCAAATTATTATTGTCAATCAGGTAGTTGCTCCGTTTTTTCACATATCATGAATTTAAAAATTGAAACAGAATAGACCAAACAGCAGGGTAGATGATCTAAAAATAACCAAAGTAATATGTACTGCTGTTGCTTGCCAATACTTGACAATAACTTAATCCTAATTATTCTAACCAATAGTAATTAAGTTAAAGATTTATATTCAAGATATTTATTTATATATCCCAACAATACCTAAAGCTATAACTTAACATTAATTCCAACCACTAAAGAATATAAAGTATTCATTTATAAATACGTACTACCCTACTAACTATCTAAATATCATGCCGTAATCTATTTAATTTTTTAGCAGCATTACAAAAAGATCTCCAGCATTCAACCTACTCATTAACTCTAATATGTGTTTGTTTCGCGTTGCAGACAATTTAGCGCCTTAGCTAATTGCCTAACTTCCGTACGCGACCGACACTCATATCAGTAAGTGGATATTTGAATAAAACATGTCCCGCTGTATCTACCCCACCGCATACAAAATGCGAATCATTAACCTTCCCAATTCTACATGAACATGATTTAAAATTACCGTGACCCGTTATTAATTCAACCCGCCTGATATGACAAATTAACCCTCATTTCCCTAAAACATGTAACAATACCTATAAGTTTCCTAGTCCACCTGCCATTTAAGCAAATATTCCACTAGGCACTCTGCAAATCATTATCAAGTTTGTTTCTAAACACTTTTATATTTATATTACTCTAGCCGAAATTGACCCATACCTAATTAGTCCCCCTTAGACACCGCTTCTTTCTCTAATTGATCTGCCCTCTCATTACCGATTGTACCTACATGAGCCCGAGTTGGAAAAAGTTTTACGCCTCTCCCCATTACAACGTATACAGCCTGCGAATAGAAATTTTTACAGTGCCTAACTCAATCTATTAGGCGTACACAGTTGTCGAATCGTAATCGTGCTGCTCCGCCCACCCTCCCGGTACAAGCCTCACATCCCCTCTGTGAGCCTCGTCGTTGTTGTCCTTTTCACTTCCACTTGCTATGCACTAGTCTCGTTCGTTTGCAACGGTATGGATAGGCGGCATCTATGCTTGATAAAATGTGTAGGTTTTAGTCTGCACTATAAAAAATTCTGTCAAGTCCCGCTATGTCAACCCTGCCATATTCACAATACGAATCATTAACCCTCCCAATTCTATATAATTATGATTTAAAATTACCGTGGCGCATTATTAATTTTACCGCCTGATACGACAAGTTAACCCTCACTTTCCTAAACCGCGTAACGTTACCCATAAACTTCCTAGTCCACCCCTCATTTAAAGTAATATCCCACTTGCTCCGTCAATCAATATCAAGTTTATCTCTAAACAGTTTTTTAACTGCGCTAGTCGAAATTAACCTATACCTAGTTATTCCACTATCCCTCCTAGACGCTGTTTCTAGTTGGTCTGCCCTCTCATTATCAATTCTATCTATGTGATCCCTAGTCCAAAAACTTTAATATCACAATTTCAAGAATTGTAATTAAAAATCGGACAAATATTGTTGCTATAATTTAAGTAAAATAAAATGGCTCACTACTTTCAAAAACGAAATTTATGACTACAAGATAATATTGTAAGAATTTTAGTTTACAACGTATTTCCGATGAGTTCGGATGGCAATTACTACAAAAAGTTGAAAATACTTTCAAAAAATATATCAATTTCAATATATTAAAACAGATTATTAAAAATAATTTATAAGAAGACTATAAATATGTACAATTTTTTCCACATTTTCTTCAACCGTCGTTAAAGTTCGTAGATGTTGGACGAACATTTTCGCTTTTTAAAGATTGATTTTTAATTAAATTTTATGCAAGAACATTTACTTGTTCTATGAGCGCGTAACTTCTACTCTTTGCTGTCGGTATCCTCACCATATACATACGCCGCCTAGCTGGGCATAAAGTGTGATTTTATTGTATATATTTTGGTCGATCATCAAATGGAACGTATGATGTAAAAATGTAATGTGAAAGTTTATCTACCCCTTGATATTCCAATAGTTGCTTTATGTATTTAAATGAAAGTTTCCATAGCCATTTCGTAAAATTTTTGCTCGTAAATGTGCAATTTACCGCTATATATCAAAACAGTAATATCGTTTCGAATATTGCGGTTAATTGCAGACAATAAAGGCATTTATTATTGCAAGCTGGTGTGAAGTTATATTTCCCCGCAGTCAACTAATAAGTTTCAGCATATAGTACAATATACGGTTATGGAAATTACCACCAACCATTTCTGGCGGAAAATTAGTAACATTTAAAATAATAGTCACGTCTGAAAGTGCTCTTATACATGCATATGTTATTTAAATGCCACAGAAATTAAAATTTCAACATAGCCAGCAAAGATTAACAGATTAATCGTGATCCATAATAATATTAGCTTTCTGCATAAGGTCATCTTTTGATCACACTTTTTTGTAGTAAATGTATCATTATGTAGAGGAGTGTTTTTTTTTTATGAAACAGTACATATTGTACATTCATTTCTGAAGGAATATTGCCTACAAAATTTGGAAATTAGAGCTTATAAATAAAAAACCAGTACGCAGTTTTTTATTATTTTATTGTTATTCCATTACTGGGCGAAATTGTAGTTTCGTGTTCTATATTGATAGCAGATATGTGCTTCTACATAAGGTATATGGTTACAAAACAATTTTTTTGTAATAGAGATTAATTAAACTATATGTTAAATGCTGCGCAATATCTACAACATTTTAGTTTAGGTCCAAGATAATTAGTTAGTGAAGTTCTTGTGAAGTGATTATTTGAATCCTGGTGGAAACAATGTGAACAAGCAAAATTAAAAGATACTATGAACTGACTAGAAATAGCATTGAAGAGAATGTTCGGAAAATACGGGTAAAAGTTTTAAAAAAAAATATGAACTTCGAAAATATAGAGATGGCCGTAGAAAACGTTAAAGTTACAACGAACGGTGGTGCAAGCTTGCTTGATTGCTGCAATTCACCATTGTGCCAGAGAAGTAGAAAAATAACCGAGCCAGGTAAAAGCGTCGCGATCTTCTCTGGCAGCCAGTCCACACTTAATGCCATTAGTTCCGTAAGTGTGGACTCTAAGCTGATTTGGGACGGCTTAAGCGCCCTCAATGAGGTGAGCACCTAAAGGGAATTAATATTGGCTTGGGTCCCTAACCACTCGGGCGTGAGAGGAAATGAGGCGGCGCACGAGCTGGCCAGGGCAGGTTCGTCAGGATCATTCCAAGGGGCTAGCCCTTCTTTCGGCACTACCAAATCGCATCAATGAATGGGTACATAATCAGTCCAGAAAGTGGTAGCAAACATCACCGGGACAGAGACAGGCAAAAGAGTTTTTAAAGGAACAGAAGCCTGAATTTATTATGGATCTACTGAATAACGATAGAAAGACTGTCAAAATGATAGTATGTAGATGTGCTGACTGGTCACTGTAGACTAAATAGGCATATTTACAATATATGCGTGGTAGATGACGCTACTTGCAGATTCTGCTAAGAGGAGGAAGGAACACCAGTCCATGTGCTGTGCTAATGTGACGGTCTGGTTTCTTGTAATGGGCGTGGAGAACCCCACAGCCACAAAGCCGCTCTCAAAGATGATAAGCCTTATTAAAAGGGCAAAAATAACGAGCTTCTAGGAAAAAGGGAATCACAAAGGAATTGCGGTGAAACAGGTCCGTAGGCCGCCCCAATCGTAATCTAATCTAATCTAGACGGCTTTGAGGTTTCATGATTTTAATTTTTGCTCTAAAATACAAATGCTCAGCTCCCACGTTTTCTTCTCCCATTGTCTTTGTTTTTGTTTCGTGACTTCGTCAGTACTCTATGAATTCGATTGTAGGTACCTATTCTAGATAAGGAAATATTTAATTTACTGAATATCCGTTTGTTAGTCAGTAATAACGTAGTGATGTAATATGCGTTTCTCATTCAATTAGCTAAAGTATTCCATACGATGACTGAATTTCAAAATAAAATCGTAGTAGGTATATCGTATGGTAGACTTCAAATTTTATATTTGGTTCTAAATGATATAATATTAAAATCCGATTTCATGTTTTGAATCTAAATTTGTAACTACATTATTTTTAATAGTTCTTATTATTAATTGAATTGAATATATAGAAATTAATTTTGTGATGTACCATTAATGCTAACTATATATGCATACAGCACTTCCGCAGCTCACTCTTTCAATGTTAACAAATGTAAGTTTATAAAATCTTAGAAAATTTATGATTTATTAAACATCTACCACTAACCAAAACTTATTAAAGAAACTAATCGGAGACCGGAGTGCTAAACGACCCAATACATTAGAGCACCTGAACGAAGTTAACGGAGTAATGACACGTCGTTATCCATGAATTCGCTTACAGATTAATGCGAACCAACTTAGAAAGGTAAACAGTTTCTAATAGCAGCAAATATACGTGAGCGTTGAAAATGACCGGTTTTCGGGGTTGTGTTGTATTTTACGTCTTCCCTCTTACGAAAAACGCGAACAACTATCTTCTTCCGCAGCTGTTCGCTCAGGAACTTACACGATTTGGCGGTTTTTAGGAAAAAATAGTAATTAAACGGGTCGTGAAGGACTCAACCAAATTACTACAATGTGATAAGCATAGTGAACTGGTCCCTAAAAGTAATTTTTGGAAGAAAAAGCTATGCCTAGGTAATCGCAAGTCATGAGAAAGTAATATAGAGGTATTCTATCTCTCCACTGTTCTTGCAATAATTAGGTAAATATACCCTAAGCAGACCTTTCTCTAAATTTTTGCTTCTTCATGACTATTCTGTCTAGGAAAAACGGGTTACCTCTTTGTTAGACATTGAATCATAGTAACACTGCGAAGGCTTTTACGGCCGGTGTAACTATAACTAACAGCTTCTTGCGGGTTTCGCCGTGTGTCAAAACTTTCGCTCGACGTTTTGCTGTTCATACTGACAGCTTTTCAGGATAACTGAACTGATTCTCCATGGTCCGACATTCTTCTTATATACGCCCCTGGTGCATTCAACCGTGTAGTTTCCGCTCCATTGCCCGTGACGGTTCGTAGTAGGCTCTTCCACGTGTTGCTAAGGTGGTACCCTTCTTCTCTGTTAACGGTTTTATTCTTCTCTATTTCTATGGCTTCCCTGATGAGTCTTTTCCCGTAGTTCTTGGTGGTAGTTATTACTTTTACATTCTTGAAATCCATTTTGTGTCCGGTGTCGTGCATGTGTTCTGCCACCGCTGATTGCTCGGTCCTTCTTAATCTTGCGTCCCTCTCGTGTTCTTTTATTCTTATGTCGATGGCTCTTCCTGTTTGTCCGACTGGTCCGGTCCTGGCATCTTGTTCCCCAATCTGCTCCAGTCGTTTTGCTTCTCCATTTGTTCCTGCCTTGTGAGGTGCTCTTACTTTGGAAGTGGAAGACTTCTTATGGAGCTCCTGTCCCAATTCCTGTTTATTAGCGGTGTCGTCCCGCTAATAAACGTCCTTCCTCCATGATTGATCCCACGAGTAGCTAGGGAAGAAAAGGTCCACCTCCACAGAGTCCCGCATGCAGAGGTAAGCCTAAATACAATGGGGTGCGCCAGATGCCCCAAGGTTGGACTAGTAGACTGGTCTTCTATTCAGCCACGCATCCCATCAGCCTAGTCCGCCACCTTACGACTTAGGTTTTTATTGAGGTTATCTCCTCTCGGTCCGTGCAGTTAAGCCAAGACCCCCTATCCCTTTCGGGACCGGGTTCAACAGTTGGACTTTTAGTAGCCGAAAGCAACAACTGACATCGTTGTAGAACTCTGTGCAAGCCCTTAACCACGACACGACAGCTCGAGCGAGGGGGGACTGGTTCACGGCAACGGTCTTCATTCACCCTGCTCCGGTTTTAAGCAGAGAGGACGAACTTATAGCCGCCACTAATCATCTCTAATCATTACTAGGGTATTCGTTTAGAACAGTTGTTTACTTTTTCGTGTAATTTCACACTAGTTCACACTGATCTAATTAGACGCGTGCAATCTCAAGCAACGTCCACGAGAACTAGGTTCTTTCATTCATTCTTTTTACAAAATTTTCCATGTTGTTCAAGATCTCTATTTAGTACACATCTTGATACTATAGATATTAGCCAAAAAAACCTCGTCAAAAAATCGCTCTAACTAACTTAGACAGATAATAAAAATATCAGCCCATTGATCGAAAATATCCGGGTAAATAACCCTTCTACCATTGCTGAACATTTTAATACTTTTTTTTATCACCAAGCCGCAACAAATAGCCGAGATTCCTAAAACACATCTGAATGCATTAAACATAAATGCTGCCGTATCAAATAGTATGTATATTGTACCCTGTTGTGAAAACGAGCTTCTAACTATTATATTTCAATTACAGAATAAATATAGCGCTGGTCCTGATGATGTATTCATTACTCTTCTGAAACAAATTGCCCCGTTCATTATTAAACCTTACTTCCTTTTATAAAATAGAATCTCCCTTGGAAGTAACTAATTACCGGCCAATTTCTCTGAATTCTTCTTTTTCAAAAATATTCGAGTACGCCATGTTAAGTCGCCTACAAAACCAAAGTAACATAAAGTAATAACAGATCACCAATACGGTTTCAGGAAATGTCTCTCCACAATGTCTGCCGTTCATTCCTTCATTAATGACATTGTTTGCGGCTTGGACAGGGAAGAACATCTTTTGGGAGTCTTCTGCGACTTGACGCGAGCATTCGATTGCGTGGGCCACAATATATTAACAGAAAAATTAGAAAATTATGGTATTCGTGGGATTGCAGCCAGTTGGTTCAAATGCTATCTTGCTAATCGCGTGCAATATGTGAATGTCAAACATATGCCCATTGACAGTACAATTAGAAACTTTCCTTCCCCATTGTCGCCTGTAGACATCGGAGTTTCTCAGGGTTTTATATTAGGCCCAATTCTTTTTATCATATTTATAAACGATTGTAGATCTTATTCATTGTTCACTACACATCTATGCGGATGATGCGTCTGCAATAATATCAGGAATATAAACAAAACAAATTACATGGTTTACACAGACCAACTTCAAAGCGGTAATGGATTTGTAGGTAAGGGGTGAGCTGTCGTCATGATAACGTAGATGCTGGTCTATTAGCATAAGCAAGTATATGTTTGCAGAACAAATTGCTGGCAGCTAATTGCCACGTTCAAAGGTCTTTCTACCTTATACGGCATTTTTATAGCACAAAAAAAAAAAAATTGAATTTTATTAATATTTATGAGAAGCTGGAGGTGGTTTTCAAACTTGTAAGTGGATAGGTGCTTACATCTAGAATAGAATTAGTTATACACCCGAAATTAAACTCACTAAATGTGTTTATGCATCTAATGAATCTCGAAGAGTTCGTGGTAATTTTTACTTATATGGATATATTCTAATTTACATATTTATTACCATGCAGACTACATTACACAACATTTATTAAACTTGATTGCAATTCTTAATATGCTAATTTACGCAACTTCACTACATTGCACTAATGAAATTGTAAAATCGGTTGCAATATCATGAAATCCAAATGTAACTCTTCATGATAGTTACGTACTTTGCACAATTTACATACAACATAGAAAATGAATTCATATGTGATTCATCTATGATCACTGGAAGCTGTACGCGTTAACGGTATTATACCGGCTATAGGATATATGTGTGTAGATGGTTAAAAATTCATGGAATATTTTTGGAGCAGGTGATGCTATAATTGTGATTCAAAATCTTAGTCAGATTTGTATGATTATCCATTAACCCGTGTGAATTATGTAAAACGAGCTATAGATTTTGCAACATCGAACTCAATCAGTATTGCAGGAGCAATGAGCAATTTATGTAATTCAACCGCAATGAGATGTTACGGTTTCATCTTTAATACGTAAAATAACTGCGTGGATGATGGAACGATTGGCATGTTTGCTTTCCTTCGAATGACCAGATTTAAATCTTGGCGGAAACGGTTTGGTTTTTAGTTATGGATAAAAATCGGAATATGTCCTTTTCCCGGTTAAGAAGTAAAATCAGTGGTTTTGAAATATAGGAGTTGTATGCTGGTGCACCATGATACCTACATAATGTCTAAAATGTAGTAGAGCATTGTTCAACATTCCTCCGATTTTACATATGTAATTGCGCTAGAAATGTTAGATTAAATTTAAAATATTCTGAGCTATTCGTCCAGTGCTGCAAGTAGTGCTGAATAATATTCAATGCCTTTTTTCTTTTAAAAGAATTGTAGATGTTTCCCTAGGTCTACCAAGGTTGCGATAAGCAAGGTCAAATATGTCAGTCAAGACGTCACTCATTTAATATTCGAAATATATTGCGAGATTAGTGAGGCCTATGAGTATTATATTTCGTATTCCTGTTTTGTCATATCCACATTTCCGTTGGAAAAACCAAATACACATCAACATTTTATCGAATGTTTAGGCACATTAATTTCATAAAAGTTTCAGCTACATCACAGCTGATGAATGCATTAGTAATGTTGTGAAACATCATAAGTTCTGTTATCAATCTGCGCTTTTCCAGTAGCATCAAATTGCAAGAGTAAAAATTATTCGTGTAGAATTGAAATGCCGAAGGTTGCTCTTTGAACTTAATAATGATTGAATCTCATCTTTATGGGCTCCAATATATATTGTTGTGTTTCATTCACATTTGTTCGAAAGTTTTACTTATTTAGTTTGTGTTGATGTTTTCCTATATCTTTTATTAATTTTATTTCATTTATTTTTCTTGTAACAGTTTAAATCGTTACAATTTTGAATTATATTTTTTTAAATAAGTTACGGAAAAATCAAGTTATGGGTAAAAATTTATGTATCTATGGAAAAAAAGAGATTATTGATTGATATTCAGGTATTCCTTTAAATTGATTCAGTATTATTTGCCAAATTGTGTATGTTTTGTTTTTTTAATTTATGTATAGGTAAATTAGCTGTCCGTAGGGATTGTTATAGGTAATTTGTAAAAGGTGTTTTTGTAAGCCAATTTGATTTTTTTTTATACTTTTGAAATATAGTTCAAGCTAATATTTCTATTTCAATTTTTGAAAAATTGATACACTTTCGAACAAATGTGAATGAAACACAACAATATATATAGCACAAATATTGCAGGTACTACATAACTTAGCAGTAAGTTGTATAGATAATGCATGAGCATTATAAATAGATATCATGCTCGTAATATTACTAAGCTCATGAGTCAGTTTGAATATAAATCGCAACATTTTGTATTCCATATGCAAATCAAAAATTGGCTTGTTGACAAATACCACGCTCGGATACTTAACGGGCGCCACACCAGTTATTTCGTAACCTGAAAACCTGTTGAAAACCTCGTAGACATAATCAATCCTATTTTTATTTCAGGTAAGTAATTTGAATGTTTACTGTATATTATAAAAAGTGCAATTTATGTCAATTGATTGAATTACAATTAAGGTCATATTCTCGCAGTATATACTTGTCGATAGACCACATTGCTGCAGAAATCCTTAAGTTATTCACGCATAATAAGAAAATGGTTCTGTAAAATATTTAACTATGTTATTTATATAAATTAAAGGTGATAACCTGTATGAAATCGTTGTTCAGAAAGTTCATAGCTGTTTTCAGTTGTTTATGTCTAGGCATGGCAAGTGTGCCTTCAGTAAATAAAAAATATTTCCTTCGAGTTCAATATTATTAATATTGGTCAGGGACAGGTGTGAATGAAGTATGCTTTCCTGGGAAATTTCTGGCGTCGTAATGCGGGTACGACTAATCGTTTCACCAATTTTTACTGCAAACTGTGGATCCTGGAGGTAATATTGGAACCATTACCACGTTAATCCAGGTATGCCATATTCCGAAGCTAATTAAGCAATGTCCCATGGTCAAGCAGTCAACTGCTTTGGAGTAATCAACAAACAAACACATACAATGTGTAGCGCGACATTCAGTTCTACATTTACCAAATTTACAAATCCATCCAGAAGGTCGCCAGTATTCTTATTTTACTGAAAACCAAATTATCTGCGGTTTAGTATACGGAATTTAGTCAAGTAGTCTACAAAGCAATTCGCGATATGCTTCCCAATAATATTCCCATGGATAGCAAACTTGAAATAGGATAATAGTTGACATATTAGGTTTATTGCCTCTATTTTATATATTGGCCTGATCAGTGAGATTTTCTGATCCTCTGGTAGCACTTCGGATTCCAATTTGCTTCAAATCAATATTGTCAATTGTATTTTATCAGGTGTAACATGTGTCGCTACCGTAGATTGTCTTTGTATGTTAACATGCATATTCCAAGTTCTCTTTTGTTACACTGATGTAGTACTCCTTCCACTATGTCATTGAAACAGCGACGAACTCACTATCTCATATTCCGATTCTTCCTTCGTCAAAGAACTTCGTTAATTTTCCTTCACGTTTATTTCATGTTACTTTCTCTTTTAAATACTTTATTTTTCTTCCAGGTAATCTAACTAATCCGTTCTATCATCCCCATTTTTAACTGTCTCATATCACGACCATCATCAATCAATCAACGCATGGTACTCTTTTTTATTGATACTGCTTCGCATATATAATGGCTGAATTGGTTTATATCGTTCAAATTATTAAAGATTTGCCCATTGAACTTTTCTTCCAATATGGCCAATGTTGGCCAAACAGTTTTTTGATTTCTGTTTTTTTTTGTATGAGTTACGGCTATCTAGACACGAACCCTAAAGTTGCTGATCTTTGATATGTTCGCGTGTTACATTTTTAATAATACAATAGAAGCAGGAGATAATAAATAATAACATAACATACTGCTGTGTACTGACTGAATTGATAAAATGCAAAAAGATTATTAAAAATGAAAAATGAAATTTAAATTAGTTAACTCAACGGATAAAATCTTTAAGGGGCGCGAAAGAACAATTAATCTCGCGAATTAAAACTTGAATCTAACCACGAAAAGTAAATTGTGAGTGAAAGAAATATGACTTTCTTAATTACCCCCAAAAAGTGAAAAGGTTTAATTTAGAATAAAACAACAGAATTTTTTATCCAAAGACGTTAAATAACAATCAAAATTTATTATAAAAATAAAGAGAAAAAAAAGTTAATTACAAATTTGCAGAAACAAAAACCGTGAACAGAGGAGCCTAAATCTAAAAACTGCACGTGATTATAAATTGCGATAGGACAATGCTATTTCCTATACAAAGCAAAAGATTAATTTGCTCAGGAAGATAATCGTAATTCTTACAATTTCAAACCACGTGGTTTCAAAGTAAAACAAACTAAATTAAACGTGGACAATTACTAGTAATTAACAAAAGAAAAATCTAAAGGTGATTAATAATTTAAAACGAAACAGCAAACTTGAAAATCAAAAATTAACTCTTTAAAATTGTAATGAGAGAATTGCAACTTAAAACATATCTTCCTGCACAGAAATAATAAATGATCTTACCTATAATGTGCACACATAAATATAATAACAATTATTATAACGCGAACTCCTTGATGGGCAGAATAAAATTCAAATAACGCAAAACAAGTTACGAAATAAAAATGAAATACAAAAACGCTGCAAAGAATTTAAAAAATACAAGTACTCACGCTAGCGTCTACCAAGGAACTGCTTGATAAATTCTACCGCTGCGTACAACGCAGTCGTACAATTCACCGACAAAATCAAATAGAATAGGCGTTGACTCAAACTAGCGAACGCTAGACATTGAATTGAATTAATTTAAAAAAACCAAACACTTAATTAAATAAATTATACAATTAACTCTTTAACTAAAATTTATACAAAAATAAACATTATTGTGGAAATTTCTCGATACAATGATTCAGCAGTTTTAAACAAATCAAAAATGCAACACAAAATACACTCGCGGTAAATAGGTTGCCACAGCAATACGTAAGAAAAATGCCTGGAGAGGTATTTAAAATGAAAACATTGCATATTGCAACAATAGCTAATAAGTTGTATTGCGAAATTGGTCTCAGAAGTTTTCAAAAACGGATTAATAAAATTTTAATAACTTTCATTAGAAAAGTTATAACGACCTGCAATCGCCGATTTCATTGTAGCTTATATATGAGATATTACTTCGCTTCAACTTGGAAAGTTTCGATGGCACGCAGTTCCTTCGCTTCCATGACAATTTGAGAAATTCTATATCTCTAACGGAACAGCATATTGCCTAATTAACGTCTTATTCTGGCTACCCCATATCGAGACAAAACGTTTTACTTTTTAATTGTGAAATAAAACTTGATACAGCGACGGTGATTATTACAGAACCTCGTAACTTACAAGATTATGCGTAGTTTATGCAATAGCCGCAACATGTTCAGTTTTTATCGCGGTCGTAAATAAATTACATGCTTTATAACATCGAACATGGTAAAAATGATAATAATATCCTTAGCCACTCGAATCTACATCAGGGTAGACATGATATTTTTCACACCAGTGACCGATCGAATTTTTTTTTGAAACAGACAAGCCAGCTAGGCCATTTTATAAAAGTAATTTTATTTGACATATTCGTTAATAGCTTTCATTCAATGTAGACTATGACATGCATATAAGTAAATATTTTACATTTATTGTTTCCACCTCTGACTTTTTCAATTCATTCAAATCTTGTTTTCCGTGCCTGGATTATTACGATTATCCTTTTAAAAATATCAAAAGCAAGGCAACTTATTTGAATATCTGCAAGTTTTACTGAGACTGTTTTCAGCGTTATCAATCTTTAAAATTCAAGAGTTGTTAGGGTTATCTGTTACTTTTCGGGCACTTATATTACGTTGGTACATAACTATCTATTATTGATGTTCGCGCGCGTGTGAAATACGTATTTTTCTAAATAGCAAATACAGAACCGATAAAATGGTATCAAGAGGCTCATGGTTTGTTGTAGGAATCACCATCACTACCAAGAATAATGAAAGAGGAATAACATTAGGAATGAACTTGAGCTTCTGTTTACCCGGCGTCTTCAGCACTCCTCCAAGGGTATAAACCCACTTTCATCGCTATCGCACACAGCTTTAAGTGCAATCACCCACAGTCGATGATTGTATATAAAGCTTAAGATGGTGATTCTTACGATAGACTATGAGCCTCTCCTGACAGCATTTTATCAGTTTATTGTATTTAGGCATTTTCCTTTGATGTTTAAATTACATCATGGCAAGCCGTTCATAGAATCACGATCTGGTTCTCGTTTATACGAGCACATCTAGCGGGAATTGCAGTCCACGAACTGCCCGAGTAGATCAATGACTACATTGCTAGCTTTATGCTGTGATGGCTTGCGGGTGAGAGTTTGGCGTGTGGCACCTAGGAAGCGCACAAACAATAAGTCTCTCTCGCGCAGTGGGTATTGTACGTAAAGGTTGATATGCAATACCGATGAAACTAGGTGAGGGACGCTGATGATGGCTGGTAGGTAGAAACTAGAGTTTGTTTCTAGTGTTATTCCCCTTCCTTGCTACAATGGTGATTCCTAAAATAAACCATGAGTTCCGCTTGATGGCAATTTACAGGTTCATTGTGTTTAGACATTTGTCTAGGATGTTTCAACAAATACAGATTCGGTTAGTTTAGATCTCCTATTCTTTTGAAAAAACAATAGCACCTCAGTAAAATTCCGGTAGGTATTAAAGAACTAGCGGTACTAATTTAGAAAATAGAAAAGCACTCTGAAGAAAAGGTTGGAAGTAAAATTACTCGAATTTTTGAGATGCAAATAATAAAAATATTAAAAGGCGAGTAATATATGCATATATAACTAAAATCGTTATATAAAACAAAATAATGCACTATACAAGCAATTATAGCATAACACTCCCCAATGTTAGCAAAACTGTAAATAACTAACCACGTATATATCTATTTTTAAATCACCACAAACAACCCTTTTGCAGTACTGCAAGAATTATTACATCATTAAATGCAATTTGTGAATACTACTTACAAGAGGGGATGGCTTTAATAACGGTAGTATAATTTTAATTCAAGTCTAAATAACCAAATAGTAATTTTCAGAACAAACGGAATTGCTGCGAACGGTTTAATAGAACCGAAATTACCAAGACGGAGCAAAATGAGGAGAAAATCAATATGCGGTATCCTAGAGAAATGTGCGGTGCACAATGATCGTTGTGCTCTCTAGGAAGAGTATTTATGCCTATTGGCTGTTCCTTCTTATTTTTACTTACTATTTAACTTACGCATTCCCTTAATCACACATAATTGTTCATTTACAAACAGCTGCTCTTGCGCATAAAGAGGGAACTATCATGTACATTGCACCAAATAGCGGCGTAGGTAACCATTCTGGACATACATATTTTTTTTATTAATACAACAATTTTTATCTTTACGTGCAGTATTCGAAATATTTCACTCGCATCCTTTCTTTCCAATGCCATGCACCACTATGTGCTAGAATAAATATTATTTCTAAATTTTAAGTCATTCGTCAAGGGAATTTTTAATAAGGTAAAGTCAGGTAAGTATGTAACTAGGCAAGTGTGTAGTTTGGCTACATTTATTTTCAAAATTAAAATATGGACGTTCCCTGTTATATTACTAATGTACTAAACTTTATACTAGTTTTACAAAGAAAAATTCACATCTCCTAATGTGTAATAACGTAGATATCTTGTAAATTTATCATACCTTATTAAAAAGGCATCAGTATAGTATTACACTCTTGGCCGAACTAAAGATAATGTTATTAATATATAAAATGCGGAACGGTTACACACTTGCCCCATTTTGCTGGGTAAGTGTGTAGTATTGACAGTGTTTAAAAATTATTTTTTTTCTAGTAAACCGTTGATAATTATAAAAGGCGTATCTATTGAAGGCTTACAACTGGGCATATATTACGTAGTTCTATGTGTAAAATTTATCAAAATGTCTTATTATGTGAACAGTGTTACATTTTCTTCACACTACGCAATTTTTACTACACATTTACCTGACTTTACCTTACTCCATTTAACTGCTACTGTAGTGGCCGAATGCCTCAAGGAGTTTCGACTAGTGCGAGAGATCACGGATTCAAGTCTCGCTTTGATCAATTGCGGTAACCGTTTTTTTCGATGATCGTAATGATTACTAGCTGATTAGCAACAAATTGCTTAGCCTTTATATACATCGAAAAAAAAACTATAGCAAAGCAAAATCTAAAATTCCGTATTTTTAAGTCTCTATATATGAGTCAATAGGAAAAAGGACCTATTTCATCACTACATGCGAAGATTATTTATTGACATTTTATCTAATTCTGCTACAAACTTTAAACAGCACTGAGATGGCCAGATTTTAGTTTGCGTTTGATGTCAAGGTAATTTGAAATATGTGGTCATGCGTATGTAAAATGTTATGAGTGATAAAATGTAGATATTTAACGCAGTGATAAAATAAATTATTTGCTGTCCATATTTTTAGTATCACTTGAGTTAATAATAGAATTAGAGGAACAAATTTTCTATTGCTTTCCAAAGCAGAAATTTAAAACTGTAATTATCTAACAAAATCTTTAAGCCAAATACACATTAGATAAGTACTTTACACTTCAAGTATAATTTGACTTCTTATTTAGCTAGCATAGATAATATGTCCGATTGTTGTAATTGGAACAACTCCGGCACCTCTTCCTAGGAGAAGAGCCTAGGCTATTTCAGTTCTTTGAACGAGGAAGTGATGTGAATCTCTTATGAAGTATGTCTTCAAAGTATATTGAATAGTTCTTTACCTTTAAATCAACATTGCGTCCACTACTTTCAAACAGCCCGAACTCACTGAAAAAAAATTAACTTAAACGTAACTTCACATAAACTTCAAACTAAAGAAATCGTTCTGTGATCTCCCCTTGGATAACGTACTAACGTTCCTAACAACTCTACAATAGAATATTTCCGCACTAATGCGTGATATGCTTTCGATCTGTCTGTAAACTGGTATAAAGGTCTGGGACTTCTTCCCAGATTCTGCCCCCAGAGTAAGGTTTCTGCCATGGTTTTCCCTTACTCTTTGGCAAATGCTGGGAGATAACTAAAGTCGTTCCATGGACACAAATACAATAACAACTGATAGCTGACCGATCACGCACACTTATGTAAACTAATCATAATTTTTGGTTGTTGTATGTAAGCGCGTCATATAAAGTAGTGTTCACATAATTGCGAGGCTACTATATTATATTTATATTAATAACAATCAGAGGGAAATTATTTAATTAGAGTAGGAACATTTCAATTGTTATGGAATCTATATAGTGCTAGAATAGGTAGCCCCGTGTAGTACCTTGTGGTGGTGGAGTACGGAGTTAGGATGATTTGTAATTATTTAGCTTTTCACAGGTAAAGGATGAACTAGTATAGTATAGTATCACCTAAGGTGTGCCAGTTTGGTACCCTTACACCTTAATTTCATTGTTGAGAAGGTAGATAGTTAAGAATAAATGAATGATTGGTCCAATGTATATGTCTGTTGATATTTCCAAAATTCTGTATGAAATGATTGTTTCAAGTAACTTAGTGAACAATAAACGTGGCTAGACCTAGTCGTTTTTTTTCCCCAATTATTCAATATTTAACTGATAACTGCCAGGTTTAGTAACATCACGCATTAAGAAACTGAATAAGAACTGCCCTAAATTTTAGTCAGAAAATTTGTTTTATCTTACGTAACTACTATTTCGTACAAAAAGGTTTTGGTTATGAAATTGTCCTACAGCATTATCTTTTCTTAAATAATAATAATACAATAAACACATGGATCATATGCCTTGGCATATGCATCGGTATACGTAGCCAAATTTTATTTAAATTTATTTTTGTATGTTTGATTTCCATAACTGGCACCCCAAACCGGTTACCGAGATTTGAAGAAAAGTCCATTTGCATAAATTATTTCTTATCACGATCATATATGTTTGCAGATATTCCACCTCCTTGTATTAAGGTTAATGTCGCGGTTGAAGTTATCCCAGTATATTTGAGAACGTTCCCCCGATTTTGTAATAAATTACTTTTCGCAATAACGTAGTACCTTGTGTTCGTGACACTCTTAACACGACTAGACGGGTAACAAGCAATATAGTATTCGTTTATAAATCACTTCGGTGGACAAAGGAATTTCACCTAATTTGCTTAAACAAAACCAACAGCGAGGGCCTGTAATCCTATTGTTATTGACGCTATTTAATTTTATATTTTACAATCTTATAGTAGGGTACGATAGGTAATAAATATGGATAAATGTAAGTTTTTAATAGATTGTAGTAGCCACTTTTTATGCTTGATAGTTATTGTAGCGCTGTGTAATGGGACGCCTAGTACACTTTTTATTTAAAATTTTCATTTCTCATTTATTTCATTCATAAAAGAAAATTGATTTTGTTTTATTTAGGTGAACATATATAAAATATGTAGAATCTGTAAATTATTTTAGTTTTTAGTCTCTCTCTCTCTCTCTCTCTCTGTGTGTGTGTGTGCGGTGAAGTAAGTTTTTTCAAAAGTAAAATGATCAATTGAACAAATTTTGTGCGGTCACGAGGGCAGCGCAATGTCCCTGATTGGAGGAGCACGAGAAAAAAAATAAGAGCCGACTGCACTTACGCAGCGAGGAAGGAGTCGGTTCCCAACAGCCCAGCGGAGCGTACGTGCTATTGTACTAAGATGTTACCACAAGGAGCCGCCATTAAGCGCAAGTGGAATAAATATTCACATATTTGTAAAAGTGAATCGCATAGAGGGTTAACCCGTTCCTTTTATTGCATACAGTGCTTGTGAATAAACCGCCAAAGGGAGAAATTTCGCCATCGTAGTTAATTGCGCAATAATAGCAAGTGAGCTGAGTTGTGCCGTATGCAGGGAGTTCCACGTATTTACCTAGAGAGCTGAATACCGTCCCTACAGGGACAAAGGACCAAGCCACCTCGGGCTGGTCTACGGACTAAGCCGCTGTGTGTGCTGAAATCCCACCAACCACACAAAGCCGAGGACCACAAAAAATCGCATATTTTTTTTATTTAAGAGTTTGTAAAATCAGAAATAATAATTTTGCTTGTTTTTACACTAAGTTTAATAATTTTAGTTATTAATATTCAAGGGGCCCCATTATATTTTTACCACGAAGTCACTTTTTGTTTACGTTGTAATTTTTACTGTAAAGGTGTAGTCAATTTCTTGTTCTTTCTGTTTAGTATACGGGGTTGGATTATATTTTAAATACTCAGAGAACCGCACAACCTGAGAGGGATTAATTTGATCGATAAAAGAATTTCATGCCAGCTTATTATTTAATTCAATTAGTCAATATATATTATTATTTATAAGTCTAAACCCTAACTGATGTAAGGCGCCCAACTTGAGATTATATTTGGAAATAAATTAGAATCATTACAATCTAGTACCAACGCGGGGCTCGATTTTAAAAGTTCCATTTCAGCTGCAAATATAATAACAACATTCGAATTGAAACATAAATTCGTACATTCTTCTTTTGATTTACCTAATAGGTAGAACAAAAGACCCACAAAGGATGTTTTAGCTATGAACTTCATTCTGAAGCCTCTCATAGTTTTTTGCTGTTAATAAGTATTGTTCCTAAATATTCTTCAGTGAACACATCATCTAATAGCAACTAAAATAGGTTATTTGGCTCTTTAATTTTCTTGATAGTAGCGCCTTGTTATTCTCATTAAAACTTCCTTAGAGATTAAATAAAGACATACGTTTAATCCATTATACATTTGTTGGATTTCAGGTTGAAACCGTTTCATTGAAAAATCATCAAATTTTGTCTTCACTCACGTGGGTCATCTCACAGGTATTGCTGTTGTGCGCCTGAACTAAAGAACTAAACACGGGGATGGGTTAATATACGGTTTTTTTTTCTTGGTGGGAGCCACATGAGATGGAGTCTCTAGAAACACTAATTTTGGTTTTTATGATTCTTCCAGATGATATTCATTACTATAATTTTGACGTTGCCACGCTGGAACTTCCATTAGGTCTCTTCTTTCCTAAAATCTTTTTTTTTAGCCTCGATACTATTCTTATTACCATTAGTAGTTTTGGTGTACATCTACTACTTTGGGTTTGTTTTTTTTTCTCTCTTTCCTGAATTTGGATAACTGTAACTCCAGATTCTAGATAGTCACCTAGGTTGCTTTTTTGCGCGCCAAATAAAACCTGTTTTTTAACGAGGTTGGTGCTACCCCCTCCCTCTTTCTTCTCATCATATTTGTTTGAGAAATGCATACCGGGAATTTTACATAAGGATAGTAGTTACAATTCCGTGGTATGTGGTAAAGGGTGGTTACAGCTCAGAGCAGCATGGCGGTTACGTATGGGTTGTTTGAAGAGAAGGAAACTTGCAGATGTGTAGGAAGTATCTGGAGTCACGGTTAAAATTATTAGGATGTTTATGGGTTTCAATGGATTCCAGTTTTTACACTTATGGTAATGAGGATTTTAGAATACGATCTAAATGGATTGAATTGAATTTCGTAGCCGATCTCCATTCTATGCTCAGCAAGTGTAGACCAAGTCTATAATTCTCATTTTCTGCAGCACCAGTACCTACCGAATGCTTTATTTTTCCAATATAAACAGTACGGGATGGGCATGGAATTCGGTAAACACCAGAAGCTTTGAGAGAATTTTGTTCTTTGATAGGAAACTAGTTTTACAGTTTCGACTTAGGTTCCAAAACGATTTTGGTGGTGCCTTTTTGACAGGAATTTTTTCAATACGTTAATAAGGGGTGGTTTTATGTTGCGGATACACGAATCTAAGATGTAGGTAGCGGTTTATAGTACGCAGGATATGATATCTAGAACAATTACTTTGGTTGAAGTTCAGGTCAGATTACGAAAGCATCGTCTACGTATCTAAACTAGCATTTAAGTTTCTGCTAATAGTATGTTAGGATTTATTACTCAACTGCTTCCGTAAAAATGTTGCCAACAACAGGAGGGAAAGAGAAATCAAGGGAAGGCAAGGGTTCCAGCAAATGCATAAATAAGTAAAAGGGATTTTTAAAGGAAGTTAGGTATGGGTATTGGCAAGTCATAAGAAGATATAGTAAGTACAAGTATTTTACTCTGTAACTCCCCACTGTCAATAATTAGAAAAATGTGCCGATTGTATGCTATTTAATTCTCTACTAGTGAAGATATTAAGTGAATATCTTTATTAGTAAAGATTTCTTGATGAGTATCGGATGCAGTCTCATATCTTAGACGCTTTCGATTACCAGTTTATCGCTATACCCATTTTTGAAGTCTCTCCCCTCTCGGAAACCGGAGGAGTTTAATAATAGTTTTTTTTTTTTATTTTCCAAGTTTGAACTACAGTTCCTTAATTATCCTTACAGTCACGTTATTACAACAACTTATTCCCTTATTTGATTATATTTTATTTTACCTACTTTCATAAGCGCTGTCGAGGAAACACACATCATCTTATTTGTTATTAGCCGGAACATTCTTTGTGATTCTTAGTGTTATTATGAATTCTGGCGGAAGCATAACGTAGATAGTGTACTACACGATATACTCTGTCACAGATAATCATGGACACGATGTTTCAATTTCGTACATCTTTTGGATTCCTAACATTTCCTAGCATCTAGATACTGGTCTTACGCCACGGTAAAATTATTATTAGTGCGGTGCACACAGAACAGAAAGTAATTCATCAGCGGCACCTCTATCAAAATATCAGGTGATGTGAATATCATATCTTATCTTGCGAAAGTAGTAGGCTAGGTTTTAACTGAGGATTAATGTTTTCGCGTCAAAACAAAAAAATAGAAAACGATGCCAAAACAGCAACATAGAGAAAAAGTGAGAATTAAGCAAACGCCTTTTGCTCTATTAAGTACAAGTGTGTGCATAATCCCACTCAGTAAGTATGGAATGTTATTCATAATGGGCCCTAGAAGCTGTAGTTTTTTCATTGAATATACCAAGAAAATGATTGATTTTTACAAATAAAACTGTCATAGACAAACTTTATTTTTTTTTAAAGCGAATAGCACAAAAGTACAATTTCTAGAAGATAATAAATAGTTATCTCAGCTTGTTGGGTTCCAAAAGCTATAGAACGATGGTCAAAAATTTGCAAGTAGATGAATTTCTCTCTTGCTTCAAATTCATTTTGAAGAAGGATCTTTTTCACACGAAGTCGTCTTCCGCGCACATTACGTCCATGAAGAGAATGGTCAAACGTGTCTGCCTACACGGGCCGCACTCGCGTTGCTCTAAGCAGAATGTTTAGCCATAGTATATCTTCAAGCAGTGTTGGGCAAGTTGGGGAAGCGATGAAATTTCTACATCGATTAGACACACTCGTGTTTTGTCGGCTCAGAGAAAAAAACGCTGCGTAAACACTCCTTCCACATCGCCCCTACCTCAACGACACTCATACTCGGACTACACCCTCCGCGCAACACTATCTTCAAGGCAGGAAAATCACTCTCGCCGATTCGTGTGCCCAATGTTTAGTATCAGTGTTAGCCGAGTCTGGATGCGAGATAGTACAATTCCCCGTTAACGTTTTACGCATTGTAAATGTAATACAATGTCGGGCGTAGAAAATCCCAGAAAACGACCATTGTTTCATAATGTAGAAAAGTATATCGGTGAATTCCAGGTTTTACATTATGGTAGTGCCGAAATAGTTTGTACAGTGTGCGATAAACAGTTATTGTGCTGGCTTAAATTGGACTACAAATTAGTTCTAGTGCATCTGATCCGTTATCTACCCATAAAGATTATTTTAATTATACATGTGTTACATCCGTAGATGTTGAACAGTCTTTTTTAAAATATATGTTTTATCATAGCGACGAAGGCGGTTTAGTGAGAAAAATCTTGAAACACTTAATCCTACAAACTTTTCGGCAATCCTATACCATTTTTGCTACTTAAATGAAGTAAGGGGCTTATATACATATAATATTTATAAATATTATATAATATATAAATAAATAATTTTGTTCTTTCTCGACACTGTATTGTATACTTGTGTTAAACGTTAATGTCACATATATGACACTTAGTACTGACCTGGCGCGCAGACGAAAGTTGACCACTCTATCCATGAATCAAAGTATGTAAGTATAAAGTGGGGAAGAATGATGAATGTAACCTCGTAAAAGCCGAAAACTGGATTGCCGATCCCAATCACTTCAATGTTGATGTTATGCGTGTGTATTTTATAATATAGGCGCGCGCACTACCTTTGAAAACTTCATCCGTAAAATCCATCCACGGAAAAGGAAATACCCATCAGTCGTGCAGATAAAGAAAATAAATAAAATAAAGATATGTGTGTATCACTTTAGAAGGGTTCAATTAAAAATGGCAAAACAGATTGCCTATAGTATCCGATTGAATCATGACGTTAATAATTATTGTTGGATATGAATACATACTATGAAAAATTAATGTTTACCTCTTCCTCCACAATATTTGTTACTCAAGTCATTGCCTCTCATTCGGAATACGAAAACGACCTCTTCACCCCGTAACAGTTCCTGTTTCCTGATGCCATGTTATAGAGGCCATTTATGGTTTGCTGTCTGTTAAGTTTCCACACAAATGTAACGGTGCGGCACGGGGGCAACCTGGCATTACATTTGCTTGCTATTGCTAATTATTGTTACAATAATATGTAATTATTTACTATGGCAACGCCCTCTGTTTATTTTGCCGTTGATCGGATGCTACAGAAGACGAGAGCGTCTTATGGAGCGCTTTTCGTTTGCGACACATTCTGAAATAAAATCAATAAATTAATTTTAATAATATTAAAAAGCTTTCTTCTCCTCAAACTTGGTCAAGGATAGCAATCTGTGATTTGAAAGCAAAATTCGCTAATCTCTCTATTCCAGACATATTTTAGCATAGAATTTCTAATTAAAAGGAATATGCCAGGAGGGTGAATATGCCTAATTTGATGTTAAAAATCAATGGGGCAGTCTAAGTATAAATATTTACAAATGTGTTCAAATTGAATACAAAGCTGTAGACTCAATGGTTTAACGAAGATGTCCTAGTCCTCGCTATTGACTTAGTTGGTACCATTTAAATCCTAAAGTGGAATATATTGTAAAATTTTGATATCTCAATTACACAAATTTTGTAATAGAACTAGCCAGAGAGTTCATGAGACCAATTATTACAAGCATGAGGTTAAGGTGGCAACTAGATATTGCAGAAAATAATTAATATTCACTGGTAACTATTAATGTACAGAAAGCAGTTTTTTTTTTTTGTAATTTAATTCTCCTTACATATAGTTTTTGATAATCTGTTAAAATCAAATCTCCATTTTCAAATTTTTGAAATTCACATTTGATGCTCTTAGTGTTTCAGTATTTAAGTAGGCCACCACTGTATATTCCAACACATATAAATGGCTTTTATTTTTCATCAAATATTTTTGATTTAGTGCTTGTAATTAAGATTACTAATAAATTACGATAATTGCTTAAATACAGATCTTCCTATGAAGTTTGGATGTGAAATTCATATATTTCTTAAAGATAATTTTAGAAAAAAAAACGAAAATCCATGTGGGCAAAAACTTGCATCTCTGTATAAATACCAAATATTTTATCTCAAGGGAGTGCTTGACAATTAAGGAGATGCTATGCGTTAACCTGGCATTAGAAATTCTTCACTTGTACTTTTCCTTTTGTAAACAGCATAAAGTTTTCCTTTATAACGTGCGGTTTTGTATTAATTAAACGGTAAAAACTAGAAGACGCCTTCCTTTCAGTGGCGTTTAGCCTTATCGTTAAACAAACCTCTAATTAGAGGAGCTAAAGGATCTGAGCACACAATGATGGGAGGAGAGTATTTATGCTTGGTTTTTTTTTACGAGATCACTGCCGTAATTATTTCGTATAGCTTACAGCAAAATGTTTTAAATGTGGGAGTTAATAAGTAAATTATATTAATAAAATACCATTAACTGATGATAGTTTTATTAACGTATTGCTTGCCACACACCTTCATTTATCACACACTTAACAATTAGATATATGTAAATTATGGATCATTAATTCCTGAATTTCTGGAATAGAGAACTACAAAGAAAAGTTAATGTAAGGTTAACCAGACAGAAGTTGACATTTGGAGTAGAATTTCTTGATAATTGCAAGAGAACTTCAACGTATTCGCAGTAAGTTATAGTTAACGACAGTTGGGAATCTATATTAGAGAGGAGAGAGAAGAGAAAGTTTAATATCGCCGCGTTTTAATATGTAAATATGTATTTACGATTTTGTAAAAATATACAAGACAATCATCTTCTACCATCTTCTACTATTATGAAGTAGAGTTGCACTATCTAACAGTTTTCGATTCAACTTAGTTCATAAATCCTTGCTCATAATATTTTTATTTACAACGATATAGATATAGGTATATTTTTGATAAAATCCGAAATGTAGTATTTACTGTTAACTAGTCAGCCGTGAACTAAAAATTACTCGAACAATTTATGCAAAAATTAATGGTGTGTTCTATTTCATATTTAATATAGTAAATGATAAATGTTGAATTTTATTAAAAAATATCTAGAGCTAAGAGAGAAATGGAACAACTTCTACGGGCACAAGCGAAATATTTATTGTTTCATTTCCAGTGTTAGCAGAGAAGTTAATAGTGAACGGCATAAGTCAATTCTAGCTGTAAACTCTTTTTTGTGGCTTTATTTATTATTGCAACGAATAACTAAATATTTACTCCATGAAAAATAAAGGTTGACATAATTAATATGGGACCATCCAGTTTTGTTTATTTCTCTAATTTAATTTTTTTATTTCTCTAAAATAATTAAATATTCAGCTTTAACTTGTAAGGCAAATTGCAAAAGTGTGGGAAAATAAAAAATATTAAAGAAGAAATAGAAGGAAATTCAAAAAATCGGTTACAAGTAAAGGTTGCAGAAGTTCTAACCATTACAGACATATGTATGCATACTGGTAGAATATACGCTAATAACAAATTGGTGTAATAATACAACTTAAGAAACTTCTTAAAAAATTTCTTAAGTTATAATATTTACAGTCGCGAGCAAATGTTATAGGCACCCTAAATTTTGGGCGAATATCACAGTAAAAAATGAGAAAATAACAACTTGTAGGTAATACATTATAGATATGTAGTATTTTAAGGGATCTTGTTAATTTGTTGCATATTAGAGTGTTTGTAGTACAGCTATAATACTTTTTAGATGGGAGGGGGAAAGTGACATCTCGAAGACATGAAAATATTTAAGAAAAATAATACATTTACAAAAGGTATCTATGAAGACTATTGTAACCATAAAGATGATTATGAAAAACGTTGAAATAACTGTCACAAAAAAAATGCAAGAAACATGAAACCCATTAGTTTTGTCAAAGGTGCCTATAACATTTGCTCGCGACTGTAAGTTTTTTAAACACATTTGTATTTAATAACTGGTGTGAGCTGTCTGATACGGAATTACAGGATACAGTTACGATAATGAGCAGAAGTTTGTGTTGCAAATGAAACTAAGGGTAAGTAGGTTTCTTTTTAATTTCATTAATATACAGTCGCGAGCAAATGTTATAGGCACCTTTGACAAAACTAATGGGTTTCATGTTTCTTGCATTTTTTTTGTGACAGTTATTTCAACGTTTTTCATAATCATCTTTATGGTTACAATAGTCTTCATAGATACCTTTTGTAAATGTATTATTTTTCTTAAATATTTTCATGTCTTCGAGATGTCACTTTCCCCCTCCCATCTAAAAAGTATTATAGCTGTACTACAAACACTCTAATATGCAACAAATTAACAAGATCCCTTAAAATACTACATATCTATAATGTATTACCTACAAGTTGTTATTTTCTCATTTTTTACTGTGATATTCGCCCAAAATTTAGGGTGCCTATAACATTTGCTCGCGACTGTATTGTAACGACGTTTCTTTCTATGTGTGATGTTCTCTCTAATATGATATAACTTTGGCTTTTCTTAAAAGATAATCTTTCGCGCGTTTACCTTTTCGCTCATGAAACTTTATGAATGACCCCTGTAACAGCGTCCTCGTAATTCTTGCTTCTCACGTAGCGGCGCTGGCGAAGATCGCAGTCAGCTGTGCGATCGCAAATTGCGCGCGAAGATATTTGTTTATGTCGCGTACTAATACGTCGTACAATTATTAAAATTAACCCTAAATGAAGTAGCTTCAGTGCGTGAGTGATTATCCAGGGTTCTGGCTTGTAGTACGCAACAAATATGATATATTCCAGTGAAACAAATGCTTGGTTTTCGTAGTTTTATTCTCCAAATAAACAACACGACAAAAAAAGAGTGTAAAAGTGTATATATACAGGTAAGCAAATAATCATGAACAATATTTAACATATAATACTAACGAATATGAATATATAAATAGTAAACAATCACGGAGAAATATTAGTTTTGGCCGACGGAGCCTTCGGTCAATTTGCCGCGAACGCACGGGAAATAAATGCAGAAATATAAATATATGTACCGGGGTTCTCGCTTAATTCATGACGCTCAGCGGATTAAACGTTAAGAATGAAATATAGGTCATTTACGGCAGGAATTCGTCTACGATAATTCTCACATTGACCATATACAGGGTGGGCGGCTTAACAAAAATACGAGCGTGCGACAAATAAAAGGGCGATCTTACGGCGTAAACTATTAATTCGCGGGCGGAGGACTGTAAACGTATCACTCCTAAGAACGACAACAGAGTACAGTCTTGCGGATTCGGTAAATGGTTATAACCGCGTCACCCTTTACGGACGACAGCATATCATAACCTTGCAAGAACGGGAAACACACTGTAAACGTATCACTCCTAAGAACGACAACAGATTACAGTCTTGCGGATTCGGTAAATGGTTATAACCGCGTCACCCTTACGGACGACAGCACATCATAACCCTGCGAGAACGGGAAATGCACTGTAAACGTATCACTCCTAAGAACGACAACAGATTACAGTTAGGAAAGGTTCGGGGATCGGCGGAGGCTACGGAGTCTGCCACGAATTCGGTTGATGCACGGTTTAAATAGGCAAGCGGGGATTCGAGCATGCGTAAAGCCAACACGAGCGCGTGGGGAAATAGCGTGCGGAGATACAATGTGCGCCGCGTGGAGGGGATGCGATACTCCAATAATTAAAACTATGACGCTTGCCGGCGAAATCAAATTAACGAAAATAAATGCGGGTGTAACGAGCGTATCAGGGAAAATTGATGACAAACTAAAATTTATGATAAAAGAAATTGTTAAATCAAAAATATATACAGAAGTCAATTTTTCCATGTAACGACACGTTACATACCCCCCTCACTTAAATTTAAATAACGCAAGTCATGGCGGTTTCAGGATCTTCTGTGGTACCATGCTTGATCTTCAGCAAATGTGCTTCTTGGATGGTCATGCGGACGTACTTGTCTCCAACTAGGACCACGGTGGTACGACTGCGATGTCTCTTCCATGAGGGTTTACCGCGACGCCTGTGATGCTTCACCCTGGGCGGTTCCAACCCTTTGGAAATCCCTGATTTGGAGGCGGATTGTCGTTGGCACACGGAAACTGGCGAACGGATGCCAGTTATGACGCTGGATGCAGCAACGACTTCCTCATGGACGGGGTTTCCACTTGGAATTGATAACAGTGGCACCTTTTTGACACGGACATTCTTTGGACGCTTCCCGACTGAGTTCTGTAACATAACTCGACGCTTAGTTACCTTACATGGCCCCTCAAGCCTTGGAGCTGACTCTTCGGAAATGTTTTCGGCGGCTGTGGATACAGCATACCTTCTGGGGCGGACTATTTGCTCTGACACGGAACAACACCCTTGCTGGGTTTGCTGGGTATCTCGTGAATATCTTTGAGCACGCGGCTACGTTCCTGCCATGGAACACACAGCTTCCAAGTCCTTCAAATTTGTCTTGGAACTCCCAGGAAATTGCGGAAAAGAACACCTTTCCAATCAGCAAAATCTGGACTTTCCGCCGGTTTTTCTGGACAGCCTTCAATTTCCGGAGATACCAATCATTGATCACTTCGGACTTAGCGCACATCAGGTAAGATTCTTCCTCATTCCTATAACTTGTGTTTACGCTAAGTTTCTTTGTAGAAACATCGATGTGGGCATTGAGCATCTGCAAGACATTGATTCCCAAAATCATTGGATACACGGTACGGGGTAAAACGAAGAATGGTGCAGTTATACAAACGGATTCAATGTGAATTGGAACATCCAGCATTACGTGGACCTTCACCACGTTGTTGTTCGCCAACTGGATCCTTCTCGGACGAACATTCTTGCTCTGAATACCTTCCTTCAGAAGACGGTTTGCGATCTCTTGCGAAATAAATGATATTGTGGCTCCAGTGTCTACAAGAGCTTTTATTTCTTCACCTAGAACCTTTACACCTGTCCAAATTCGGTTTTCTTTTCCATCGGATTTCGGAACGGATTCGGAAGACGGCTGCGTTTCTCGGACGCAATTTAGATGTGAAGAATCTCTCACAGCATTCCCTGACAATTACAATCTCTACTGCGGATATTCAATTCGCCACACCTTGCACAGATAAAAAGCGGTTTGTTTCGGCATCCTATGCGGCTGTGACCCTCTTTACCACATCGCAACATTCGTCGCTCCGGATGCGACAACTTTCCCTGAGAGGTATCACCTTCGGTATCTCTTCGGGGGTCTTGGCGACGTAGCTTTTGCCATCGGAATCGCGGCATCACGTCTACTGAATCAGACGTTGACGGCTTCGCCACGAACCTTTGATCCAGCTTTCCGTTGCGGGTTTGCTCGGTACGGATAGCTTCATATTCGGCTGCTTGCTTGTACAATTCTTGCAGTGTAAAAACACTGTCGCGTCGGATATACAACTTGTATTCGGGTCCATGCTGTTGTTACCCGTTCTAGCCTCTCTCTCTCCGTCATTCTCTTTCCTCTGCGTATCAGGGTTAAAATTGCGGTCGCGAAATCTTTAAATAGCTCTCGCGGTCTTTGATGCCTGGCGCGCACTTCCTCCTCAATCATGTAATCGTAACGGGACGGCAAATACTGCAACTTGAAATCGTCTAAGAAATCCTTCCACGTTGCCCAAACTCACGGCCGTTCCTATACCATAACAATGCTTTGCCGCGGAAAAGTTCCGGCAACGCGATAAGCATTTCCTGTCGGACATTTCGTAAGAGGATTGTAATTCTTCGATCCTCTCCAGGAAAGAAATAGCGTCACCGTCACCATTGAATTGCGTACCCCATTTTCTTACCCTGTCGCATATCTGTGCCGCGGATACAGGAACATTACCTTCTGCAGGCGGGTCATCGGCGGCTTGATTGCCCGTTGGCGGCAATAAGTCACCACGGCTTCGCAGGTAAGTTACAAACCGACGTCGTAACTCGTCTAACGTTCCGGCAGTTTCCAAGCCTACTCCTTTCAAAATCGCTTCGAGATTAGGCTTTGGGAGTTTATACACCCATGATGTTGTTTGCTGTACTGCTTCCGGTGGCGGTACTGTTTCCTCAGCCTCAGCCATGTTGCTCTAGAAATTTACTTGATTTTGTCGTGAAAGAGACTTCCTGTGAACGGTAATTTCGGTCGGTACTCTGTGGTAACAAATAAAACTTCTCGGGGACCACAACGATGTAAACGGTTTCCTTGACAAATTTGGGAACAAAACTCTTGACTTGACAGTGAAAAATGATTTAAATCTCGTCCCTGCTCGGGCGCCAAATTGTAACGACGTTTCTTTCTATGTGTGATGTTCTCTCTAATATGATATAACTTTGGCTTTTCTTAAAAGATAATCTTTCGCGCGTTTACCTTTTCGCTCATGAAACTTTATGAATGACCCTGTAACAGCGTCCTCGTAATTCTTGCTTCTCACGTCGGCGCTGGCGAAGATCGCAGTCAGCTGTGCGATCGCAAATTGCGCGCGAAGATATTTGTTTATGTCGCGTACTAATATACGTCGTACAATTATTAAAATTAACCCTAAATGAAGTAGCTTCAGTGCGTGAGTGATTATCCAGGGTTCTGGCTTGTAGTACGCAACAAATATGATATATTCCAGTGAAACAAATGCTTGGTTTTCGTAGTTTTATTCTCCAAATAAACAACACGACAAAAAAAGAGTGTGTAAAAGTGTATATTACAGGTAAGCAAATAATCATGAACAATATTAACATATAATACTAAACGAATATGAATATATAAATAGTAAACAATCACGGAGAAATATTAGTTTTGGCCGACGGAGCCTTCGGTCAATTTGCCGCGAAGGCACGGGAAATAAATGCAGAAATATAAATATATGTACCGGGTTCTCGCTTAATTCATGACGCTCAGCGGATTAAACGTTAAGAATGAAATATAGGTCATTTACGGCAGGAATTCGTCTACGATAATTCTCCACATTGACCATATACAGGGTAGGCGGCTTAACAAAAATACGAGCGTGCGACAAATAATAAAGGGCGATCTCACGGCGTAAACTATTAATTCGCGGGCGGAAGACTGTAAACGTATCACTTCCTAAGAACGACACAAAGTACAGTCTTGCGGATCGGTAAATGGTTATAACCGCGTCACCCTTTACGGACGACAGCATATCATAACCTTGCAAGAACGGGAAAACACACTGTAAACGTATCACTCCTAAGAACGACAACAGATTACAGTCTTGCGGATTCGGTAAATGGTTATAACCGCGTCACCCTTACGGACGCACAGCACATCATAACCCTGCGAGAACGGAAATGCACTGTAAACGTATCACTCTAACGAGACGACAACAGATTACAGTCTTGCGGATTCGGTAAATGGTTATAACCGCGTCACCCTTTACGGACGACAGCACATCATAACTCTGCGAGAACGGGAAATGCACTGTAAACGTATCATCCTAAGAACGACAACAGATTACAGTTAGGAAGGGTTCGGGATATCGGCGGAGGCTACGGAGTCTGCCACGAATTCGGTTGATGCACGGTTTAAATAGACAAGCGGGGATTCGAGCATGCGTAAAGCCAACACGAGCGCGTGGGGAAATAGCGTGCGTAGATACAATGTGCGCCGCGTGGAGGGGACGCGATACTCTCAATAATTAAAACTATGAACGCTTGCCGGCGAAATCAAATTAACGAAAATAAATGCGGGTGTAACGAGCGTATCAGGGAAAATTGATGACAAAAACTAAAATTTATGATAAAAAAAATTGTTAAATCAAAATATTATTACAGAAGTCAATTTTTTCCATGTAACGACACGTTACAATATGTAATATTTTATTATATGTAGGTACACACTTTAAAATATCTTACCACAAATGTCACTACACTAGACGCACGTTTCAGTAGCAAAGCTTTCATCCTCTACACACTTCACTGTTTGTTCAGTGTTACTGCTGATAATAGTGTCTCTGCTATTAAAACATGTGAACAGTGTAGTGACATTTGTAGTAAGGCGTTTTAAAATGTTAGTGTCATCAGTCATCAATGCCACAGTTGTGAGTATTTTTGACAAATATGGGTCGAGAGAATGTCAGAAAAAAAAATAATGAATATTCTGGTTAGACAATGAAACAACCGTTTGCCCAGGGTTTATTGTAGATCGGATGTTATCTCAAAGTTCATCGAACAAACTTAAGCCCTTAAGGTAGTTCACTATCTTGCTGAATGAAATTGCTTTCAGATCTTCTAAAGAAGCGTCAGTCAACCTTCCAAACTCGCCTGATCCTTGTAACGGCAGGACAGCGGCAGAAAATATGCTTAAGGCCTCTTTCAAACGAGGCGGTTTGGTTGATTCAACTAAGTTGCCTGGTTTACTCCCAACTAGTTGATTGTCATTGAAGACCTAGTGAAGTCGCCGAAGCGGACAAGTTGACTCCGCGCGAAAGGTTTCAGGCGGTTCCCAATCATTTGCTACATCAGTATACTCTTTAGCAACCGCCCATTCAACTAGTGGAATTAACTAATCGCCTCATCTGAAACAGGCGTACCTGTCTCCTCGTCTTCTAAACACAGTCGGCATTCAATCTCATCGGAGAGTGCGATTTCGTGTAAGTGCTCTCGGAGTTTACAGTATGCTGTAAAAACAAAGAAAAGAAACGATTGGTGAGATACACTACTTCGCCAAACCAGGATAGTTATTTCAGTATTGGGGCAACTTCTAACTTGCCTATAACTTGATTTGCTCTTAGCTACCGTAGGTGCAGTGCCAATAGCAGTTTCTGGTCCGTGAAATTGCTTCGCAGCACCCTTTTTTGCAAGGGTATCTGCTTCCCCATTTTCGAGAATTTTTTCGTTGCATCTCCACTCTTTTCTATTTGTAAAGAAGATGGTAAAGTATGGATCAATCATTGATAGAGCACACATTATGTCCGAAAGCATTCCTACCATGTGTTGGAAAGTAACCAATTCACAGACATGAGTATGTGGCGATTGATTCGTTATTTATCATAGGTAAAATGCTGATAATCCGGCCTCCCTTTCTACAAAAATATACAAGGGTAGGTAGAGCTTTTTAGTGCCAATAACACTTGCGATTCTTTGAATGGACGTATGTTTTGCTCTGGCTCTGGCCTGTTGCGCTGCTTGCCACCAATGCTATTGTTCCATAGGTTATGGTCGGACTTACTACCATCACGTAGACGCAATGAACTAGATTTGGAGACAGCCCCAGGATTTCCCACATATCTTCGGCATGTCAATGAGAACAGCCTCGCCTTGTGGGTGGTCTTTTCCAAATACGGGTTCCAAGGGGATTTCCAGGGTAGTATCTTATCAAAGGCAGAGACATTTGAAAAAAGAGCCCGCTGTACATCCAATTTTCTTGCGATAATTTAGTAAATAAATGAATTGCATGCCATCTTAACTTCTTTTGTCGCCAGGATAGCAATTTCTAGGTAGTTCAATTCCAGCACTATGTTTTTTTTCTAAATTTGTGCATTACAGAAGTTACGACGAAGTTTCTAAGTTTCATTCAAGCAAAGAGGTTTCTCGTTCCTTCAAATAATTGCGCATATGACTAAATGGATAACAAATTAGTTCACTAGATGCTGTGTATTAAAAGTTTCAGTACCTTTATTAAAGGTGACATCATTATAACAAGTTTATTAAAACTTTGAGAACTATTAACATTAGTAAAATTTCCATGGTACAAAATTTGTTGTCTGCGAACAATTGATGCTTGTAAGAGTTATTTGAAATAACAAAGTTTATGAAGTAGTAAAGAATATTTCAATACTATGCAATGAGTATAAAATGCGTCCATAATTTTCACTGCTGCCTTATGCAAAAATACATAATTAAAACTGGATCGGGATACTAGCGTAAATTTAACAAGTATCAATACGTTGTTTCAGTGAAACAATAAGGAGATTATGAGTAGTAGTAAACTCACGACGCAATTGAATATTAAAAAAATATATTGACGTTATATATACAGTTTGCATGTGTTTGTAGTAGCAAAAATATGAAAAATAACATAATGGAAAAAACACTTTAAGTAATTTGAAACGAGCGATTGGAAGAAAATTTGAAACAAGTTGTGATTTCACATATTACTAATATAATAAAATTGTAATGTGATAATTCACAGTTTTCAAATTTTAAGTTAATGTCGCACTGGCAAAGATCAGGACAAGCACGCAAAGTATCTTTTTCACGTATCACAATAAATTTACGTTGACTCGGTTTGTTTTAAAATTATTAATATTTTGAAACTAAGACGCTTAGTATCATAATGTTACAGCTACGTATTTGTAGGGTAGTAACTCTAAAACTATAAATTAATGTATTTAAATTGGTACAGTTTAGTCTATTTTTAAGGGGTTACATCTCTTCATGCGGCAATTCATACTTCAATAGAGTTGAACTTGTGCATTTCGAGTAAATTTTAAAAATTAATATCTGAAATAATAACATAAGTGCATTCACGTCGAATAAAGTCAACTAACTATCTTGTTTATATTAGTTAATTGGAACTTTTGACCCTACTATGAGATGTTGTTATATGTATCTTTTCAAAGTTATCAAACTTGTTGAAGTGTTGGCAGTTTGTATTTTTATAAAAACTCAATATTCATTCACAATATGTTCGTTATAATCGAAGTACTTCATCGGAATGCCACAATCAACAGCAAGTGTAATTAAGTATAGTTTTTTACTTGCAAGAAAAAAGTAACTAGTTATTACAATGTAGGAAGGAATATAACCTTAAATTGATTATTTTACTAGAAACTACATTGTAAGTAACTGTGCGAAGTAAAACTTTGCTACTATAATGTACTTCCTGCTGCTGTAGACATCTCCTGATGAAGTTATTGATTATAACGATATTGAGAATGGAATAAAAAACATCGGACGCGTTAACTCGCATAACCTAATATTATGCTAATAATGTTTTTTAAAGCACTATGTATACTTGGTTATGGTTATAAGTAAAATAGAACCATCATAACCATTGGTAATGTAATTATTATTTTATGTGCACCGACTGTTTGTTAAGTTCAAACTATGATTTGGGGTTAATGTCCGCAATAGTGTCCGTGGAGAAATGAATTATACGAATTTTCGTCTGGCAACTGGTATGAAGTTCATGGTATTGCTAAGGATTCGACTTTATTTGTAAAGGAGGTAGAGACTTCAAATGTAATTCGTTGAATAAAGGAGTGAAATCCTTGGATACGGCGGGTGTTGATAAAAAAAAATTTTAAAAAGCTGGTTTGATTTTTTCATCAAATGTAATGAAATTAAACCATATTCCTGCGGTATATTCGATATCGAAGGGCTCTTCTTTGTAAAATCACGTAATACTTCGTCTAAATATATAGAGAGGAAACGTCACGATTGTTCAACATTATAAGAAATTTGCTGTATTACTTGGTACATCTTCTATACTGGATCATACATCTCTCTGCTGTTTCGAATATAATTATACCTTTTGGATGCTGGTGAAAGAAGATTTTTGCCTGGATTGTTTTCTAATATGGGTGTTGTTCTTGGACTGATGTAGAGAACTTTTCTGCAACAATTCTGGATCGTCACTGCGAGGAATCCCATTCTGAAATCTCTGGGTTGTGTGCATGCTGGTAAACGAGGTATAATGGTCAAAGCATTTAATTTCCTGGTGTGTTTAACATTTCGAACATTTTGAGGTTATTTTTCATGTCTGCAAAATGATAGTTGATACTGAAATTTAATGTGTATAAGTTGGTAGGTGGGTTGGTGGTTTTACTCTTATGATGCGGGATATTTAAAAGTTATGATTGGGAATTTAAGAATACCGAAATATACATTAGATAGTAGTTTTAATATTTGATTTAGACTGTCCAATAAGATCTACACCTTGGGTAGGAGTTCTCATACTCTTTTACGTGTAGATTTGATATAAAACTTGTTAATAAATTATAAATACTTAGTATAATTACATTGTTTTTAATAAAAGCACATTTTGATACATTGAATTTATTAGAATAAACTATAATTCAATATTTAACAAAGCAAAAGGCATAATAATTATACAAGTTAGTTGATTTAGAGATACCAGTCGTACAGCCACTTGGGCAAGGATCCATAACTGGAAAAATATAAAGATACTCATTGGTTATAAGATGGGAGATCGCTAGTGCGCGATGATCTGGAGTGGGTGAACTCTAGATATCTGGGGCATATACGGTAGTTTACCATCTAGTGAACTGGGATTGTTATTGTATATCATTAAATATATAAAAGTAACAGGTACATGTAAAAAAAAAGGCAAGAATTTATTAGAAAGTTTTAATTATTTTTTTTAAAAAACTTTAGCAGGCAAATGTATTCATAGAAATCAACATAATATATACAGGTGACTGCACTTAAACTACATAAAAAGACGCGGTGTCACAGCGAATAAAAAGAAGATTTAGGCTAAATTTTGCCTTATACAAGGTAAATAGTTTTTCGAGATATTGCCTTTTTCTATTTTTACTTGTAATCTTCTTTGTTCTGGTTAATTGTGGATTTTTCGTTAACTCCATGATGTAAATTGTGGACATTGGTTATCACCTCTCTATCAGTTTAGACTTATCATCACAAATTTCTCGACTGACATCTTCTATGTCGGCATACTGTGTTCGGATTAATAGTTTGGGTTTAGTAAAGATTAATGGTATCAATCTTTTTTAAGCAAGTCGGACGTTATTGTAAACCTTTCTAGTTTTACTTACTTATTGAAGGGCTTTTGGCACAAAATTTTTATATGTAATGTGTGTTACGTATTGACTTTTTGTATAGGAAAATTTTGGCTAAATTTATTGTAATCAGCTGCATTACGATGTCCTTTTATATGTATGGATGATTAAGTGTAGAACATTTTATGCAGCTTCCAATTTGGTCATGTAACCATTCTTCATAATTTTCCCCTCAGGAATAAAGTTGATCATTAGCTAAGACCATTTAGTTCGAAAGGGCAATAAATTTAGTTAATAAGGATAATTTTTAATTAATCTCATTGTATGTCAACATTAGAAATAGGAAGAATTGGTGGAATTTGGTTTTACTGAATTAAGTGTATATAGATTACATACCATGTACAGTTCATTTTTAAATTGTTATTTGTTTAATGTAGTCTGGAAATATGTATTGTAATTTTTCAAAAGTTTTTTTATGATGTAACACCTACTTTGTCCTATGTGAAATTAAGTTGATCATAATTTTGCAGTGATTATTTTTTTTTAATTTAGTTTATACATTCCATAAATCATTTGCAATGATTATATCAATATTTTACACGCATTACTACAAATCGTACAAGTCTTTATAGTACAAAGTCAATCAAGAGCATTGATTACATTTGATGATGTCATTAAACTTAAATAGAGTGTTGTCTTTATTATTTTTTATACCGGTCTGTGTGCTATATCATAGTAGCACAATAGGTACTCTTGTATATTCCTCCCATTTCCCGTTCGCTTTAGATGACAATCTATTTATGCTATAAATATAAGCCCACATTCAGCTTCTTGTAGGCAAGGTCAAATAAAAATTTATCAAATATCCTAGCCCATAACCTAATTTTGTTTGCGACCAAATCGAAACGTGGAAGATTGGCAAACTTTTGATAAGCTGAATCATCCAGTAGATCAGAGTAGGACGTTCTTCGTTCCGAGCAAACACATGCACATACGGATTTCGATAAAAAGTTGTCCGATTACCCGTATAATCCTATAGTAGTTTTCATCGGGTAGGATTAACAAACCCAGCGTATAAAAATTACATGCCGCCGTAAATCACGCGGAATATTTCAATGGGGAGCGCTGGCACACACATTCTTTAAGTTGCTTGTTCGACACGGACCACAACGCAGCTGTTATTTCGCAATATTCTACGCGTTGGCGGCGTTCTTGACGTATTGTTTATTCGTTTTTGTAACACTCAGATATTTCGTTCATTTTCCGCTTTCATTGAAAAAGTAAGAATGCTAAAATGATTTCAAAATTTTGAATACGTTTTAGGCATCAAACAAGATAAAATATGGTAGTTGTATTATTTAATTTAAATAGCAACATGACACTTTTTATTCCTTCATAAAAAAAGAGATACAATAGGAATAAGATGTATTAATATTGAAAATAAGAAAAAAAAAACGTCGGTCATTGCTCAGAAATATTACATATTTTAATACCAAACATTGTAGGTTTTCCACACAATGCTTTGAAAAAGATGTACATGTATTAATCAGAGCCGTTAATTTAAATGATCCAAAAAAATGTACAATTAATAAATCCATCAAGGTTAAACCGTAAAAGCTCTTCTTAAATTTATATTATTGCTACTTTTCTTGTAATTTAATGTTTTCAGAACTTTAACTAGATTATAATTAAAATTATTTAGGTTCAGATTTTTTTGTTTAAAAAGTTCTTTACTATGAATAGAGAGCCTAATATTTCTCTCATATAAACTCTCAGTATACTACAGTCGACGATCAGGTGATGTAAAGACCTCTGCAATGGCAAGTAATTCAGGGATTTTCCTCAGAATGTTCTTTCAGTAGAATAAAGATTATCAGTAGTGAGATACCACACATCAAAATAAATACTAGAATATCATTATAAATATTTACAAAGATTGTGACAGATCAACTTGGATGAGTTTAATTCGAAAAAATATTTTCTTTTCTTTCAGTGTATTTATTCGATTAATTTAAGTTTAATATGTTTTAGATATAATTTGTAATCCGAGTTCATTGATACGTAAAAAAGAAGATAGAGAAAATTGTTGGGATTCGTTTTGGTCAAAATTGATGTGTATGCGAGGTTCATACTCCTGTACAGTAAATATTGTTTAAATTGTTAATTGTGTTAAGTGTTTAAATTTAAAATGTATTTTCCCATGATGTAACACACCTACCTTTACTTTATATGAATGTAAGATGATTCCATAATTTGCATAATTTATTTTTTAAAATTAATTTAACCATTTATAATTCCATTTGATCACATGGCTCTCTATGTCAACAACCATATTCCCTCACATCAGTGAAATTAACGGGATTTCTGACAGTTTGCAGCCCTTGCGAAAACAATCGCAATCAATGTCTGTTAAGAAATTTCATTCGAAAGATTCACCGCCAACCTCCGAGAGAGACGTGTCCCGAATAAGTTTATAAAATTTAACGGCTATTTTGATAAATATTTATTCAAATTCACTAAATGATGGTTAATTAAACAAAGTTTATCATACTAGTACTTTTCCAAACATAACATTGGATAATTTTCTTCGAACGACCGATATCGAGTTAATGTTCCTGTCCATGAGCCATTCTCCGTATTCGAAGTACCAGAGCCCATTCGAAGCCCTGACCAAACTTGCCACCGTCTGATGTCTGCCGATTGCTCCTTCCAAGGTATTCTGGCGCCCATAATGAACACCTAAGAAAAAACAAATTTATTTAATTCTAGATCTAAATTTTAATATACTTAAAACGAAATTTTATTTTAATTATGTTAGATCAAATTTTGGGTTAGAAGTTTTGTATACGACGCCAACAATTTGCGAGCACTAGTGAGAAAACTTTATAAAGTGGCAAGTTCAATTTACTAGTTAATTTGTTTCACAACAACGAACCGAATACCCAGTAATTTTTATCATCAAATTTGCATATGCTGATCTACCCGTCATTAAAGCAATAGAATCACATAGGTAAAACTTAAGGTACACCAGGAATTTTGAAATTTAAAATTAAACGTTTTTATAATTCTATAATGAATTTATAATGCAAAACCTGGAATTACTAATTAAAAACGTAATAAGCGAACTCATTTTACTTACCTGAGATATGAAATTTCTTATCTACGTTGTTTACACGGCTATTTATTAGGACTATTAAATAAAACCACATTTGTTTACCTTAAATATTTTCTTTATCATACAAAAGAATCAATCAATGTCATATACAGAATCTTGTATACACAATTTCAGGTAAATTACCTAGTTTAACACTGAATATTAGAGTAGAGGACATTGAGTAACAGCCTCCCATAGCGCCTCCGGTTATACTAAAAATTAAGGGGGGTATCTTCCAATTCGTATTTCTTTCACCATCCGTCCTCTAGGCCATTGTAATCAGAAATTCTTCCCCGCATGCCATCTGGCATTAGAGAGGGTGCACTTATGATTTATCTACTAATGAATATAGATGACACTGGGATGTCAAAATTGTAAAATTGGATTTTAATTATTTAATTAAAGTATTATATCTAAAAATTATTTTTTTTTATCCGGGCTGTGTGCTACATTATCGCATATATAGATACGTATGAAAGTATCTATGGATAGACTGCATACGCGCAACGTAACTGAGTTTTTCTTTTCCTCGCTTACCAGAACATATATGTCCGTGTGCTAATTATAACTGAAAAATATGTTATCTCAGTAATCCTGTTTCTAGTTTCAGTTCAATCTGCGTGAAGGATTTATATATGAAAAACTGTTGAACTCATGAGCCCAGCAGAAGGTAGCATAAAGGTGGCTACGTCCCTGGATTGTAAGTCAGAGCGCACGTTTATATATTCACAATTAAATCATTGTTTCCTGTTCGAAACCAGAAATGGCACTAAATTAAAGGTCACTGCCGGGTTTACTAGAGTGGAGGATAACGCCGCGGTTACGACCCTTGTCTTTATATGAGGAAGGAATACTGAATATTAGAATTAGTTTCCCTGACGTAAAATTACCTTCATCAATGAATCTAGCGGAGGGATATCGTGGTATCTGCAATAGTTTGTGATATAACGATGTGTACTGTGCTACTTGAAATGTAAGAAACTTTTAATAAGATATCTGACACTGCTCACGCGCTCTATGTATATCTTTCAACGTTTCTCAAACCTGATGGTCGATAAGCTACCGGAGGCACCAGATAAATTCCTCTAATTTTTAGCTAGGAGGAACAACTTATATAAACTTATATAAATATATAGCCTTTCATTGAAGACAAAACTAAATATAAATTATTATTATTTATATTACTGCTTTTGTAGTATGTATGTATGTATGTAGGTATAAGGGTGGTGTTACACTGCGACCTAAAAGATCTATTGTGTCCCCTATTCTTGCTGCTTTACAGCTGGCCTTCCAATCCTATTCCTTTCAGAAAGTGTAGGATGTCAGAGGGCCCCAGTCTAGGTAAGTCTCCCTCTTCGATTTCATACGCTCCCAGGTGACATGCCCTCGAGTTGCACAGTGCTACACAGTTTGAGAGGAGGTGGATGGGTGTTTCATCCTGTTCCCCACAAAATCTACATTCAGGTTCCCTCGCTAATCCAAGCTTACTCAGGTGTCCTTTCAGTATACAATGGCCTGAAAGTATTCCTGTTAATATGCGAGCATTGTTCTTACTCAGGTTGATGCATTCTGTAAACCTCTTCTGGTTATAAGTTCCCAGAAGAATTTTACTTTGCCTCATTCCCTGGAGATTCTCCCAGTAACTTGATTTTCTCTGCTCCATTTCTGTTTTTAATTTCTTCAGTATTGTACTGCTACTTAACCCGCAAAAGGGTTCAGGCCCTATAAAAGGCATTCCAACCCCTTTTTTTGCAAGGTTATCCGTTATTTCGTTTCCTTCCACTCCTGTGTGACCCGGAACCCACAGGAGGGTTACTTTATTTCTTTTGCCTAGCTTATTTAATTTCCCTAGGCATTCCCAGACCATCTTGGAACTGATTTCATATGAACTCAGCGCCTTGATGGCTGCTTGACTATCAGACATGATGATAATCTTCTGCTTCCGATAATTTCTATCTATATTGAACTGGACACATCTTCAATAGCGTGTATCTCCGCCTGAAATATACTTGGATATTTTCCAGCTTTCGATATATGTGGTTCTAGGCCCATACATTCTATTCCAGTTCCCTCTGCCGTTTTGGAGCCAAAGTATACATTTGATGGATTTCTATTCAAGTTCAAGATGGTGTTGATGATCCCACTCGCTCCTGTTACTCAGCTTTATGAATGAATTCCTTCACAAAGCTGAATTTTTTTAACATATCATCCCGGGGCATATCCGACAGCCGTATCGTCTTCAGGTAGCTGCTCCTTTCTACACAACATAAATTTAAAGTTTTTTTGTCGGGTGGAAACCTGGGGGAAACCCCGGATGTGTGGAATTCCGGAGCTTTCTAGAGTCCGTGTACCCACTAAAACCACCCCTTTTGCTCGGCGGACAGTCCGTTTCATTCTGTCATCTATGACCCTCTTTCATCTATCTGCCTCTTTAGTCATCATAATGTCGTTGAAATATTTGTTGATATAGTCTCAGGTTACTGGATCTCTGATCCATAAGGCAATCATATTATCGGGAGATAAAGATGTGCCCAACTTGGCGTTTGTTGCCCGTCTCTCTCCCTCCTATCTTAGGCATTCAAAAAGTGTGTGTCGCGCTGTGTCCACTTCACGGCAGTATCTGCACAGGTCGTCATTCGTTTTGCCTATTCGTTTCGTATAGCTTTTAAAGCTGCCATGGCCGGTAAGCGCCTGAGTGAGATGATAACCAATACGACGGTGTTCGCACCTGACCCATTCAACTATTCGCGGAATCAATTCTCTGGTCCATTGCGCTGCTCTCACATTCGTGCTCCAGTTGTTCTGCTATTCCTGCAATGTGTTGGGTCTAGCTGTCTGCTTAGTTATTCTTATTTCGGCCGTGTAATTGCAGTATAGGTTTCTTCGCTCTTCCACCAGCAGTCGTGGGACCCCCAGGATAACTTGTAGCTCATGTGACGATACGGTCCGATAAGCGCTGGTAGCTCTCACCAGGAACTTTCTTTGAGCTTTTGTTAGTCTCTGTTCGTAGGTAGCTTTCTGTGCCCACTTGTACCATATCGGCGCACCATATAGGAGGGTCGACTTAACCACATGACAGTACACCAACTTTTTCCTATAGCTAGACCCAAATAGTGGAATCAACTAATCGCCTCGTCTGAAAGAAGCCTAAGGCTTAAGTTGAACGGACGGTTATCAAGGAGCATATTGATATGAACCCTTTTATACGGAGTCAACCTGTGTGCTTCGGCGGCTTCAATAGGCCTTCAATGACAATCAACTAGTTGATAGTAAACCAGGCAACTTAGTTGAATTAACTGAACCGCCTCGTCTGAAACAGGCCTAAAACTGCATTCAAAGTAGATTCGACCAATTTGGTTAAAAGTTAATATGCAGCATGTTTCGGGTCTGGTAAAAAAAACAAAGTTTGTGGAATTGGTGTTAACTACTTCTACATGAAATTAGGATAGCTTTGTTGTTGTTTATAGTAGGTATACGTAATTAGAGTACAAAGTGCTATTTTATTTCAATAACAGATGTCATACTATTTTTATGGTTAGTTCATAACAATTCATTCTTCCTAAATCAAATATTATACAATTGCAATGATATGTGTAATTAGTTGCCTAATCAAAGACCATTGTTAGGAATATCAATAGAAAATGGTAAAATTTCCAATCTGCCATGAGTTAATATTTAGTTCAAAGTACAAATTAATTAGCTTTGTGCATTCATGTTTTAAAATGAATGTAAATCCAGAGTTAATTGAATGTCTATATTTCGAGCATATTTGTATAATTGCCCTGATGGTCGAGTCTTCCGTATTGGCAAGTGTATAGTTGTTTCGTAAATAACATGTTTTGTGATTTTCGTGTTACAACTGTATCTGCAGAAAAATTCACAAATCATTGCTGAACGCTTACAAATTCAGTAATCGAATTGATTTATTTTTTTATCTTATTTTTGTACTAGGTGCCGTTAAAATCAGTAAGATTGTTTTTTAAAAAAGTTAGATTATAGTTTTGCTTCAGTTCTAGGGAATTAGCGTACACCTTCCTGCATAAATGCATCCGGAAATGTAGGGAAATAGGGATGACTTTCCCTACTCCATTCCAAAAAAATGTCTGTAGCTCTATAATTAAACTAATCATTGCTGTGTTTATTATAATTTCATTTTGTTTAGTTACATAAACTACACTAGATAGCAAAATTAACAAATATTAGCTGTTATAAGAACATGTACTTCAAGAGAATTCATTTAACGATAAGGTAAAAATTCTTATTCCTATATTTCCCATATATGAGTAAATCGGGCGTTATTAAAAGAACATTCATTATAGCACTAAAAATGCAGCTACTCCCTACAACCGGCATTACAAATCACATTTTGCGTTTTGTATAAATGATTGCCGTCGGAAATGTCATAAATTCGGTACAGAATTGCAAGAGATAACAGTGAGCTACTATAGAAGCAGAGATTAAATCTTTTCATATTTCACTTACACGCAGAGGGATAAGCAGACAAGGTTTAAGAGGAATGATGTCTCCTTGGCGCTCTATTCCCGGTTAGGTTGAATTAAGATATATAAAGTATACGACGAGATAATGGAAAACATGTTTTGTGAAATGAAAAGAGCTCTCTCGCTGTTTGCATCTGCTACCCCCCGTGCAGACGTGGAGGTCAATTATCTCTTGCGAAATTAATAGCACGTTTGTTTAAACTGACAAATTTCCGAGCGCTTTCTTCGTCATTTCCTGCGAGTTAGAGTTGTATAAAATTTAATTGAACATACTTCTCTGCAAATGTGATCAGGTGCCATCTAACTAGTTACACAATATAAGAGAGCAATTTTTGATTTTTGTCACTTATAAACAATTTTTATACAAACTCTGTTAATTTCAGCAAAGCTTAATTTTCAAACTCTTCGGAAATATCGGAACTTTAAAATATGAAATTTAATTATAGTAGTATTAGTATTAATACCGTTTTTGTATTGTTTTCTTTTTTCCGCTGCTGCCTTGCATTACTAAAAAAGAAAATTAATCTCAACACTTTGTGACGGTACTCTGGGGAACTTGGAAATGAAAGTATTTGTTTTCATAAATCACACAGCCAATCTTAAAATTGGCTCTATTATTGTTGAAATGTTCATTCTCTAGGAAATATCAGAACTGAAGACTTTTTTGGATAAGCTCAGAGTATATCCTTCCCGATTGGATAGTGTCTTACTACCCTTGCCTTTCAACATTATACTCTCCAGGAATAAATTTGGATTGCATTCACATTACCTTTTACAGTATATTTTTGTCACATTTCTCAAGAGAAATAAATGAAATAATTAACAAAGTTATAATTATTCTAGTTAGTCTGTCTTATTTTTAAGTCCTGGCAAGCTACCTGCTATTTCCCGCACTACTTAGATTTTGTGTATCTATTGATTGATGAAGTTTGTTTACTTGCGACTTAGTCAAGCTGAAGGAGTACCAAAATCAATGAAAAACCTTGAGGATACCAAGTGTGACTAATTTATTTGCCCCGTCATTCACTTTTCCTTTTCGTTTCTCTTTTGTGTTCGCCCGGTTTAGGGTTTTAGAGTATATAGTTCTATTACTTAACAAAACTAACAGTACACCGAATAAAGTTACTTATTTGTGAATATTTAGTTCAAGATAAGTTGCCATGTTAGTTCGTGATTTCATCATGTCTCATTGTTAAAACATTGTGGACTTAGGTTATGTCGATGCCCAAGGGATAGGAAATATTAACGCGAAACTACCCCACAGGAAATTGCAATAAAGCTTAACGACCGGAAAATTAAGCTAAAGTTTAGTACAATATTTAAATCATAGATGATTGATGTGTACGAAGTAATAGCTCCTGCACTTAATTTTGTAAAATCGCGATTTTCTGTTTCAGTAATTATTGATAAAATTACGGTGTAGGAGATTCTGCAGGCGGCTCACATATTTTTATAGTTGTATCTAAAGGTGTAACAGCTTTGAGCTATCCGATGTCTGTTTATATGAATACACAGAGACGTTCTTGTACTGGAGAACCAATCTTCTGTTTCGCGGTAGGAACGATTGCAAGCACGTTGAAAGAAAAAGCGGTGTTTATGATATATTATTTATCTCTTATGCTTCGTTTTTGTACTGTGCTACAACTATTTGATTCTTTGAAATTTACATTTTTTGTAAGGTAAGTTAACTGACATGACAGTTAGATGTGTATGTTTGTTTATTACTGTGTTTTTTTTTTACAGGGTTGCTATAGTTAATACCTTAACATACCGCCCATCTTGAAAGAATAGGGCATTCTAAACTTAATTAAATACAATGTAGCCATGATAAGTATAATATATTTACAAATAGTAAAACCTAAATAACAATAATTGTCCGTTGCATTATTCTTCTTTTCTGCTTAAGATTCTAAATTCACTTGGTAATACACACACTTTCTTGTAGGTCGTTTGTAGATACCATGAGGAGTACCAACTAATACAACTCTATACAAGTCTTGCCCTGGGTAGGTTTCAGCTATGCGTCGCCATTGGACACCGTAGAAGAGGAGTCTCATCTTCCATTAGCAAAACTAAGGTCCCCACCGTCAAGTTGGGGGTATTTGTTTTCCATTTGTTGCGTTGTTGGAAATGCTGCAAGTATTCTTGACGCCATCTCTTCTAAAAGTGATATTTTACAGTTTTCAAATGTTGTCAACGTGATATTCCATTGCCAGGTCCACTTGCATTTAAATGATCAATAGGTTCTAGGGGTACATGTCCAATAAGAAAGTCTGATGGTGTGAGTGCAGAGTAATCGTTGGGATTTGAGGCTAAAGGTACTAATGGTCTACAATTAAAAATTGATTCGATTTCTGCTAGAAGAGTGCTGCATCCTTCAAATATAAGTGTAAGATTTGTGTAACCTTATAGAAATGTCTTTTAGTTGTCTTAACTGCCGCTCCATAGCCTCCCATGTGGGTGCTCGTGGTGGTATAAATTTCCATTCTATTTGTCATTTCACTAACTCGCGTTGAATACATGATACTTCTGTTTTCAAGAATGTATAAATTTCTTTTAGTTGCGATTACCTCCAACAAAGGTTGTTGCATTGCCTGAGTATATTTGTTTAAAAATATCTCTTCGAGCACCAAATCAAGGCTGCGAGAAAGGCCTCTGTCCTTAAATCACTAACAAGCTTAATGTGTACTACTTTGGTACTAAAAAACAAATATTGCTATGTAACCTTTGGTTTTGTTTTGAATTTTACGTCTTCGTTTATGTTCCTTTATTTGAATAGGTCATACATAATCAACATCACATATTACAAATGGTTCATCAAAGTCGTTAACGCGAGAGCTGGATAAGTTGCCCATAAGATGTTCTGTACGTTTAGCATTAAATCGAAAACATTGATGACATATACGTACTACGCATTTTGCACATTGTCTGCCAGAAATAAGCCAAAATCTTGTTAATACAATTGATAATAAAAGTTCTGGCACACAATGATGATTTCTAATATGTTCATGGGTGAAAATTAAGTTTGTTACATGATGTTTAGAATGTAAAAGTAGAGGATGTTTCTCATGGGGTAGCATATTAGCATTTTGCAATCTACCTCCCACTCTTATTAGTCCCACCTTATCTGAAAACGGGTTTAAACTAAGAAGTTGACTCTTACTATTTAGAGTTTCTCCTTTTCTTAATTCATGTACTTCTTTTGAAAATGCTTCTTCTTGAACCATGCGAATTATAATTTCTGTTGCTGAATTCAATTCTGATACATATTTCTTCACCATATTTCTTGTTAATATTGAGCTTGCAATTCTTAATAAAACGTAAGCAATATGCTAGTACACGTTATTCCAAGTAGAATATTTTGTAGTAAGTAATTTGAACTCACTTTGATATGCAACAATAAATGTTGACTTTTAGGTTAAGTAGAACGATTTACTAGTACTGTAGAATCTTTTTCTGTATTTGAAGATCAGGAATTTCCTCAAATAATAGTTTAGGTTTTTTAAAAGCTTTTGCACACAATTAAATTCCATCATTAATAATAAACATCATTTCAAACCTTTGAAATCACACATGCGCGGTATGCGCTGAAAACTATGCAGTCGCAATGAATGCAAGACGTTAACTGGAGACTGGATACACGAAACTGCGTGCCCCAAAGCGACCGTATAAGTGCATATGGAGTGCATAAGTGCATACTCGAAATAGGTTACATTGGAAATAGTGCCCCGGAACATAGTTTTGAGCGTTCGCATATGCGCTAGTGTCTGTGGTGCGGAAGTAAACTTTGATACCATCGTTGTAAAAATACGTAAAAATAATAAAATAAAATAATGCACTAAATTACATTCGAATTTCTTTCTGTGTTTATCTTGGTTTGGGTGGGCACGTGTCCTTGTGCCCTTTAGTACCAGTTGCTACTACCTATCTGACGAACAGCTGTCATACTTACAATTAATAAACTATGTGAATCTTTACAGAAATAGTTGTTTTTTTTATTAGTTCTATATTTTTGTTGCTTAAACCAGTAAACAAAGGTTCATATTTATGAAAATTACATTTATTTTACTGTCATGCAAATATGGCGGATCAGTGTAAAAATTTCCTCTAATTTTAGATTGTACACCGGTCCAACGACGACAGTGATAAGTATATCTACAACAGCTTCAACGTCCCTTAAAAGTTACGTATTGTCGTTGCTAAAATTAATACTCAATCCCTAAAACTTACAAAAATCTAATTTATTTTAGTGATATTGCCAAAATCGTTTTTATATCGATTACTTGCTTAACGATACAAACACGTTTCAATTTATTCATACATATTTAGCTATAATCGTATCTATTACGATCGCTTTCAAACCAACATTTTTGCTGAAAAACACAACAATAATATCGACAAAGAAATCTACTATTTTATTCATTGCATTTGCCTATACATACAAATATGTGCAGGTAGCGACATGAATCGTTCCCGTACGTATTCGCTATTAGCCAGTCGATTTAACACAGCTAATTGCCGTAACCAACTCAGGTATATTACGCTTCACAATGCGTTGAATCAAATCAAGCCAGCTCCAAGTGAACGAATATTCACGAAGTGCAGACCTTTTGCTAGGGCACAGTTCCACAATCACAAGATAGACATTCTTTTGATTTTCCAACTATTTTCTATATATTAAATTCAAGTTGAATGTTATTCTCGACAGATTTATTTTTAATCCAGAAATTTAACTGTGATTTAAATTGTGTGATTTTAACATCACAGGTGCAGAAAGGAGATTTCTTATTTCACTTATTACGTTATTAAAGTAACAAAATTTTACGGTTACTAATTCACTAGAAGTAAAATTACAGGAAAGCACTAGAAAGAAAATATTCTATTTCAATTTTAAACCTAGTTATGCTACGAGCAGTCAATATTCACAAGGTTGTTTCGACAGCTAAGGCCGCTTTACAGTTTGCAATGAAAATTGCGTGCAATACAAATTGCCCGCATTCGCATTCAATGGATTTAGATCAGCTGAGTGCAATTTTACCTGCATTGCACATGCAATACATGGAATAGAACATGTGCCATTTTTATTGCATGTAATTTTTATTGCACGCAAAAAAAAATTGCGTGCAATAAAATTGGGCGCAACGAAATATTAGAACACGTTCTATTCCGTGCAATACCAATAAGAGTGCACACAAATTTGAATTAGTATGTTTTGCATCGATTTCGATAATTCTTAAGAAAATGTTGGATTTAAAAATGAACTCAACAACGCAAATGACTAATTTGTAATTCGCTGTTTGATAGGAATATTAGGAAAAAAAGATTATTTACTAACCACGTATCTTTACACTATGCGACTTGTCGTATGATTATTGATAACATGATGCAATAGTTTGATTAATTTCGTATATACCTTGAACTACAATTCATTTGAAGGCGTATGTTAAAATAAAAAATTAGTTATTTGTCATTTCTTTTTGAGTATTGCCGTCTCGTAAAACAGCGAAAAACATCAGGCAACCAACCGTGACAAATGTACATCACTCTTTAAGAAAAATTATCTAATTCCTATTTCGCTGCATTGCGCTATACCTCACAACTTGAAATAACATCGGTTTACGGTGGTTCTGCGGCACAAATATATTTTATCTGAATTACTTACTTTCCAAAGTTAATCTATCAAGTTGGAGATAGATGTGATTGCAACATTTTCGATGGATGACCAGTTTTAAAATTATTTAATCACGTTAGCATGTGAATAATAATGCGATAATGAGTACTCCAACATTTATATCATTATGTTAAGTTTTAAAGATGCATCTATAATCATAAATTTGTTAACAACTTGATATATTCTGCAACTTCCTAGTATTTGAATTTACATCAATAGCGATTGCGATTTACATACACTATTTTTAATTGTTTAAATATTTAAACATCTACTCTTAGTCGGCACGCCCCATAGAAAATTTCCAATATAATTTATTTCTCCTATTAATCTCAAACAACTGTTATTAAACAAGGTAACATAAGAACTATGTTACGACGTTTAGGTTTTGAAAAATTACGATTCTACTTTGTGCAATGCGGCTCTGTATAGTATACCTTTTCGAGGTAGATATGAAAAATACCTATCTACAACATTTTTAATATTACGTTTTCATGCTTACTACACATTTCAAACTCAGTACGGTGAAAGCAATATTTCACTGTCCGCTAAACAAGTTTATTTTCTTTACTCAGACTAGGATGACTATAAAGCATAGTTAGATATATATAGTTATTTACTTTCAACAAATAACAATTTTGACATGCTTCGGATAAATTCCATTAAAGATCATTTTTTCAACATTTAAACCAGATTTGCATTAGAAACGACGCAACTGCAACTAACAGTGGCTAAATTTCAAACATTAGAAGAGAGCATAAATACCTTCTCAATGTGTTCGGAGAATTTTTAAAAAAAACGGTCGATCATATCAAAGCACTGTCTATTTTCCCGAAAATTTGATATCATGAGCTTATGAACTTTTGTAGAAATCACATCCGTGCAAAGCGAATAAGTAGTAAAGGTTGGACTACGGTTTGTATCTAATAGACGTCGCCAGAGTCTCCATAAAAGCCTTCAATAGAAATCGACAATGTGGTCTTTGACGTCGCCTAAAATTTCAACAGAATGCGTGGACATAGTAGTTTGAATTCTAACAGCAAATTTATCGCAACCAATCGCGTTGGTATAGACACCTGTACCAACTGCAATCACATCGGAGTATCGCTAGCGCCCTCTATTACAACATTTGAATAGTATATTTGAAACCAGGGGGAAAGTGCTCTACTCCATGCCGTGGGCAAATATTATAAACCAAGCCGAAAGCGAGGTTTATAATTGCTCAAAACCTGCAATAGCACTTCCCTCACGTGGTTTCAATACTATTTTTTTTCCCAGCCAATCAATTTTAACTAAATGTCTAGAAATAATAAAGACATATCTGTGAGTGACATGATAGATGGTAGGCTTAATCTGTCAAATATTTTTTGAGAACTGTCAAGTAGCGTCGTTTTAAATGTTTAACAATAGTTTAATCGAAATTTAATACCTAATAATTTAGCAATTAGCGCACTTTCCTCCCTGCTGGGAAAAAAATATTTATTCACATAGATGCGCGTCACAGTATTTTAATACAGTAATATTAAGTTAGATTAGGATTATTGAGCTCGCATCATCTCGACCTTTTCAGATCTATTGCAATCCCTTTGATCCTAGAAGACACTTTGTCTTTTTAATTATATTTACCATTTTTCAGAACGTATCTTTTGTGTAGCATTTCCGCTTCGAGGTTTCCGAACCCTTGTCCCTCTTGTCCTTGCCAAGCTATCACATTGGAATAAAAAATGAATTGACGGTTCTTTTCGTTTTGGCAACCGATAGTGTGCATATACCTATTTAGTTTACAGCAACTAGTTAGTACACCTACTATTATTTTAACCGTCTTGCTCCTGTCATTGCTCAGTAGACCCTTTACAAACTCGAGCTTTTGTTTCTTTAAGAATTGTTTTTTTTTTTATATCTATCCAACTTTTCAAGGATCTTTAGTAAAATGAGGGATAGACTTAGTGTTCTTTATGACTGGCATTTAGAGGTATTAGAGCGAAATATAACTGCACAGTCACCTTCTTGTACTGCTCCAGTGACTCCATATCTTCCTTGTCAATTATGTTTCCTTTGATTGATCCCGAAACGGTCCAAAGATTTGTAGGTTTGTTTGGATGTGTCGATTATTCACTATTGGACCGGCGAGAATCTTCACCAGCAACTTTTGTCAATTCTCATTGGTTACGAAAGCTGTGCATATCCATTATCTCTCCTGTTACTGACTGTGTACCTTTTCTTCCAGAGCAAGAGGGTTGCTCCCTCTCAAGACCTGAGGGCATAGGCTATGCTCCTAACTCATTGTGCATCATCTTTTTCAGCACAGGTAGTGAGCCATGACAGGATGGACTATACATTTAAAGAAATAAACGGGACATCTTGGAACGCTATCATATACTGTTAACCAGTAACGTTACACTGCTTTGTCTCTCCGGTCCGATTTGGGTAGCTGGGTAGCCTTTTCAGTTTACCGCAATCTCTTTGAATTATTAATTTCCCGTTCCTGGTTCTGCAATCTTTGGTAAGTTAATCGAGACCCTTTTTTCTTACTGAGGTTTGCGGAGAACCCAGTTTTTCTTCATCTCACCGTTTACTCTCTGTCGGTGTAATCTTTGTGGTTATCGAGGTTTAGCCGGCTCGCCGTATCTATCTTGGTTTACACTCCAGGCCGACGGTTTCGTTCTCAAGAGGACGCCTTCAGGCAGCTAAGAGCATTGCAAACAGGGAATGCAATTTTTTTAAAGAAAATGTATAAATCAATTGATTTTATAGGTGAAAATTAATTTAATTGCCCTGAATTTTACTTAACGAGAGAGATAATATGTTGTACGAAACTGGAGACGTCTAACTATTATACCGGGTGGACCATTTATCGTGGCCCCCCTAAAAATTTGGAAGCAGTCAGTTTTATGAAAAAAAGTTTCAAGTAAAAGTTTTACTACAAGAAGTGTCCTATCAGATGGTTATGCAGTCGTACACCAAGGAGAACGTTTGAAGGTCATGCGAAGGTCATTTTTGTTTTTTTAATGGAACATGGCATTTTTTTTCCAAATTCTGAAAAAGGATGTAATTGTGAGTAGAAAATAGTAAAACTCATGTGGCCTAAAATTAAGATTCAGCGAAATAATATACCCATAATTCCTTTGTAATTGCCTACATCCGATATTTCAAAATGACTTATTATTGAAAATTAATCCTTAATTCCAATCTGTTAGTAATTATTTGTAATACGTCCTCATATTTGCTTTCAAAATACTATGTTTTTCATGTATTATTTCCAATTTATATTTTGTTTTTCTTGAATATTTCGCTGAATCTTAATTTTAGGCACATGAGTTTTACTATTTTTACTCACAATTACATCCTTTTTCAGAATTTGAAAAAAAATGCCATGTTCCATTAAAAAAACAAAAATTGACCTTCGCATGACCTTCAAACGTTCTCCTTGGGTGTACGACTGCATAACCATTCTGATAAGGACACTTCTTGTAGTAAACTTTTACTTGAAACTTTTTTTCTAAATGACGCTTCCAATTTTTAGGGGCCACGATAAATGGACCACCCGGTATACTAGGCAGGTCAACAATGAATTTATGGATTCTTGAGCTGATCCAATAAAATAGTTGAATAAGAGTTCGATTTGATTTACCTATATTACAGAGATAAAATTTGAGTGGGATGAAAGTCGAAACGTAGTTTACAAATACCGTAACCAAAGTATGGAGGGATACAAATAACGAAATAATAATTGTACTCGGGTTGAATAAATTCCACCATATTCCAATATGATTAATTCTATGCATATACAGTGACCGGCATAAATGTTGCAACAGATAGATCATCCTTATTCAAAATTGTAGTTTCTTGACCAAACTTCCTAATACTTAAATCAAATTCATAAGTTGGCCTGTTTTATTCTTAGTCATATAAATATATTTGTTTATTTTTGCTTTACATATTTTGATCAAACATTAATCAATGTATATAAACATTTAGTGCAGATACATATATCTGTTTTTTTAAATGTTTGTGATGTATATTAATTGTTAACGATTCAATTATTTTTTTTAATTGAAGAATTAAATATTTAACGTAACAGGAAGAATATGAATTGTAAAATAAATTAAGGTTGTCCCGAAGTTATTATATAAGTCTTTTGAAAATGATGGAAAGAAGTAAAGTCATCGAACGTAAAGTAAAGAAAAATATGTCTATGGCTAGGAATAAAACATAAGCCACTGACTCAGGAATTTGATTCAATTCAGCATCCGTATTGTTAAAATATAGTTAATTCCTTTGGGGAATAGACCCATATTTAAGAACCCTGAAATTTATTTCGGCTGACTATAAATAAGGGTAGAATAAACAACAGGTGATGTTGGATGACATAATATTTATAAAGTTATTCGAGAAAGTTGTTCAGAGTTTAATTTTAAGAGTATATGCAAAATTTACATTTTCAACTTTACAATATATGTTAAAACATAAAAAGCACGAACGTGTACAATTGTTTCAAAATCACAATTTTTTATTTAAGATACGCATTTCATTTTTTTCTTTTCAAAAAAAATACTTCAGTATAGTTAACTGAACTAGAATCTTTGAATCATTTAACTTGAAATTTAAAATTAATAGGTCAAATATCTCGTTGGGTGAGTTCACTTATTAGATATCAAATTGTCAAAGTTAATCTGACATATTCACGTCAAAAAGGCCACTCATTTCTTTTTTTTCATTTTTGCGGCAATGCTCTCGTAAACAAGTTTGTAAGTTATCGCCTCTTATAAGCATTTAAATATGTAAGGTAGTTCTTGGCATGTTAATCCTTAATTTATAAATCGTTACAAATTTGTTCGTTGTCGTTTTTCTCGTCCTGTTTGTGGTTATCTGTATTATATCCTTCCAACACTACCTCATTTGACTCATTTTCTCTTTTAAATCCTGCGTCATCTGGTTGAAATCTGACATATTAATTTTCATCGTCTTCTTCACTATTAGTGTTATATAATTAATCCGTTAAATAATATCCATCACTAAAAAAAAAAATCTCCTAAATTTTGAAATTCTTAGATTCCACAAAAATTAAATTAGCGCTAAAAGACGAATACAAAATTGAGAGTCCTGTAGAGATCGCAATATTTGCTATGGCACAATTTGAACGTATTTCACACCCAAACATAACTTATTTATCGACAGTAAGAACGGCAACGCAAACGAGAAGATAAGTCTTGCTTTATTACTTGTTCGAACCGTCCAATCTCTTTATTATATCGTTCATAGAATATACAGCCCGCACCATAATCTCCGCAACGGAAATCCAGTCTAAGATAGTATAAAGTTTATCGTCGCCGTAAAGCGTGAGGACATCTCAAAGCTGAACGGAATACAGCTTTTGCGATCATGTTATATTAACATCGTTAACACCATATAATGTGCTAATCAGTACAGTTCGGTGAATTAGCCGTAAACGTTCTCCCCTATTAAAAATCTTAGAAGCCCAATGTTTTCTCTGTACTAGTTAGTCTTGAATGGACAAAATCGGCAAGAGTTTGCGATAAATAATTTTTAAAAAAATTCTCAAAGAGAAACTTGAACACATTTTTTCTTGACTTACGTTTCCTCTTAGTATTCTGAAGTTATTAACTCTATAATAATAACAGGTATGAGTTTACATATTTACAAACTATATTCGCAAGAAAGCTAGTTTTTAAAAGGGAGATAAACGGAGATAATGTCGGAATACTAAATACGGGTGAGATTGAATAATATTGTAGCGGTTATCTTTAAATTTTTCATTTGAATTTCTTACTGCTCTATCAGATGGCGCCACCTCAAAGTAAAGATCACGTAGATAATAAAATTGCTCATAGAGGGCGCTATGGCTACTGGGTAGATTCGCAATGGAAATTTCTAGTGCGAATTCACTCGAAAAATAAGGACATGTGTAGATTTCTCCAGAAGCAAATGCGACTAAATAACCCGCGCCTCAAGAGTAGTTGGTTGTTGTGGAGAGTGCTACTGGAAAAGCCTAAGCGAACGGTGAAAATATATAATAGTGAAAATAAGTGTGAATATAAATAATAATATTTAAGCAAATTTAGTTTAATAAGTGTTTTTAGTAGTTATTTTATTTTTATTTTTAGAGATTTTAAGCGTAGAAATAACTGTAGGTGACAGCGCCAATAGTTATATATGGTAGCGAGACATGGCCGCTAAATACGATAGAGCTAACCAAGGCGGAAGTATAGGAGAGAAAGGTATTTAGGAAGATATTCGGTGAAGCAAAAATTTGTATACAAAGAACAAAAATGTAAAAAAAAATAATAAAAAGACGGATGATAAAAACACGGTTCTTTCTTTTTATCACTCGTGAGAGACATTTCATGTAAAGGGCACTGCAGCAAGATCTCATTAATACCAAATCAATAATGAGATGATAAACCGGTTTTCAACAATTTTCACAATTATGAGCCCCGTATTTATTATTACGGAAAGCCTTTTCGATGTTGTTACGCCCATATCAAGTTCACGAGCAGTTTGGCGAGATGATACAGTAAGGTTCAATTTTATTGAAGCATATATATTTAAATTTCTAATCACTTACGTTCTCATTCGGAACGATTTTGCTTTTATTAATTATTAAAGAAAATGTTGGTTCGAAACGCCGGACGGTATAACTTGAGCTACAAATATAATTCTCGAGATGGTTAACTGAAATCAAATCTCGTGGAATTATGAGTATAAAATTGCTTTATCGTAACTAACTGCTTCGGCGTATTTCTATAATTAAGAAAAAATGTATCAGGGAGAAGCAGACGACTATATACTATAAGTTCAAGCAAAATAGGCATGCCGATGTGCCATAACAAGAGTTAATTGGTATTGCAATTGCACTTTACATACATAGATACTTGATTTTCATCCTCGATCATCGATGTGATAATATGCCAAGCAGGAGTTTCCATATATCGATATGTAATATAAAGACGCAACAATTAAAAGAAAATATTATATTATAGACTGCAAGTGGCAAAATTTAACTAGATATAGGAAAACAGAGGGTAGGAAAGAGCGCCCCGTTTTAAAATAGACACAGACATATAGTCGTGTGGTGGTAGCCATCACATGCTTAACGCTCAATATTGTTTCAAATTTGGCATCGGTGTGTATGTGCAAGACCATTTTATGCATAGTATAAGATCCCTGTACTTAATTTAAATTTTGTCGACCATAGTATATTCATCTGCTGATATAACAAATAGAAACCATCTAGCTTTTCTTTTTCTCTTTAGTTTAGAAATCGCCTAGTCGCAAGTACTCACCTTGATGCTTATATTAGTATTGAGGTTGAATATCAAGCTAGAACCAAAATATTGGCAATAAATCTAAAAAAATTGCGACTGTTAGATACCACAACCCCTAATGTACTTAACGCATTTTCTACCGCATTGAAATAAAATGCAATAAATATAGTTTATTGAAGGGAGCAAATAATTTTGATTAATGGCACACAATACGGCCTACTATATTCATTTTAGAAATATAATTAACTGAATCAATTAGTATTAATAATGCTTATTATATTCAGTATCATATTTTCCCTGTAATTCAGATTGTATTATCCGTATTTGTCAAAATACTTAAGCATTCAGGTATGCATATATGCAATACTCTATGCATGCCATGTGATTTATTTAAATAAATAGTAAGTGATCGATGACACGAAGAAGCTATAGAACTGAGTTTGTGTTAATTTCAATAGAATTTTATGTTCATCATCGTTGCAATTTCAGTCTGACAAAAAGGTTTCATTGTTTTCCCATGTTGAACAAAATATAAAAATCGACAAAATCTCGCTATATTATTGTTTTACAGTATATTGAACTTCCATTGGTCAGTTTTTTCGATTCGCAATGTACGAAGAATGATAAGTTAACGAATCGGTGAATACGGCTGGCTGATAAGTTAAAGAAAGAACGCAAAATTTAAATGAAATTGTAGGAGCGCAATATTAAGGAAGTTCCTACATTAATTATTTGGACAGAGTATGGCACATCAATAGATTCAATAAAAAAAACAGTGTCTTTGAAACCACTAGTGTAAATTTAATTTAATGGAATTAATTAAAATTACAATTTCAAATTTCGAAGTTAAAACGGCAGCATTCAAGCAACATACAGTATGCCAAAGAAATAACCTATAATATCTATAACTTGACAATTAAATTAGTTTTTTAAAAACTCCTGAAATATGCCTTTTATTTTCATAAGAGGCACTGGTTTACAATGAAAATATTTTCCTGTTTTCCACATTATAATATATCGTAACCATTACTTCTACTAAATTAAAATATCATTCTTAGTTCTGCTTTTACTAAGAGAGAATAAGAGCCCATGTCATGAGTTATTTTTTACCGCATACAACACCATAACACAATTTTGCACAGATCGGCACTTTACATGGATTTTTTCGGGATGATATTTTCTATTCCTTTTCAGAATTGATGTCTTATACTGTTTATAATACATCTGCTATATTAAAATAAACCATTACAAATAAATAATTTATATGTATAGTAGTATACTAAGGGTAATTTCGCAACAAGCAATCTAATTCAGTCGCGTGCGCAATCAAGTCAGATTCAGTCAAATCACATCAGTCGATAGATTTCGCGCTGAACGTGTTCTATACGAGAAATTTTATCAATCAAAGAGTTTATAAAAAATGCTTCTTGCGCAATTAATAATTTTAGATAGATTACGGAAACGATTAGGATGAACACCACTTTGAGTTATAATAATAAATATTAAACAACCCATTTGTATGCTATTTAGTCAATCATTTGATTACTTATAAAGATAGAAAAAAAATATAATTATTTTCGAATGGGTCCAGGTATTTTTTCATCTAATTCTTATTGATTCGGTAACATAAGTTGATTCTACTCTTAAATATGTTGCATTCCCAAATGTGGTGAATAATTTGATATATTAAAAGCATTTCGAGAAATAGGCACTAATTTGCAGAATAATCTAGATTCTTGTAGTTTTGTTTTTAATATGGTAGTAAATTCAAAATTTTCTATTGTTACCAAATTCTTTATGGACAAATTTCGCATAAACGTTAAACCTATTAGATCACTTTCATCGTCAGCTTTTTTCAGAAATTGTTTTAAATTGTTTCAAATACTGTTTATCAATATCATCGTCGGTCTCATTACTTCTTTTCGGTAGTCCTTTATTTTCTAAGCTATCAGAGGACGTTGAACTTTTTGGTATTTATATGGCTTGGTAGACTTCTGTTGAAACTGTTCTTGAAATTTCTGATTTAGTGCCTGTAGTGATTTTGCATCGTGACTCTTTTTAGTCATGTGTTGTAATTTCTGAAAAGACTTCTATTGGTTCTCCATTAATTCCTTAATAACTTCAACATTTGAAATGCCAGTGTTATACATGTTTCTTGATGTCGCTTTACGCTGTAGTGTAAGGTCTAAAAGCAACAGTGCGACAGTCCGAACTGTATAGGAAGTATTAACCGAAAGCAATTCGGAATAAAATCCGCCAAAGGCTGATTCTCAGTTTCATAACCACACACATTGTCGTTTTAGAGTTTTAATGTCTGTCGCTGTTGTAAAACGCAACTTTTTTTCTAAATCTACAATAGGAAAAGTTAACAAACTGGATTCTCCTGATCTATTTTCTATTAATCTATTAATTTTCTCACATCTATTGTGTCCAAAATTGATATGCGGAGAGGAGTGACACAAAAATTCAACCAATAAGTCTTGAAAAGTCGTGACTGGTCTGGACGGAATGTGACGCACTTACTGTAATAGTAAACTTTATGATGTCTTATTTTAATACTAATTTGTAAAATGCCGGATTCAGCAGCGTCCGATGGGACTGGAGGCGGCTGGATAGGATTGACTTAGTGCAAAATAAATCTAAGAACAGTTAAATGAGATAATGTTCTTCATCTGAAAATTTATTTTTACTAGAAAGGACCCCTCCTTTTTTGTGTGACTATTGCAGCATTTCTTAATAATAATTTTCTAGGTATCGACACACTGTATAAACATTGTGCTAAGATTTTCTTTTTTCAATTTAACTCTAACAACGCTAATGATAAACTTGTACATAAGGAAAAAGAAATAATATGATTATCAAGTTAAAATGGTTTTCTTTTAGCTCTTTAACGTTTCTAATGAACTTTTTCGATAAAATCCTCTTTGTAATCGTCCATTTCTTATTTTCTTTATTTATGTTCCTACACTTTTTTAGTTGCGACCTGGCATTTTGAATATTAATTATCCGCCTTAATTGTGCATTTCGCACGTAATTGAATTTGCAGGTAACGAAGTGATAGCAGCAAATTTCTACAAAAGCTCTTTGATCAGCCAGCCGCACCTCTTTTGTTAGAATTTAATAATTCCAGAACAAAATTGGTACATCTGTGAGTATTTAAGACAGTGAATTTTGCAATTTATAAAGTGACAAACAATATGTAAAAATCTAGTACCTATGTGTACATATATACCGCGCTGATAAAGAAGCTATATTAAGTTTTAATTGTCAAATTGTACGTCTGCATGTGTATGTATGTACTATGATCGTTCAATATACCCGATACTTCAGGAAATGCATTAGTTTCCTCGGCATTCAAACAAATATTTGCCACCGCCGAATGTATATCTTTGAAATCTACGCATTTCTATATCGATAGAAAGACATTTTCGTCAGAGGAACAATACATTTATATACAGGAAGAAGTTGAAAGACAAATATAACTCTGCTACCTGTTACCATTACTACTAAAAGCTACGGTTGTCAATTCTATATGGAAGCAACGTCATTCAATTTAATTCTCGTAGTACCTATTACTTTTTTTTGTAGAAGCCATTGGATCATGAAGTCTCCGGAAACATTGCAGCTTCTAGATCTTTTGTATTTATTCTCCCATTTCTTTTATCCATTAAATTGTATCAGTCATTCCAGTATCCTAGTACCTGCACCAATCTGTATCTGTACAGGTCTCTAGCTGGTTGATCGAAATAATCCTCTGAGTTCATTTTTCTCTTGCCTTTTTACGCCCAGAATCTCCTATTCACACAGAGTATAGCAAGAGCTCTCTGCAGTTGGTATCTCCCGTGTTGAAACCAAATTTCCTGTAGATGTCCTTTCAGTGCACAGTGGCCTATAAGGAGACCTGCTACAGTGCAAAGATTGTTCCTACTAAGGTGCAGTAGCCCTTCAGTCTCTTCTTTGATAGTTCCTTAACAAAGGTATTTTCATGAACTTCCATGGTACCATACGGAGCAGTAGTATGGTCGCCAAAGGTGCTGTAGGCAAAAAGGGTCAAAACGATAAGTGATTTGTAGGGGCTACTTTATCGGTGTACTACGAGTGCGACGAGATTTAAAATTCTTTAGATTAATTCTGAACCTGCCACCGCTGCACATTTATGTACAACGAATCGCCTGATCTACAACACGCAGATCTATGTGCAGTCTAACACCAATAAGTAAATCGCACTAATACAAAATTATTAGATAAACTTAAGAATACTCGTATGGAAATGCAAAGTTACACCATTGTTCAAAAATATAACTTAGATTTATTGAGTTATAACACCAGATAAGAAGGACTAGAAGAAAGATCCTCGGAATATATATATATATAGAAAGACACCTAGAAAGAGCCTCACGGTTAGTTTTAGCAAGAACAAAGAGTTTAGAGAGTTAGATGAAAGTGTCGCTATTCCCTGACAAGCAGGCAATACTTAACCTTCAACAGGCAAGGCTGAGTCACCTAGCAATGTAACTAATAGCCTATGAAAGGTTAAAGCGATTACGTCTGCAAGTGTTAAGTCTAAGCTGGTTTGAGTCTGTATAAGTAAGAAGGAGGTGGGCACAGAGAGGGAACTCACGTTGCTCTGAGTTCCCAGACAAACGGGCATGAAGGAAAACGAAGCGGCGGTCGATCTAACCTGACCAGGTTCATCAAAGTCATTGATTGGGTCTGGTCGTTTCTTTGGCAGTACCAAATCGCAAGCTACAAAGTCCATCGACAAATGGAACATAAGTTCGGTGCCAAACTTACCAGAACAGGTAAGACAAGGAAACAAAGGCATAAGAGGAACAAGGGCCTGAATTTACTAGAGAGTAACTAAGTAAAGGCATGGAAATTGTTAACATGATAGTAGGTCTGCTAACCGGCGACCATAGTAGACTAAACAGGCATAGGTATAACAAAGGCCTTGCAGAGGAGGCAAAAGTATGCAACTGAAGCTTCTTGACATTCAAAGCTAGACCAATGGCCAAGCACCCGTCACCAACACAAGACTGTGCCTCCCCATTCTACTGTTTAAGCTATCAATGTCACTATCACTCGGTAGCAGATTTCTATCGTTAGCATATTAAATTAACTTGAAACCAGGGTACATTAAATAAAAGTGGCCGTAAAACCGACCTTTGCGGCACACTAAGGTTAATGTTTAGAAGAGCATATAGGTTCCTGCGCCTATGATAACTTATCCAACAAAATGGAGGAATAGATGATTACTGCATTTACTTCTCTAATCTTCGTCCGATGTATCATTATTATTAATATATAATTGTCGTAGGCATAAATTGTCTGGATTACCATGCAAACCCTTCATGTGCATTGGTAAAACACGGGATCTTTTTTAAGCACCGGGATAGATAGAAGCTTTAATAAGTATGTTAAGTGATTCAGTTCCAGGAATTACATTGTAATGTGAAAAATGGTTTTAATTACTTTTACAAAGTCGGCATACTTATCTGAAATATTAGTTATTTCGAATAATAGTATGACTAATTTCATTAAAAGTGACTGCTAAAAACTAAAAGTCTCGTTGACACTATATTCACACTTTCCTAATTAATATCAATGATACTTAGCTGTCGGTAACGTTTCAAGAATGCTTTTTGCACAGTGGTGAAACGAAGATTGAAATTGCGGATCGAATGCTAGTTTTGAGACCAATTTACAAAGAACAGTGAGTATTTATAACACTCCACATTGCACATGTTTTTTTTTTACCAGAATTTACAATAAAATCCATATTATCCTTTAATTTAATATTTTTAATTACTTTACAGTGTGTTCAGCTATATAAAAAGCAACATTCATGTCACCCTGTAAATAGAAAGTAAATGGGTTACAAGCTTATCTTGAATATCTAATTCTGTTATCAATAAAATGCCAGTCAATATCATTAATGTATTTATAGAAGCGATTTTGGGAAAAATACATCGTTCCTTCACTACCTTGGATCCAAACGCTCGAAATGAAGCCAAATGCAGATAATGCAACTCATGCGATACAACAGCGCTATGTCCGGTTGTACACGCACAGCCCGTTATTCAGCCCGCATTATAAATCACGATACTAATTGCTACACCTACATAGGCGTATGAGAAATAAGAATTATCAGGGTGCGTAATCTCATTTTCTCAATGAACGAATACCCATCTCAAAAGTGGCATAGGTATCGGTACAAGATAAATCATGTTTGCCAGTACTTAGTATTAAATTTTCTATTGAAATCGCCATTCAAAATCAGCGCACATTTTGTACTAAAAAAAGTCATTTGTTGTCTTAGAGGTTTCTAATTATTTTAATACCACTAATAATAATGTGAAGTATAAGAAATAACGTAAATCATTTCTAATATTATTTGCAGGTAAACAATGGTGTATTAATCCGATCACTCAACGCTATCTTAATTTCTTTATTCGAACAATTGTTTCGGAAATTCTTGGATTTCCATTCTCGACCGAACATGACAGGCGGAAATGCAATCAGAAACTAGATTCACGAAACATGACACATTATCATTATGAGAAGGTTAAATAATCAGGTAAATAAATGATACTGGACATGACATTACGATAGAATACCTTCAACCAAAGAAAAATGCAACCTCGGTGAGGACACGCCAAAATCCTATACCAGAGTATAGAGATGTACAGATCAAACAGTCGACCTATAGTCAGGGCAGCGCAGGTTGGAACTAGTCGGGAAGGGAAATAGCATAAATTACTATTACTATTTCGCTAACAAAATGCAACTGCGCTCTGTTGAGTGAAACCATAGACAAGGAATTAGAACATTTAGATAGCGGATCAAGCGCGAGCGTACACCAACTTCGAGGCAGCCATTTTGATGCATGTCAGGACCGTACTGTTGCCAGAGCCGCACTTAGAGCTGTTACTTTTTTTATGCGTTAGTTATTTGTGTTTATTTTGTTAATTTAAAATAGGTATTTATGTTTAAATGTATTATAGGAAATTGATTACGAACATATGATATTTAAACAAAGCTTTTTTATGTTATGTAATTGGATGAACATTTTGTATTTACTACTGCGGATATTATCCTGCATAAATGAACATATTAAGCAGTCATATAACATAGGACTGAACCTATGCATCTCTGTGCATTGAAAAATATTGGTTTTGGTTTAATATAGAAAATAGAAACATTTAGAAATATTCAATTAAATCCTAATCCTATTATATAAATATTTCACTTAGTTTACATCGTAGTGATACTTTGTTATGTTAGCTTAATAATAATAAAGCTAAACTATAAAATTTGGACTTCAAAAAAATATATCAGAAGCAAACTTGAGTAAATTTTATTGATGATTATGATTAAGTAACATTTCATATATTATTCACTGTCTGAGGTATACGTATAATTTTACCAAAGCCTTACAAATTGAAAATGTTAACTCCCACAATATTTATATAATACGTAGTAAGAAATATAGGGAATATTCATTACGGTGATAACAGAGGTTTCATTTCATATTATATATTTTTAGGTACAGATACATTATACATTTTTAATATATTTACTTAAGTCAGTAAGAAGCACAATTTTGAAAATACTTGTTTTTTTCCTGCAGAATATTCTTTGTTATCAAAATAACGAAGTACTAAAAATCAACGATCAAAAATTAGGATACCTCAGCAAAAGGATATAATTATGTTTTTATACACAGTACATGTTTTTATTAAATTTTTGTTGCTTTGAAAACATTTGATTGCACCTTATATGATTTTAAATTCAATGATGATACTATAAGAAAACCTTTTCCTCCTTTCATTATTATATCGGTAGATTGAAAATGTTATAAACACATAACAATGTTTTCGTCTATTCAATATCCTGCAGACCAATAACATTCTTAAAACTTTTCTCCATTTAGAAGTCCACACAAATGGTCTAATAGATGTGTGTGACTGATGGAAAATTATTTACTCTCTGGTAAAATTAATCTCCTGGTCATTTTATATTCAGGATCACGTCAATCTACTATCTGGAAATATCAGGAAAATATATAACTGCGTCTATATCACAAAATAACGTACCTTCCAGTAGAAATTCCAATATTTATAACCATCTTTCAACGTTCTTGATTACTTTTAAAGAATGTATGTGTGCAATAAACTATAAAAATATATATATAAACAAAGGATAAACCGGGAAACTAAGCATATTGAAGTAACCAATATTTATCTATTTTATAACTTAAAGTGGTATAAATTAAAAAAAAAAACTCCTGCTGGCACATAACCCCGATGCCATTACATTGCATATACATATGTAGCTTGTCTAATACATTGCGATCATGAATTGCCGAATATTTGCAGGTTGTTCACCACACGTGTATCAAAGTGGCGGCATCGAAATGATATAAAAATTTTGGATGCGCACTCGTCTATCCGCTAACTAAATGTTCTATCCTTGTCTATGAGTGAAACGCTATATCACGTGGTATCACCAATACAATACTACTTCTCTCTTGCCAATGATTTCGACATACGTTACCCTGACTATAGGTCGACTGTTTGATTTGTATACACTGAGAAAAATGGGTTAAGTAAATTGTATGCTTGACAAAAAATTGTTTACCATAGGTAAAGTTTTGCTTGGAACTATTATCTTCAATTAGTACCTGCAACTAAACCCAGTTTCCTGAATGCTAGTTGTTACTGTAAATAGTGCTTTTATTAACGGCTATTATACAGCGTGCCTGACGAATTTGTGCTAAGTAACGTATTACTTATGACTACAGCACACGGCTAGTAGAAGTAACAAGAATGCTGAAGGCTATTAAACTCATGTATTTTCATAAATAGCTAACAACTTTCCACAACTATGATTGTTTGAGTTTTGCTGCCACCCCGTGATTGTTTTAGTGTTCCTGATTGGCTAACGCGGCGGAGTAATAAAATAGTCCCGGAGATTGCTACGCGCGCAAGCGCGGGCTAGCGTCAAATAAGAGTTGCGGACGGCGGACATGTGAAAAGGTCGTCGAAAGAGTGGCCAAGGGTACGGCCATTGTAGACCAGTTGGAACGCAAATATATTAAAAATACCGGGTGAGTTAACTCAAGGCCTCATCCGTATAAAGAATCCCAGCGAAGAAGAAGTACCGAGCCTATAAGCAATCGGATGTTTCAAGATTGCAGTTTTAAACTACATGGTGGGATATTTCAATTCCTCATCACTGTGATGATATCTGCGCCCGCTGGTGAAGTTAAAGTGTGGATGCCGTAGCTAGTGATCCGACAGTCCAAGTGCCATCTGCAGCTAAGGATACCGCGACGAAGAAGCCGACGTGCGCCGACAGAGAACCAACTCGCCGAGACAACGCCTAGTGCAAAGAACCAACAGACACCGCAAGTTTACCGCCTAGGTATATTATTTTTTTGTTTGTTATTAGTTGTAACTTCAAAGCCATATTTCTCTTTGTCCTTTGTTTAGATTTAAACATTTAAATAATTTCAATAACTAAATAACGTTTCAAGAGCCCCATTTACCTTATCTTTTATTATTGCTTTGTTCATTTTTTTTTTTTTTCATTATTAAGGAATATATTTTATGAGTCATTACGTTGTAAATTGTTCAAAAATAAACTGTTGTTAAAGCGAAACCAATATTTTTCATTCATATCAGGTAGTCACTGTGTTTGTCCTATACAAAATAAAACTATTACTAATAATACTGCTTTTTATTTAAATTTAGTTGATATATAAGTTCAACAACAAATTTAAGGTAAGTATATTGTATATATATAGAAAACCATTACTTTTTATATCAGGTATCTAGTGATCGTGCATTAATACTGTTTCCTTATCACAAGTAATCCAAATAGCTTGCATTAATTGAGGTCAATAATGAAGGTGTTATAGCGATTATAGAATAGTTTACTCGTAGCAATACATCTACTTGACATGAACAAATTTTTACTTACCGCAACTGCATATATTCTTTGGTTTACTACTTCAGTTTAGTTATCATAAGTAACTTCATAAGTTACCGGTATGAATCAGGCCGTAAGTAACTTAGATTGCTTGTTGTTAGTATCAGTGTTTAGGATCTCTTTTTTACTAGTGCTAAGTAATCTGTGCTTTTGTCCCCTATCCAGCTGAACTTTTTACTTACGATAATTGTATTTTCATTTATAATTATTAAATTTTTTTCTCAGTGTATGAGTAATGACTGCACCTGTATTTATGAATATAATTATTCGTCCTATTTTATTAACCTTGGCGCTACTGAGCACACGATTTCAGTCAGAATGCATTCTTAGGTTAACCATGCCTGCCGATAGCTTAAGAAGTAATGGGGGAACAACGAACAAAAATATCGGTACCTATAAATGTAGTTGTATTTTTCTAATAATATATTGGCTATCATAATATTAATAAAATAAAATAAAATATCTATGTTTTATATGCTTATAATAAACGCTGGAAGTGTCCGTATTTTGGTCATAAGCAATAGAGATAGTCAAATAGTATATTAAAGAACTGCTTTTACAAGGGCAGCTTTATCATCGAGTTTTTCAAAGAATGGCTGTAGAAGAAGACGGCCTTATGAAACGAGATCTTGATGTATATTTCTAATTTGCACATTAATCGCCCTTTTTGACTTAAGACGTTCCGGTAAGAAGCCTTCTAAAAAGCTATTAACATACTAGTGCGTTTATATTATAATTCATAAACGCATTTCTTCGAGCCTGTATTTTTAGTACATAGTATAAAAGTATTTTCCAAATTATTATTTCATTACACGTATAAATAACTTTGACAGTATAAATGTTTTTCTTATAAGTTGTAAACAAAAATTCGAAAATTGCATTGTGAAACTTCTTATAGTATTTTGTATTTTTACACAATAATTAAGAAGTATCTCTATCGTTCAGTATTAAAGAACAACAGAATGTAGAAAGGCAACATGCAAGTATATTAAGGTATCTCTTATGAAATTCTATTTGAAGAGATTTATTTGTTTATTACGATATTGAAGCCCAATAACTTTATTTAATTTAATCCCTTAATTCGCCATTTTTTTACAGTAAATAAGATTAAATGGTACTCCGTATATTTCAACATGTATTATCGTTATATGAAATTGTCACACAATTTTCAAAACCATCGATTAGCGGCCCATGCCTATATTTCAAGTACACACTTGGCTTAACCTCATATCGCTTACCGTCGATACTCCATCGGCATTGCCGTCACCTACCTCTATCAGCAGCTGCTATTTATGTTAAGGATTTAACCCTTAACGATGTGAGTACTAATTGCATTACTGTTACCAAATACATGCGGGAAGTAATTAATTAAGTATAAATACTGTAATTTTGCAGTATAAAATCATGTATATTAAGGTACAAGACATTCCTGACTAATATTTTTTTAAGAATATGTGCAGTGATTTTAGTATAACTACGACGACTATAACATTTTTTCGCTTACAGGTATTTCAATAGTTTTTTTTTAATTTCAATGTTGTTGTTGCCACCGCCTATATTCAACTTGTGATATCTATTGACTTCTTTGTGGATTCATTTTGGTAATACACAAATTATGGGCGTGTTTAAGATCTCTTTTGAACTGCATTGTTCTATAAAGTTAAAACGGGTGCGGCTTAGTAAGAGACGGCTTAGTAAATATCCGTTTATATATTGTAGAAATCATTGTATCATCACATTGTTTGCTCTATTCTTTTTGGGTGGTATTTTACAATAATTTCTCAGCTTTAGTTTACATGCTAAATATTGCGTTACGTCTATTTGTATTCAGTTGTACTGACAATGAGTATCCCATTTACAACATAGGTATCTACCACTTTAAAAAATTAAATGCGAATTGAAGCTCCACAAATTTTCGATTATTTATGCAACCGAAACTATAAGTACTGCGTACAGAGCAATGCGTAGTACAGAATTGTTTGAAAATAATTTTTAATTAATATTTCAGTGTGCTGTAGCTTTGATTGCATTAATACTCGAAGATTTGTGGAGCTTAGATTCGTATTTAATTTGCTAAAGATGGCACCTGCCACTCACTTTTATATAGATTCCATACAACTGGCTTTCAATTCTTTTTTCCCAGTAGGAAAGTGTCTACTTTCTCATTTGAGGGAGGATAGTGGACATGGCACAACAAAGGAAAGTTATACTTTTTCTCCCTGGGCAGGAAAGTTGTACTAAAAAGTAAGTGACATTGACATGATGAAACTGTACATCTTTTAATATGTGATATTATTGACAGATGACATTAGTACATTCGACCCAGTCTGAGCCCATTTATGAGATAATTGCCGAATTATTAGGTTTTAAATTTCAATTAAATTATTATTAAACAATTTTCAAACCACGCTAACTTGACGCTAAATTTTTTTCTCAAAAAATATTTGACAGATTAAGCCTACTATCTATGATATTTTCAGATATTTAATTAAAATTGGACTGGCTGGGAAAAAATAGTATTCAAACCACTTGAGGAAAGTGCTATTGCAGACCTTGGGCAATTACAACTCTTGGTTTGAATATACTATTGTTTTACATAGGAACCTCAATTTAGGTTCTTCGCAAAGTTTCAAAAAAACTAGTACCGCAATAAAAACGAAAACTTATCAAAAATGTTGTCCTGGACGCTTGATCCAATATTTAGTGTGACATCTCTTTGGTCGTTCTTTTTTATGCTGAGAAAAAATCTAGTTTGCCTATTAAGATATAACTGGAACCAACCAATTATCGAAAAAAAACTATAAAGAACGATGACGAAAATGATTATGTATGTAGAGGACCATCAACCGCACAAGCTAAATTCCTAACAGAATATATTAATGGAACTAATAATCAGGAAACCACATGTGCGATGCTGAATCTACCGAAGGCGGAGCCATCTATACTCGATAAAGTTCTTCGTGAGCCATCGATAACAGTGCATCGCAACATACACTGCATATGGTAAAGAAATAAGACCCAGGCGACAATATGGTCTTTGGTGTCCCGCAGCGATCTATTTTGGGCCCGTTGGTGACTTTACTTCGTATGAGTTACTTACCAAAGGTCAGTGATAGATTCATAGTAATGTAATGATTCTAAAACCACAACTTGAAATTAAATTTAAACAAAAGCAAACGCATAAATTTCCCCAATTACAGTGAATTGTGGCAAACGCAGTCATCTCTCACGCAGCCTTCTTGGGACGGCCAGTTGGTTGTAGACTATCCTGGCAAAGCCACATAGAACATCTGGCTGGCAAATTGACTGGTATCTATTAAGCGCATCCTAACTGTTTTTGGATATCACGATTACATTCCAATCCTTATTTGTTTAATAATAATAATAATAATAATAATAATAATAATAATAATAATAATAATAATATTTATTGATTCATAATATTAATACATAATAATTGAATCAGTCAAAGAAAAAGAAAAAGGGAAATAAATACAAAAAATGGTAATGAATTTACTACACTAAACTACAATAAACACTAAAACTAGCCAAAATAAAAGTAAAAAAAAAGAAGCAAAATGACAAAAGTGAAAAGAAAGAAACAACCAAAAATAAAAAGGCATTTCCAAACATTGTCTATTAAATACACGAGTGATTAGCTAATTGACGTAAATTACAAGAAAAATTCGTCTATGGTGTAGTAGCAATTACATATTAGCATTTCTTTAACAAGTTTTTTAAATTGTTTTTGATTTTTGTATTCATCCGATAACTTATTGTATAGTTTTCGTCCCATATACTCTAGACCTTTGCATGTTACAGATAGCTCAGCTTTCGGCAAATGAAAATCGCTGGCTCTACGCGTGTAATAATGATGAACATGTTTATTTCGTGCATAAGTACTTTTACGACTATGAAAGTAATCTAGAGCTTCTAAAATATAAAGTGACGACAATGTTAACATTTTAAAATACTTAAAAATCAGCTTACACGAGTCTAAGACTTTTATGCCGCTGACTGCTCTTAAAATTTGTTTTTGGGCAATAAATACAGGTTTGGCTGTAGGAGAGGATCCCCCAGAGAAGTATTCCATAGCTCAGACGAGATTGTATTTCCAAATAGTATAAAGATATTAATGTTTCCAACGGTAAAGTGTTACGCAGATTTCTGAAGAGAAAGACTTTGCTATGGAGTAAGGCTACCAACTTATTACAATGATCCTCCGATAGGAGATTATCTTGGATTGTTATTCCAAGAAATCTTGCCTTTTCTTGCTGTTGAATAACATTATTATTTACATTAACACTACAAGTAATGTTTTGACGTCTCTGATGTGTGTGAAGCAACAGAAAGTTGGTTTTAGCTTCATTAAGTTTTAACTTATTCGCAGAGAACCACTGATGCAAGCTGTTAATTGCTGTGTTTGCAAGTAGCTCAGTCTGTTCTAAATTATTGTTAGTAATGACCAGTGTGGTGTCGTCTGCGTACATGAAAACTAGAATATTAGACACAAAGGAATAGATATCATTGGTATATAAATTAAATAACAAGGGACCTAGCACAGAACCTTGCGCAACTCCATGTAGTACAGGTATACAAGCGGATTTATACTGCCTAACAGTATTGCCATTATTATAACTAATGCTGACATATTGCATACGACCATCTAAATAAGATGCAATCCAGCTTGCAGCAGTGCCCCTTATCTCATATTCAAATAACTTGTTCAATAATATTGAGTGTTGAACGCAATCAAAAGTCTTACTGTAATCACAAAATAATGACAGTGGAAGTTGTTTACCATTTATGCAGTCAATGATGAAATTGTAAAAAGATAGTAAAGCAGTAGTTGTAGATCTTCCTCTTCTAAAGCCATGCTGATTGTTGTTTAAGTATGTTATATTTTTCTAGAAATGAATTTAGGCGAATTATCATGCAATATTCAAATATCTTTCCAACATTGGACAATAAAGAGACAGGCCTGTAATTTTTAACGTCAGTCTTGGTATTACTTTTGTGGATCGGAATAATAGATGCTGTTTTGAAACAATTAGGAAATGTACCAAGTGTAAAGGACATATTTACCAGATAAGTTAGAGGTTTTAACAGTAGACTAGCAAACTCTTTCAGAATTATTGCCGATATATCGTCAGGTCCTGAAGTATGTTTGTTTTTTAATTTTGATATTGCATCGCTCATCTCATACTCGGTAAAAGGGAATAGAAACATTGTGTTAAAATTTCTAGTAATGGTAGTATCTACAGATGTATCAGGTATAGCATTAATGATATCATTTATTGATTGTTGAAAAGAACAGTTAAACAAATTTGCTAACCTCTGCGGGTCATTTATTATTACATCGTCTTGTAAAACCTCAATATTTTTATGAACAGTAGTCATTGATGTAAATTCCCGAATCATTTCCCACATCTTTCTAGTTTTGTTTTCAGAATTGTTAATAATTCTAGCGTTGTAATTCTTTTTTGTTTCATTGACCAAATGAGCGTGCTCCCGACTTCGCTGTTTATACATTTTTTTTTTAGCTGCGGATACCTCTTCTGCATGATATACAAATCTTGTAATTTCGCGCTAGATTGAAGGACTTCATTGGTTATCCAACCCTTTCTCTGTTTATTACCGTTAATTCTGAATGACCTCTCTGGGAAAGCGATATTGTAGTGATACGTAAATATGCTCATGAAAGCTTCTACCTTTCCATTGAAACTGACGGCACTGTACATATCACTCCAATCTTCATTTTCAAGTAAGTACTTAAAATTGATTTTATTGTTGAGGTCAAAAACACGTCGGCGGACAACTAATTCACTAATGCTAGGAGAAATTAATTCACCATTAACTGTTACGATTCTATGATCTGAGAGATGAGTGTCATACGTAACGGTATGCAAGCTCGAATTATGATTAGTAAAAACGTTATCAATTCGTGATTTTGAGCTGCTGGTGACTCTCGTAAAATCTTGAACCATAGGTGATAATCCAAAGCTCGACATTAAATTAACAAGTCGACGTGAGTCATTTATATCTACATGAAGATTGACATTAAAGTCGCCACAGACAAATGTTACCGATTTTGCGGAAGCAATATGGTTAAGTAAATTGTTTAAATGAATTATAAAGGAATCGTAATCAGATTGAGGGGGGTCGATATAAATTTAAAATAACATGTTTTATGTCATTTACTATCCACTGTACGGCACAAATCTCAAACAATTTTTCAATTGCAAATGAACTTACATCTAAGTTTACAACATTTAAGTTGCTACTGGTAAAAATACAACAGCCGCCTCCATTATGTTGTAAACGACAGAAATGCGACACCAGTTTATATTTACTAAAACTAACTATATCTAATTGTTCAGGTTTCATCCATATTTCAGTCAAACATACAAATTGAGCTGGATGTGCATTTAGTGTGCATTCTAAAATATTAATTTTATTTTTTAGGCTTTGTATGTTTAACAAAAAAATGATGCTACTACTTTGGTTGTTTGTGTTTGGTAATTACTATGCTAAATTATAGTTTGTAATATTTTGCGTATGTTTAGCGGATGCCTTATAAATTTCACAACATTTATCAAGCACACTATGTGTGGTACAATATCCCGCTTTGAAATTAATATTGTGACGTTCACAATTCGCACATTTAAGTACTTCTGAGGTACACTCTTTTAATGTATGGTCGCCGGCGCATTTTGGGCACTTAGTGGGGGACCGACAATTCTTCGCCAAATGACCGAAGCGACAACAGTTGAAACACCGTAGTAGGTTGAAGGACTCCTCCACGCCGCAACGTTTCCATCCGATGTAAAGGAAATTCTTTTCCATTATAGTGTTAAAAATAACAGGGTCACATTCCATTATTATATGCGCGGTAGTTCTTTTTTGCATTAGACGAATAATTTTAAATACGGAAGATTCGGAATGGACAATTCTATTTTGTTTCAATATAATATCTGGTAACTTTTCCTTGTCTGCTACATCATCCATACTAACATTGAATATAATAATTTTCGGATTTAATTTTGCTGGCACAATAACATCGTAATCTGAACTAAATGTTGTTTTAAGATTGGTTTCCAAGGATTTTACATTATCCTGTTTATCACATTTGATCATTACACTACCATTGGTTTTTTTAACTACTTTATTTATTGGTATGGATAAAGCAATTGGATCGATTTTTGACTTTAGTTCATCACAAGTTATCTTCGACGTTTGGTTTTAGGTTTTATAATTAAGACATTGTTTGTTTCTTCGGGATTCTTCTTTAGAATAGTACTGTATTTTACCGGCATCTGGTGCTGAGTAGTCATGGCATTATCCTGATTTGACAAGGATTCTAGATATTCGATGCGTTGTTTTTGCAGCTTATTTACATTTTGCATCTCTTCAATTATTTTATTTAAAAGTGCAATCTCGCGTTCTAGATTAGCAATATGTGATTTATCTAACAATAGTGTACTTTCATCTGAATCCGAATCAGGTTGTTTCGTATTATCTTCGCACTACATTGAAACCAAAGTCGAAACCAGATCATTCAATATCTCAATTTTTATTTTTTCATTACATTGCGCCCTATTTTTTGTTCGTTTGTTAGAAGCATTTTGACTGAAGTTAATCTCTGGTCCAGCATTATGGAAATTTACACAAATACAGTCGAACAAATATCTCGTGACAGTAATGAGTCATTGTGCACACATTGTACTGGAGTGGGGAGCGTATACGATAGCCGGTTTACAGTATATATGCTTCAGCACCGCCCTTTTTGCCACTGCGCAACTGTCACAAGGGATTTGTCGAGCTGTACGTATATTTTCGCACGATCATATACGAAAGTAACAATTTGCACACAAGTAACGCTCTAAATGGACAATATTGCATACCCATGCGTTATTATAACAAAAGTGCTAGTTATGATAACTCACGGATTCTATTAATATCTACTGAAACGGTTTACTGTCGTAATATTATATTATTATGCATGTAATAATATGTTAATTATCAAAATAATATTGCAAACAAATACATCAATAAAAATTTGTTAAGGATTTATGATTGTGGGAAAATAGCGTACATAAGTTGTGAGTCGGGCATCATTTGTCACTTTCCGCACTTGCTACAATATCCCTACTATTCGATAACGATAGTTCAACAAAAATTAAATACCATAATTATTATTCGCAATAGATTATATATTGTAACGTTCACTGGGTTCAATTAATCACACTGGCGCACTTAATAGAAGGTACCTATTTATTTCTACATTTAAACTTTATAAAAACAAAATAACACTACTAAAAACACTCATAATAAACAACTAAAGCGTTACTACAAACACTTTCAACTATATTCACTTAAATGCTACTTATGCTATTTGTGATATTTTGACTAGAGGAATATGTACCCGGTTTGAAACGGTACAGAGAGCGCATTGCTATCTTTAAAATTTTAAATGGAAAGAAGATTCATATAGAAGCACGGGAAATTCAACATATATACCTTACTGACAGACAACAATTAGATTTTTACTCTAATGCCACTTAATCAAAATACGATATAGAATATCGATTTATCTACTTAAAATGACATTTGTTACACTGAGAAGAAGGCATTCTTTATACCAAAAAACATCGAAATTTGGATGTTATTTGGTTCAAAGGATTCTTAATTAAAACAAATAAGCCATAGCAAACAGCGCCGGAACAATGTTGGAATTAAAATTTCATTTTACTTGAGTTTTGGTTTTTTGTTTCAAACTATTTTAGGTAACAATAACTTGAAAACATATATTTGTTGGCCCAATATTTTTTGTCGTTTCAACAACATTCAAACACGTTGAACGAAACAACGTGATTGTTTTAGTGTCAAAGTAAGAAAATATTGATTGAAGTAAAATATATTTGTTGGAAAAATCGGTTTGTTTCTATTCAAATATTTCAGATTTTGGTTTAATAGGAAATATTTTTTAAAATATACGCGTGCGCATTATGTCATACGTTTAGAATTTGGTGGGGGTTAATTAAAAAAATAGGATTTTGAAGAATATGTAAATGTTTTGATTGGTAAGTACGCAAGCATTTAAACTTTTTCTGCGATTATAGCATTTTATTTTGAGATCGTTAATGTATCACTTAACTGTTCTCTTCTTTAGTATCATTAGGTTAGGAAACTAATATTAAATTATGTTTGTTATGTGCAAAAGTAACCTTATTAACTTAACTTACTTAACCTTACTTACTACCAACACCAATCCTTCCTCGGAAATATATTGTTTTACATTGGAAGAATATTTTATAGTATTTAACATACCCTGTCGATTAAAAAAAAGACTGCTAGTATTTTATACAAACGCGATGACTGTTTGATTAAAACTATCCATGTAAAAACTAATTTCATTCAGCGCGTGCACTGTAAAAACTCCAAACCATAACAATTATTTGAAAGAAGAAACATGTATTTTTGTGCCAAACAATAAGTTTAAATATTTCCGAGTATTCGAATTAAAACCACAGACTGTTGAAAATATACAAATAGAAGGGTTGTTTGACACCATTTTTTTGTTGTTGTTGAAACAATCTTTTTCCTCAGTGTACATGCGACAGCAGATCACCTTTCATTAAAACTATAAACGAACTAAACTAATACCTAAATCATTTATTTCGGATAAGTTAGTAGATACATGTAAAATTGTTTTCATTGTTTTTCCGTTATAAAGACATCTTACTAATGAGTTTTATATGAACTATGTATGTATGTAATGTATGTATGTAATAGAAGGTGGTGTTACACTGCGACCTAAAGATCATTGTGTCCCCCTATCCTTGCTGCTTTACAGCTGGCTTCCAGTCTATTCCTTTTAGAAAGTGTAGGATGTCAGAGGGCCCAGTCTAGGTAAGTCTCCTCTTCGATTTCATATGCACCCAGGTACAATGCCCTCGGTTGCACAGTGCTACGCAGTTTGAGAGGAGGTGGATGGATGTTTCATCCTGTTCCCCACAAATCTGCATTCAGGATTTTTCCAATCCAAGCTTACTCAGGTCTCCTTTCAGTCTACAATGGCCTGAAAGTATTCCTGTTAATATGCGAACATTGATCTTACTTAGGTTGATGCATTCTGTAAACCTCTTCTGGTTATAAGTTCCCAGAAGAATTTTACTTTGCCTCATTCCTTGGAGATTTTCCCAGTAACTGGATTTTCTCTGCTCCATTTCCATTTTTAGTTTCTTTAGTATTGTACTGCTACTTAACCCGCAAAAGGGTTCAGGCCCTACGAAAGGCATTCCAGCCCTTTTTTTGCGAGGTTATCCGTTATTTCGTTTCCTTCCACTCCTGTGTGACCCGGAACCCACAGGAGGGTTACTTTATTTCTTTTGCCTAGCTCATTATATGAACCTATCGTCCATATAAAATTTTAAACAATTAGAATATTATTTGGGTAATCGGTCTGTCAAATCAATTTTATTACTTATTTTTAATCGTTTACGAAGTTTATTCCCTTTTATTCTTAAAACTTTAGATATATAGCAACGCTTCCTGTCTTATTTTTCAAACGGGGTAGGTACATATTCCTGCAGTCGAAATGTTGCAAATTGCATCTATACTTACATGGTTTTTCTTTCGTTACAGTATTATATTTCTTTTAAAAGTTATTAAGGGGTGCACAATTTACGACCGTGCTGTATATAACTAAGTATTTCTTGATCCTTTATAAAAATTATGGACTTTAGTCAAGATTTGAAGAAAAAAAATGCTTTTCAATCCTGTGCAGCGTCGAATCGAGACTTTCAAAAGGGGAATCAAAATAAATTGTATAAAGAATAACAGTGAATAGATACGAAATTCATTATTTGGTCAAATAGTTTAAAAACTTAAAAACTAAAAAATTCGTATATGTTTTTCAGTAAATTTCAGTAAAATTTGTCAAATAGAAATATACTTCTTTTGCATTGAAATTAGTGAGATTTCATGCACACCTTTATTTCAATATTATTTCTTTTCCCTGAGAAGTTCACCTTACACTTGAGTTCAAGGTCTCATTATGCAAATTGTTTTCCATATCCTTGCAAATAAATGACCTGTAGTGTATATAATATAATGTGGCAAAAATAAAGGAATAGAAAAATATGCATTTAGCTATCATGAATACGTTTTTCATCACGCACATTCGAAATGCTCAAATGGCATTTTAACAGAGAGTCCCACTAACAATAAGATGCTTTTAAAACTTAATAACTTGTATGTTTAGAGTACTTAAGCAATATAGTAGTAAATATATCGATTTTGTTCAAAAAGCTTAATTTTTCCATAATGAGCCGTAAATAATTTAATTTTTTCGAGATTGGTAAATAATTGTATCCTGTACCTGTTTTTTCCCTAATTGAACTGTCTTTTGAAATACGAATTCTCTTATTCTACTATATATCAATTGAAAGTAAATACCAGCGTAAATGTAATATTTAAAGAATGTTCCTTCGAGAAAGAATTCGATTCAGTACAAGTATCAGTTATACGTGGCCGGTTAAACCTATTTACTTTTTTATTCCCCTAATTCCTTGGGGTTCCCAGTCAATTCTATCGGCTCGTACATTATTTTCCGTTCATCCTAAGATTACTTTTAGGCACGTGTGAGACTGATACTCAATTTCATCGAACAAAACGGAAAGTTATCTCTGATAAATCTTCAGAATGCAATTTAATTGGACATTGTTATCAATAACAAACTGTACTCTTATCTACTCCTATAATCTTACCCTCACCGGTTATAATCTTCGCTCCCTTACCGACATTTTTAGTTAAGAGAAAGTAGACGATGATATATAATATTCCAGTTTCAATTTCTATATTGTACATGCTTTTTTGAGGTAGCCGTCTGACCTGAAGTCTTTGGAACCGCTGCAGTCTCTTGCTTTTTTGCATTTGCTCTCCCATTTCTTTTACCCATTAAATTATATTAACCATATTAGTATCCTAGTACCTTGCACTAATCTGTACAGTTCTCTAACTGGCTGATTGAAGTAATCGCCTGGGTTCATTTTGTTAAAAAATTGCCTGTTTTCTGTATTCAAAGCCTCCCATTTACACAGAATGTGGTAAGTGTTCTCTGTTGCCCCATTACACTGTTTGCAGTTGGTATCTCCAGTGCTGACCCTAATTTTCTGAAGATGTCCTCTCAATGTACAGTGTCTTGTTAGAAGATCCGTGTAAAGATGATTCCTACTGAGCTGCAGTAGTTCTTCAGTCTCTTTTTTATGGTTATTTAATAAAGATCTTTCTATGAATTTGCCTGATTGCTTTATCCCAGTGTTCTTTGTGTTTTTCTTTTACCCAACTTTTTACTTGCTATCATGCTGTGTGTGCTTTTGGATACTCCTAGAACAGGTTCCGGTCCTATATATGAAGCCGATGAAACCTTCCTTGCTAACTCATCGATTTCCTTTGATTGCCGAATGATCGTGCACCTACAGTGAAGTGACATTATTTCGACTTATTCAGTTCTCGAATACATTCCCAAACTAGTCTTGATTGTATTTTGGGGTTCATTAGCGTCCGTATACACTGCCTTGCATATGCCTCTGCCTGAAAGACCGTACCATATTTTCCTAGAAGAAAGGTGATTATTGTGTTATTCACTTTACCATATATTCCAGCTCCAGTCACGCTCTCCCTTCGCTCCATTACCACCAGATGGAGAGGTGGGCGTCAAGCAGACATTCGTTTGCTGTTGTAGGAATAGCCTTCATTGCGTCTGTTATTCCTAAACACGCAAGTTGTTGCTACATCTTTGTTCACCATGCTAGGGCTGGTATAAGCTTCCCAATCAGTTCTTCGGGAATTACTATATGTTTCAATTACAAGTTCACGACGCCCTATATTAAAATTGGTATGTTTCTGCAAAGCAGCAGCCAGCCTCCCAGTCGCACATCTAGATTTTGCTTCTCCAAATATGTCCTGATCGCCTCTACTGATTCCTCCCTTCCTGGGATCATAGCTAACACCTTCCGCCTCTTTGGAAACTCCTCGGATTAACCGCAGTTAAATCCGCCCCTCTCGAAGATCCAACATGATAATTCAAGAAATTGACAGATTGGCTAAATAATTAGCAATGTAAACTGTAAACAATGTAACTTTCTTTTTCTATATAAATTATATTTGTTTTGAACACATTAATGTAACTGTAATGTGAATGGCATTCACTGCCTCATGGTTAATGAATAACTCCTATAATTAGTTATGTGGGAATATAACTATAGTTAATGAAATGCCATATTGCCCGTATATGTTTAATTAATATGTTTAATTTAATATGAAGAAATTAAAAAAATCGGTATTACTTCATTATTAGAGCTTATATTTACTGGAATGGGAACACATTCCTTAATTACAGCTACAATTCCAGAATGTACCTAAAAACTAGTGAGTTAAAGTAGATTTTTTTCAGTTTTATTTTACTTAATCGGAAACGAATACAGTATCATAAGCTTTTCTACCGTTGTTTGTTTTTATTACTAGCCTTGTTTACTGCAATTCATTTTATCTCATACGTCTTTTCCAGTTTAGAACAATTAATCAGCAACAGAAATCACATAATTGAAAACTTGTTCTTATAATCAATAAATTGAGCATGAGTAGAGCAGTTGCATACAACTCTGGACTTTCATAATACCTACCATGAACAACATCTTTTAAGCATTCAGTGACTTGATTGCCGATCAATTTGCGCTGTACGAAATATTATTAATTCTGTACAATTATTTGTTTCAGCAATTTGTGGATTCTTATATTCACCAAAGACCGGATAAATTAAGAAAAGGTCTATTACCTAAACATGTAATTCTCTATAAAAGGGTTATATTTACAGGTTTTTTTCACGCCTACTTGATCTATCAAAGTACCCATGAATTAGCAACGAATGTGGAACGTCTTATCCCAATAAAACTACTAATGCTGACTAGTAGAAGGGCGCAACTCAACAAGTCGAATATTTTTTATACGTATAGTTTCGCATGCATCCAGTTCCTTCGATGAGGTACACTTTTCGCTAACTGCACGATGTCATCTCCAGCATTGTTTGTATATCGTGCAATATTGAATGATTCGAGTGTCCATAGCGATGATCTGTTGTGTGTTCCTGGGACATAGGAAACTTTGAATTAGAAAAAAAGTGTACCTTCAGCAAGGGATGCACACAAAACTTTATATATGAAAAAATAACATTAGAATGACTTATTGAATCGGGCGGTTGCATAGTTGCTAGCCTCCCCTCCCGCTGTGGGAAATATTCTTTGTTCTCCATTTCGGTGCTAGCAATTAGGACTAGAATGTGGAGAGCTTGATTTTCCAATAACGTTATTCAAAAGACCGTCTATAATGTCACCACTTTTCATTAATTGCGAGGAAGACAATATAAGCGACCGCTCATTATTTGCTAGTGATTTCGTATTTCAATATGTCTCTCGTTTTCTAATTCACTGGTATTAAAGCGAAAAATATCACCTACATTATGAGCTCAACTAGTCGGGTCTTTGTACCTTATCAAACGTTAAATTGATATTATAGGATATATGCTTAACACAAAGAAGTTCATTACTTTGTAGTGCTGTGAAAGAAATATTTATACTTACGAATTTAAAGATAAATCTTCAAAACATGTATTTTTTTGTCCACCGTGGTGTTTTCCTTTACTTGCAAAATATCGCCCTAAACTATTGTGCATAGAGATCAATCTGACTTCTTTTTGGAAATTATCATGATTGCTTTGGGTTTATTTAGCATGTTTATCCTATTGAAAACAGCAAATATTACGTTCAATCAGCATTACACGAAACAGCATACTTATACTTCAAACCATCTATTTTGAATTTTCTTGTTTCCGAGTAAAGTCACGTTTAGTCAGAAAAAATACAAGTCATTATATCCATTTACTGAGGCTTTTGTTAGCAGAGTTTCTATTGCATGAAATTTGACAGTTTTTATTCAGAAAGCTTACAATTTAAAATTCAATTTTAGACGCGAGACATTTACTTAAAATTGTTATTTTTCTTTATTAATTAAACTAAAACCGTATTCAAATTTTGATACCTTATTACCTTATTTCTAATATTTGAATACAATAACTATATTCAAATGATTTCATAGTGCTTGACTATTGAAAGGAATGGCGATAGTTTTGGTATCCTTGTATTTACTATATTTTAGTGTGCCCGCACCTATTTTTAAATTTTTAATTTGGATTTCCCGCTGTGCCGGCATATGGCGCCACCTCTTAGATCACGAGACCGCCCGTAGAGGGCACTGGTATATAAGGCGTTAATTTATAATGGAAATTTCTAGTGCGAATTTATTTGATATTTCAAGAAACATGTGGAATTCCCCGGAGCCTAGAGCTCTAAATATAAACATGCGCGCGAGCGAGGGCTAGTCACTTTGTATCGGACAATTACAGCGCGAAAAGCCGAACTAGCCAAAACGAACAGTGAATATAAATCAGTTTAAATAATATAAATATTAGTAATTAAGAGAATTAGTTTAACAAATGTTTTTACTAATGTTTAGTTATTTTAATATAATTAATATAATTAATTAAGTAGTGTTAATTTATTTTTCATAGACTTTAAGTGTTGAAATAAATACTTTACTAAACATATCGCCGTCGTGATTATTTAAATCCCAAAAACTTTACAATATCTTTTTGCTATAAGATTTCTTTTAAGAGCCTGACTAGAGTAAACCTCCTTTTGTATTATTACGTGAAACTGTTTTTCTGTATATATTATATTGCGGAATACTTTCCAAAATTGATATAGTATAGAAGTAGAAACTGCAGCAGACTTTTCAATAACTTTATAATGAATATTGTGAAGCAGAAATAAAAATGCAAACTATTTTAAAATCAATCCCATTTTTATCTCAAATCTTATTTTAATTTCTTTTTTTTTTATATTTGAGATACAAATGAAAGCAACAAAAAAGAGATTTGAATTACCACATAACTAAGTAGTTACCTATACATTAAAATCTGACTTATTCCGGCTTTACTTCTAGTTTGATTCCTAGTATCCCTATCTTATTTCTCTAAACTGAACACCTTTCATTTCATTGAAACATCACTTGCAAATCTCATAACCTCATAAAAAATGCAATTTGATACAAAAGCTATCGTTAACATTTCGAACCGTATTTTTTTGTGTTATTTCCATAGCTGAACAACATTATGAACAATTATTTATTCATTTCAGTAGTTATAAAGTTAATTCATAAATTTTTAAACCAAGCGTCAACTTCATTTTATTCTTTAATTTTAGTTATTATTAGAGTCTTATATTTCAAAACACACATTATTCAGTAAACAACGAATGGAAAATATATACATACAGTTTGTAGTCTCACCAACACTATAACTATATAACAATTATTTTACACTAGGAAACAATAAGAAACTGCAAAACGACACACGTAGGATAATCCCGCCGCTGCTTGTATGGACCATATAAAGTCACACCTCACAACTTTAACACAGCAGCTATATTTTCAAGAAATAGAACTGAATCTCAATATTAACATGACTAGGTATTTATTCGTCAACTACATACAGTTAAGTGCCCTTCCGAGGTATGGCCATGATTCCTAATCTCTTCAACGATGCCACGATGATCTCATTGTTTAGTCTTCAACGTCCCTCGATCATGGCATATGCGAGGTTTGCTATTAAAGTTCTAAGCCTCGATTACGGAGTATTGTTTACATGCAGATTATATCACGTTAATTTTAAATCATTAGTAGCGTTGTTTTTGTAGAGCCTGCTTCAGTGCGCTTCACTTTTATGAATTTAGCTACGAGCTACGCGCAACAGGCTCAATTAATCGGCTAATTTCCAGTTCCTAATTAACGAAGGTGAAGTAAGCCGAGCCAGACGGTAAAAACAACCCTACTTTTGTCCGAATATTTCAATTTTATAGTGTATGTTAATCAAGTTATTACAAAATAGTGCTGTTACTATCCGGCTAGATAGATATAATGAAAGAAACGATATAATTATCAACCAACTCAATGTTAGTGTAGGTATTGCATATATTTACACATTTTCTTTGTATTACATAGGTGTTCAACATATAAGTGATTATTGCACCAGATACGAGGTTTCTGATAGCGGATCCAGATAACATTAACATCCGGGTATCCGGATAGTAAATTATCCTGATCGAAAATTATCTAGATCCGAATAACAGCACTATTACAACACCATTAAAGTATTTAAATCAACACGCCGGCTTCTTTAATAAAGAAAATGGCGTCGGCTTTGCAATATTTTGAAAATCGATATATACATGTATATAGGAACTCCAAAAGGTCAAACTTTTATGTAAGCTGTGTTACTTTTCTTTGCACAAAGTACTATATCTAAAAGTATACAAAGTGCACAAGCAGAATGGGAATGTATTCAAATATTTTCTATAAATTTATAAGTTTGTGAATGTATTTTTGCAATAACGTCCTTAGTACTTTCTATTGAATTTTTAGGTTTAAGATTCCGTAACAAATAGATAGAGGTAACTATACTCTGGTTGACTCTCGGGCTAGACTGCGTCCTAAATCTATGGGCAACCACCGCAGAAGTATATGTGCAAGGATACGGGTAACTTTTATTGCTATTGTTATTAAACAGCATGTTTCTTTACAAATTATCGCAAGTAGAAATATCTTCGAAATCTGATTAAAGAATTTTTAACAAATCGTCAATTTTTCTGTCGCAAGTAAAAGTATTTAACATGTGTAATCTTTTGAATCCTTCGTGTGCAATATGCGGTTTCAATGTGGCTGAAGAATATAATCAAAAACGTTTAATATCACACCTTTGAAATGAATTAAGACATATTGCTAGAATAAAATAGATAAGAAAAAAATAACTTAACAAAACAATTTTTAAAATTCAAGATTGGAAGGTGTACTGGCTATTCAATTCAATAAAATGTTACACTTCCAATTGTGCTTTTCTTTGTATTTGATTACATGTTATGATTTCTGATGATACCATTTTTATTAACTTAATCGAAATTGTATATAAAATAATAGAGTAACAAAGTTACCAATACCTGGTGCTCGAAAACTACTGAACCTAGATCTATTTGGTAATTAACTTTGATGAAAGCAGGTAATTATTACTCTACAAAGCAAACATCTGCTTATTACAAAATCAGTTAACTGCCTGAAGTTAATCAAATCTCTAACCCTCAAGCTTTATTCATTAAACAATTCGCCAATTAAAATCTGTGAAATTTTTACATACGGTGAATGCGCCGACGGTTCATAAAAATTTATTATGTAACCCGTGAAAAGCCAACATGTAGGTACCTTTATGGAAAAAATACATATTTAATTAACTGCTATACGTACGGAAATGCTTTTAGCAAAATAAAACAACCGAAAGCACGATTCAAATAAGTAGAGGCATTTTGGAAAGTTGCTAATCCTTATTAGAATAACAAATTGGCTTTTATTTAAATTTTCTGTGAATAATTAAGTTCCAGGATCTGAATTTACCCTTTATCGATGCTGGTTAGTTGCGAATAGCCTTCAAGAAGAGGATTTCTGTTTTAATTTTATATAGACACGAACATTAAGTTAATTTAATTTTCCGCTGATCTACTGCGACCAATTAATTTCATTTTCATTTGCGAGTAATATTTGAGTAGGCTGTTGTAGTGCTTTGTCCTTTTAAAAAATCATTATTACGATGCTAGTTTTCTTTTCTGCAAATGGGGTAAATACTAGTTTTAATTACACGTGAGTCGAGAACCATAGATTGTTTAGCTTTCAAAATTATTAACATCTTACAAACATTATAATTGAGGACACGCTGTTAAAATGATTCATGCTAATGTCATGTAGCTCCAAACGATGACCGGCAAGAAGGTGAAGTTTTCCTAAATACTCGGAAGGGTAGAGTATTCCACTCAAACATCTTTAGCCGAATATTTGATTCTGAAGAAACATATTGAAGTTGCAAGATAAAGTATAAGATAGAAATTTCAATGAAGGTACATAGGATGACATCTATGAACTAACAAAACGGTAGATACCTGAAGAGATTGTTTTTGAATTACATTTTTTAAAATGAAAATTTGAAATAATTGGTGTTTAATTTTAAATTAGCTGCAAACCAAAAAGAAAATTACTAATGTAATAAAAACTATACGAAAAATTTAAATACGCGCGGCTAGCAAATGACTTCTTGAAGTGTAAGTACACAGCAAAAAATATTGTGATATTGTAGCAAAATAACAGTATTATTCTACAGTATTCTTACGGTAATATCGTTTTTAAAGTAGGTTTGCTATATTTATCTAAAGAATTCCTTTACATTCTTTAGATTGCCTTCGCCTTGAAAGCCATAATGACAAGGATCACGTTAATTTTACCTCTTGTTCGAAGCCAAAATGTAAAAGAACGTTTAAAATGTCTTTGTTGTTCGTGCAAATGTATATGTATAATCCTTTGGGCTTCACGATATTCCCATCAATTTCCAGCGAATTCGACGACAAATGTTAGAAAACCGAAATTAATAAATATAATAATTGTACGCGATAAAGAAAGCTTTTACTTACTTTTAAAAAAAAATGCTTATCTGCTTCTTTGCAGCTTTTTCAGGGCGTACAGATACTGGAGCTTGATACATGGATATATAAATCATTATGAATGCAATAAAAGACAGAGAAATAATTCAAATAAAACAAGATAACAAACATAAACAAATCTATTACTTTATATTAGGTTATTTTTTCACCTTTGCATAAATACAAATAAAAACCATTAATTTATAAAGTAATTAGCCTGATTATTCAACAACAAAGGCCATACATTTAACTGAACTATACAGACTGATCAAAAAGAAACTACACAGGCAATAGAATTGAAATCATTTTAATATCTATTAATATTTTATATTCGATATATTTGTCAATGAATAACCAATCTCATTTCTTGTGGTTTTTTTTTTAATATCATCAAGCTCATTTACTTTTTATATATAATTGTTCGTAAATACCTTGTTATTTGTACAGGTGCTGAAATCGTGGCTTTCTTTCTTCCCGTTTCGCTAGCAATATTGCTTGGACCTTTGATTGCCTCCTGGATGCACGTTGAAGCTATGCCGTTTTATCTTGTGAAAATTCCTTTGTTCTTTCCAGTATATTATTAGGTAGTGTTGGAATTTTTAATATCACTCCCCTTATACTGTATTTTTAAATATAATTTATTTCCACAATATTATATTATTGCTGCCCTAATTTAACATTTAACGGTGCAAATATTTCAAAAATTACTAGGGGACTTTATTTGTCTGTAGCTAGGCGGAAAGTGTCTTTTTCGCCGTGTGAAACTCGGCTTGCAACAACCGCTCGCTCACGCGATGTTTTTCCTTCTCACTTGCACACACTTGCACTTCCGCCGACAGAGAACGCACACGCATATAAAAACAAATTACCCATTGACACAGGTGCAAGCAAAATCGACATTTTGAAGTAAACAACATATACAGTTCTGTTCATATAGGTTTAACATAAAATATACGGTCTGGTTTAAAGCGACCGCATTGATTATCCCCACTTTTACATTGTTTGTGCATAGCGTTCGGACTTCCTATGATGCGCTCGCTTACAACCACACAGTATATACATATAAAGTTATAAGGTAAGTATATACAATCACGGCAATTTTAATATTGAACAAACTAAAATAACATATATTCTCAACGAAATAAGTAGGTATCTGCTTTCTTTGCCACGCTGACTGTTAAATAAAAATTAAATTATATAAATTAAACCGTCCCATTACATTGTTTGGTATGAGCTGTAAATTTACAATGTAATCGGAAAAGTTTACACTGCAAATTTACTTCGCAATATGAATATTATTGTTAAAAATTACACCCAGGATATTTACGGAAGTATAGGTAGAAGAGAGAATTCGTGCCTGGAAATATTGTAAAGCAATAATTCGTATTCTTCTGACGACAATAGTTTATCTTCAAACAGAAATGAAGCGTAAACGAAAAATAAAAGCGTCTCATAGCGACCGATGAAAAAAAAATACTAGTTTTGAGAACGTGCTTGAGATAGCGCGCCACCACCAATTACGCCCATCACTACCAGTTACCCCCACAACTATCAACTACCACCATCCTCACCAACTATTCCCACTACCACCAATTCCTCCCATCATCACTAACTACCTCACCACCAACTACTTACGCCATCACCAGTGTTGGGCAAGGTAGGAGAAGTGAATAAATTTCTACAGCGACTAGATATACTCGTGTTTATTCGCGTCATGAGTGGGGAGCAGTGTTAACCAGTGATTTACTGAGAGCCGACAACACACGAGTATGTCTAATCGCTGTAGGAATTTATTCACTTCCCCTAATTGCCCAACACTGGCCGCCACCAACTACCACAACCCACACCAATGACCCCCACCACCGGCAATTATCTCCCTCCATCACCAACTACCCAACGTGAATTCTTTAAGCCTCAAATATCTTAAAATATAAAACGCGTACAGGAATAACAAAATATTAAAAGTAGGTAAAATCTTAAACTTATAATACAAGAGCAGAACAAAACAATTAACACATACAGATAATTAAAGCTTTAGCAACCGCGGGCCGTGAAAAATTCCAAAGATTTATTTTTCATGGAGAAGTAGATGATGGTATACGTATTTGGTTTTAACCTAACGCCACTGCTCCCTTCAGGAAATTGTTGTAAAAGGTGCGAAAAGAGATTAATATGAAATTTTACTTACCATGTTATTAATATAACAACGTTTTACTAATTTACTGGAAGTAAAATTATAAGAATGGAATGCTACAAGAAGAATAATCTATTTCAGTTTTTATTAACATTATTACTTAAAAGTGCTTTTAAATAAATAGTTTAGTCATAGCTATGCAAGGAACCATAAGTCGCCCTACCAACTGAGCTACCAAAGGCGGTGGATTGCTATTCTAGATTTGAATCAATTTGATCGATTCCCACACGATGTGGAAAAAAAATTATAATAAAATTTGCCTTATTAGTAACTGTGTTAGCAGAAAAACATTAATCCTTGATGATCTTCACACTGGGAATTACAATTTTAAATTATTTAAAAGCACTATAGCAGTTTATATACGTATTTACGAATAAAATAGGTGGCTTGATTTACATCGCTCTTATCATGTGTTCATTATTTCATTGGAACAACTTTGAATTGAAGTAATTGGACAAATTTAGCTCATTGTAAATGAAAGAAAAATGATCATTGTTTAATGCTATTCACAATTCATTAATCACAGTTGCGCATAGTTACACCTTCTTTACGTCATAGTTTAGATTGGGTTCTTGCCTTACATGAATTAACGACACATTAGANATTTTTTTTATTATACATTATTCATACCACTTGTTTAGCTCATGGGTTCAATCGTGTAACCGAAGACATTAGGAATTAATTCCCTTTGATTAATGATTTAATTAGCAATGTCAAAAAAGTATTTTTAAAAGCACCTTTACGAATCCAATTATATAAGGGGCGACTTCCCGGTGTTAGGTTGCCTCCTGAACCAATTAATACGAGATGGAGTACATGATTAGAGGCTGCAATTTTTTTCGCCGATAATTTTGAAGGAATAAAAAATGTAATTCTTGAAATCACTGCTGACTGCATTGCTCTAAAAAACTGTAGAAAGATAGTAACATCAACAGAATTGCTACAAAACCTTTTGTATATTAAATCAAATTATAGCTTTGTTTCAAGTTCCATTCGTAAACTAGAAACGCAAGGGATGTCGCTCTCGGAATCAGTCGAAATAGTAGACGAATTTGATATGCTATGTAAGAAGGTTAAGGGTACAATATACGATAAATTTAAAAAAGTGATAAATAAAAATGCGGGGTATTTGAAATTGAAGAAAGTTAAGAAAATTTTGGAAGGTGAAACAGTAAACGATTTCGACTTTAATGTTAGTTTAGAATGTATTGCAAAGTTAAAAAATGCACCAATTACATCTGTGGATGTTGAACGAAGCTTTTCTATTTCGAAACATATGTATTCTGATAGAAGACAAAACTTTCTTTTACACAATTTTGAAAAACATCGAATTATAAATTGTTTTAGAAATATGTTGTGAAAAACTTTTGTGGAATAAAGTTAATGTTTAAATTTCTGCTCTTATTTATTTAATTTATGTAAAAATTTTGCATATTGTCGCAATTTTTTTGCATATATGCCTCAGGTTTATGCATATTTTCTCAAAAATCGATGCATATATATGCGCATATATTCCAGTTTTTCTTTGCATATAATCCGGTCTCTATTTATGACATTTATGCACATTCGCAGTACGTTCAATATTGCACCAGTTTTTGCCGCTTGAGTCTACAACTTTAATTAGCAATGATCCAAAAATTCGTTGTGTAGAATATATTCAGATGTCATGGGCAATCTGCACAATAAAATTGACCCATCAGTGCGTCAAATTGATATCTCGATAGTGTACGATTAAGCCGTAATCACCAAACTACATTTGTAGATGTAAATCAAGTATTAACTGACAGAAACCGGAAAAAAAAAACTATTAATTAAAATTGAACCTTTTTAACTTAGACAGACTCTGGACTTGGATAAAATATTAATAATCGATGATTACTCACTTTGTTAGCGTGAATGTCTCGTTCAGGAACGAATCACCAATCAAAGTGACTTGAATCCTCCCGTAGCTAACAATCGGCACCTCTGCTAGGCTACTCTCCAGCTTGATCATATATTGATGCGCTGCAAAATAACTCGAAAAGTATATATGTATATTCATACAGTAGCTAAATTTACCACAAAATGGTTCCTCATCTCTTGTAATCAAATACAATTGTCCTCTACCCTTGGCCCTGTCTGCATAGTACCCCATGTTCCCACATTTCCTGCAAAATTAAAAAAAAATCTCCTATATATGTTTTCTTTTCTGATGTAATGAAGCTATAATTAAATTACCTATCATCAGTGCAAGGGAAGCAATTTCCTTCTAAGAAGCTATCGTAAGATTCACATGGGAATGCTGGAAAATGACATCTGGGATGGATGGAATCGGTGAAAAACTTATAAGCTCTCCGATGATTGCATAAAGATCTTCCTTCAACAGCGGTAGCTAGGAGTTCAAATCAAAATTTCAATATACCTTGATTGTAACTTCCAACTTCCAACTAATAAGATAAAAAATCAAAAGGTTACAATAAGCACTAAGCAAATAACTTGCTTATCAGCGCTAACATGTCAACCATCCAATACTCGACCAGAAATGAACTAATATAAAAATTTAAAAAGGTGAATTTTTAAGCTATAACAAAGTGCTGGTAACAAATTAAAAAATCAAAAGTTTACAATAAGCACTAAGCGAATAACTCGCTTAACAGCGCTAACAACATGAAAACCATCTCGATCGGAAATGAACTCTTAAAATTTAAAAATTTGAAACTAAGTAAAAAACGAAATAAAAAATTCGAAGTATTACAAAGAACTGAAGCTTATAAGCATATAGAAATTAATACACCCTAATAAAAACATTACGTACGACAGAAATGTCTAAATAATTTCAAAAATGATTTCATAAGTGAACGTAAAACGTGGGACTATATGAAAAGAAGTAATGTTATTCATAATTAAATTAAAACAATGTATATTTAACATTAGAAACACTGCAAAAAATACCTTAAACAAGGTAGACTAGCAAAATACTTCCTAAAGGTGATTGATTAACTAAATAAGGAGCTAAGTAATTAAATAATTAAAATTGAAAGAATAAGGTAAATAAATTTGATGTAGTACTAACAACTAGCAGAAAGTTAAATACAGACTAATAAAAAACTTAACTCGTGACACTCATACTAAAGTATGTCAAAATGATTTCATAAATGAACGTAATACGTGAATCACACCAAAGATGAAGTATTATTATTAATAATTAAATTCCAACAAAATATAATTATTAATAAATAAAACACTGCAGAAAATGCTTCAAATAAAGTATCAACCAGCAAAAATACCTAGAGGTAATTGAATTAACTAAGTAAGGAGCTAAGTAATTAAATAATTAAAATTGAAAGAATAAGGTAAATAAATTGATGTAGTACTAATAATTAACAGAAAGTTAAATACAGCCTAATAAAAAACTTAACTCGTGACACTCATACTAAAGTATGTCAAAATGATTTCATAAATGAACGTAATACGTGAATCACACCAAAGATGAAGTATTATTATTAATAATTAAATTCCAACAAAATATAATTATTAATAAATAAAACACTGCAGAAAATGCTTCAAATAAAGTATCAACCAGCAAAAATACCTAGAGGTAATTGAATTAACTAAATAAGGAGCTAAGTAATTAAATAATTAAAATTGAAAGAATAAGGTAAATAAATTGATGTAGTACTAATAACTAACAGAAAGTTAAATACAGCCTAATAAAAAACTTAACTCGTGACACTCATACTAAAGTATGTCAAAATGATTTCATAAATGAACGTAATACGTGAGTCACACCAAAGATGAAGTATTATGATTAATAATTAAATTCAAACAAAATATAATTATTAATAAATAAAACACTGCAAAAAATGCTTCAAACAAGGTATAAACCAGCAAAAATACCTAGAGGTGATTGAATTAACTACATAAAGAACCAAAGGCTTAATTAATTAAAAATTTAAAGAGTAAGGTAAATAAATTAGATGTAATGCTAATAACTAATAGAAATTAAGTGCAGCCTAAAAAAAAAACATTACATACGACAGAATTGTCTAAATAAATTCAAAATATTATCACAAAAGAACGTATTTCAATATGCCATACTAAAAACAAAGTAATATTATTAATAATTAAATTAAAATAAAGTATAATTAATTTCAAAGAAAACACTGCAAAATACGCCTCAAACCTGGTGTGAACTAGCAAAGATTACTTACACCATATAATATCAGTGACGGCTCCTACGAACAGATTGGTACATCCTTTCTGCATACGTCCTCCATTTGGGTAGAAATCGACATGTCCCATTGGTTGCCAGGATCCCAAACCACCCAAGATTAAATTTTCTCCGTTGCTGTGGATAACATCGACGAAATCTGCATCACTTTGGTCTAACCTCGCTCTAGGGTCTTGGGATTCGAACAGCGGGCCTGCAGGATCCAATCCAGTTATCCTGCTCAAATTCCCCAATTCTGCTCCTGCGAATCCAGCCACGTGCGCCCCTAAACTAAATCCAATCAGATGCATTTTCCGCACCGACAATCCTATATTCCCTATGAGCCCTTTTAGGAAGATCGCCAATTGTTTTCCCACCAATCTCGTGTTAGCGCTGGCTTTGACGTAGTTGGGAAGGATAGCCCCGTTGGCCCAGTCGACGCAAATGACGTTCACATCTTCCTAGAAGGTTACCATCGAAATAATCGGCACAAAAATGCTTTTGGGGACATACCACAGTGAGTAGAGCGCTTCTCATTTCGTACACCCAAATGTGGGAGCAGTCGCTACCGAATCCGTGTATCATAATCTTAGTCGGCAGGCTGCTGTTGAAACCCCTCTGTGCCCAGGTGAAGGCGTCTGTGATATTACCGAAAGGTACTTCAGTGGGTTGTGACCCGCTTCTTCGACGGTTGCTGCTTAAAGGGTACAGCAAGAATTTGGTGTTGATTTCCTCCGGGGTGCTTGGCAACATGTCCAAGTAACCGAATGGTCCAGAGGACTCGAAACAGCCCAAATCGGGATAGCATACTGAGGTGTCTTGCCTCTTGATTCTGGTGGTTGTGAAAAAGTTAGTTTATTGTATTAGAAAATGTGTGGATGTGCAGTATAACTGCTTAAATTGGAAATATATTGAAAATACTTTATTTTTCTTTTTAGAAAAACAAAAGTTATACTTTATATAAAAAAAACCTTTATAATTTGAAACTTCAAACGCAACTGTCAGATATCTAGTTGTTTAAGTCATGTAGGGTACACCAAGGATAATCATACTTCCATACAACAGATTTTACAACACAGTTATGCATTTTTCATCTTTTAATTCCTAATAAAAATGAGAAAGGTTGTCATCAGTATTCTAAAAAGATACTTATCATAAAAGACCAACAAACCAAATTGTTATTTTATTTATTATCAAATATAATTTCAGTACAAAGGACAATATGATTATAATCCATGGTTTTTGACTCTGTGTGAGTAAATTATAGCAAGAATGATGGGAAAATGGTCCAATTTCTCACAAATTCTTTAATAACGTACAACGTTATTAAAGAATTTGAAACGTTTCATCCAATAAGGGACATTTTCAGGTCAGCTGAAGAAATCCAACAAGAAATTAACATTATGCAAATTAATTAGTTTGAAGATAAAATGAATAATAAAATGGATAAAATTGTATACAAAATAATTAGTAAATTAGAAAATGTGTAAGTAAAAAAAAAATAAAATTGCAATACTTACAATTATAAAACAGTTTAAAAATAAATCACGTAATAAAATAGTAAAAATTGAATTGTATAATAAAATAAAATTGTATAAGACTTATTAACACACATTCCAAAAGGATAAACTACACTTTAAAATAAAACGAAGATAAAATATTAAAGACAATATGAATATCTGATTTACTTATTGCATCTAAAACATCAAAGGGGTTCACAGCGCAAAAACAAAAAAAAAACTAATTTAATTTTAATTTAGTTTATATAATTAAGCTTTTTTGCAAAAAAATGACATTTTATTCGTCATTTAGCGTCTGGGTATCAGAATATTTGGCACCTAACGTGTGAGGCCCATGAAATTTTACTCCCAACACTTGGGGCACACAATATTTGGCGCCCAACGTGTGAGACTCATAACATTTGGCGCCCAACATGGGGCAACTCACAAAATCCGCAACCCCAGCATGTGGCAGCTCGCAACGATACACTGCCTACAATTAAACTACATGTATAATAACGAGTCATCGAGAGAAATCATAATTAAGGTAGCTTATGTAAATGTTTTGGGCTAGAATGATATTTACTACTTGACATTATATTTGAACGTCATATCAAATCTCTCAAAACTTTTATCAAATTACATTAAATTGAAAAAAAAATATATTCAAGACAAAGCAGAAGGTAAAAAATATCAATTGTTACTTCCCTTCAGATGTGAAAGTAAATGGAGAGTGGCAACATTCGACTCTAGAATGCATGACTGATTTTCGTGAAGAGCCTGTTCGATTCCAATGGTTTTCACAATGTTTTCACAATTTTTTTGCAGTTATTCAGAGAGATTGAAAGCCTCCGTCAAAAAACTGGAAGTGGGTGGCCGTTTAAACATACAGCTGAAAGTATTGAAGCCATTCGGCATGTTATTGATCACAATCCAAAAACAGCTATTTTAGTAATGGTCCAACAAAGAAATTTGTCTTATTGTACATGTCAACTAATTCTGAAGAAAAACTGAAAATGCTTTCATAAACTTCTTCCAGTGGATTAGGATATCCTTAAAAAAGTTTTTGTTTTTCTCAGATGAGGCTTGATTATATCTTTCTGGATATTTTAGAGAGAATTGGTAGCAGCCTGATATAATATGTGTACCTAATTTTAAAATATGAAGCTCAAGAGTATGTTGCCGTTGGATTGCGATCACTTCATTTATAGATTTTATTTAAAGATTTTTATTTCATTTAATTTAAGAATTAGACCCTGCAACGCCATCTAGCAGTGAGGCTTCGAACTCCTTGGTTGTCACAACGCATCTTACCCCCGATAGCAAAATTTAATGTTTCATTTTCGTTATTCTTTCCAAATTAATTAGTAATTCCTTGTCAGTTCAATTTGGTTTTCATTCTTCAGTTATTAGTTCAAGTTTCATTCATTAAAACATTTTCTTTTGTGCAAATTACTCCGCATTTTTGAGTTTGTCAGTGGCTTTTGATTCACGTTGTATTTTCCGACTTCGACCTTTTCGCTAGCTAAGTAAGGGAGACCCACAAGGCTCGCACACCATCTTAGACACGCTGTTCAAGTTGCTCCGTGCAATTAAATTTATATCACCACGTTGAGGGATTTTATCGCGCGAGAAACTTCTAGTATCGAGTGCATTTTTGTTCGTTTTACCTGAGACTGCCAGGAGATTTGTGTCCTTTGCATCGATATTCCTGAAAAGGGTTTTGAAACAGCAGCGTCCAGCCGGCATTTCATTTTGTTAATGGTGTCATCTTAGGTCACTGGTAAGCGGACTTTTGTTGCTAATTTTATCAGTTTAGTAATCCGATTCTATCTTAGGGCCTACTATTTACTACTGTTTATTACAATCTATTATCTATTATCTACCACCACTACTAGTGTTATTTTGGCGTTGAGTGAAACCAAGAGGGTGAACGATGTACCGTAATTTGGGAAAGCAAATCCAGATCGTTGAATCCGAAAGGGGACCACGCCTTGACATCAGCGTAAAGCCAATTTCACGAACGCAATCACAGCGATCCTCCAAGACATCTACCAGCTAAGTCGAATTTAATTTTTAATTTTATTATTCTCTTTGCACCAAAATTTAATATTTCATTATTTTATTCATTTTCTTTTCCAAAATCCTATCACACAATACAAACCTCCCGGCCAATATTAGTAATCTAGATATTTAAACTTAACCTCTATATTTCGAAATAAGATCATAATTAATAGTTTAATTTAGTATTTAAGTACACAAGTTATCGTATCATCGTAACCCACGTTAAGAGTTGTTTATTGTAATTCATTGTATTTATTTTTTTTATCTTGAGTGTTTTTTTTTATTTGTGTTATCAAATATACAGTGTCATCCAAAATTTTGTGTGTTGAACTAAATTATTTCGATCCAAGACCTTTACGCTTGAGAGCGAGCGAACCCCGTAACAAGTAACTATATTATAATGACAGATATATCGAGGTTTGTTACGTGTTGAAAACACCTTTTCTTATTTTATCTCTTTTTAAGGACTGTTAGAACTTATCTTACTACTCATTTACCTATTCTGTCTTTAACTCATTTTAATCCCTATTTTTGTTTCATTTTTCAATCTTAAAGCATTGCGCACCTTTTCTTATTTCTCTAACTGTACACTATCCTATCTGAAATCATCTAAATTCATTGACCTTTACGAGTTACCGAGAATTTCGCTATTTACTTATTTCATATAACGTCACGTTTGACCTTGAAGTTGTTTTTTGTAAATGTACCGCTTTATTTGTGACCTTTTTCTAAATTCTTAAATTGTCAAATTTTAGTATCTATTTAGATGCATTTGTTTGGTAACTTTCATTAAACTCCGTTCATAATTAGCTCCGAATTTATTCATTTTTGTTAATTGCTGCACATTTTTTTGTGCGCACTGTACTTGAAACGTTAGAATTTTCGCATAAACACGAACACCTGCAATTTTTTTTAATCCTCGATACTCGGATCCTATTGGCTACTTAATGGCATAGCGCGGGAACTAGATTCCTCCCCCTTTCTTCACGACACTTACTCTCCAGCCCGCTAAGTGTGTAGACCTACCCGTCTAAGAGGCGACGCTCTGCCGTACCCCTTTTGACCAAAATTACCCGTTCGGTAACCCCTGTGGGGGGATATCAGGTCAAAAGGAAACCACTCCACGGAAGCCGTTTTTGAGTTATTGTATTTTGGCGACGAAAGCTTCTCCTGGAACCCCGCTGACGCGGATATCTCGCAAGCAGCGTCCCTAAGGCGTACCTGGACCCGGGCTCTCTTCTTTCATCCACCGCCTCTCTTCCACTTCTTCCTCTCCGAGGTGTTTGGTGGCAATCAACCGTTTGCGCATTGTTTTTAAATGTAAGTTAATTTTAAGATTTATTTTCTTTTATATTTGTAGTAACGAACTACCATTGGAGTCAGAATAATTTAACGTAATTTTCGATTTTTTTTGTCTTTGCTCTCATTGTTCAATTTAACGTAACTTTTGAAATTATTTTAATTTTTGTTTTCCTTCATCTTTTCGCATTAAAACAATGGTAGGTCGTATTCAATTGCATGCTCGATCGAGTAAGTAGATTTTATTTTCTTGTTTCTTTGTAACACAACATTTTTTTTGATAATAACACGTCACTCCCAAAAGTTCATTTCGTGTATTTTTACTTTGTAATTATTTAATGTTTGGCTTCACCTAATCAATTGTTAATATAACTGTTTATATAGTTTCTCTGAGTTTTATTTAATTAAATTTTATCGTCCTTGGCGCATTAGTTTTTTTTTTCATTTAATTAACTTTTTCATTCAATTTAATTATTTATAAAATCAAAATTCTGCAAGTACCAATCCCTTGTTTCCCCTACTGGAAAATAGCCATTCTGGGCTGTGGCTAAAGTACCGGGCGACAGCGTCGGACCAAGGAAGGCAACAACTGACTCAACCCAGTGGCGCTCAATCCGACACCTCTCCGGCGCCTCACTGGCCGAAACGACTCCTACAGTCGCAGCGTGGGAAATAAATTATAAACGTTGTTTTATTTATCCCTCGTCCCCATCCTTTGGTACTTTGCGATCATTTATTTTAGTTAATATCAATAACCTTTTATAAACCATATTTAATTTTTTATTTATTTTTTTTTATTATTATTCAATCTGGTCTCATGCTCTGGGAAATTGCTACTATTTAATACGCCCTGAGAATTCGCTGGTAGCAGGTTCCACATACTAATGCGCCACCATGTATGTAAATTTCGATAAAATGGTAGAAAAAATAGAAACGAGTGTCATCAATGACCTCTTTCCGACAAAATTTTCAATAAAACAGAGACGATATGGAAAAAATAAAATTGCAATGGATGATTCATATTAAACAAATTTCTTGCGTTGTGTAAACAGTTAAAAAAGGTATTCGGTACATCACAGATTATAAATTTACAAAATAAAATGCGACAGAGTACAGCTCCTGCATAACGAGCCGTGGTTTCAATGATGATTAAGAAAAAAAAAGGTGATAAAATCTTTTAATCTTCGTAACTTAACCGCCTTTTGTACACTCCAAATAAAGACAAAAATAGGAGGAGACGAACGTAAAAACTCCACGTTAAACCTGGTTGTTGTGCGCGAATGTTTTTGAGCCGAGCGCTTCTCAAGCGACAGTCAACAGCTAGCCGCCAGAGGGGCTGTCCTATTTGTTCTTTTGTTTTAAGTTTTATGTCAACGCGTGCACCGCTGCTACGCGGATCCCCCTCATCTCACGATGGGGAAAAGAACAAAAGTTCCTCGGTGGATCGTACTATGCGCTCTCGGAGCGCGGAGATATGGGAATAATAACTTTGAGAAGTCTATTTCAAGATCGACTTGGGAAAAAGTTCGCTTTTAAGGGGAGGAAATCCCCAAGTGACCTATTAACAAACAATTTTAAATAAGCGTCGCGCGCTGGTCCAAGGCTGAAAGGAAAATCGCTTTTTTGGGACTATTGAATGGCTAAACGTTATAATACGTTCAACTGCTTGAAGTTGTTATAAACAAAAGTCTACGCTTCGAAAAGTTACGGTGTTGAATCAAGTTTTACGCTTTATTAGTTTTCAATGTGTTTATTTGAGTAGAAAATATTATTCAATTAACAAAGTGAGTGTTATTAAGAAATAAGACATAAGACTAAATAAAATTGGAGTTAATTTATTATGCAATTATGACGTTGAGATTGTCTTTTCTAAATTATTTTTTCCTAAACAAATGCATTGATTTGAACATTATTATAGCAGACACATAAATATTCGATCACTCCGCGCTACATCAAATTTTATTGATTCGGGACCATTGTTTCGAAAACACGTAGGTTATCGTTATCAACCGAAGACCGAATGAATTCCGTAAAAATAGAATATACCATATCGGACATAAAATCGACATAGAAAACCTTGAATTAGCGAAAAATGTACAACTACAGAAAGAGTTAGGCGCATATACGAAACCATATACAGGCTGTTCAAAGTTATCGGTTCACTTTGTTAATATTGCAGCTACGATGTTGGTTAAATTATTTTTACGCTGATTACAGTCTTGTAATCATAAAAACAATTGAAAATCGCGTTTACAAGATATAATGCATAACTTTGTTTTTTTTTTAATGGACCACCCTGTATATTTTATCATCAATTGATAGAAAATCAGTTTCTCCATGCAATATTGTTATAATAGTATAACCTTGAAATGAAAAACAAAAGAGCTGCGACTCATATAATGATGGATTCGAATTAACAGCAACTTTTGTTTGCCAACATAAGATGTTTGTTTTAAAAGCCAAAATTGAGATGAATAAAGTCACTTATTATTATTATTGTTAAAAAAAAAAAAGAAAATCCAAAAGTTTTCAAAAACTTATTGATAACAATAACAAAAAACAATAAATCATAATAAGTGTTTCACATCTATTTTCTGATATGCATTTAATTATTGCCTTGCTGATTGAGAAATTACACAGCAATCTCTGTTACTGATTGTTTCTCTAGTTTTCTATCAATTGGTAACAAAATATACAGGGTGATTCATTAAAACGAAGAAAAAATCACATATTATATCTCGTAAACGCGATTTTCAATTGTTTTTCTGATTACACGATTGTAATCGGCCTAAAAAAACCCTACATTTTTGATAATTTAGCCAACATCGTAGCTGCAATATTAACAAAGTTAGCAATACACCGAGAGAAAAAAAGTGTTAAAAGTATTAACTAATAAAATGGTGTATTGAACACTTTTTTCTTTTTCAATATGAGCAATGATATTTTAGTGTTAATGCAATACGTAAAAAAATGTTAAATTGCGTTAGTTAACTGAATAATAATAAATGTTATAAGAAACAGACTACGCGTGGTTCTTTGAACATGTACTTAATTTTCCATTAACAATTTCTACCTGCTAATTGAATAATACAACAACATTATGCCAACACAGTTACTTGTTGTAGACACACGAAGTAATAATTGTCTCTATAATTTCATAATATTGGTTTATCATCAAGCACAATGAAAATGGCTGACTGTGCGCACGTGCGATCACCTACATGTAACAGTATTAAATATTACATTTCATTGAGTTAACAGCGATAGTAAATATTTAAAGAACACCTTTTTCAAATGTCAAATCGACAACTTGTGGGATTAAACCAACAAGATAAAATATTGGTTACGCCTGAACACTATAATCTTGTTAAATTAACTCTAAAGTGTGCAACAATATAAATATGTTTGGAATTAGTAATACGCTATAAAATGTGTTCTTTCCAATCCTTTCTTCCAATAAATTCTTCCAATCTTTCCAACACATTTTATAGCGTATTACTAATTCCATATACACCACCAATCTAAAAACTTCCAATAACTATATAAATATATTTATTTCAAATAGGAGCATATGATTCACTTAAATGCAATATGGTTAAATCAATGCTCAAATTCGTGACACTACGAAAAATGTTGAAATAACCATTTCATTGCTCTCAGTGTAGCGTGCCGATAACATTGAACAGCCTGTATGTGGTTTCGTATGCGTCTAACTCCTTCTGTGGTTGTACATTTTTCGCTAATTCATGGTTTTCTATGTCCGGCATGGTTTATATGTTGCGCAACGCTGGATGATTCAAGTCTACCATAGCGATAACTTGCTATGTGCTCCTTAAACCTAGTTCCGATCGCATTGCCTAAAAGATTTCTCAGTGTATTATGCGAGGTGAAGCAAATGTTCAAATTCTGTTCTTTGAAAATGTCGCCTAAACTTTTTGAAATGATATTGTATACAGGGTGTTTTGAAACATCGTTTAAAGATTTTAAGGGATGTAGTACGATCGAAAATAAGGTTAAAAGTCATAATAAACATATGTTCACAAATCAACCGTTTATGAGATAACAGCGAATGTTCCTAGTAGTACATGGATATAACAAACCTCAGGTACCAGCTATTGTTTTATGACAGTTTAATTTGACGTTTTGTGCAATTTGTAGCAATTACAATGGTTGCGTATTCTAATGCTAAAATGAGCGATATGGTGCTCATGTACGGTCGTGCTAATGGGAATTCTTTACAAGCACGTCGCTTCTATGCTGAAACGTTTCCTGATCGCCAACTGCCTTCGCATGTGATGTTTCAGACGGTGTTTCAACTACTAAGAGAAACTGGTTCGTTTGAGAAGCGGTCTTCTGATACTGGACGGTAGAGAATAGCATGTACTCCACAGATAGAAGATCGAATTTTGAATATTATTGATGAAAATCCCGAAACTAGTGTTAGAAGAATTTCGACTCAAGTGGGTGTAAGCAGCAATCTTGTTTGGAGAACTTTTCATGAGCAAATCCTATACCCCTACCATATCCAACGGGTACAAGCCCTTACTGCTCCGGATTATCAAGCGAGAAGGGCTTTCTGTGAGTAGTTTTTGCGAACAGCTGCTGATCGGCCAGATTTCGTTGATAACATCCTTTTCACTGATGAAGCTGGTTTTACTAAAAATGGAATATTTAATTTCAACAACAATCACGTTTGGTGTGACGAGAATCCTCATGCTACCGTTGAAGTCAGGCACCAGCAACGTTTCTCTCTAAACATCTGGTTAGGCATGATAGGGGAACGGTTGTTAGGACCGATTGTTTTACCACAACGCTTAACAGGTCCTGCATACCTCGACTTCTTGGAAAATACTTTACCTGAACTTTTGGAAGATTTACCTATAAATCTAAGACTGAACCTCTGGTTTATGCAAGATGGAGCTCCACCGCACTTTACGCCTGCTGTTAGGGAACATCTTAACAATGAATTTCCTGGGAGATGGATAGGGCGAGCAGGTCCCATTGCTTGGCCTCCAAGGTCTCCCGATCTAAACCCGTTGGACTTTAGTATCTGGGGTTATTTGAAAAGTTTAATGTACGCAACACCGGTAAACGATCTTCCAGAGTTGCGCCAACGAATAGAACACTGTTGTCAGATAATACGAGAAAAACCCTTGTTTTTTGAAAGAGTGCGCGCTCCCTTTGAAAGCAGATGTAGATCCTGTGTCGAAATGGAAGGACGTCATTTTGAACATCTTCTTTTTGTGGACATATGTTTATTATGACTTTTAACCTCATTTTCGATCGTACTACATGCCCTTAAAATCTTTAAACGATGTTTCAAAACACCCTGTATAGTTTAACAAACATTTTGTCTCGGTTTTCTTACTCGGGACTACATCTATAGAAGAGTAACCGTTAAAGATCAATATTTCGTTTCTCTTCGATGGTATATATTATTTATTTATCACTAATGCAACGATAACTGAAGTGATTGACAGTTCGAAATGTCATGGCTAATCTTGTTTAATCTTAAATTTGATTCCTCATTAATTAAAACATGTTGTTAAAAACTTAAACATATTATACATAGTTAAAATCGGAAAAAAATAACTCTAGCGGTGTGAAAATCCAATAGGGCGCCCATAAAAAATTACAAAGTTGATGATTGCCGGAAAAAACTGAAACGTCGCATAAAAATTTCAAGTACACAAGTACACCATTAGATAGAAGGTTAAAAGTCGTATTGAGAAGGTGTCTAGTTTTTCTCTAGACGGCCAAATAAAAGTGCTAGAAGTAAGATAAGAACGTGAGATTTTTCTGTTTTTGTTTTTTTGTAATTTTAGCGTCATTTGTTCTAAGTCTGCTTTTTTTTCGGGATCATAAAACCACAAAATTTAGCAACTTTGACAAAAGCCCTGCTCCAATAAGGAATTGAAAAGTGTCCTTAAAGCTATAGGGATGAAATCAAGGCGAATGAGTCATCTATTGTCATAGCTATTGTCATACATACTGTAAATGGCATCGATTAAGCTAATTTTTCGTATTTACAGTGTGTGTGAAAGTAGTACTGATTTGTTTTAATTTCAGCCCCATAGCTTTAAGGGCACTTTTCAATGGCTTTCGAAATAGAGGCTTTAAACCTACCAGAAAGATCGAAAATGATTCACCCTGTATAGCGCGTCCATCGATTGAAATAAAGGTCCAAAATCGGTACGTAAAATATCACATTGAGTGAACCATCAATGTTATCTATGCTCGTTCTTTATGACGAGGATACGACGTGCAACAAACGATCCAGTAAAATAAATAAAAGCAAATAAGATCATCTTTTCTCCGTCCGTTATTTCCTATACGCCTCTCAATTTTCTCACCTAGAGTTCGCCGCCTTTTTCCTGGCTTTATTCAGCTCCCATTCTCGTATCGAGTTGACGACCGCCTGGTAGATCTCGGCGTCGTTCGCCTCGTCTGGCACGGGGTTGGGGGCGCGCTCCGTCGGGAAGTGGGAACTCACTGCAAGCAGAAAAGAATACGCCGGTTGAAGGACGTGGTATTGAAGAAACGCGTAGGAGGACGTGATGTGCCAGCTGGTTATACGTATCTTGAAACGTTGATAGGTCCAATTGAAAAAGGATCTTCCGTTAAAAGACGTATCGTATTATTAAACGTGAAGGGGAGGAATGAAAATACATAATGGGATAAAACTATGTTTGCTTCTAAACAACGTTCAAAGAAAAAAAAACAAATTTGTGTTTAGAATAATTTTTAGAAAGATATATTAGTAATTAAGGAGTTTAGGCCAAAGAAACTGTGAACATTAGCAAACAATGTAACAATGTTACATTACATTGTATTACATCTGATTTGACAAAATTTACTGATATTTCTGAAAATATAATAATAATGGGGGCATTGTACAGGGTGTTTCAGACCACTCCTCCCCTTTTTCTCGCGATCTATTGCAGCTAGAATAATGCGACAAAAAATTTAATAACAAAACTTCCTTAACTTCCGGAAACGTTCCATTATACCGGAAGTAGATAACAATTTTCTTATTTTAAATGGAATCATATATTTTTTCTCACCTCAATGAATTCTACAGATTATTTGAATACAATTTTCACTAAAGTTCTCTATCCCTAACTTCAACCGTTTTTGAGATATTTAGGATTTTGTCATAATTTTGACGTTTTCAACTCTTTCGAAAACGTACCATATTTTGCAAACCATTAAAGATAATGATGTCATTTTACTAGTACCCAATAAAAATAGTTGTCCGTACCAAATTCTGTTAAAAGAACCACTAAATTGTATACAGAGTGTTAATAAATTGATTGTCAATTCGGATACATTTAACCTTAGAAAATTCTTTTTTTTTTTCAAATGAAACAGTATATTCCTAATTATACCACTCAATGCAGAAATAAATTCTCCGTCCATAGGTATAAAGGATGCATATACCTATTCCTAGTCGTTTTCAAGATATCAACCATTATTTACCCGACTATGAAAATTTTAGTACATTTCTTGGAGTGGGCTATGAAAATGACAAGTAGGTTTGACAATCATCAAAGCAACGTTACTTTACTACTACTCATTAAGATCTAATTTTCCCATTACTGATCCGTGGTTATAATGTTGTGGTTGATAAGAGTATTATAAAAGATATTTTACACTTATTGCTTATGTAAAAAGGAATAGATGATACTCAATAATTTAGAGATGCCAGATCAAAGGGTGGTACTTATTACATTAAAAAAATAGATTACAATATTCATAAAAAAATTATTGAACTTAATGTTCTGCCGTTTCTTTCTATGCATCGCTCTATTCTGTCCTCAAAGTTCTTATGAACTCGAACTAGCTATTTTCTGCTTATGGATCTACACTTTTGCTTTATTCTTATCTTCATTTTTTTTCCTCACTTTGCGAATGATTTTGATAAACAATATCTTTCACCCTCTCCCAAAAATAATAGTCTAAACATGACAGATCTTGTAATCTAGCTGGCCATGAAATTTCGGACCCTCTTCCAATCCATTTATTTGGAAACATTTCACTTAATTTTTCTCTCACAGGTACAGCAAAATGTGCAGAACAACCATCATGTTGGAACCACATATATCTTCTTGTTTCTAACGGCATGTTTTCGAGGATCACTGACAATTCATTTATTAAAAAATTGCTGCCCACATTCCCGTTTACCGTTTCTTCAAAGAAGTAAGGTCCAATTATTTGGTCACCAATGATGCCGCACCACGTGTTTATGCTCTACACATTTTGATTGTCAAGTTCTTGCATCCAGTGTGGACTTTCGTGTGACCAATAATGTAAATTATGATTTATTTTCACCATCACTTGTAAATGTTGTTTCGTCTGACCACAATACTCTTTCAAAAAATCTAGAATCCGCAATTAATTTTGTTTCTGCCCATCGACAAAAACGGATCCAGGCCTGTCACCATTTCGAACGATTTACGGCAGAATCAGAGAGCGTTTGGCTTGCATTCGCGTCGGCCACATCTTGTGTTACTAGTAATGGCTCAACACCGACAGCAACGTTTGGAGTAGTGTAGGTTGCGGTTACACTGGAACGTGGAGTGGCGATGGGTAATCTTTAGTGATGAATCCCGATTCTGTTTGGGAATGCATGATGGCCGTATGAGAACCAGATGTAGATGAAGAATAAGAATAGATCTCGTTTGGTATTCGTGTGAGGCGATATGAACGCTTTCGATGCTCTTCCATTTCCTCGGCAATTGGAAGACTCGCTTTCCCAACGAGATAATGCCCGTCTCCATATTGCTATGGATCATTTGTCAAAGGCTAATGTCAATCTCTTGCGATGGTCACCCCGATCTCTGGATGTTTCGCCCACCGAATATGTTTGGAACATTATGAGGAGAAGATTGAGGAACTCAATGCATCCTTCGCAGACGTTGCAAGCTCTTCGGCACGAATTATCCAGTGGAATCGATGCCGCGAAGAGTGGGGGAGCGGATAACCAATAGAAGGAGACCAGACTGTCATTATTTTTTTTTTAATTTTAAGCCACCTAGATCACCCGATCTTACACCGCGTAACTTTTTTTTATTTGGTCATATAAGAAATAAAATTTATCAGAACCGCTTACATAATATCATGGATCAATTGAAAGGTAAGAAACGAAATAGAGAATATTACAATTGAGCAGTTAATATTTTTTTTCTGAAAACATGAAGAAGAGGGTAGATGCTTGCATAAATAATGGTGGTGCTCACTTTGAACACAGCATGTAAGCGGTGCAAGTATGTTAAAGAAACATGTTCCCAAATTTTTTAATTTATATTATATTTTTGTTGTGGAGCGTATGGCTATGAAAAGCGTCCATCCATTATTGTCCATTCAGCACCTCGTATAAACTATGAAGAATGTCTGATATAAGTTAAGATATGACATAAATGTGTATTTTCACAATATATATTGTTTAAACCTTCTATACCTTTAATTAAGCCTGTGTTTATGCGTGTTTATGTACATACTTAGCTGTAATTGTTTTAGTTAGTAACAAAAAAAAATACATGTCAGATATATCAATCAATAAAGTTTAATAAAAAAGTCAACATATATAACCTGGTTGTATTTGTTATCAGAAATATACTGTTTTGAAAAATATATATTCCGTTATTTTTGCGCGGGAGTTAGTTGAATGACTCATACCTTAGATGCAATTTTGGTGCACTACACTTGTTGTTCGGGTTGATATTAGTGTATATTAAGTTGCATACGCAGAATTAGACAAAAACCGCGCCACAACCGCACGTTACTGTGTTTTATTAACTAACTTCATTCGAAACAGTGGATGTAAATATTGATATAAGCTTCGTGGAAAATGGAGTAGGATCAGGTCAGCTTTATTCGATCTCACGGTAGTCACTTAAGCCAGACCTTACAGAATTTCAAATACCTGGCTTTTTCTCTGCACTAATTGCACACAAATGGTGTGCATATACTATAATAGAGATTAACCGATGGAAAATTATCCAGAATCGCATTAATCTACAATCTGGAAATCAACGGCGGCTTGTGCTTACGTTTTATAAGGACCCATTACAATGATCTAATTTATTATTTAGAATCATTTTTAAGCCTTTTTGATACTTTAATAATGTATATGTGCAATAAACTATAAATAAATATATAAACAAAAATTCCATTACATAGCATATACGGATGTATATCGCGATCATGAATTGACAAATATTTGCAAGTTATTCCACTTATACATCAAAATGCGAAACGATGTAAAAATTTTGGATGCGGACTCGACTAGTCCCTATCTCAATGCTTTATCCTTGTCTATGGGAATTCCTATTACTATAAATAAAACATCCTGTATATAATCACATTACTGTTAATTAATAACCACATACAACCATTGACTGTCAGTATAATTTTTACATAAATTTTCAGAAAATGACTGTGGATTTATTTCTAATATTTCTACCTTCTTGAAGTTAGTCTTTCCCTGTACAAACGTAATTCACAGTTAGAAACTACGTAATATAGTAGCAATTACATATATGTTGCGCTATACAAATGAAGAGACATTCATACACGTAAGTAAGATTGCTCGTGTACTTAACTAAAATTACATATTTGAAGCGTGCGTACTTGACATATTCACAAATCCGTGAACAATAGTACAACAACAATAATAATAACGTAAGAGCAATTAGACATGCCACGTTCCACACTGGGTGAACAAGTAACTGTCTTAATTCAAAAGAAAAGAAAAAAAAAATTAAACAAAAAAGCGAGCCTTTGCAATTTACGTTCGTAAAATACGAAAAGAAAAAAGTATCACTGACAGCGGTTAATATATGGTAAACAATATAAGTGAAAGCTTCACCTATAAGAATTAATTTCTCCTCGACAAGGTTTTATTAAATTGGATTTTGCCGTAAAAGTATCACATTTTTTTTTTCGCAACATTTACAGATTTAAACTGACATTATGTATATTATCACAATGCCTTTTATGAATTTCGTAATAATTTAACGGGATCCAGTCTTGGTGTTTAGGCCATGGTCGACTACTATATTATATTTATTTAAGTTCGACATTTAAAATTTAATTATAGTGAGTAGTAAGTATTTTACTATTAAATTCCAGATTTCTTAAATCCGATATTATCAAAGCATTTCCAACACTATGTTCCTCTATTTTACTAATAGCTTCCATGCTTTCAAATACTTTCCTGATTAGAGTAGGCTGTTCTTTTAAGCAAATACTTTAGTAAGATTGGCGACACTGGGCTACTTTTAAAATATACTTCAAATTGTGACAACTGTCAATGACAAACCAAAATTGGAAAGAGTTGCATTTAATCGTATTATTTTATTACAACATGTTAGAATTATGACACAAAGTATTTATTATCGAAAGCTACTTTAAAACTGAAAACTGGTCGAAAATTAAACAATAGAAATATGGGTTTATTCCATTAATCAGTGCTTGTAGGATTTGCGGAAAAGTTTTCTAATTTTTACTTACGCACAGCTCTTGAACAAGAGCTTTCTTTGAACAATATTTCGATACAAGAATTATTAATTTTCCCGCAAGATCTCCGGACTTGACAATTTTAGATTATCTGATTTTTCCATACTTAAAGAATACTATTTTTAAGAGCAGACATCACACAATCGAAGAGCTATTACAGATTGCTGTATCTAGCCGACATAACCCCAAAACTCCTCGCAAATGGTTTTAAGAACATGTGGCCAACTATATTTATTTCATATTTCAGAAATATTTATAAAATATTGAATCTTTCTTGAATATTAGTTATATTAACATAATATGTATAAAATATATTATAGAAAATCCATATATTAGGAATACGTTTTACAAATATGTATGTTACGTAACATTAATTATATTTTATTGCAAATCATTTCTCAATATAATTTTCTCAACTCTGCAAGAATAGTTTGTTTTGTATTTCTGTAAATATTTATTTCGTATAAAAAAATAAAGGTTTAATTTTTGCTTTTGTAGATTTGGTGCGTAGGACTAATCATATAAAATGCATAAAATATGTATGCATATATATTAAGTACATATTTAAAATGATTTTTGAGACATTATTGATTATTAACTTGTATGATGAGTGTGAAGAAACAAGTTCTTCCCTTTTAGACACTTCCAGATATTTTGTTTTTTTTATTTAAAGTTTCATATAGCTTTCGGTTATCTATGTTATATATTCTAAACAACCAAGTTGTATAGGTTACTGTCTACAAATAATTTTAGTTCATTCTGGCAAATTAAATAGCTTTGTATGATTTCATTGCTTAAAAATCTCAATTTTCATATAAATAATATTTTACAAATATTTTAAAAAATATCAAACTTACATTGATTTAAAATATGGAATAAATATTTCAATAATTGTTTTTTTTATCTATATTTAGATAACTTATACAGTGTGCTAAAAAAAGGTTGTCGGATATTTTACCCAATTATAGTACTGGTGGAAATAAACAAAAAAGTCTTGGTCAACATGGGTCCGCAATTCAACTGTTTTTGACATATAGTCGATTGCATATTTTAAAATAAAAAAAAAAACATTTTTCGGTTTTGAGAACAGTTCCCTTTGTTAAACAACTGATTGTGACTTAAAATTAGTTCTGTCAGACATCTGTCATCAGATTATTTATCATTTGCGTCAATTTTTTTTTATTCTCAAATGCGTACTGCACTTATGCGTAAGTACACAAATGCAGAAATGGCCGATATGCATTTTATGTACGGTCGTGCGAATGGTAATGCCACTGAAGCACGGCGTATGTATGCCGAAGAATTTCCAAATCGGTTGTTACCGAGTGATAAGATTTTCTCAAGACTTCATATCCGGCTGTCCGAAACTGGTTCATTTAAAATTAATGGTGGTTCTGGTAGACCTAGATCAGTTTCTTCTCCCGCAGTAGAATTAGATATTTTGAGACGGGTAGAAGACAACCCAAATATTAGCACCCGAAGACTTGCCGCAGAACTGAACGTCAGTCATCCTCTCATTTGGAGAATTCTGCGGGAACAGCAGCTCTATCCCTACCACATTCAACGCGTGCAAGTTCTTGCTCCTCTCGATTATGATTCACGTAGGGTTTTTTGTCATTGGGTTTTACGAAAGCTGGCAGAAACTCCTAATTTTGCGACTCAGATTTTATTTAGTGACGAGGCTGGGTTTACAAGAGACGGAATATTCAATTTTCATAACAATCACGTCTGGGCAGATGAAAACACCCATGCTGTTGTTGAACTGCATCACCAAAACCGTTTTTCGCTAAATGTTTGGCTTGCTATTTTTGGAAACTGTTTAATTTAACAAGATTGCAACGAGAGATGGATAGGACGGGGTGGACCAACTGTATGGCTTCCTAGGTCCCCTGACCTAACACCTCTAGATTTCTATGTTTGGGGGCATCTAAAACAATTAGTGTATGCACGATCTGTAAACAATTTGGAAGAACTCAGGCAACGAATCGTAAATTGTTGCGAGGAAATTCGGAGGGCTCCAGGAATTTTCGAAAGATTGCGTCGATCTTTCATAAGAAGGTGTGAAGCGTGCTTAGAAATGAACGGTGGACATGTAGAACAATTTCTTTAGTTTTACTTTAAATAAACATTTGTTTAATTTACATTGCGATCAGAATTTCTTTGAAAATTTTTATCCTACTAAAACAATATGCAATCGACTATATATCAAAAACAGTTGAATTGCGGACCCATGTTGACTAAGACTTTTTTGTTTATTTCCACCAGTACTACAATTGGATAAAATATCCGACAACCTTTTTTTAACACCCTGTATATACGAATTTCTCCGTATAATACATTAGGTTGACCAGTATCACTGAAGATTCTTGGTAAGGTGAAACATATGTATGTTAATATCAACCGAGTGTTACACACATTTTTAAATGTGATCTAATTATTAATTAGCGTCAGTTAATTAACGCATGTATAGTGACATACAGTCGTCTTACAATTATTGTTATCCTTTATAAGTAAATATTGTCGTTTCAGATCGACAGTCCAGCAAATATTTTCACGTTAATAATGAGATTTCTATCTCAAAGTCTCATTCAATTATTCTTCCACTTATTAAGTATACAAGGTGTTAGGTAAACATACGGCAAAAATCCTTAGCCTATTCTAAGAATATTTCGTCCTATGATGATTTTTGAAAAAACACTTTGTTTCGAAGATACAGGGCGAACAAGATTTGCGACAGTAACAACATTTCATTATCAAAGAGTACATGTACAGTTGCTCAATCTACAATAAATGTTCAAAATTGCTTCCTCCGGCCTGGATACAAGCAATAACACTCTGTATATACGAATTTGAATAATACATTGGGTTGACCAGTAGCACTGAAAATCGTTGGGAAGGTGAAACATATGTATGCTAAACATACATTTTTAATGTGACCTGTTAATTAATGCATGTATAGTGGCTTAAAGTCGTCCTACAATTATTTTTATCCTTTATAGGTAAATATTGTAGTTTCAGATCAACAATTAAGCATATAGCTTCACATTAATAATGAGACTTCCATCTTAAACTTTCATTCAATTATTCTTCCACTTATTAAATATAAGTAGTTATTAGGGCTCGTAATATAACCTAAAACTTACCGCATATTATCAGAGAGTTTGCCAATATCACACATATCCCTGTTAGGTATAACGTAGGTGACATCGTTGAGGACACCAGACTGGATGATTTTGATAACCTTCCATTAAAGAAAGACGGAATATTTAGCCCTCACAGGAGAATTTAACGCAATTTAACGTGTCATCTCTTCGACAATGCCTTTCCGTCGGCTTCAAAGGCAGATTATTGAAATGCTTCCGAAACTATACCGAACTGTTCGTGTGTGTTTATTGCGTGTGCGAATAGTGTAGGGCTCCTTGCTCGTTTCAGAAGGGAAAATCCTGTAAAAAAATATTTCAGAGTTAATATAGTACTACCTTTTCCTAACACGTAGTAAAACTAAAGGGAATCGTTTGGAAATTATATAAAGATTGCAGAATGTTTAATGGATATAAAATCTTTACGAGAAAATGTGAAAATATTCTTGTTTTCTTTTTATTTTGGTTGCATTTACAGTCCTTCTAAAGAAATGTTTAAAAGTCTATTACGCACTTTGCCACAATTTGAACGTGGAATATCCGAAACAACTTATATGCACGTTGGAATTAATTCCTCAGTATCTGATAGAATAGAATAAAGTAGAATAATTTTATTTGCAGTGTTTCAATACAAATAAACAATGCAAACGTCAGGTCAAGAACAAAAATTTATAAATGTATATTTGAGGTTAGAAATTCCTCTATATTGTATGGCTCTATTTCTAGTAATAATTTATATACATAATTTTTAAATGTTGACAATTGTTTTACAGTTTTAATATGCGATGACCATTTGTTATAGAACCTCAGGCAATTATATTCTAAATTGTTCTCACTTAGTGTGAGTCGATGCTTGGGGTAGCGATAATCATTTTTAAACCTTGTAGAATACTCATGTTGTAATTCATTATCCTCAAATAAGTATTTGTTTTTAAATAAGAAGATTAGCAATTCAAAAATGCAAATACCATATACAGTTAAAATGTTAGTTTGTTTGAAGAATCCTCTGCAAGACTGAGAGTACTCGAGTTTATTAATCACACGTAAAATCTTTTTCTGTATCAAAAAAACTCTGTTTGAGTCACTACCACTACCCCAAACAACGATTCCATATTTTATGTTTGAGTAGCAGCATCCATAATACATAATACTGTAACGTTTTTCGGTTCTTAAAACGTTGTCGGGGTTTTAGAAAAACACACAGGCGATATATTTAAATTCACTTATTCTATTAACACAATTTCGGTAATTAAAATCTATTAAAAATGCTTATTAACTATATCACTTAACCACTAATGTCTTTATTTATGTAAACGATATTTATATTACATGTACTAGTTCAATCGCGACCGCACTATCGAACTCGTATCGATTGACTGCCTCCTGGCCAACCCGACGCGTTATTTATAGCTGGCGCGAACGTCCAGATTGTTCGAGGGCCTTCTAGAACGTCCTCGAAGATTCTGGAGAATATTCTCGAATCTTCGACCCGGTGCTGCCCTCTGTTATTCGTCGTAGGTAGTTCTTCTTCCGCTATGCCAGCGCCATCTAGGGACGCCTATCGGAACCGCCAGTTGAAAAGTTGGCGCTCGTTACACTGCCCCTCCTTAGATCTGTTCCGTCCCGGAACAGGAACTATCACCTCCATGAAGATACGAACAGTTTCTCCATTTCTACACGACGAGGTCCGGAAGAAATAGCACGCTACGTCCGTCGCCTCCCTTCTGCTGACCGCGGGTTGTAGCTGCATACTAGGACTCTATTCCAGTATATCGGAAAATTTCTTCGAGCATGTCCTACGACCCTCCAGTCCAAGCCATCCAATCCACAGCCTATTTTTGGCACCCTGATCTTATTGATCTCCAGTTCCAACAGCTGCTCTCTTAAACTTATCAGGCTGCCCACATCGTCCGGTAGGTTGGCTTGCCAACTGAGGCTTCTTTGGTCACCAAGTAGAATAAAGCCGTTTCTTTCCTGGCAAGTGCAGAGCCTTGCCCACCTCAGGGTTCTGGCTTCGAAGATCTTGGACGCCACCAAATTTCTTCTTGAAGACGGTAGCTATCCCTTGCCCATTCTTAAATCTTGGGCAACACAGTGTGCTAACGCGCACCTTCAGGAGCCAAAAACAAATCCTCCTGAATCTCCGTTGTTACACATGACGCACTTTGCGGCCATTCCATACTTGTCCATGAACTCCTCATAGCTGAGTTCTTCTTCGGGAGTCTACAAACTCGGACCATCTGCTCGTCCTCTTGATTGTCCCAAGATAAGGAGCTAGGCGATTAAAATGCACCACTCTTGCTTTACCATGGGTTTCTTTCTGATGCGATAGATGACGTCATTAATTCGTTTTATCACTTCGTAAGGCCGTCCCGATCGTTGCAGCTTAGGTGAGAAGCCTCGACGTCGCTGAGGATTGAACAGCAGACCAGGTCTCCAGGCTGATATCCGCCTTCATTCGCTCTGATGTCGTAGTGTTCTTCATGCGGTCGCTTGCTTCATGGATATTCGCCCTCACGCGATCGTGAATATCATCCATTCGCCTCCGCAAGTTCGAAACATAGTCATCTCAACTACTTCTTCATTCGGTTTAAAGCCGACTTAAGATCGCATGGTAGCGCAGTTCTCGTCCAAAAGCACACTAGATGACTTGGCCAGTGGTTTCGTGGACCGATGCTCTATACGCCAGCAAGAATAGATGTAGTTGCTGGTCCCAATCTCGCTGGGGTCTGCGACAACTTTTGATAGATACTTGATAACTGTCCTGTTCATGCGCTCCACCATGCATCTGATTGCGGGTGCAAGGCAGTTGTTCGGGTCTTGCGAATACCCAATATTTTGCACATCTCTTGAAACACTGCTGATTCAAAATTCCGTCCCTGGTCGGAGTGAAGTTCAAGCGGCACACCAAACCGACTGAAAAGTTCTTTAACTAAAGTCTCAGCCACTGTAACAGCTTTCCTGATTGGTAATGCGTAAGCTTCACCCATTTGCTGAAGTAGTCTACTGCAACCAAGATGTATTTATTTCCAAATTCCGTCGTGGGAAATGGTCCGGCAACATCAATCGCAATCCTTTCAAAAGGACTGCCAACGTTGTATTGCCTCATAGGGGCCCTCTTCCTTTGGGAAGGTCCATTGGCAGCGGCGCAAGTTGTACATCTCCGGCACCAGTCTTTCACGTCATTCTTGCAATTAACCCAATAGAATCGCTCTCTGACCTTCTCTATAGTCTTCCGGACTCCAAGATGCCCTCCCGATGTTCCATCATGAAGAAGTTTTAAAACTTCGGGAATTCTTGCTTTCGGAACCACAATCTGAAGTCTGCTATTGGTTCCAGCTTCGTCTTCTAACACTCGTCTGAGAAGACCATTTTCCATTACCAAGAGCCCCACTGAGCCCAATACGATTTTAGCTCTCGCGAATATGTGCCTACCGTTTCCCAGTTAGGCCGCGCTTCTTGCATCTTCCACTCCATCACACGCTTCAAAACTTCGTCAGACTCCTGGTCAGCTCGGATTTGGTCTTCAGTCCATCTATCATCTATGACAGTAGTCCTCAAGCAGGTTGCTTCATTTTTCTCTTCGGCACGGCAGCAGTGCGTGCAATCCTTGGAACAGGGTCTCCTCGATTAGTGCGTCAGCGTTTCGATGACTGGTTCCAGGCCGATGTTCCGAATCAAAGTCATACTCTTGCAAGACGCTCTATCCATCTGGCAACCTGCCCTTCCGGATTCTTGAAGCGTAGCAGCCACATCAATGCCGCATGGTCGGTTCTTAACAAGAACTTCCTGCCATAGAGATATTTATGGAAGTGCTCTATAGACTTAACTACGGCCAACAGCTCTCTCCTGTCACACAATAGTTGCGTTCCGGTTTCGACAGCACTTTGCTGAAGTAACCGAGCACTTTTCGTGGCCACTCTGAACTTGGGACAACACGCCCCGATGCCCACGTTGCTTGCATCAGTATCCAAAATGAATTTTCCTTCAGCTGTGGATAGCACAAGATGGGGCGCAGTGGTCAGCTTCTGTTTCAATTCTTCAAAGGCATCCTGGCAGCTCTTCTCCAGACGTAGTCTCTGCCCTCTTCAGTTAGTCTCGTGATAGGCTTGGCGATGTTAGCAAATCCAGGAACGAATCGTCGGTAATAAGTGCATAGCCCAAGGAAACTTCTTATTTCATGCTTGTCCTTCGGAACCGGCAAGACTTGACCGCTTCTGTCTTCCCTGGGTCAACCGACACTCCATCCTCTGATACTACGTGGCCGAGGTAGTGCACTTGCTTCCGGAACAGGTTGCACTTTTTGGGTTAAGCTTCAAATTCGCTCCTTTCATCGCTGAATACTTGCTCCAAGTTCTTCAAATGGTCCTCAAAGATTTTCCTAAGACAATTATATCGTCGAGGTATACCAGCAAGTTTCCCAGGATAGTCCTCTCAGTACGTTGTCCATCAATCTTCAAAACGTCGCGGGAGCATTACATAACCCAAATGGCATGACGTTAAATTGCCACAATCCTGTCCCGATCGTAAACGCCGTCTTCTCCTTATCCTTTGCCTCTACTTCGACTTGCAATAACCACTCTTCAGGTCGAGGGTCGAAAATACCTTACACCCACCTAGGGTATCTAAAGTGTCATCGATTCTGGGCAAAGGATAACTGTCCTTCTTGTTACATTATTTAGTTGTCGATAATCCACGCAGAACCTAGTTGAACCATCCTTCTTCTTCACCAGTACCACTGAGAAGCCCATGGACTGTTCGATGGTTCAAATTACGCCATCCTGCTCCATATCCTGTATAATTTGTTCTGCTTCGGCTCGTTTCGCCAATGGCAATCTTCTGGGGGCTTGACGGATCGGCTGGGCATCTCCAGTGTCTATTCGATGTCGTACAACATTAGTCCTGCCCCTCGTGTTCCGGTCTTCTGCTTGGAAAAGATCTTGGTAGCGTCCAAGCAGCTGTTTCACGGTATGGCGTTGTTGTGTTGTCAAATCCTTGCAAGACAAGTCAATGAAGTTATTCAACCATCCAGGAAGCGGATCTGAGTTGTTGTTACGCCATCCTCTTTTTTGACAATCGACGACACACTAGCACAACTTCCCAAAGGTACGCCCTTCTTCAGCTTTACTGGATAACTATTGACGTTCATCAGTCGGACGGGCAGTTTTTTCTCCAGCTTGTATCACTGCCTTAGCGACCAGTATTCCACGACTTGACCGCTAATCGCTCCGGTTCCAGCATTAAAACTTGCCCTTTGGGAATGTCTCCACTCACGCTCGCTTCCACAATGGTTTCACTGCGGCTCGCCACAGTTACTTCTTCTGCCAACATACGCAGGCCGACATATTCTTGCTATGGTTGAGAATAACTTCTTCTTTGCCAACCTTCAACACTCCTGCTTGCAAGTCCAGTTTGAACCCAAATTCTGTCATTATGTCCATTCCGAGGATTACGTCTTGTTCTATAATCTGCAACTACTACACGATACTGGCATGCAGTATCACCAATACGGAAGTGGGCCATCGTCTCCCCAACACGTTGACTGATTGCCCAGTTGCCGTACGTAGCGTCCATCTGGTTGGATGTATCCGGTTCTTCTTTCCCACTGCTTCCGGCCGAAGAATTGTCATTGTTGCACCAGTATCTAGCAGTAAATCTCTCGGTTTCCCATTTACATGCCATACACGACGAGGCTGCTAGGTCACATCCCACTGAAGCAACAATCACTGGGTACTGGGGCATCAGCTACATAGGTCGACGATCGCCCTTCTCGTCGGCCCATTTTAGTTTTCCGCCGGCTTGGTTTTCGTGGATCGGGACACCGACTACGTACGTGCCCCATCCTTCCACAATTCCAGCATCGTCTTCCTGGTTGCCTAGTTTGCACGGATTCCATTTTCGTCATCATTCCGTCATATTTTTCGTCATCAATTCCGTCATATTTTTCGTCATCATTTCGTTTAATTCGTCATAATTCTTCTAATGGCTCTTCTTCCTCGTGACTCCCTAGAACACGGACGCGAGCAGGTCCTTTGACCGATTGCTTCACGGCTTCAAACTCTAGTGCTTGAGCTAAAGCCTGGTTCAACGTTTCGGCCGAGCGAGCTTCACTGCCTGGTTGAGTATCCTTATCAAGCAGGCCATCCAGGAATTTTTCCACAGCGAGACTCTCGCACACATCTTCCGGTACCGTTGGGTACGCACTCTTAACCAGACGAACGACGTCAGCTTCATACTCCTGTAGAGTCTCGTTCGACCTCTGGCAGCGATTTTTCAACTGCGAGCGATATACTTGCTGCAGATGTTTATTACCGAAACGCATCTCCAATTGATTAAGTAGCGTTTGGTAATTTTGTCGCTCCGTCGAAGGAATAGCTTGGAGTACCTTCAACGCATCGCCGCGCAGAGCTACTGATAGCATGGCTGCCTTGGTAGTTTCGGTCCAGCCATATACCGTAGCCGTTGTATCCAGCAGCGTCATATAATCTTCTAAGGGCGTCTTCCCATCGAAGGTAGGCAGGTCACATTTACCTTGAACCGTACAGATGGGCACTGAATTTCTTGGTTCCATCTGAGTGCTTCCCGTATTGGTAGAATTTCCAGTTTCTTCCGTGTTTGGTATGGTTCCAGAATGCATTTGTTCTTCCAGCTCTTTAATGCGACCGTCCAATTCTTCAATCATTCTAAATTTTTCTTCTTGGAATTTTTCGTCGATTCTATTCATTAATTCCTGTTTGACATTAAGAGAATTTTCTATAATTTTTTCTTCCAATTTTCTAGAATTTTCTATATTTTTTTCGTCCATGTTTTCAATTTTTTCCAGAACTTTCTCTTCTAAATTGCGAGAATTTCCATAACTTTCTTCCAGTTTCTAGAATTTTCTATATTCTTCTCGTCCATGTTTTCAATTTTTTCTAGAACTTTCTCTTCTAAATTGCGAGAATTTTCCATAACTTCTCTTCCAGTTTTCTAGAATTTTCTAATATTCTTCTCGTCCAGGTTTTCAATTTTTCTAGAACTTTCTCTTCTAAATTGCGAGAATTTTCCGTAAGTTCTTTTAGAAGTTCGCCATTACCACCAGACACTTCAAACAAATATGTCTCAGGATCTTCACCAGCTGCTTCTATTGCTCTTCGTAATCTCGACTGAAGCTCGGCTTCCTTCCACTCGTATCTTCATCCCTTTCTTCTAATTCCCGTTTGAGATCTACCACTTTCAAGTCCACTAATTTACAGTATTTCGCCGCCATTGTTTCTAATTAAACACTATTAGTCCACGAATATATCGCCAAATACCCCACACCTGACACCAATCGTAACGTTTTTCGGTTCTTAAAACGTTGTCGGGGTTTTAGAAAAAACACACAGCATATTAAATTCACTATTCTATTAATCACTATCAATTTCGGTAATTAAAATCTATTAAAAAATGCTATAACTATATCATTAACCACTAATGTCTTTATTTATGTAAACGATATTTATATTACATGTACTAGTTCAATCGCGACCGCACTATCGAACTCGTATCGATTGACTGCCTCCTGGCCAACCCGACGGCGTTATTTATAGCTGGCGCGAACTTCCAGATTGTTCGAGGGCCTTCTAGAACGTCCTCGAAGATTCTGGAGAATATTCTCGAATCTTCGACCCGGTGCTGCCTCTGTTATTCGTCGTAGGTAGTTCTTCTTCCGCTATGCCAGCGCCATCTAGGGACGCCTATCGGACCCGCCAGTTGAACAGTTGGCGCTCGTTTACAATTAGAGAGCACATGCCCAACTTACTATATCTCTAAGTCGACGAATCGCAAAGCAAGCAATCTACATGTTCTTTTACAAAAGTACATTGACGTGATCTTTCCATTTTAAGTTTCGTCGACTGTAAGACCCAGCAGCTTAACACAAGTGCGGACAGGATATTCGCAGTTATTAATATTCACAGCTTCTGGAGGAGTTTGAAATTTGTTACATTTGAAGAAGATGACATTTGATTTATCGTGGTTAATTTTAAGCTGGTTGATAGTTAACCACTCCTCAATGTATTTAGATAAGTGCTTGCCTAGATCGATAACTTCATCTAGTGTATACAGTGATTAAAAAGTAGTATCGTCCGCATAATTTACAGTGAAAAGTTACTTACAAGAGAGGTGGGCTTGAGATTATAAATTATCATTAAAGTAAACGATAAATAGTAATGGGACCTAGTATGCTACCCTTGTGGCACACCTTTTTGTTATGGTCATGTTATCTGAAAGAGCAGCCTCATTTTTGAAATTTTTTACATGCACTTTTGTTTCGGCTCGTTTAAGTACGATGAAAACCAAGCCAAAGCGTTACCTCTCATTCCATAGTTGCTCAAGCTTCTTAAAAAGTATGGAATGGTTTATTATGCCCCTTATCAAACGCGTTTGACAGATCTAATTAAGTAAGCCAAAAGTTATTTTGTTTATTCTCTAAGGCATTTAAAATTCCGCTTGTAGTTCGAAAAGTGCAGTTTCCGATTCTCACCCTTAATGAGGCCATTGCTGAACATTTGTTTATGATGTTAAACTTATTGAGAAACCCCAACTATCGTTGTATGCTACTCTTTCAAATAATTTAGAAAAACTGTTAATAGACAATAGGTCTGTAGTTTTCAAATTGTCTACATCACCGATTTATAAATTGGAACAACCACAGCTTGTTTAAGTGAATCCGGAAAAGTTCCAGTTGAAAAAGACTCATTTATAATGATAAAAACTCATCGAAATATTGGAACAAAATGCTCTTCGTTTCCCACATCAAAAAAAAGTTATTACATCCATAAAAACAAATTGGCTTCTACAGAACATGACTAAGATAAATAAGTAATGTTTTACCTTAATAGATAAAATATAATTGAAAAAATCCTGTTGGAATTGCATAAAATTAAAAAGTAATTGTCCTTCCCCTTCAAGTTTTATTTAAAAAAAAAAATTACAACATATTTCGGCGTAACACCACCATCAGGTATGTAGTATTAAATGTTAAAATGAGTTGGAAAAAGGTCAAAAACACTCCTTAAATTTCGCGACAAAGACAACGTAATTTTAGTGCAACGATGGAAAACCGATCTTCCACACAGTTCGCGTCTCTCTCTCCATTAATTAAGTTGTCTTGCAGTAAAATTACGTTGTTTACGTCAAATTTTCACTAGGAATATTTCAGGCTACATGAAAAAACCTTGGAGATAGTAATAGCTGGAGTATAGCTGGAAGTATTACTTCTAAAAGTAAAACACAGAATTGCCCAAAATCCGTACAGGAATTTTACCAAGTTTTTGAGTATGCAGAAGCATAGCTTTAAATTGCTTGAGTGCCTGATCTACAAAAGGTTTTTATTACAATGTTTTTTTGCACTACCAGTAAACACTGCCATAGTCCACACAGTACCTTTAATATTATTTAAATATTTAATTACTCTCTTAAAACTATACCGTTAAGATTACATTCACTATTGCTCTTGTTTTGCGGTTGCATTTGTGCAGGTCAGCACTCGTACTTTCTAAAAGGCATAATACTGTCATTTCTGGCATAATTGCCATTCAACAGTTACAATAACCGCAAAAATTCACTGGTAAATATGCATGAGCTTCTAGAATACGCAGGTTTAATTTCTTGGCCTGTTTGCGTCAATAGTAATGGCAGTAAAATGTGCAAATAATTTACAATGAGACACTCGCACGCCATATATATCTGGTTTTAAGTGAGAGCCAAATCGAAAGCTAAACCCTTGACAAAAATTCAGGTGGTTATTTATTGCCATAGATAACTTTCTTTTAACCGCACGTTGATTAGATAGATGTGTATCAACTCTATTGTGAGCATTTAAGTACGCTGTTTAAGTTAACCCCCCAAAAAACAATGAATTACCCTGTATGTGTACCGTAGCTTTATATATTTTAAATCTAAATTAATTTTTATTATTATTTTAATGATTTTAAATAAAAATTCTATATATAAAATATTACCATATACGAAAGAAATCATAACAGCTAATTAAATTCATTACAAAAACTTTCTTCTGGACAACCTAAAACAGCCCCGATTTGAATAATTGTTATATAAAAAACAAAAACCGTGTAATCAACATTAAACATTAGTTTTTATAATCTCTTATCTTATATATATATGCCTGAGGAGAAATTAAAGATACATTTTTATCGTTTCCTCATTCAAGAGAAACATTGTGTAAGGCAACAAGCAAATAATTGTATCGTCTAACACAGCTTTCTAAAACCTTAATATAGTTGTAAAAAATGGCTGAAATCCTCGTTAGTCGCTTCATCGTTTTCGGATCTCCTAAAGAGAATTTCTTCGTGTTAAGAATATGATTTTATTAATTGCAAAAGCAAACAGAAGATATTTCATCTCTTTGCGGATACAACTTTCACCCTTTCAACAGGATTCCCGATATCTTTTCGCAATCGTTTTCATTTCTTCTTATACGCACCTATTAAAGTAGTATTTATCCACGGAAATTCCAAAATTTCTTTTATAGTGAAATGGATATGGAAAGAGTGAATAACAACGTCGTTATTACAAATAGACAACCAGTAGCTTATGTAAAGTGATGTTATTTTTATATGTAGAATTTAAAAATAGAATAATATACAGGGTGATTCACAATATATGCGACATACTTTAAGAGCTGATTCCTGGGGTTATTTTGATCATAAAAGTTCATATGAGTATATGTCCAAAACCGTTTAGTTTTAAAGTTATTGAATGTTTCATAAAATGAACTATGACTAACACGATATAATATCACAGTTAGTTCTTCAAAAACTATTGTGTTGAGAGGGAATTGTTTATTTGTCATTTCAATATTTGTCAATAGTTGTCAGAGTATTCATTCAGTTTATTGCCAGTTTCTGTTTTCTAAAATGAATTACACGAATGCTGAGATGTGTGATATGCATTTCGTTTACGGTCTTGCCAATGGAAATTCGCGTGCTGCTAGACGTCTTTATGAAGAACGATAAACGAACCGTATCATCCCGCACCATTTAATATTTGCCCGTCTTCACCAACGTCTTAGCGAAACGACTGATAACGGGCACCCATCTACAGTGAGAACTCCACAAGTTGAAGAAATGGTACTAAATGAAATTGAGGAACATCCTACTACAAGCACCACAAAAATTACGTTTGCTTTAAACATTAGTCAGGCCACAGTTTGGAGAATATTGAAAGATCTATTATTGTATCCATATCACATTCAACGGGTGCAGGCACTTTTGCCGGCAGATTTTCCGCAAAGAGTGGCTTTTTGTCAATGGATGCAACACAAAATCGCACAAAATCCTGACTATTTGGCTCAAATATTCTTCACCGACGAGGCTACTTTCTCTAGAAACGCGATTATTAATTTTCATAATAATCACATATGGGCCGAAGAAAATCCGCACGAACTAGTGAATGCCTGTCATCAACATCAATTCTCTGTCAATGTGTGGGCCGGAATTGTTGGAGATCACTTAATAGGTCCACATTTTTTGCCGATGCGGTTAAATGGCAAGGTATACCGCAATTTTCTTGGAGAGAAGTTACCAGCACTACTGCTGGAAGAAGTTCCGTTGCAATTAACAAGCGCATTTTAGTTTAGTTGCTCGCGAGTTTTTGGATAATACGTGTCCAGATTGGTGGATAGGACGGGAAGGTCCACAACCGTGACCTCCTCGGTTTCCAGACTTAAATTCTTTGGACTTTTTTCTCTGGGGTCACCTTAAATCATTAATTTGTACGACTCCCATTGAAAATGTCGATGAACTGAGAAATCGTATTATCTCAGCTTTTCAAACAATTCGAAATACCCCTGGTATTTTAGAACGGACTCGCCAGTCAATACGACGGAGGATAGAAGCTTGTATTGCAGTTGGGGGCGGTCATTTTCAACAGTTAGTATAAGTTAATTTTGTTTTACTAATTATTTTGTTAATTTATAATAAAAACATTAATTATGTTAACTTACTATTAAACGTTGTACAACTTTAGAACTAAGCGATTTTGGACATATGTTCTTATGAACTTTTATGATCAAAATAACCTCAGGAATCAGCGCTTAAGTTTGTCGCATATATTGAGAATCACCCTGGTATAAGGTGTTCCATTTAAAACAACGTAGTGAGTATGCGTTTTCCTACTTTTGGAACACTTTGTATAATCAGAAATATTTTTAGGTTATGCAGCATTAAATTCCATAAATGCTTAATACAAACAATTTTTTTTCTAATATAAAAAATAGAGCCGCAATCAAAGAACTAGTCTTTGGTGGGACAGCCTGTACATACTACTGTTAGAATTATAAGTCATTAAACACAATATTTTAAATTGTAACGTTCTTTTACCTCCACTCAATTTATTAGACATGTATGAACATATTCTACGTGATGAGAAAAAAAATATTTTCAGGCGCTAACACTACTGATATTTGTTGTGAATAAATTTGTACCAATAAAATATTTTTCCTGATGTATTGATGGCGTTTATAAGTGTTTTTACATATTACCTAGATAAGAATACAAATTAAACTACATTTTGGACCAAAATATAACTTATTAGATTTTAATTCCAAAAAATAAAAACGTTTTTCTTATTGTCACTTCATTTTTTATATTAGACAGAGAAAATGTTTGTCCTAAAATTAATATTTAGTGTTGTCAAATACTTGCTTAAACTAAATTTTGTCAATTAACTTACGCTATTCAAACGTCTGTTGAGTTTAATTTTAGCGTATGTAAACTCTCTAATAACTTATGATAGCGGATATTATTGTATTACTCGCATCAACTTAGTATGTAAAATACGAATTTCCCAACAAGTGTCCTATTATTTAAACACGACAATTCAATTGAAAAGGAAACTTTCATTTCACACATCTATTTACTTCTGTACTTCGCAACGAATGAATTTACATTACAACATTTGTGTATGCTTAATTACTTTATTGGAAAAGCGTTTCGAGCAAACAATAAACAGCCAGTAGATAGATATAGTGCTGGGATATTGGATTTCGCCATTAGCTCTCAACGGCCGGTGACAATGGTTACGGTGTTTCACAAATTGATCGGGAAAGTTAAACTTATGCCGTACGTATTCGAACACAATAAGAAATCAGCTGGTGTGACGACAATATTAAGCGAAGCTATGTTATGCGTATATAGTTGGCTATCGAGAAGAAAGTTGGTTCTCCAAACATATACCATGCACAATGGACACTAAGAGGTGGGCTAGAGAATGTAAAAATGTTGTGTAATGTTGGAAGAAAAATTTATTTTCAAAATCCATGATTTGGAAGTTAACTCATGATTTTACCGATTTATTATTATGGAATAGACACTTTATTTATGAAAACTAAACTATTACAAATCATCCCAACCCCGTGCTCCACCTAAAAAAGGTACTACACGAGGCTACCTATTCTAAGTACTATATGGGTTCCATAACAATTGAAATATTCCTACTCTAACTAAATAATTTCCCTATGATTCTTAATAACAAAAATATAATACAGTAACCTCGCGATCATATGAATACTACTTTTGAGAAATGATAAAATATGTGGAATGTGATTAGTTCACATAATCGCGAGTCTACTGTAAATCAGTCAGCTATCAGTATATTAATGGCCCATGCAACGACTTTCGTTATCTCCCAGCATTCGCCAAGGACACTGATTATATATAATATACTTATATAAAATCAATGGCCACGGAGTAAGGGAAAACCATGGCATTATAGAATAGACAGACGACGTATATTTTGGAAACTCTAATACAAAAATAAAAATAAATTAGGGAAACACAATATGTCTACTTAAATCAGAATCATATGTACAGGAAACTTTTTTTCCCAGTATCACTGTAAAAAAAGTTGCCTACAATTTTTAGAGGTAAATTTGCTTCATAAGGTAAAATTTCTGCCATCTAGTAAATTTCAGATACTGATGTATTTTTCAAAGATTTTTGTGGGTATTTAGTGCACTTTACAAGTAATTTTACTAGTGAACTATTAATTTTACTGTACAAAATGTGAGGATCTTTTATATTTATTTGTTTTTACTTGAATTTTCGGGTAAAACTATAGCTATCCTGGAAAATAAGAAATTCATATGCCGCAATGTGATTGGTTATTGGGTTATTTATCTGTGTCTGTAGGTAATTCTATTCGTTATTATTGGCTCAATGATATTACCTGGTAAACAATCGTAGCTTTCGCGTAATTCTGTTCATTCTTGATCCCTGGTTGAGGGATTTAGTGTGACTTACTAGATGCTATAAAACTACGTACATATAAATTGTAGGGTAAACGATTAATATTTGTGTCCATATTGGATAAATTCAAGAACGAATCTTACTGATTTTAGTAATTTTTCTGAAATTTGATGCAGAAGCACGATTTTGGGTCTTTTTTAGACGGAAGCCCTTAATCGTAACTATTTTAAAATAAAGCAGTTTAGGTTATGCCAACCTGAAATCGCATTGTCAACTTGCATACATATGTTATTTTTTTTTATTATAACTATATGTATTGTATATAACAATTTATTCATTTTTTTTCGTTTCTTCGGTTTTTATGTCTTCTGAAAAACATGGAAATGTTCAACGACGTCTCGCTTTTATTGCAAAAGCTTTTTCAAGTAAAAATATATAAAAAATAGAAATCATAAAGTGGTAATGAAAATTATTTATAAATAAACTTGTTGTCCAATAAATGACAAAATCATAATTGTTTACTATAAATTTTGAATATATCGTTTTGTTTTATTTAAAGATTGCCTTTCAATGTAGTGTTTATATTATTTATGTATGTTAAATATGAAAACATTGAATTTTGTAATTAAATAGATTTCTAAAAAATATTATTGTAGTTAGTTATAAAATTAAGTTATATAGTTTTGTGAAGTATCGTATGTCAATTTTATGATCAACTGGGTTTTTATGTTTATGAATTTGAATCATTTCAAGTATATTACGTGTTTTAATCTTTTTTCCTTATTTAAAATTGTTATATCGGTAAAATCAAATGTATGATTTTAATTTATTTCATGTTTTTTTTAAGGTTTTAAGATTTTTGTTATATTTATATTCTTTTATTCTATTTTCTAAATATTTATGGTTTTCAGTTTGACAGATAACACATACAACACACGCTTTTAGAATATCGTTCGGTATATTATTGTTTGGTATTGTTCGGTAAATATACAGTTCATATAAATATTACATACTGCTGTGGCCTGGCACCCCGGTTTTTGTAAAGTCTATGTTGATATTTTACTGAGATCTGTTTTTGTCAATGTTTCGGGCAAATTCTCTCAGAAATTAATATTTTATTTTTAAGTAAGATTTTGCTAATTGATTTGATTTGTTTGTTTAATTTGTTCATTTAGATGCTCAGTTGGTTTAAATTAATTTCACTCTGTAATATATTTTGAATAATTGATCATGTAGTATATGTCCTTCCGAGAAGAATTCTTCTTCTATGATCTTTGCATTTTATGCGCTGCGTTTAGCACGCAGATGTTGTAAATTTTATATATATGCGACCGTGTTTAACCCAGAGGCTCAGTTACTTGATTTGATGCCGAGAAGTAAGTTCATGTAAATTTATTTTCATTGCTCCCATTTTGCAATAATCCTTATGTAAAGATTTGTTCGAAAAATTTGATATATTTTTCGTCCATCTAGGAACTCATTAATTAATAATCGTTATTATATTATTGTGTACACAATTTAGGTATAAGATCTGTTATTATAATTTGTTTTAGAAGGAATTTTAAGTGTAAAGAGTTAATTTTTTTTTTTTTTCGTTTTCTAGTTTTCAATTTAGTTTTGAGTAATTAATCACCTCGGATTCGGTGAAAAGAAGCTTTGTGCTTTTTTTTTTACCTGTTTAATTTACCTGTAAACTTGTAGGCAACTTTTTTTACAGTGATAGGGAGGAAAGTGTCCACTTTCCTCCCTCATTTGATGGACCAATTTTAACACATCATTTCACGTGAACAATGAATTCTTTCATTTTTTCAGGACCCACCTTTGGTTCAGTGTTGTTCTTCTTTGTAAGAATCTTTATAAGCATTAATATATTCAAAAATAATATACCCAATTCTTCTTTTTTTTAACTATAAACAAGATGTCGTCCGGTTATTGTAAACGAGAGCTTTGGATCTGTCTGAGCTTCGCATTAATTCTTCAAGTTGTAAAAATTACACTATAGTCCATTTAGTAGAAGATGTACCTCCGTTGTCCAAAAAAATCCGAAAATGGACTATGCAATGTAGAAAGAATTCTAACGTTACAAAAAATAAATAAAAAACATTAATCATCTTTTAAATCTCGAAGTATCCGTTTCTACAAACAATTTAGAATAAATAAAACCTAATCAAAGATACGTCAGGAGAAAAAAACGTACTATTTTCGCACATTAAAACCATTTAGCACGATCCTACGATTACCAACAGCCTTGAGTCATCCATACCGATCAGTACGTGTACAATTTCTAATATATCTACTAGTCTTAACTGCCGAATTATGCTAATCGATCCACCGAAACTATTAACTATGCCAATTTGGAACGGTTACTTGCATAAAATCTTCCTGATCGTCTAGTTCTGTTCCGAAACATTTCGCCGATACAAATTACTTATGACCACGCAACGATTATCACTTCCGGAATAGCGATTTGACGTTGATAAATGATGAACTAATTCGAAAGTGAATTTAGAACGTTAATTAATTTAATCAAACTGAATTAACTAAGAAAATTAGTATTGGTAACTTTTTACCATTACGATTTGATTTTTCTTTATGTTAAATGATGTAGAGTTTCCGGAGAGCCACTTGGAGTTCTTATAATTTTTAATAAAGTTGAATTCTTAAATCCAACTTGAAAAAATATCCCTCAAAAAGGGAAAACACTCATAACTTGAAACTGCGTGTACGGAATTAAATATTATTTTATTGTTACAATATGGTTTTATATAGTTCGGTGATTTTATAACTACTAGGGCTGAAACATTTATACAAATAATCCTGAAATTGATCAATGAATAATTATTTTAACCCTAAAATAACCAATAACAAATTGCTCCTACTAAAAGCATTCAAAGAGATTTTATTTTTTATTTACATGTTCTACCACACAGAAACGACTGAAAAAATTATATAGTAAACCTAAATGTTGACACAAAACCTTAAACCAAATTAAGAAAAAACACCCCTCAAACGGGGAAAATAATGATAAATTTTATAGAATATCCATCAGTGGCGGCTCGTGAGTTATGAAAGAGGGTGGGCACAAAATAAGAACTTGCCTATTTTTTGTACATAAAATCCATTCTCCTATTTTTCATACTAGAAAAGACGTCTATGACTTTGTTGTAAAAATGCGTTCAGCCGATCTTCTGACATTGTGCTTCTCAGAAAAGTCTTAATGCGTCGTTTGAGGGTGGAAAAACATCGTTCACATTCTGCTGTCGACATGGGGGTTGTACAAACAACTGTTGGATATTATCAACAGTTTATATATGTTTCCGTCAAAACTTTTTTTAAGTTGTTGCGTGTTATGAACACTAAAAGTGGCAAAACACCACCTACACCTACGTCACACATGTCTTCGCGCTCATAAATTACTGAAAGTTCACTTTTCAATTTTACGCTGTCTAACATAGGATAAGATTTCACATTTTTTTATACACATAATTAACCGACGTAAAATATGACGATTTTGTTTCCCACATCTTCGCTGTACTTAATTTTATGTCGCAAATAAGCACTATCTAACTATTCACGTATGTCCACTTTGCCTAGAACATTAAAATCCACACATGCATTCATGTAAGAAACGGAATTTTCGTGTTTCTTTGCCCTCTCTGCGATATGCTTTAAATCATTTAACCCTTGTTTATTCCACACACTGATGTCTTTCTTAAAAATTAAGCAGATAAAACAAAATAGTTTATTTGTTAGTGAACATCCACACATCCACTCATATTTTTATAAAATATTCTATTGTAACTTCGAGTTTTACTTGTGGAAGTGTAGTTTATTTGAAGATTAGGAATAGGAATTCCTTTCTCCTCAATTGAAAGTTTCACCTCAAATGAGAGCGGTTTTTTTTTAAGATTTTTCCCTCAATTAACTTCCATCATTAATAATAAACGTCACTTCAAGCCTTTGAAATCACACATGCGCGGTACGCGTTGAAAACGATGCAGTCGTAACGAATGCAAGACGTTAACTGGAGACACGACATTGCGTGCCCCAAAGCGACCGTATAAGCGCATATGGCGAAGATAAACGGAGCCATCCGATTCATACTCCAAATAGGTACATCGGCAAGAGTGCCTCAGAACATAGTTTTGAGCGTTCGCATATGCGCTAGCGTCTGCGCTGGGGAAGCAAACTTTGATACCATCGTTATAAAAATACGTGTTTTATTTCTTGTTTCACCGTTCAAGGGGTGTAAATTCCGTATAAACTTATTTTTTTAACTTTTTTAGTGACAGTTCTTTATAAATATGAGGATGTGTTAAACATTTTAATTTGTTTAACACTTAAACCCCGCACTAAGCTTAAAAATAAAACCTTGCACTGACCTTTTTAATCAAAAACTGACTTGACAACTTACTTGACAACTGACAAAAAATTCTAGCTTACTACCATGATCTTTTCAAGCACTGAACAATACGTAAGAATAATAAAATAAAATAATGCACTGAATTAAATGCGAATTTCTTTCTGTGTTTATGTTGGTGGTTTGGTGGGCACGTGCTCTTGTGCCAGGTTTAATACCAACCGCCACTGATGTCCATAATCAGATTTTTTAACGCGATAGCTTAAGTAATTGCTGAGAAAAAAAAATATATTCAATTTTTCCACCCTTATGCTTATATCTCGAATGGGGTGGCATCGATTGAGCTAATTTTTGGTATATACAGTACTCATTTGCTTTAATTTAAGCCCGATAGCTTTAGGGGCACTTTGCAATGGCCTATCGGAGTAGAGCCTTTAATTGTGTCGTCCAACAATGTTGCCATATGTAGGTTTTTTTTTAAATTAGTCCTACGAACATGGGAGGCAAAACACAACGTTAGAATATTAAGATTTTCGATTAATAAATCGACAAAGAACATTACTATAGTTCTTCCGCCAATTTATACACACCATACATAAGAACTCATAGGGAATACATACTTACGAAAAATGAAAATAACCTCAAAAAAATGTGTACAAATTGCCAGTAATCGCATATAAGATGAAGTAATGGCATTTAATTATACAGAAGAATATTTAGGTAAATAGTACACTACTTAACTCCTAATGCTTCATGTACAGCACGTTCTTGATTCTATTCTACTGACATAATAACCATATACGTAACGAATCTGAATGTGAAACTACTGTTAAAAATGCGGTTGCTTCAAACACCCAATCGGCGACTATAATTAATATTCAGGGCTAACTTATTGCTAAATTATGTCCCGTTCAAAATTGAAAATCATTCCTCTACTGCATGTTTAATGCAATAATGATACTATTTGTTCATGCTTATTTTGTTTGGTTAGCATAAAAGGAGTTGTATCATCATCTGCTGATTTTCTCTTGCCCTCGAACAGATGTCAAGCATCTTATAGAAGGAATACAATTGACACGAAAACATACATATTGATTAGGCAAATATACATATAAAGTATTATACAGAGATTGTTTGCCCGTTAATTTCGTAACCGCTGTTTGTCGTTTCCTCTATGCATATATCAACTACGTGTGTCAAAAAGTTTATAAAATAATAATGCAGAGAGTTTGAGCACTTTTTAAAATCACCTTGAGATCTGTAAATGCAATTTATTATTTACCACGTGAAACCAAGGTACCCTTTTTTTACAAAGAGACAAAACATTATTAAAAAAGTTGTTCAGAATTCACTATTATAAAATCGTATCTCAAAAATAAGATCGCCTTTTTTGCTAGTTCATCCTTGATGCTTCATCTCACCTGCTCAAAATATTCGTAATTTTTTATAGGTGCACTATAACAAGTAAAATATAATTATTAGGTCTATGATCTCTACAGTAAAGTCGTAGGTGTTGATTATATACTTGCAGCTGTACTGAAGTCATGCCAGGTCAATCATTGTAGGGCCAATTGCAGAGCTTATAAACCTTGCTGTTGAGACAGGTCGATTCCCTGATTCCTTGAAAATAGCAAATATCTTACCAGTTTTTAAAAAGGGAGATACAGAAAATATAGATACCTATAAACCGATTGCTATTTTAACCATCTCTATCTAAAATATTTGAAAAAGTAATTATTGCTCGTCGCATTACAAATTATTGTAATAAATTCAAACTATTTCCTAATAATCAGCATATGGACATAGGCAGGCCTTTCAACCGAGACAGCATGTACTGAATTTGTGCAGTGCATTAATGATCTCTTAAAAAGAAGACTGATAGTTTCTGTACTTCTTTTTGACCTGTCTGTAGAATTTTGTGAATGCGTTGGTGCTGGATTTGTCACCTCTACGTTAGATGTATTTAAATAACAAAACATACAAAACCTTTTTTTGTATTTTCATATATTTACATAGTAAGATATTTACAAATGTATTGTCGCTTGAAATGTCGGAACAGAACTGCTTATTACAATATGGTTTTGAACTGGTTGTCCCTTGTTGCATTGACCATTTTCCGTTGGTGGGGCTACAAAAGTAATTGCGTGTGGTGTACAAAGGAACTCGTGGTCGTAAATTACAAATGAAGAGGGTGACAGAATAAAGAAAGAATCGAAAAAGGGAAAGATATCTTCACTATTAACTTTTTAGAACTGAAGAAACTTAAATCTAAATATGGGGACGTAACAAAACTAAACTACGGAGTCGGGTTAGGACAAAACAAATGTATATAATTCTGTTCTAAACACTGTCTTTAGGGCTTTTGATTCGCTGGATCACTCTTTCTTATAGTTGAATAATTTGGGAATCAGAGGGAATATTAACAAACGTTTATTATCATACCTTTCAAACAAATCTTTCGCAAACAACAGGTGTGTCGCAAGGTTCTGTGCTAAGGCCATTGCTTCTTATACTCTTTATCAACGACCTTCCTGACAACATTAAAGGTGAAAATGTATTTTATACGCGGATGATACAAATATAGTGGTCTCGACCGTAGATCTTGATACACTGAAAAGTAATCTGCTGATATTAAAGCTTTCGAAGCTTGTAGACGCAGGATATAATAAAGAAGATGCCACGTGCAGAGAGAATATCTACACACTCTGTAGAAATTAAACAAAAAATTATTATTACTCCAAGTTTTCCAAAGATTGCAAAATACTGTGAGAGTCAAAATGATTGTAGTAATCAAAAAAATATTTTCGGAAAAAAATTATTTATACTTATTATCAATTTAATGAGTGAAGTTAGCTACATACAACTTTCATACATTAAATCTATTTTCTTCACATTTAGTGACATTGGCGTTCGTGTTGTAGTATCCTTCGTTTATTTACCTTTTTTTTCAAACCGTTTATATTTACATGTAATATCACCAACAATATTATTTTGGAATACTATAAGAAAGTAAGGGAATTTATCTGCGGTAAGACAGCAAATTATTCCATAACATACACCTAATCTATATAACATTTATCTGTTTAAGTGTACAATGCCCTACACACCAGAGCACGAAATATTCATTTTGAAAGCTTATTTCTGAAATGGACAGCGGAATGACGAAGGGGCATGGATGTACTGTAGATCCATGTATTCAAGATTTCCGTGTACAATTTCCAGATGAAGGATTCGACGATTTGATTTTAACCCTAGTCCTACCAACGTTTTATCATAACGTGTCCTACCAAGGTGTGCCTCACAGGCACACATCTATTTGTACACATTGTTGATGTAAATAATAGCAAAATATGCATTATTTATTTCATGTAGTAGGTATACAGTAAGATTAAAACATATAGAAAGAATATTGTGTGTCAGAAGATATAATTTAAAAATAGTACAAGATAGTAAAATATTTGAAAGTTATTTATGTAGTTTGCAATTTGTGCACGTGAGTATTTTCTCTGAATGTTCACCACAAACCGTTTGCTTACACTTATCACATAACTGTGTTGACATTCTGCTTTTCTTTGATGGGGAAATATAGCACCGTTTTCGTTTTCTTACTTCTCGAGCCGAAGACTCCCCTGTGGTTGGTACTTGATTCAACGTAGTTTGTATCAATGAAGTATGACTTTTATGCAAGCCACTCAAACTACGACGTCTAATTTACCCCAGTACTAATTCTGTTGTAATTTCTCGTAAGAAAATTTTGCGAAGTCTTCGTTTTTTGGAAATATGCCAGTCAGGATGGATATTTCTCCCAAATGACAGATGAAGCTACTCCACACACATCAATTATATTGAAAAAATAGACCAAAGGCCACCTCTTAGTTTTGCGTTTCACTGAATATGTATGTACCATCTGATCAAGTGTATCCACCCCTCCTTTCGTGGAATTGTAGTACTAATTGATTTCAGATTTATTTTTATTTTCCTCATCAATGGTGGAGTCGTTGTGCATTGTAGATAATAATATGACACAGCGATTTTTCTTAGGTACATAAGATACCAAAGTCATTGTCTTCTGAAAACCAAACAAGTTGCTTTCAATATTCCGTCGCCTGTGAGGTAAAAAATTTGGTGGTATGCAGCGCTTATTTTTTCTGAGCCTAAGTTAGGCCTTTGGTAAGCAAACTGGATGCAAGCTCGTAGCTGGTGAAGAAGTTGTCGAACGTAATATTCCTTTTAGTTCTCAGAAAAGGTTCACAAAGGTCTTCAACCACCTTTTGCGCTAAGTTTTCTGCTCTGTTGAGACTTTCTTTTCTAAGTACGGTAAACCACGTAACGGATAACTAGTTCCACTATCGCATATCCACCAAATTTTCATACCGTACTTATCTGGCTTGCTTGGCAGGTACTGTCGGAAAGATACACGACCTCTAAAAGGCACCAGTTGTTCATCGATGGTTAGATTACTGCCAGGAAGATAATATTTCAGCAAGTTTGTATTAACACGGTCCCACAGGTCTCTAATTGGTGCCAACTTGTCCTTTTGCCTTCGGAGGGTTCTGGTCGCTTAATCGTCAAAACGAATAAATCTTAGTAATCTATTTCGTGACATACACGCTCGATAAACAGGATTTCCATATAAAGGATTCCATAGCTCATTATAGTCCACCATTCTTTGTTTATTTCTTCCAGCAGTAATCAAAAGGCCCAAGAAAGCACGGATTTCAACGTCGTCAACTGGTTTCCACAAATCGCCAAGAATACGAACAGCCTTCTTATTAGTGAAAGTAACCACAATACCAATAACCGTATCATCAAAAAACAAATTGAATGCGTCACAAGGAGTATCAACATGCACTCCAGGTGGAAGTTTCACTTTGTTCAAAGCTGTTGTAATTATGTTGTGTGCACGTGTTTTTCGCTTGGCAATCGGCGTGGCATTCCACTCGGTACCATCTTTTCCAATAAAAGTTTGCGAATGGCCGGCGGTTCATCATTAGCATCACTATCGTCACTTCCTTCTTGTTCATCGCTTTCTTCATCGCCAGTTTCTTGATAATCCGCTTCACTAAAAGAGGTTTCGTCATTTGGCTCTTCTTCATCTTCACCATCATTTACATTCCTTCCCAAATCCTCATCACTTTCGTACAATGCATCGAGCAACTCCTTTTCAGTTAGTGGCCGGCGTCGGTCAGTCAACCAATCGGTCATACTTTCTGCATAAATTTCAGAACCAAATAAGCATAAAACAACAAATCTATTTTTACTGGGGTCAATCAAAACTTTATTTTGCTTACCTGGTCTATACTATACTCTCCACTAGGTAAAAGAAATAAAATTAACCAATAAACACCTAAAACGGCCAATGCGTTCGTTAGGAAAGTCACAAATACACTGATAGCAATGCAGTTTGTAAGCTGACTGTTTTAGCAAAACGCATTTAGGGTATTCCCCTTCATATGCAACTGGAAGTTCTTACATACAACGGGAAAGTTCCGAAATATAAAGCATATCTTATTACGGGGGATTTACCCACATACCTAGTTTTAAATAACGTAGCAATGCATTTTATAGTATAATAACAGTATGTGCCTCAAAGACACACCTTGGTAGGACGTGTCGGTAAATTATGTTTAATTTTTTTAGTAAAATAGGAAAAATATTTTTAAAAAATTTTTATGTCATTCTGTGTTAAATAGTTTATTTTGAGAATACAAAAATCCTCCAGTCTGTGGGCAGTTAACTTACAAAGTTCCAGCAATTTCAAAATCAATTGTGCCTCAAAAGCACACCTTGGTAGGTTTAGGGTTAAGCAGACAGATTTATAGACTCGTGCACCGCTTTCGAGACACAGGAAGCGTTCGTAAAGGCAAATCATCTGGTCGTAAGACAGTTCTTACAGAAAACAAAATTGAGGATGTACGAACTCGTCTAGGTCAGAGTCCCACTAAACCAATGCGTTAATTAGCTCGACAAATAGGTAAAAAATCAAAATTAACAATAAGTGAAATAGTTCATTACATTTTATAATTTTATAGGCTTATCATACACTTCAACGCAACGAGCTGTCAAAAGAAAGTTACATTTTCATCCCTATAAAGATTCTACGGTACAGGAATTATTACCATTAGATCACGATAGGCGATTGGAATCTTGGAACATTGGTTTAATAACAATTTAAGGGATGATAACTTGCTAAACCATCATTTGTCTCGTTTGAAGCCTGGGTTTCATCTAACAATTCACAAAATTATCGCATCTGGTTTGCAGAAAATCCACACGAATTTCGAGAAACGCAATTGCATCCCGTAAAAGTTGGAGTTTGTTTAACTATGTCCAGGCAACGAATAATAGGGCCAATTTTCTTCGAGGAAACTGTAACAGCCCAACGTTACCAATAGATGTTGGAATTGTTTATTGCAGCGTTACAAGAAAATGAGCTTGAAGCAGGTTATTTTCAGCACGATAATGCTCCAGCACATACTGCTCGACAAATCTGCCAATATCTCCAATAGTTTTTGCTGACAGGGTCGTTGGAGCACAAAGATGGCCACCAAGATCGCCTGATTTAACCCCAGTGGATTACTTCATGTTTAGCTATCTAAAAAATAGAATCTATAGAAACTGTATGCATACCATAGAAGAACTGAGAGATGCCATTATCAATGCGATACAGAGTATAACTGCGCAACAAATAATCAATGTCTTCGAAAGCATGAAACGAAGAGTTGACGCTCATGGTGGATATGTTGAACACGCTCTTTAAACAATTTTTAAGTTTTGTCATTTAATAATTATATTAATTGTAAGTTATAATTTAAACTAATGGAATTTGTTATTGATATGCATTTAATAAACTATACTTAAATTTAGTTAAACACCAGTTAGTATTGAATTGTAAAATTCATTTTTACAAGCAGAAACACCAATCCATAATCGTTTATATAATGCCAGTTCAAATATAGGTTACGTTTTCTTTATATATAACAGATCCGTTTACTTTCTCATGTTCCAACACTGACTTAGTTCAAACCTTCATTACAAACACGCGGCATATACCTACACCCTGCTACTATCTATAGGAGCGGAATTGACAATCTTTTTTGAATGTCATTATATATATAACAAAAAAAAAGATATTGTTTTAAACAATAGATTTTTCAATTAAGATAAACGACTAAGAATTTAACAGAAAAAGTCTTTCGCGGTTGTATATGGCAACTTCTGTTAAAGAAATTTCATGCTTTGTGTAAACGTACATATGAAAGTGCACTGTAAAAAAAGTTGCCTACAATTTTACCGGTAAATTTGCTTCATAAGGTAAAATTTCTACCATCTAGTAAATTTCACATGCTAATGTATTTTTCAAAGATTATACTGTAAAATTCGTATGTAATATTTATATGAACTGTATATTTGCCGAACGCGTACAGTTAAATAACCTAATAACAAATCACATTGCGGCGTATTCAAGTAAAAATAAATATAAAAGATCCTCAATTTTTTACCCAAATTTAAATACCCAAAAAAATTGTCAATTTTACACTCTTAAGTAAATTTTGATAGTAAACATAAAATTGTACATGTTTTTTCCTGTATTTTCCTTTCGAATTTTTATTACATCTTAAACTTACATGAAAAAGCTATAAATTTTACCGAAATCTTTTTTTTCCATGTTAAATAAACATGTAAAACAAAATTTACATGATTTATTGTGACAAATTCACAACGTTATTATATGTAATATTCCTAATTTACCATGGCAAAATTACTGTAATTTTTTACAGTGTGTAATGAAAGTACATTCCCAATGAGAACAAGTCGGTTACATTTACGTGAATTTAACGTTGTATTGGTTGAAATAACGTTAAATTCACGTAAATGTAACCACTTGTTCTCATTGGGTTACTAATTACAATTCACCAAAAAGCTCAATATGTAAAGTTTTCCTTTTTAAAAATACGTAACAATGATGTAACATATAACATATCAAACTGCAAATTTACACTCCTGTTTGAGCAACACCAGTACTCCTGTAAATTTACATTCCAAAGTAAATCTACCAGGATAAAATTAAATTTTACTTTTTATAGTATATATGATTCTAATAATTTGAATGCTACATAAATATACAGGGTATTCCACGTAACTGGTTCATTAAAAGTTTATGATGTTCTATTATTTACTTATATTTGAGATTTTGGCACCAGTATCTGTTCGATTGGAACTATAAATGCAAAATACCTTAACCAAAATATCACTTCCGGTTGACCGGAAATGGATGTCAACTTTCTTATTTTAAATAGAATGATATAGTATCGTATTCTTTTTTGGATTCTACAACTATAAATACGCCAGTTTACATTAGCTATTCCTATAGCTACATGTTGCCGTTTTCGAGTTATTTAAGTTTTTCTTTTTTTTTAGTCATAATCATTGCATCATTGAGAAATTAATATCTCGGTTAATACTGCAAGTAGAGACAAATTTGCTATGTTATGAATGTAGATATAACTCTAAGAAACGGTAAGCACACTTTACATTCTAACATACAGGGTGTTCAAAACTGAGGAACAAAGTGACATATTTTCAAATGCAGAAAACTCATTTTTTTTAAATAGAACACCCTGTATTTTAATTCGGAATTAGGAAGTAAATATCATCCCCTATCGCTTTATATGAGCATTCCCTATACCTATCTTTAATAGATTTTGAGATATGAGCGATTCTTTGTTAAACAAACTAAGTATTCTTTTTTTTTAAATAGAACACCCTGTATTTTAATTTGGAATTAAGAAGTAAATATCATCCCCTATCACTTTATATCAGCATTCCCTATACCTATCTTTAATAGATTTTGAGATATGAACGACTTTTTGTTAAACAGACTAAGTAGCCCTATCTTTGCGTGTTTGTAGCTGGCTCTGAATGAGATTAATGTCAAATTCATTGACTAACCAAAAGTGTTTATGTATATCATTGTAATTACACTTTCGTACAACGCAATATTAATAGAAATGACTATTCGAACAGACATTCTTGTATGATTATTCAAAAATAATGCATGAATTTGACGTGAATCCATTTCAGAGCCAGCTATAAACATTTAAAGATAGGGCTACTTAGTGTGTTTAACAAAAAGTAGCTCATATCTCGAAATCTATTAAAGATAGGTATAGGGAATGCTCATATAAAGTGATAGGGATGATATTTACTTCCTAATTCCGAATTAAAATACAGGGCGTTCTATTTAAAAAAAATTGAGTTTTCTGCATTTGAAAATATGTCACTTTGTTCCTCAGTTTTGAACACCCTGTATGTTAGAATGTAAAGTGTGCTTACCGTTTCTTAGAGTTATATCTACATTCATAACATAGCAAATTTGGAGTCTCTACTTGCAGTATTAACCGAGATATTAATTTCTCAATGATGCAATGATTATGACTAAAAAAAAGAAAAACTTAAATAACTCAAAAATGGTAACATGTAGCCATAGAGATAGCTAATGAAAACTGACGTATTTATAGTTGTAGAATCCAAAAATGAATAAAAAATTATATCATTCTATTTAAAATAACAAAGTTGACATCCATTTCCGGTCAACCGGAAGTGATATTTTGGTTAAGGTATTTTGCATTTATAGTTCCAATGGAACAGATACTGGTGCCAAAATCTCAAATATAGGTAAATAATAGAACATCATAAACTTTTAATGAACCAGTTACGTGGAATATCCTGTATATCATTTACTTTTACTAGGTAACATACATACCTATATTTCTAATAAAATCCCTTATTTAAATAATTGAATAAGAAAGAGAAAAACACGATTTAAATCTGCATTTTCACAAAATCGATACCAAATTGAGTCAGCGGTAACACACATATTTTATAAAATAAAAAAAAAACCGGTGTTATATACCTGCAATCACCACATCAAGTTTTCTCTTTTACGTTTATATATATATATATACATTCACAGCCAGCTGTACCTATACGATCCATTTATACATATTTTATACCGCAAACCCACATGTGAGGCGGGCTATACGTCAAGAAATTACACACGAAAATACACATTAAAGACACATGGAGCGAAGTATCGCTCGGGATAAGTCAACAAACTCTTCGACAACGCGATCAATGAATAGTATACGTACATACGAAGTGCCCGATGCGCCAGTTCAACATCGTTACTAACCTCGAAAATTCTTAAAGTATTCAGCAACGGTTCCAAGTAAAATAGGGACAGGACGAGAAGATTATCCTGCGGGAGAGCACTCGAACTGTCATTAAATTCTGCTAGAGTCGCTGCGACAACTTATACACTGACTGAATCGGATGTGTTTGGTATATCTTGCTTTACTTTTCTATTGCGTTCACGTATATTGTACTACGTCACGATCGTGGGACCTACTTAGCGCAAGAGATCTACAAGAAGTCGAAGCTTCGACCGCTAACACTACACTGACAGTACCTTGGTACTTTCATGTCGTGGAGAGTCTCGATATCTTGTATATTAGCGTGGCCCACTATTATTGCATATGGTATATATGTATCTGCGTATCATTATTTGTTATTGTGTTATGGGTGTATTAATAGTGCCGTTTTTAGAGTGGTGTTATTGTTCTGAAACACACGCGGAGGTAATAAAATCTATATTAATTCAATTACGGCTATTAGTGCTGTATATTACTAGGTATTCGATTTTTATTGATTGGCTATTGTTTATACTTATTTATGCATAACACATGATATATCAATGCGGAAATATGAAACTACACAAAAAAAACTAAACTATTCTCAAGAGTAATCGATGGTGTATAGCCGGTTGCCTATTTTTCGCAAATCCAATTTTTAAATTACACGAAAAATTCACAAATAATTTTTGTTTTAACGAAACCTTTGCTTTTTGTTTTTTTTATTTTTTTTTTCAATACATTTCTCTTATTAAACCGAAAAAAGTATTCTTTAGTAAAATTGGCAGTAATTTTTTAACATTTCTGCAGAAATAAAATTTAAAATACGTCATCAATAAATCCGTACCTCTGAAAATACAAAAATAAGAAAAAGTTCGTCGTAAAATACTGTCGCTGGTGGTAACATTCGGCATTAGCAAGGAATTCGGACAGGCTACTCAATTGCAACGTTGTAAAGGCAATCAATTGGTAGTGATAAATGGTGCAGAAATGGCACACAGCATTAAACAAACCATAAACCCTAATAAGGGAACAGCTAGTGCCAATAATCTGATAAACATACTTGGTGTAGCGTATTGCCAGTCCAGTGAAATAAATCGAGTTGGTTTTATAAGGATACCTATCTTAAAGAGATAGCTATGACGACTTTCCTGCACATTGAGGAAGCACTTAATTAATTATTAAACATATTTTCGAACCTTAATTTTACTAAACTTATCAAGAACATCATCAAAATCTAACACATTCGCTACTTTTCTTTCTATGGATAAAATAGTTAAATTTACTAGCCGATTCTCAGCCATAGTCGATCTTAAATAATTTTTGATTATTTAATTAAGTTTCGAGAAACCTCCATTCACAAGACGGCCACGGACACACAAATTGTCAAAAAGTACTGCATGATAAGGGATATGTTGGGAAGGGAATTACTAAAGTCCTATTTAACAATAAATTGCAAAATATTTTGTGTTGTCCATGTCCAAACTATTTTTGCGCTTGTATTGGTGACGCATAAGTGGCTCTTCACTTCTTGCACCACTTGTTCCTTGTCAAATTCCTGATAAACATTGTTGAGCTTCACTACGGTTGATTCTTATTCATTGTTAGATTGCTTCCATCAAAAATTTTAACTGAACAATTTTAAACGTGTTTGAGATTGCATCCATTTCAGAGCACCTGTCCAATAATTCTTGGGTAAATCGTTAGTTGTTAGTTCACCAGGTAGTCACTTTTTAGATTTTCGTCTTCCACGTCTTTCCAAATCAATGCCCATTGCTTCACATTTTGAGCGCCGAAGTTTATAGCTCTAATTCTTTCCTCGATTGAAAATACGTGTAGAGCTTCCAATTTTATTAAACCCATATCAAACGTTAATTTTTGGTATTTGCAGATATTTTTGAGTAATATTAACTTCTTCTAAAATAGCGTTCCAAATCATTTTTCTTTCATATACACTGAGCTAAAATTTCTAGTCCCATTACTTCAGTTCAAAGTTGCTCCGATGAAATGAATGGATGATTTACAGCGAAGTAAATCAAGCCACCTATTTTATTTGTAAATACGTATGTAAAGTGCTATATAAGTGCTTTTTTTGTGCTGTTTTAGGCTCTCAAAACAATTTTATAAATATTCATGGCTCGTTACATAACAAAAATGGATCTAAATATCTATCATATATAATAATGTTAATAAATACTGAAATAGAATATTCTCCTTGTAGCGCTCTTTTTCCTATAATTCTACTTCTAGTAAGTTAGTAAAACTTTATTACCTTAATAACATAAGTAAAATTGTATATTAATCTCGTCCGCGCCTTTTACAAAAATTTCTTAACCGGCGCAGTGGCATTAGGTTAAAATCAAATACGTATACCATCACTTATTTCTCCGCGGAAAAATAAATCCTTGGCATTTTACACGGCCCGCGTATGTATGTGAGATCCTAAGAACTAAAACACTATTTCAGAACATTCGTTCAACTGCATAATCATTAATTTATTTATATTCACTATAACATTAATTTACATTGCCTCGACGGAAAGTTAAACTAGGTTAAACTTGGAGATGTTTGCATTTCCCGCCTTTTATCAATTTTAATCAATTATTTAGTTACATTTAGTAACTAGCACAGGATTACACAGTAATAAACGTCAAAATCGCGTCGAACATAACCTGGAAACAGCGTTTTTCAAACACAATTTTTAGTACTTTCTTTTCATTTCCTAAAAAAAATAAATGCTCATTTTGGACACAGGGAGACTCTATCCGTTAATGTGAACATAAATTATCAATTCAGTGGACGATATACGAAACTCTTACCCAAAAAATAATACAAAATATTTACAAATACATAATTATCCCTACGCACGGCATCGCAGGTATGAAAAATATCATATTTTGTTTACTGGCAGGGTATTAATTTACAGATAACATGCAGATGACCAATTTTGTATTCCATACACATATATGTTTACGATGTTCGCTTTCCATACTGCCAACAATGGCAATATCATATTTCCAATAAAATCGGAAGTTATAAAAAAAAACTATTATTCAAATAAAATAACTGCAAATATACAAAAAAAATAAACCTAAAACCTAAACCTATCAACTCGGGATACACGGTATACTATATTAAAGCGGATATTCTGTTGTTTGTGTTTAAAGATATGACAAAACAAGAAGATAAAAAAGTATATTTAACTACAACAACAAGTGAATTAAATTGGAAAAATTTACATAATTCTGTAAATAATTTCACAAGTCAGTAATAATCGCGTGCGACATGAAATAACGTTAATTTCGTACGTAAACAAGTTAAATATAAAAAAAAGATCAATGACTCGTTTATAAGATATGTACATATAATATGTATTATATTTTTATAAAAGCTCCAGAAGGTTATAGAACATTAAATAATCAACAAAAATTTCCTCTGTAATTCCTTTTTCTTTAATGTATCATGAAGAGACAATTACAGCAAGAAAAAATAACACAGTTTATGATAACCTCTTTTATATATTGTGTATTTATTTATATTATTTATTAACCATAATGTTTCTTCTGTAATGTTTAATAAAATCCCATATCTTTCGACAAAAATACATTTTTAAGGTCGCAAAAACGCATACGTGTGCGTTAACTACGGTTAAATATCTCTTAACTCATTCACACCACCTATAAATTATGTCTCTTTTATAACACCCTTCACACGTAAAGTGTGTTCACATCACACCTTTACACCCAACCATAAAAGATCCGCCCTTTCGAACATAATTCTCCTGCAAAATGTGTGTGTATACACTGGTAAAAGGGGAAAAAGGTACTCACATACTTTAAGCCTCCACATCATAACCGGGCCTGGCTTATTACTCACACTTTTCCTGTGTTCCATAAAACCGTGGACGACTTTCTTATCTCCAAACAACTAATAATAACACCTCTATTGGCGGCTCATGTGTTTGTTTACCGTTTATACGTATATTCGCAGTGTATACAATTTGAATGCATGTGAACGTGAAAAATGAGAAGAATCTTTTTCAACCCCTACTTTATTTTTTAACGTTAAACGTGGCGGAAGTTCACGCGATACGCTTTTTTTTAAAAAAAAAAATATTTTAAAGCGTCACCATTTTCATAGTGGGTTTCATTAAAATCCCGCCATCATCTCCCTAATGCGAAAATTTAGGTTTATCGCGTGTTAGAAGGTTGGTTCTAAAGTTCACCATTTGACGTTTAATGTCATCGCGAATTTTTAACCTAAAAAAAGAAATGGGAATTCATTTTAATAAGTGCCTGTGAGATACGATTTGTTGAAAGTCTGGGGTTTTGCGAAATTAGATCGTGGGAGTTACATCGACCCCGATGGCAAGCCTTAATAAATGAATCGTTGCGTGTAAAATCTGTATTAAAACCAGCAGCCTCCATTGTGTGTTGATTACATTTATAATTAGACAACAACACGGTTTATTTATTATCGCCCGTGATTTGCGTGTGATTTTGTGAACAGCTGAAATAAAAGTGAATTACGTTTTATTTTATATGCAACAGTGAAATAGGCGTGCGACTAGTTTGTTTTAAATAGAAATTATGACACTTTTGCTATTCTAACCTCAAAAAGTATTTTATCTGATTTGAACTGAGTTAAACCAGGTTAAACGCAGATTTCCTTTTTAATCACAACTAATTTACAACAACAAAGAAAATAGACCGACTTCCACATTGTGCAATGACTTCTTTCCCGTGCATGCAGAAATTCCAATTACAATAAATAGAATTGACAATTTGACTATAATCGATGTGCACGTACTTGCAGTTTCTTACTTACCTATGGCAAAGTTATTATGTGAACCGGGTTATTCTCATGTTGTGAACGTGTCGTAAGCATATCTAACGTAGAAATATGCGTGATCGTAGAACGGATAAGAAGTTTAATAAGCGAAATAAAGGTAATATTAACTTAGTCTATTATAACTAGGTAAAACGGTTATGAATTACATAATCGAGTAAAGTGGAAAAGTAACAGGTTTGAAATGAGAGGTGGTTGATTGTATCGATACATTAAATAGTGTTTCTATTGTGGCGAATGATTTAGGTATATTAGGTTTTCTCCGGATAACATCATGAGATAATGTTCATAAATGTACTTTCAAATCCTTTAATTAGGATTTTTGTTTAGTGTCAACAACGCACTTTTATTGTGATAATTATTAATGCTGTAATTTCTGGCATCTTTACACCCATTCTGTTGTATTTTTATGTGGACCTGTTTGTAGAACATTTCATAGCGTATTCCACTGCTTGCACTGCAAAATTACCTCTGCGTACCATCCATTAGTAATAAAATATTAAGTAGACAATTCTTTATGGAGGCTTCTTGAACGAAAGAGCAGTGGAAAAGAGTTAAAACGATGTTGGATTCAACATTATCATTTTATTTGTAATCTCTTCTCTTAATGTTATCTTTATCGTTTGTAAGTACATAGCTTAAGCAGTAAATAAATATTAATTATAGTATTAAATTAAATGATAATAAGACCTGTTTTAAAGCATGAATTCATGTTTAAGGAACACGTGGTGAATACGGGAGTTATTTTAATGAATAAATGCCTCAAGGTCTTGAAAAACGGGATTTTTACGTCATTTTTTGCAATTAGCGTTTTTAATGGCGTTTTTACGAGAAGAAAGGCAATTTGATAATGTGGGGCATTGCGTAACGGTTGGTGTGGCTCTTATAAATTTTAATTTTTGATTTATTTAATTAAAAATGAATGCGACACTTCAATGACAATTTCTTTTATTAAAATTGAAGCAGTAGTAAAATATTTGTTAACATAACCTCAAATTGTCAATCACTGAATTATTGAGCAATTATAACAAGAGGCAAGATTTTACGCTCCGCTACTGGGCAGTTGACAACAAAAAGAATAAATATTTTTCCTTTACATTTCATCAAAAAGACGACACATATCTTAGAAATTAATATTTAAAACGATCGAAGTTTCGTCATAGACGTTAAGACGATTACCTATACTCAACCAAAATACTGTTATACGGAAACGTACCGAGTCGTAACAATTTAACAATACCGGTAGGTGACTATCGTAGCGTGCAGTTAGCAAGAGAATAATACAAAAGCACGATATTTAATTACATACATGTCAGTTTCATTTGTACAACTTGCCGCACACAGCCAGCAGCGGCCTTGCAGTGCGGTTTATTTAAATTAAGAAGATTTCGTATAAAATCCCATAGAGTAGCGAGATTTGTACAAACGTCATGCTTTAGAGAAAATACCAGTGTTCGTGTTTCCGTTGAAATCTTACGTTATTTATCATGATATGTTACATACATGTATGCGTATGTTGGTAACGCTACGTGTTTGTCGATCAGATTTACGTAAAACTGTACATCCTATAGCTTTTCACATCATCTCTTCAAAATCAGCGATCGATTCGCCGCAATTCCCCAATACATTCTATAATTCCGAGCGCCGTATTTATCAAAAGCTCGTCGGCATCGCGAACCTAACCTCCTTTCAGCGTGTAAACCGCATATTTTATTCATGCAACAGTCCCAACGGAAACATTCGCCGGGAATATGTGCAGAGATCCGCTGCAACGCGTTACTGATATCCGGGTATTTGTTTTCTCTTCATCCACTCCTGTTGGTGTTAGCTGTAATATTCACCGCAATCTGCAGTGGTGTAATTGAAGCCGGAGCTCTTGATTATTGCAACTTATGCAGTGTAGGTTTATGTGTAAATGATGCACCTGGAATTCCTGCAGTGTTTGGCGCAAAAGTATATGTAGGTAGGATATTGTCACTAGAACCAAGATATTAAACCTTGTCAACAGAAGGTTAATTTTAATAATAATGCAACCGGCATGAAAAATAAAACCTACAGGTTACGTACAGTTTTATGCTCCGTTTTTCAGAACAAAATGCCCACTATTTAAAAATTTTAATTTTGTTTAGTTCAGTAAAATTAAATATTATAATTAAATTCAGAAAAGTTAAATACAATAATATAGTGGTTTTATTCACCCTAGCGACCTCTCAGGTAAATGAGTGAATATTGTGGAAAGTGACACTACCTGCTAGGTGGCACGGCGTACTTGTAGAAACACTAAATCACCTGTCAATTTAACTTTCCAGGCGCTTGCTAACGAGTAGGCTGTTTCCCAAAGCCCCTTCTCTGATGAGAAAATGTAATTAGCATCAATATCATTATAAAAACCAACTAAACGTGTAATAAAAGAATGTTTTAACACAAAACAAGCGTCTAACTCTTTATTTCAAAACCAGAATGCTATGTTTTTTCCAAATTTGAGACTCTTAAATCACAGGTACGTATGTTGGAATCATAAATACTATATAAAACAATTTATTAGTACAAAAAATACGTATTCAAACTTGCCTGGCACTTTAAATAAATGAAGTTACAGAAACGTCAAAAATATAAAGTTTGAAAATCAGAGTCACCTATCCGTAAATGGCAGGAACTAAATTTGTAAGATAATTGTAATATTCACTGTTCGTATTATCGATATATGTAAAAATACTATTATCATAGACCATCGATATTTTTTTAGCTAAACGCTTTGGAACTTTGATATTTCTGGGAGTGTGGCATAAAAATTGTTATATGATAGAAAATATAATAAAAATATACCAGGTAAGCTTGAATTAACAAAAAATAAAATAAAGTTTGCATTATATATAAGGTCATAATAAATCTAGACCCTAATCCTAAAATCTTTAGTCATTTTTGACAAATTCATAATTTGCCTGAAGAGTAGGCAACCGAGTATGCACTTCAACTTACAATTACTTCTTCATTTGACTTTGAAACCTGTTTTAAACGATTCTAAATTATATTCCATACACCAGCTTCCATAGCAGTATAGTGAACCCAAAATGAGAAGTACATATGTCGTCATATCCGTTTTGAGCGCTGGAATCGTCGGAAGAGTCTATTATACTAGCTTTAGGGATGTTCCTGTCACTTTGGCAGAAGTATTTAATGTAATTTCTATCGCAAAAAAATCACCCCCACCACTAATGACTTTAATTCTTCTATTCTACGTCGACATACATATCTTAGAACAACTATACTCCTTAAAGAATCCGCTAGTACCGTGCGGAAATAATAAGATGGCGCAGTGAAGATCGTATGGCTAACGTATGGCGGTATCAAGTGCATTATCTTCATTAGGCTTTCTCTCTCTAATGTTGGAGTCAAATGCCTACACAGCTTTGCTTGGGATACTATCCATATATCATGTATATAATAAATCCATGGTTTTATAACATAACCATGTTATAGCTTAAGAATAATTAATAATAATAGATTGTTCAGAGACTTTGTAACCTTATAGCGACATGTTAATTTTTAGCTTTTTTATTCTCTTCTTAAGCACTAAAAGAACTTATTAAACTCCATAGATTTAAAATGCAGGTGCACAAGCCCATATTAAAATGTCACAACGTGAAATTATTTATCCGCAGTAGTTACGATTAAGTACAAACTTAAAACGTTCGCCTTATATACGATCACTAAAGCGAAAATATTTCATCTTTATTGCAGATTACAACGTCCGGGAGATTATAAACTGTTTAATAGCGGCTATTATTTCTAAACCCACCAGGAAAAAAGAGACGTAGTACTCAGAATGCAAGTCGTGTAAGAAAATGTAAAGGGTTTCATTCTCAACTCCCGTTTTTAAACTACACTTTGATTGATGTCAAAAAAAAAATATCAAACACATTGTTTTGTGCAATAAATTTCTAGATAATTGGTCCTAACCTTAGAAAAAAAGCGATAATTTCAGTTTGTAAAAGTGACATTTCTAACAGCGCCATCTACCGACCCGTTTTTTTTTATATTATTCGCCGTGTAATTGGCGGCAATTTGAAAATTTTAACGGTTAATTTATTGTTGGCGTACTTTTATTCGATTTTAATGGTGCGAAAAGCTAACTGCTCCCCGATGCGGAGTGGGGTGGGGATAATCCGCGTTAATTTCGCATTCATTCAGCGTCGCGGAGACCTCGAGCCACACGGGCGATGGGGTTTCAACTTTGCAAGAAGAATTAATCAGGAAACACGACGAGGGAGTTGGCGGTAGTGAGTGGTTTAATGGGCCTGGGGGCGCTGGTATTCTAATTAGTTTCGTGAGGCCGCCACCGTCGCATCGCGGGTGAGATATGTGACGAAACAACAAAAAATCCGCTGATTCTGAAGGGGACAAAAGAGAGAGGAATGAGGAAGGCCGTGCAGTGTACCTACTATCAGGAAAGTTAACGTTGCAAAAAAATTCTGTTGTTGTTTTAGCATTTCTTGTTGTTGTCATAATGTAATTAAACTAGTTTTTTTTATTAAAGCAATATTTTCGTATTAATTACGCTGGAAATTAAATTTATGACAAATAGATATGTATCTATGTATGTGCAATAAATGTCAACTTTAATGTCGCTTATTCAAAATATTTGTGTACTTAAAATGACAATCATTACAAATGACAGGCACTGACACTGAATTGGTATAATCAAATATATTGGTATAATGCAATAAAGTTCACTGATGACAGCATCATAGACGCTATGATCCAAGGACAGCAGGTGACAAGTGTATGGCAATTTTTAGTGCCACCTCGTGATACGTACCCAAAATGTTAGTTCATCACAGTTCATCATAGATGGCGTATTCGATGATGACCAACGACCAACCTACTTATATGAGAGGTGCCAGTCTTGTTTAGAGTATACTATGGTACAATCTTTATGAATGCTTTCAACACACGAGAAACGCTTTTCCAATGAGCATGTAATCAAGAACGGACATTTAGCAAATTTTGTTAGCGCGGAACCGCCATCTTTTTTGAGTTCCTCTTAGCCAATAGGCAGTCGAGTTCTCCCAAGCTCGGTTCTTGTCAAAATTGTTCAAAAATGCCGACGCTGTTTGTCCATTCTTGTTGAGATGTTCTTCGACTTTTCATCCAGCAATGACGTATTGTCCAACATCATGCTAGTTAAAAGCAAAAACAGCTATATTACTATTATGATTGCAAATAATAGTATATTTCAAACCAAGGGAGGGAAGTGCTCTATTGCAGACCGCGGGCAAATATTACAAACCGAACCGCAGGCGAGGTTTGTAATTGCCCAAAGCCTGCATTAGCATTTTCCTCACGTGGTTTGAGTACTATTTTTTCCCAGCCAATTCCATTTTAACTAAATGCCTAAAAATAATAAAGACATACCTGTGAGTGACATGATAGACAGTAGGCTTAATCTGTCAAATATTTTTTGAGAACTGTCAAGTTAGCGTCGTTTTAAAATATCCCTAATAGCCAAATTTAAATTTCCCGCCACAATTTTAATGAATTCAACGTAAAGGCTTTAAAATAACTATTAATATAATACAAAATGGTGGGGAATTTTATGCACCAACGTTGAAGTTACTAAGAATAATTGCGGGAAATTTAAATTTGGCTATTAGGGATATTTAATTTTTTTAAACTTTCTTTCTGAAAAATAAAAACTGCAACATTTCGAGTTAAATATATCGGAAAATATATTTAGGTATCCAATTTAATTTATAGGCCAAAAAAATTTTAAAAATAGAATATCTTCGATGAGGCTTCGGGCACAAGTACAATCTTCCTGTTATGATTTCGATTATTCATGGAAAATTGATGAAAAACTTTATGCGAGTTAAAAAAAAGCTAGTGTACATCATTTTCCTACCCTCAGACATTCGATTTCCTAACCAAAATTGTGTTATACAAGAACCTCCCATTTTATTACCTAATATTTCAAACGGTATATGGACCTTTCTTGCTCCTATAGGGAATATATGAAAGGTCTACGATCTTTTATCAAACAGTCGTTCGATTCTCTACAATCCCAAATCCATTCGTTGGAAAAAAAAATAGTGTAAAAGGAAAACCGACAACGATGTATTATTATCTAATGGCAATATAAACTGGATTTAATCGCCCATATTCTAATCAATTTATCGCGTCGATTACTAAATTTACTTTTTATACTTTTATCTCGCGTTATACTTAGACAAATAACACTTTTTTTTACTGGTGATTTAACCAACGATAACCAAATATGATACGTGCTATATGAATCTGAAAAATTGAGGTTATGTCGGTATATAACTTTCAAAAAGTAATTATAGATTACGAAGTAAAAACATTTATCATTAAAATGGTGTAATTTATGTCGACGTATATCATCGGAAGTCAACAAAAAAACTTGTACCACTAAAGCTATGATTTATTGAAAATATTTTTGTCACACCCAACTATGCCGATGCATTAATTTATCTCTTACTGCACTCACTAACATCAATGGCATACGGAGTCACTTTCTTCGACCTACTTTCCTATTTCATGACGCGACATCATCATTCCTCTTTAGTCTGAATCTGAATGCAACTAACTAAACCGGTATAGCGAGTGTAAAGTAGACGAATTCCAATATGATGTTGGTGGCACCTGATATTTCCCGTTATTCACGGTAGATAGTGAGCTTTTTTACGCCTTGAAACTTGAAATATCTCTTCGGATTGCATTTGCAGTACGTGAATGTAAGGTTCATACGTTCTAATATCCCCATCAGCTTGGCTTTCACAGTAATTACAACCTTGGAAAAGTGCATAGGAGTTTATTGTACATTATCGCTATATACCTATCAATAGCGCTGTAAAACTAATGCTTCGCATTCCCGTCCGTTATTGTAAGTAATTACCTGATTGCGACATGCGAATTTACAAGCTTACTTTCGAAGTGAAATATATAAATTAACGACGCAGTAGAAAAAAATGCTTGAAAAATTACCGTGTTCCGAGAAATTTGTAGGTAAAATAAGCTTCCCTATGAACTATGTTTTTAATTCATTAAAAGTAGATCGATCACCAGTAAAAATAGATTCGTTCCCGCCTTTTTAATTAATGGTTACAATAATCGCCTATACATTTTGAATGATTTATAAGTATGTGTAATAATTAATTCTCTGTTATTATAAAAAAAAATGCATATTTATACAAAGTTTTTAGGCTTTCGCGACATCTAACGGTGATACTCGTAAATTACCATAAAATGCCTTACAGAAATCTGCAATAGTTATTATTTACGACAGCCAATATACATAACCATCTTGTGTACATATTTATTTATGGTTTTATATTTAAGGATTAAATATGATATCAATTTTTTAATCAGTATCATATAAGATCAATCTTTATGATATTGTTTGATAGATAAGCGAAAAATGAAATAAATTTGTGTGATCGTTTATTTTTATCTTTAAAAAATAAAAAATAACTTTGTATAATAAAAAAACTTGCTTTAATAATAGCTTCTGTAATAAATGAAATATAGAGTCACCGATAAAATTGCTGGTTTAAACCAAATATTATACTACCTTTATTTGTAATAAAAATAAAAGTAAATATCATGATCTTAGCAACATCTTTTGAGTAACTTCTGACTTTCAACGAATTACAGAATCCTGTTTTAATGTATTTTTAAATGTATATCTTTCTGTATTTTCTGGTTTGTTCTTTTTATTAAATATTTTTTATGAAAATATAAAAAAAATTAAAAACAAAGTGATAAATATAAATAAAATGAAAAGTCTTAGTGAATTTATGCCCCCATCTTAGATAAAAATATTTGTGCAATGTAGATATTTTTACGTAAGATGGGTGTACATTCACTACAACTTCTAGGGAGTAAAACATTGTTTTATGAATACGTGAAAAATAAAGTCAATTTTTATAAGTATATATTTGTTTCTGTGTTTATAATGAAATAACTTTGTATCTATCAGAAAACTAATTGTAAACTCAATATTTTTATTATAAATATTTTCAGTATCTTAGCGACATCTTTTAAATTATTCCTAATATTAAACCTATTGTAGAAATCGTTTTTGGACATTTTTATATATTTGTTTGTTGTCTTTATAGAAACAAAAATCATATTAAACATAAAATAGTTTTGTTAAAATAACTTATAATGTATATATTCCACTATAAACCTCCTTATCTGTGATTATAGCAAGTTCATTTCGAAGTAGAGCGACATCTACTACTATTGCAACTATTAGCGGCATGTTGTCATTGAATGTATTATAGAAAACTGTTTTTGAACATTTTTAAATATATTTTGTTTGTTCTTTTTATAGAAATGTATATCTTCTTATTAAATAAAAGTAAGAATAGGTATTTTAAATATAAGGTAATTGGGTTCATGCTGTCAGAAACAGCTTATAAATATGTGTATTTTCATAGATAATAGAGATAATATATTCTTGTTTCGAAGTAGTAGCGACATCTAGAGGTTTTTGTAAAAATTAAATTATCTACAGTTTCAAGCCAGTGGCGTAACATATTTTGGTTTTCTTTCCTTTTTTAATAAAAGTATGTTTTTTTTAGGTTCAACGAACACCGAGTGGACCTTATAATATTGAAATATAATATTTTAATTTATTTTACAAACACCTACCTTATTTTTTCTTCAGGGAATCAGATTACTTCATTTAAGATTAATCACACAATACCATGAAAATTCACCATATAATACAGTTTGTAATTGAAAACCAAGCAATTATTCATACGTGTTTATTAAACATGTTAAAATAAAACTATTTCGAAAAAAGATCATCATACATTAAAAGCACATATAAATAATTGTATATATTTACATTTGATTATAATAAATCCGTTTAGTAGAAATGGATCGAACCATTAGTTTTTTTTAAAGCACTATTATTCCTTGGTTAACAATTTCCTAATATCCGTAACTCTAGATTTTATTTCGGGCTGATTATCTTTACTCAACTCGGGTAAAGATTGTTCGAACATCGCACACAACTTCTCGAACTCTTCACCATTCTGACCGTCGCGTAATTTCTTCGCTAACGAAAATATAACGTTTAAAGCTTCCTTTCTCAGTCTCGTATTTTTCGCTATACCTAAAAATGAAAATAATAAAATACCAGTCATTTAAAGATAATTGTTTGTTTTTACTTAAACTATAGTTCAGAGCTTTTAGTATGTTATCGATAATTTTTTCTAAGCTCTTCTTCTCAACATCACTTAATTGAGCATCGTTTAACAAAGAAACTTTATCGACATAGTTACACAGCGCTGTCACGATACAAACTTGCACTGATCGAGTATTTTTCGGCAGGCACTCCACACAATTCTCAACCAGCATCTCCGGTACTTCTCCTGAGTTTCTCTACTATTCGCAGGCCACGCTTTACCCAAGGTTTCAAAGACTACCTCCTTTAATTTGATATTTTTCTCTCTATTCTGGTGTTTTTCTTCGTTAGAGATGGCCGCATCGTCTTCTCCATCGTTGGTCACTTCTGAAATATCTTTATCCAGGACATTTTGGACTATATTATACACCTCTTCGAATCTATCGACTTCCAAAGACGAAAGGATGTTGCCTAACGACTGCAACGCTTCGATTTTATAGCCGATTTCATCTTTCCGGCATTCTTTCAGTACTGCTTCTACTATTTCGTTTGGATTAATCTCTGAATTCTCAGCCGTTAAAGAATCTTTACAACTCTTGCATATACTGGATAAAGCTTGGATTAATTTGTGTTTCCCATTCCAGGTGCGGCCGGATAAACCTGCCAATAAGATCCTTATTAAAGAATTTTGGTGTTTCGCATCCATCGTTGAGCCTAACTTCGTTGCAACTGTCGATATGGCACTGGCAGCCTAAAAATGAGGATATATTAAAGCTCTAATGTAGGCTTAAGCTGGGGTATTACAAACTTGCGCTTTCATCGTCCAAGATGGCGATTCCAGCGCCATCTTTAGGGTATCACATATGACTTCCAAATTATGCCTTATTCCAGATTCCGTCCCAGGGCTGTGCTCGGACCAGATATCATTCCACACCTCTAAAGTGTTTTCCGTCTCTGGAGTCTTCTCAGCGTGCATTGCAAAAAACACTAAAGGTAATATGACATCCGAATGGTTCTTTAATATATCCTGATTGTGAATCCCGATTGATTTTATCGTATAGGCACAAGCCGAACGAATTGAATCGTCTGCAAGTCAAGAAATTAGATAAACCTGTAAATAATGGGAGTGAAGCAGAAAAGTACCTTCCCTTTCGAAATACCAATGATTGATTTTCGCAAACAATTTCTCCAAACTCGATTCTTTAGCCGTTCCGACTAAATGACCGATTGCTGAAGCGTAATGTTTGCGAATTGCTGCATTGCGATCGGTTAAACCATTAACTAAAGCGGCTAGGAATTTTCCAGTATACGGTTGCAACGACTGCCCTAGTTGTATTACGAGGAGCGTAACGAAGTGAGCACAAGCTACACGTGTACCCAATCCGACAAATCCTTTCATCAATTCCGTCACCCTAGGAACCAATTCCTCTAAAATGGTGGCATCGGCATATTGCAAACACTAGAAATTTCAATGAGTCGGGGAAATAACTGCAATGCGGCACATACTTTCGAGACGGTCTCCGTGGTAAAATGGGATTTAGCTATTGAGGCTCGTGCTGAATCGATGGCTTCTTGCGCTTGACTCTGGGCCCCCATCATGGTACTTAGGTAACTCAACTTCGATGACTCCAGCTCTCCCGTTGCTAAAAGAAGTGCCGGTATCAGTTGCGGTAAGAACGGTTTCAACTGCTGTCCTGCAGAGCCTACAAGTTCTGATATCGTCTGTAAACTGTGGCGAAAGTTATGTGATGTTATTTTTTGGATCGAAGCTTTTCTGACCTGATCATTCTAACTTCTGCTACGGTACTGGTAATGCCCTTTTCGAGGAACACTGGTAGTATTATTTCCATCATTTTAACCCCGTCTTTTCCTTGACTCAAGTCACAGCCTCTGATACACAACTTAAAACATGTGAAATGGAGAATATTAGTTATTTAACAGTTATTTGAGTTTTTAATAATAACAATGACAACGCTAAATCAATGTGCGTGCGTTTGTTAATAATAATAATAATAATCAAGTTATTTTTCCTTAACGAATGTAACAGAATATACATATTAAGGATGTAGTCGGCATTTGCTATTTAACCTGAAATAAATTATAAATTATTTATTTTTATAACTCGTATTCTCTAAAGGTTGCAGTATATCCTGTCCACATTTTAAGAGTACTGTGTAGTGTACGGCTGACTGCTTATTTTTCGCTGTTTTAGGACGCAAAATTACGCAAAAAATTGACAAATTGACATTGTTTATTTATATATACACCTTCCGAATGAATTATAGTTCCACAATACACAAACTTTTTAGGTTTTATTGCATTTTTTTTTTTTTTTTAAAGCCGTTTCTTACATTAAACCCAAAGAAGTTTCTGTAAAAAAAAAAATGGCAATTTTTTCAAAGCATTTCTGTAAAAACAAAACTTAAAACAATGTAATGTCATAATAATAAATCTATGTCATCGATCTAACGAAATAAAACTGATGTTAATCTTGTAAAGTGGCGCCTCAATTGATAAAACTTGGTATTATCAACGAATTCCGATAGGTTACTCAATTGGTAACGTTGTAAAACAATCACATAAGGAGCACAGATATTGCGGATAACATAAAAGAAACTATAATCCTGACCTAATAAGAGAACAACTAGCTCTAATAATCTAACGAATGCATGTATTTGGTATAGCGTTGGAGAGTATTTGTTCATTGCTAGTAAAGTGAAGAAATTTGGGTTTTATAGGGATATCTCTTGCGATATATGACAGAAAAATTTAAACCCGGATTCAACCGATAACTGTAAGTGAAAGACAGATGCATATTGTGTTCCTGTTGGTGCTATTTTCGAAACGCATAATATGTGGACATGCACATATGTAGCTGCAGGAATATAATGTGCTGTAACGTTTGGCCTTCTGGAATTTGCTCCAAATTGGAATCACCCAAAGTTAAAGTTTCCGTATCTGAGAATCTGTCGACGTAATTCCTTATTGGACGTTGCAGCAATTTGGTATCCTCGTTTACTGCGTGGTACATGTCAAGTGCAAGGTCTGGTGTTCGTTCACAAAAATGTAAGAAAAGTGTTGTGTTTGACAACATGTATCAGGCAAGAACCGAACTAAAATTACGAAGGGGAGGTGCAAGTTAGTGCAACTTCGATTGCACTGTTTTGCGTATATGTAACAACAATGTGAACGTCATCACTGCAATCTTTGATCATTTTTCTTTCATTTAGATTATCGTATACTAAAAGGAAATCTATTTCATCGATTGTCAGTAGTTGGGTTTTATGTAGGATATAATTCTGTTCATCATAAGGGCTGTTAGAACATGCAGTTCGTGATCACGTGAACCAATCGGAGGACAGATTGGAGTTCTCGCGAACTGGAATGCGTTGTCTGATTGGTTCACATGACCGTGAACCGTTCGCGAAATGCATGTTCGAACAAACCTATATACGTCGTCCAAAGTTAAAGGCGCGAAATTTGAAATTTGAGTTGGTAATAAAATAATTTAACCCTATATTTATGCATAGCATAAATATAGGGTTATATATATATATTATATATTGTCATATGGTTTATGTCACGTTCTTGTTCATTCTTATCTATGTTCCACTACAATTCATATTGTTTCTTGTTCGTTGTTGCCTTTTTCTCTTGTTATTTTGGATATATTAAAAACCTGTTCTTTTTAGAGCTATCGAAGCCATTTTAATCCAATAAAGTAAAACTATAATGCATTATGTATCAATACTATACATGCATTTACTTTTCAGTTTTAGTTTACAAAAATTGCGTTTATCCTCCGAGGAACACATATTTATTTTAATGACCCACTATCGCAGTGAAACTCAAAATCCAGACGGATCATGGGAATACAACTGCGAATCTTGTATTCAACAATTTATGCAGGAGCTTCCTAAGAAAGATTTTAATCGTTATAATTTTGTGGACCATAAAGACAATATTATTAAACGATTTCAAGAGAAAAAATGTATTTGTAAGGGGAAGTCTCCTAGAAGAGCAACAAAACGCAAGCAACAATGAATGATATTGAGTACCTTATGACAGTTAGTGCAAGAATTTTATAGTAACAGGATCATTAGTCAAGTTTAAGGCCCTTAGTCACCCAGGTCTCCCGATTTAACACCTCCTGATTTTTATTTATTTGGGTGACTTAAAAATAATAATTTTAAGAACAGATTACATAATCTGGAAGAGCTTTAAGACGCAATTAGGAACGAAATTCAACAAATTACGGTAGAAGAACTAGAGAGAGTCTTCAACAAAATGAAGAGAGGAATTAACATCTGCTTAGCAAATCATGGACAACATTTTCTACATATCGTGTGATTTATTATAATGAAAAAATGCTCTCATTTAAATGTTAATTTGTTGCCGTTGGATTGCGATCGCTTCATTTTTTAGATTTTATTTAAAGATTTTTATTTCATTTAATTTAAGAATTAGACTCTGCAATGCCATCTAGCAGTAAGGCTTCGAACTCCTTGCTCGTCACAACGTATCTTACCGCGATAGCAAAATTTAATGTTTCATTTTCGTTATTTATTTCCAAAATTAATTAGTAATTCATTGTCAGTTAAATTTGCTTTTCATTCTTCCGTTATTAGTTCAAGTTTCATTCATTAAAACCTTTTCTTTTGTGTAATTCATTCCGCATTGTTAAGTGTGTCAGCGACTTATTTGATTCATGTAGTATTTTCCGATTTCCGCCCTCTCTTAGACGCGCTGTTCAAGTTGCTCCGTGCAAATTTCAATTAGACCACACACCGAGTGCATTTTTGTTCGTTTTACCTGGGAGTGCCAGGAGATTTTGTGTTGTTTGATTTTTTACTTTGCATCGATATTCCTGAAAAGGGTTTTGAAACAGCAGCGTCAGGCCGGCATTTCATTTTGTTAATGGCGTCATCTTAGGTCACTGGTAAGCGGACTTTTGTTGTTAATTATATCAGTTTAGCAATCCGATCCTATCTTAGGGCCTACTATTTACTACTATTTACTACTATTATCTACTACCACTTTGTTTTGGCGTTGAGTGAAACCAAGAGGGTGAACGAAGTACTTAGTTTGGGAGACCAAATCCGGATCGTTGAATTCGAAAGGGGACCACGCCTTGACACCAGCGTAAGGCGCTCAAACCACTCTCAAGGACGCAATACATCGCCACTTCTAGAAATTTACCAGCTAAGTCATATTATAATTTTATTATTCTCTTTTCTTTGCACCAAATTAATATTTCATTATTTTATTTTATTCATTTTTCTAAAATCCGATCACATGACATAAACCTTCCGAACAACATTATTAACCTAGATATTAAGCATAACATCTATATTTCGGAATTATATCATAATTAATAGTTTAATTTATCATTTAAGTATACAGGTTAAAACCGAACATCAATATATATAGTATCATCGTAACCTATGTTAAGAGTTTTATTGTAATTCATTGTATTTTTTATTTATCTTGAATTTAATTTGTTTTGTCAAATACACAGTGTCATCCAAAAATTTGTGAGTCGAACCAAATTATTTCGATTCAAAACCTTTACGCTTGAGAGCGAGCGAACCCCATAACAAATTAACACAAAGTTTTAATATTATCATCATTTAAGCTTTATTAAACCTTTAAAACCAAATAAACACCTTACTGAGTTTCGATTCTTAAAATTACTGTTATTGTTTCAGTTCAAGTTTATTTTAGTTCAAGTACCTATCAGTATATTTGGTTGCCTGTGGTTCTCATCTTAATCAATTAACAACACAGTATTTATGCTTCAATTAATAATTAAATTAGCTATCTATTTGAAATGCACTTCTTTTCCATTTTAATAAATATCTTTACTTTTAATAACTTTTGAATTTTTACAATGATTTTGCATTCGTTAAAAAAAAAAAAACTGGATTCATTCATTATCGAATACGCATTTTTTTTTGTGTTCGATTAGCCAATTCCTAACTTGATTACAATTATTACATCCATAATAACATAACACTTACCTTACTTAAAACTTTAGCCGTTTTATTCGCAGCTAATCTGGTGGCCTCGTGATGATCATCCATGACCCTAAACAACTGCGTCCACACCTCGGCCATGGAATTCACAGAATCATGTATAGATCTATTCCCGTACCCCTTCATGAAATCCTGCAAAGCTAAACAACAAGATTGCCTAACTCTATATTGCGACGACGTCAGATTCGACAGCAGATCCTCCAAAATTTCATGATGGTAGAGATCGAGCTACAAAATTCTTCATTTTATAAAGAAAAATGCCGACGCGACAGAATCGAAACCTCACAGTTTTCTGAGGCTCTGGTACGAGCGTGTGCCAGATATTCTGCATGGACATCTGTAAGCTGGGCGTCGGATCGTATTGGTAACGATATAATTTGGGTATTATCATGGGAAGGTACGGTTTCAAATGTTCACCGCACTTATCGGCTAAAGATGAAAAGCCGAAAGCGGCGCCTTTCTTCGAGTTCCATATCGTGTTGTGGTTGGCCAATTGCATGAATTTATAAATTAAATCTGGCTTATTGAGATCGGATGCTAGAGAGCATAGTTCTTTGTAAGTCGTTAATCCACCACTGCAAATCGAAGGGAGATTAAATTAAGATTAATGTTGTAAAGTGAAATATATACCCAGAGGGTGCTTGTCCTAATTCGCCTTCCTCGAACAATTTTGTGCTACTCGAGACTTGGATTGCAGCTCTACGGCCTGAAGTCAATTGATCGACTAGGCTTATTAAGAGATCTTCGGATTTTGAATAGTCGTATACCAAACATAAACCCTTCGAACCCACATCTTGGACTATATCTGTGAAACGATTTTTATTTGTTTTAGAGCCTTCCAATTATGAACAATTAAAACAATATTTCGTAGAGTTTCAACTGTATTTTTACTTAGTTTTATAAATTATACAATTTTACCTAAAAACATTTCGGTAAAGTGTGTTATTTTCTTTAGTAAACTATGAACTGGAAACATCAATTTACGTATAAATATATTTTCAAATTTGATGTTACATCAAAGCTATGAACACACTAAATGGAGCGCGTTTATGAGTTATAAACACACTAAATGAAAGTGTTTTATGTTAAATATAAAGCTACATATCGAAAGAGAATATATTTATGCTTAAAATGTTTATCTTTCTCAAATTTCTCTAAATATTTTCGGTTGAATTGTTTGACAAATACCGCAATAGATATCCTTATCCCTACCAACTCGGTTCATTTCACTAGCACTAAATAAAAACACCCAAATGCTACACTAACAATAAGTACATTCATTTTACATCAGATTATTAGCGCTAGCTGTTCTCTTTGTAGGTTAGGTCAATAAATTTTGTTTTGTTTTACATTATGGATGTATTGTATCTATTTTTTTCTAATTTAATGTTACAATAATACTATAAACTCACTAGAAGGAGCGCGTTTATAAGTTATAAACGCACTAATGCGTTAACAGCTTTATAAAGGACTTATTTTGATGGGATTTGTTCTTAGCTGATAATGTAAAATTATGTTTTTTCGTTTTTCTTGAGGTAGCGGCTTTTTTTTTAAATGAATTAAATTTTTTTACCAATTAAAACATTCTTTTTTGACGTTTCGACAAGTTTTTATTATTGTCTTCTTCAGAAATTATTTACTACAACAATTTTTTTATACACATTTAAAGACCCTAGGTGTGCCCTAGGTCCTAAGGCACTTTAAAATTCAGTATGCTTCACACATAGCTAGTATTGTACGTGACAAATAACCTTGTTAGTAATTTTTAGAAAAATGTGAATTTTAAAGTAATTTTTAAAATGTTTGTGTTGTCTTTAAATGTGTATAAAAAAAATTGAATTGTAGTAAATAATTTCTGTACAAGACAATAATAAAAACTTGTCGAAACGTGAAAAAAGAATGTTTTAATTGGTAAAAAAAATTAATTCATTTTAAAAAAAAAAAGCCGCTACGTCAAGAAAAAAGAAAAAACATAAAGGACTTATTGAAGTATCTTAGTTTCTTGTATTATTTTTCTTTTGGGTTTAAGGTAAATAATACAAGAAACTACAGATAATATTGGAAGGTCAATTTTGAAGATAATTAAGAAACATTTGAAGTATCTTAAGTTGAAAAAGGGCGATTAATGAGCAAATTAAAAAAAGAATAACAAAGATCTCGTTTATAAGGAGTCTTCTAGACTCGTCATTTGAAAAACTACACTTATGAAATTAATTCTTTAACATACTATTCTTTAATTAGTTCAAACTCCATAATTCACGTTCCAAATTCAAGTGAATAATCGTAATTGTTAAAAACACAAAGCAGAGTACAATAAAATATAATTAGATTTGTAATTGGTGGTAAAGGACATGAGAAAAATTAAAACAAACATTATAAGATCGGTATATTAGCAAGTGAAACTGCTTTTTTGTGTTTTTATTTGGAACAAGAACCTTTCAATGCTTTATTTGAGAACATAAAAATACAAATCTATATAAAGAAATATATATACTAACTATAAGAACAAATTGAAATCTAGCCAAACGGATTGAGGAAGTCATAATTGAGGTTGTATAGAAAATTACTGAATGGTAAATTTTAGACAAATTGCTTCTATTCGCTTTTTCGTTTATCCTGTTTATCTTAATATGAATCATTTTAAGGCTACATCTCGTATAACAATTATTTTCTTTAGCTAATATTTTAGTCAGAAATGTGCAAAAATAAGAATGAAGTGACCTCCTTCTCCACTAAATTTATTTATAAAGATATCTAGACTATATGTTTCGGCTCTTTAACCCATCTTCGTGGTCTATATGTCATATCAAGTTACAAAAATGAGAAATTGTCGTAATTTGGGTGGGTTTAATTGGTGTTTTAATTATTAAAATAATAATTTTTAATAGTGTCAGAAGAGAAATACGAAATTGAAGACCCACTAATAAAAATTATTATTTTAATAATTAAAACACCAATCAAACACAAGAATTAAAAAAAAAACAAATACAACAATATTTCATTTTTAAGGTGATAAAAAAGCTCCCTGCGGTACCCCTAACTCTATTATAATTGGTAGCGCCCTAGATTCGTACACTCGTCTTCCAGAATAACTAGATACAAAGATCATCAGATCAAAGATCTAAGATCATCAGATAAATATGATGTAAAGTGACTCCATTTTTTTCCAATCTATTTAGCAGAAGATCTTTTTGGATGTAATGAAACGCCTTGTTTAAGCCACAGAAGAAGTGATTTTTTGTTTGTATGTGTGTTTAGTGTTGTATGTGTATATTTGCAAGGTAAGTTATGATTTTTGAACTAATTAGAGAATATGAAGAAGAATTCATGGTTTACGCAAAGAGATAGCGCAAAAAAAAATTCGAAACGTTTAAAATTAAAAAAAAAATGTATGAAAATACGTACTTTATAAAACTAAGTCAAATACAGTTGATATTCCATGATACGTTGTTTTAATGACTTTTTTATAAAAAAATATATATTCCTTCATTTAACTTACCATTATTCTCGGATAACAAATCCATAAACGTATTTTGAATGCTCTGCAATCTCCTTTTAATCGGCTCCCTATCCGGACAACTCTTCAATAGCGCCAACAACCAAATCGAAGCAGCTTGCCTACCATTCGGATGTGTATCATTCGCAAATCGTAACAGATCATCAATTAATTGCTCTAAGTTTTCATCGTTCGGCTTCTCTAACATAGTATTTTCGGGTGTATACTCAGTCGGCAGTACAACCCAAGCGTCTCTGGCTTCCGGTGACCAAATCCCTTGAACGCACATGACGAGTGATTCGCCGATCGAGAAATGAACTTCGACATCTTTAGTCTGCAAAATGTCCACAGTATAACGTGAAAAATACCGTGATAATTGAAACTTGCTTCTTTAGCTGTATCTAGCAGGCCTTGTATCACTTCCTTCGTAAAAGGAAAATCCTCGCCGACACACAACAAACCTAGAGATCTAGCTGCGCGTTCTCTGACCTTTGACGGGAATTTCGTGTTCTTCATTATCTCTAATAGTTGAGTGACGACGTCGAATTTAGTCACTTTTCCTATGGCTGGACGTTTAGCGTCCGGGCTGCCGTTGTTCGCCGTGTTTCCGTTGTCTAGAGGCAAGGGGGCGCTCTTGCCTATTAATCCTATGGACGTGCAGGCTGCTCCCATCAATAAAACGTTTTGCTGATTCAAAAATGATACTGCAAAAAAGAGAAATCTGTTACCCTTGATGAGTATCATATACTGCTGTGGTTTTGGACAATCATTTTATCACAGAAATGTATTTTAAGTTGCATATTTTGGTTGTTGTGATTTCTTTGTCCGAACAGCTGATTTTCAATTTACCGAGAATATTCACAATTTTATTTTGTTTTGAATAATTTTAGTTTAAGAGTTTATTATATGATTTTATTTTGTAGTATTAAGATTTTTTTTTAATTAATCCAGTCATTCAAATGTCTATTGTTCGCTTGTGCTGATTTAATGCGTATTCTATTTAATATTGTCGTGGTAATGTTCTACGTCTGCGTTGTACGAATTTTGAGAGGGATTTTTGTAAGCAAAACAATTCTAGGATTTTGTTAAGGACTTCCTTGTTCGACTATTGACGTAAGTAGACGCATTTTTCCTTAAATCATTGTTGCCATTCTGTTATTCATTTTGTATTGAAAAATTTAATTTTATATTCTTCTTTAATTATAGTCAATCAAGGAATTTCTATTGTAATAATTGTTAATGTATTAAAGTGTACACTTTATAGATATAAGATCAATTATTATTTTTTGTTTAGGAAGATTTACTTAATAAAATTAATTACTTATTAAAATTTCAATTAAAATCTCTGGGTGAACGCGATTAAAATTTGATACAATAAGAGAGCTAACACCCCTAAAACATATTTCAACTGATAAAGCACTTATATTAAGTTAATTAAATTATGCATGGATTTAAACGCTTTTAGTTTCAATGGTAAATTTTATCAACAGATTTTTGAGACTGCTATGGATAATCCGCTTTCCCCCTTTTTGGCCAAATTGGTTTTAAATGACTTAAATAACAAAATAAAGTGAAGAAGGACATTCTGTTATTATTTAACACTTATCAATTTGACACTTCACTAAGTAGGATAAAGTTGGATGTGTCAAAAGAGCTAACACTCCTAAAAAAAACATATTTAAACTAAGTCAATACCCCCACCTCATTTTGCGATTTTTTTTAATGTTTATTACGATACATAAAAGTAACTGCACTAAAATTAAAAATTCTTAGGATGGTGTGGAAGTCAATATGATTAAAATTTAACGTGAGAAAGGAGGTAGCATTCTGAGAAAAGTTTGCATTTACAGCGTATCATTCTTACCATATGGTGGAGCGTATAATTTCTTTCATAAATACATAAATACCAGTGAAATATTTTTCGCTTACTTACATTTAGTATTTCTATATTTTACAATTTGTCGTAGAATTAAATAAAAATAAAGCAAAGTAAAAAAAATGTAATGAATGGTGTACTAATTCAATGGTAGAAGGAAAAACACGAATAGCTAATTGGAACAAAATTTCGACGTAAGCAAGAGAGTTAAAACACAAATCTATACACGACTGCGCGTGCGAAGGTTCTAAAAAACATTTTTACATTCAATCCATTGACGGAAACGGCAAAGGTCAACATCTACGAATGTAAATCTCTGCGCAAGCCGAAACGGTTGCGACATTTTTGTCGTATGCCGTAAAGGATATTATTCGAAGGTTAATTAGGTGGTTCTTGTAAGCGGAAGTGATCATTCAATGACTAAAACTCCAGATAGGAAAGGCGCTACCAACCCTAAAAGTGATTTCAACTTATAAAACATGGCACCCACTTTTAAAATCTCTTGCTTGGGTGTGGGAATTATCAGTATAGCATTCACTGTGACAAAAACGTTAGCATCTCCAAAAAATATTTAAACTTATGTTATCAATAACAATTATCTAAGGTTGGTAACAAGGGAAAAATAAGGGGAAGTTGGTAGTAGTGAGGAAGGGAGAGCCATTATTGTTGTTGTGACCATTGTGAAGAGTTTTTACATTAAATATTAAACAAGAGACCAAGTGTTTTATTTGAGACGATAAATAGAGACGAAGTAAACATTTCAGAAGTGGGATCATTGTTGATCATTGTGGATCATCGTGAATCATTGTGAGTTCGCGTGTACCCAAGAAAATACGTTAAAAACCGTGAGTCGTATAAACAAGTTTTGGAGGGAAATTTTGCATTGTAAAAAACGGAACCGTTAAGAAGCGACGATGGCAGAAAATGAATTATCTGGTGATGCAATAAGGAAAATTATTGGGATAAATGCAGATTCTAATGAAACTATGGATGTTGCCGAAGGAACAAGAACAGAGAACAGGAGACCAGAGGAAGTAAATGAATTAGGACAACTAATGAAAATGATGTGGACTGATATGAAGAAAAGAGATGATATATTAACGAATTTAGTTAACCAGGTGAGCAGTAGTGGCAATAATTTCCAAGTGATGCCAGATCTTACGAAAAACATAAACAGCTTTGATGGAAGTGGAAATGCTCGTGAGTGGATAGACAAGATAAGAAGTATGATGGTTATACACAAATGGCCAGATTCTTTTGCACTCGAAATTGCACGATCAAATCTTACTGGAGGTGCATGGCAGTGGTGGGTGTACGAAAGAAAAGAATATAAATAATTTCAACGATTTTGTAACTGTGTACGAACACACATTTCTAAAAGAAGAAGGTCTCCCATTGAAATGGAAAAGGATGACAGAATTAGTACAACACAAAAGTGAGTCATTGAATCAATACTTTCACACTAAAGTAAGACTGTGCTCTGAATTAAAACTAACATTTGCCGATACAAAAGAACAAATCTTGATAGGTCTGTTCGATAGAAACATGTGTTCGACAATGCTAGGACGTAACCATGAGGATACAGATGATCTTTTTCATGATTTGATGGAATACGAGAGGATTAATTTAGCAAGATTAGAAAGGATTAGGGATAATAAGAAGATACATAAACAAAGCGAGACAAGTTCAGAAGAAATTAAAAGAGATGAGAGTGGTGAAAATAAGGAGAGGTTACCAGAAAGGAGAAGGAGTGACAACAAACCATTGTGTTTTAAATGCCGTAAATATGGGCATGTGGCAAAGTATTGTGGAAAAATTAAATTAACCTGTTTTAAATGTAAGGCAGAGGGCCACATAGCCGCACAATGTCCAACTACAAATCAGGATCGAGAAAATTTATTAATCGGTGTGACAGAAAGTAAAGTTATGAATACGAAATATTTTAAAGAAGCAAAAATCAACGGCTTGAAGGTAAGCAGCTATATTGACACTGGTAGTAAATGTGTGACGTTAAGGGAAGAAGATGCAACCGCACTTGGCTTGGAATATGAGGGAATGAAATCACCTTTTCAATTAACTGGATATGGACAAGGGAAGGTTACTCCTCTAGGAGAATGCATGGCTATGGTGGAGGTAGATCAGGCAAAGGCACAAGTTACAGTAGTAATAGTGCCTAATGAAGCTCAGGCGATTCCATTGTTAATAGGCAGCCATTTATAGAACAAGATCACATTATCATGGTGAAACGTAAGGATACTTTACTATTGTTTGAAGAACAAAAGAGTTATCCCGAAGAAATGGAAATTATGAGTATTCCGAAAGCCACCGACAGCAAGATTCATTTATGGTCAAAGGAGGAAACGGTGATTCCCCCAAATTATGTAGGATTTGTGACGATGGTAGCTAATGCTGATAAAGGTACAGATATTTTTATGGAATCAAGATCAGTGATAAACCAGGTTGTGCCCAGATGTTTGACACAAACTAACGAGAAATCCGAAAGTGGTATTACCTGTATGCAATATGTCAGGTGAAATGTTGACGATTGAAGCGGGGCAAAAGCTGGGACGAGGATACCTGTGTGGAGGCCCAAAGTGAACCAGGTATGAGCAACAAGTTGACAGCACCAGATGCATCCAGAGTACAGGAGATCATGGATCAATGCCACCTAGGGACAGGATTGAGCGAAGGTGAGGTTGGACAACTACGAAACCTGATCGACGAATACCACGATTGTTTCGCGCTTAGCATAAAGGAACTGGGTTGTGTGAAGGACTATGAAATGAAGCTACAATTAACAACTGATGAGCCAATAACGCACAGACCATATAGATTGAGCTATGCGGAGCGCATGCGCGTGCAGAAACAGATAGAGGAACTTAAAGCGGCCGGAATTGTAGAAGAATCGATATCAGAATATTCAAGTCCCATAGTGATCGTCAAGAAGAAAAATGGCGAAGAAAGAATTTGTGTAGACTACCGTGCCCTCAATAAAATTACGAAGAAGGAAAAATACCCTTTGCCGCTCATAGATGACCAGCTGGATCGGTTAAGTGGTAAGAAGTACTTTACTTGTTTAGATCTAAAGTCAGGATACCATCAGATACCTATGTCCCCTGAATCCAAAGAAAAGACGGCATTTGTTACGCCAGATGGTCATTATCAATTTGGACGTATGCCATTTGGTTTGGCAAATGGTCCGGCGGTGTTCCAGAGATTAATCAACCGAATTCTTGGCCCCCTTAAGATACAGTATAGTACTGGCATATTTAGATGACGTGCTAATTCCCAGTGGGACAGTGGAGGAAGGAATAGACCACCTACGACAAGTATTGAAGGTACTAAGAGGGTGTGGATTGGCCCTGAATCCACGGAAATGCCACTTTCTTGTGGACCGCCTACAGTATCTAGGATTTGAGATCTCAGGTGATGGCATCGGACCATCTCTCGACAAGGTGGCCTGCATTGCTAAATTTCCACGGCCAGCTAATGTCCATAATGTGCGACAGTTTCTGGGACTGACTTCTTACTTTAGGAGATTTATTAAGGATTACGCCGTCATGAGCAAGCAATTGACGATGCTTTTAAGGAAGGATAGTGAGTGGAAGTATGGAGATCAGTGGTTGTTGGTAGTGCCGAAGAAAATGCGGTGGCGAATTGCGAAATTATACCATGATGACAAGGCGCACCCTGCAGTTGACAACACAGTCCATGGCATATTAACGAAATTCTGGTTTGCGAGAATGAGGAACTACATAAAGGGATATGTGGGAGCTTGTCCACAATGTTTTGTTAACAAGATACCCGGCGGAAAAAAAACCTGGGATGTTACATTCAATAGAGAAGATCGGTATTCCCTACCATACAGTACATCTCGATCACCTGGGGCCGTTCGTTAGGAGCAAGCAAGGAAATAGTTATGTGTTGGCGGCGATAGATGGATTTACGAAACATGTCTTGCTGAGAGCTGTACCTAACACCAAATCTGAAACCACCTGTCGTTTATTACGGGAAATTATAGATTTATTTGGACCGCCGTTGAGGGTAATTACGGATCGCGGGACAGCATTCACGGGCAGTGCCTTTCGACGATTGTGTACTAAACACAATATTGACCATGTAAAGAACGCAACCGCTACCCCAAGAGCCAACGGACAAGTTGAGAGGCTGAATCGAACGCTAATACCAGCAATTGCGTCAATGACAACAGATCCGGAGGGGCGAGAATGGGACAAGGTCCTAGGACAGGTGCAATTCTCCCTGAACAACACTTATCACAAGGCTATTAGAACAACACCATTCCAACTACTATTTCAATACGAACCAAGGAGTTATGATGGAAATCCCTTGGAAGATGAGACACGTGATCGAAAAGAAGTTATAAATATAAATACGAAACGGAGGGAGGCATTAGAAAACATACTGAGGGATCAGGAAGCGCAGCGCAGACGATACAATAAAACGAGAGCCAACGCCAGAAAATATGTGGAAGGAGACATGGTAGTGATAAGAAAAGATCCCATCGCTACAGGGCAAAGTAGAAAGTTGATGCAAAATACACGTGGCCCTATATTATCACACAGGTACTACAAATGATAGGTACCGAGTAGCAAGATCTACCAGAAACTCAAAGAACTCAAAGATTTTATGAAGGGATTGTGGCAGTCGATGCAATGAAGAAAATACATAGACGAGGTGGAAGACGAAATCAGTGACGATGACAATTCAGAAATCCAAGAGAATGAAAAACTGTACGAGACCGAGGACGAAAATGGAGAAGATGAAGAACTAGGCGAAGATGAGGGACTACAAGAAGAAAGCCCAGAAAACAGACAGAATGTTGAAGATAAAGAAAGAAAGAAAAGGGGGAGAAAGATGCCAACTGCATTGGTAGACTATGAACTTTAATAGGAAACCATATAGAGTGACTTTGTTTTTAATTAGTAGTTGTAAGATTTATATTTCATTTGTTGACATTTGTGCTCTTATTTTTTTAAAGATAACTATCAAAAAAATGTATACTTTAGTCGTACGAGGACGTACTTCAACAGGATGGCCGAATGTTATCAATAACAATTATCTAAGGTTGGTAACAAGGGAAAAATAAGGGAAGTTGGTAGTAGTGAGGAAGGGAGAGCCATTATTGTTGTTGTGACCATTGTGAAGAATTTTTACATTAAATATTAAACAAGAGACCAAGTGTTTTATTTGAGACGATAAATAGAGACGAAGTAAACACTTAGAAACATTAAAAAAAAAAACACGATTACAGCGACCTCTGTTAATAATACATCTCATTAAAATTACACCAAATTTGAAAATTTCCTTTCAAGATACAGCAAAACTGCTTGATACACATTATAAAGCAACAATAAGAAAACATCTCACCTATGGTACTAATCGCATTCTTGTAAATCTCCCTTCGGCTGAAATCTTTATGCGTGTTGGACACGATCCTACGTTCTACACAGTTGCCAATACCCAAAATGGCTCCATGCTGAGATTCCAAATTCTTTGTAGACGTTTGCTTGATCAAAAAATCAACAGCGTCCTCGAAATCTTTTTCAGAGCCGCCATGATTTAGCATTATACCATATAAGACAGCGGCTTGTTCGCGTATCTCTTCTTTTAAGGAGTTCAGCAAATCTCTGAACCAATGCAGATCCTTCGCTAGCGCTGAATACAATTGCGGAACACAGCCTATCACCTCTAACATGCAGCAAATCGATTCTATACCTAAAAATATATATATTGTATTGAGGAAAGAAATTTCTTCGTCCAATTAAATTAATTAAACCTGGTTGCGCGATCATCAATTGTTTGGTTAACTGCAGGTACTGCAACAATGGATTTTTATCGATAGTGTCGCCATCTTTGTATAAACTTTGTAAGTATTCACGTATGATCGGGTCGATTCACTCGGATGTTTTATTACGTTTCTAGTTAAAGGAACGTTTAAGTTTTGGGTCAAACACAATCGTATGTAGAGCAGAATCTGCAAAATTGAGATATTTTTTCAAAGATTTTATAGTGAAATGTAACGGATGCGCCATTGGTGTCGCAGCAAAGTTTATCACGAAAACTGCCAAAGATAGGAAAATTACATTTTATTTAACGGCGCATTTTGTTAAAATAATTTACGAATATGCAGGGTGTTACACATTCTCGCACTTTTTTTATTTTAAATAGTTTTGTCCTATTTTTTAATTATTAATTTGATAACGAGCTAAAACAGCTTTTAAATGATACATGTCTATGTGCCCCTGCTACTTTTAGTCTCGCAAATTTTATCAAAATTTTTACATTTGCAATTTTGAGATTTTAAGTTCTGTCTCAGAAAGAGATGAAATATCATGAGTTATCCTTTTGTTATCAACACTTTATATGTTTCAAGGTGATATAGCGTAAAATTATATAGGGTGATTCGGGCAACTAGTTCATTCAAAATTCTTGACTTTGCAATAATATTTCGATTTTGAAACTTCGAGGTTGAGCATAGTTTTAGCTATGATTTATTTAGAAAAAATAACTTTATTGTATTATATGCAGCACTTCCGGTTACATCGAAAGTCATGGCCGACTTTGATATTATAGAGTATGCTTAACAAAAATCAAAGCACTTGTTAATAGGAATTGTGTGAATGTAAACATATACAGCGTGTTCTATTTTATAAAATAAGATATACCCATTTGAAGTTGACTGAGTTTAGTGACGAACACCAAGCATATTCAAATACAACTATAAATACACCTGCAGGTATAAAAAGGTCCGTACTAAGATATTTGAAAATTTGATTCACTTATTTTAAGTGGTAATTAAATTACACTCTTTTTTCTCAAACAGTGCAAGCGACATAATTTTTAGAAAATCAAAAACATCTAGAAAATTAATGAGTTTAAAGCTAAAATATATATCTTTTTTTTTAATTGAAGGGCATTTCTAAAAATACAATAATATTACGGGTATTGTATTCAAAAAAAAGAAAGTTGAAGGCTATACCGAGGTTACCAAACATCCTGTACAAATAATTTTGCGTTGTAGAAAAATCAGAATCTTACAACAATTTATAATAACATTTTTTCCTATCTGTCACTGTTTACGAGTTACAAAGGGATTCCATGCTGGTGAAACACTCTGTATATAATTTTATATTATACCACCTTGAAAAATATAATGCTTTATCGCCCCAAATTGAAAATAAAAGAATAATGCGCTATACTGCATCCGTTTCTGGGAAGGAACTTAATAATCTTTGAAAGAAGAAGAAATTGAAAATGCAAAACTTTTAACAAAATTTGCCAAATAGCCAAAATTAATTGCAAGAAGTATACCTACCTATATATCATCGAAAAGCTATTTTGGCTTGCTATCGACAAATGGCTAAAAATTCAGCAACCCATCTAGAATGACAAAGTTGAAGGGATTTGCGGGAATTTGCAACGCCCTGTATATTTGTAAAAATTTTACAAAATCCCTGGTCACGTAAGCTTTGTTCGTTTGTCATAAATGGATGAAGTAGCTTTAGAGCATTCTAAAATTGAAGTCTACGTGATTACGGTGGTAAATTTGAACGGTACAGAACTACAATAGATACAAAAAAAAAAAAACAGGCTTTTCATGATTTAACGTTGTAATTGAGTATTTTTCGTATTCTAACCTCAATCTGATCGATTGTAAGTTGTTTATGTCTTGAACAACATGATAGTTAGTACTCATCTTCCCTGTATGTGTGTATACTACTAATAATGCCCTAAGCAAATATCTTACAAAATATTATAATCATATGCAAAGATTGCAAGTTTTTTTACAGTGAGGAAATAACAAATTAATGTATTTCTGCTTTTAACTGTAATAATTAGGAGTAATTTTTCCCAAGAAAAATGTTTCTTCTCACGCAGGATTCGAACCTGCATCCTCCCGCTTGCTGGGCGGGTGCTTTACCAGTTAAGCTATTAGAGGACGAGGTTCGAGCGCTCTTATTGTCGATATTAGATCTTGAAGGGCCGGCAGTACGGCAAATATGCAAAGATTGCAAGTTTTTTACGGTGAGGAAATACATTAACTTATTATAATCATATGTTTACAATTTAACCTAACCATAACCATAACCTACACTACCCTTAAACTGCACAAACTTGCTCTTCCTCTAGAGCGAGTGCAGGATTGAACGATTCGAAACAGTTCAAAATTTGCACTAGATTTACAAACGAATCCTCAATTCGTCTAGCACAAATGAATACGTAATTTTATGTTCTGATCTACACCAAGTGACAAACGAACAAAGCTATAGTATACGCGGTAGTTTCCCCTTGTTTTAAAATTTTAAATTTGAATTTCTTACTATCTCAGCAAATGGCGCCATCTCTTTAGAGCGGAGACCACTACGATAAGAAACGTGGAACTGCTCATAGAGGGCGCTATTGTGTGTTGCAGAGATACGCAATAGAAATTTCCAACGCGAATTCACTAGAAAGATTAGAAAAAATGTAATTTCTCCAGAACCAAATGCGCGTGAGACCGCAGACGAGTCAATTTGTATTGGAGAAGTCGAAGCGAAAGTTGCGAAGTTAAGTGAATATAAATAGTAGTACTTAAGTGACTTTAGTTTAATAGATGTTTTTTAGTAGTGTTATTTTATTGTTTATAAACTTTAAGTGTAGAAATAAATACTTTTTATTAAATATATCTTTGTATTAGTAATTTTACCCCTAAAAACGTTACGATACGCCGAGGAAACTCATTTTCCTATCTTTTACAGCTTTCGTCCCAAAATTCCACACGCGCACTAATGGCACACCCGAAATACGATTTTTTTTTTATACCTCAGTGTACATCGGCACTTTAAACGCTAAAACATGGTTACCAATAGTAACGCGTTTCATGGGATCTTTCAAACGCATCTCGGCTTCATTGTAGACATACATAGTGATGTCTGCAAATGTCGGCATGCTCACACCAGCCTTCTTGGATGCGGATACGTCCACTTCGTTTTTACGCGAGGTTCCGTATAGGGACTTAGTAGCTTCGGCGAATACGTCATCCTTCCTAAATTTTCGAATTTTAAACCCTCCTCAAAGCTTTCGTTTCAGAGATACTTACACGTCACCCATCGCCAATAGCAGCAGCACCTTAGACGGTACGTGATCGGGTGGAAAAATCGTCGCTACAGTCTTGACGGCCGCGAATCTGACCATCGGTTCCTCGGAATCGATGTAGAACTTCATCAGCGCAAATAGAATATTGATGCGGCCGTTCTTGTCGGCTTCTTGGGGATTTACGTCGTATTTGTAGGCGGTGATCAAGTTCAGGAGACCTTCGCGTATCTGCAACTTCAGATCGGGCTCGGAGCTTTCCAGTTTCTTGAAGAAGAGCTCCAATAGGCTGACGTCGTGGTAGACGATCATAGGGAATCGCCTGCCGATCATGCCGTTGATGATGAAGGCTTGGCCTCTGTGAGCGGGTTCTCCTTCTTTGATCAGTTTATTTAAGCCGGATTGCAAGACGCTCGCGACTTTTACCAACAATTTTGCATTGGCGCTGGAAATATATTCGGAATACGTGTAAAAATACAGTGACTCTATTTATCACATCATCTGTGGATGTGGACATAGAGTTGTCATTCTTTATTGGCTCTCCTCTGTCACGTGGGACAAAATTCCATTCAGATTTCTTATTACTAATTTTTACATAGTATTTTTATTGGAAACCCATTAATTATTTTTTTTTTATATATATATATAATTTTTAAAATTATATTCTTTTTATCCCTTTACCCATTTCGGTGTTAAAATATCATTTAAAACAGTTTCATTCACCCTCTCCAATCAGTTTTGTGAAAATAATAATTTACTCATTAAAAAAATCCCGGTGTAAAAATATTTATGTACGGTTGCGGAATCAAAAAATGCGTACAACTCTTTAGGCTACGTTTTACAATATTTTAATTTTGTAAATCATCAGTCTTTTGCAAGCCAGTTTTGATTTTTCTTAAATGTCATTTTATATACTGATGACTTTAAACTACGTCAGGTCAATGGTCAGACGAATTGAAATCATTAACAGTGTTGCCAAAGCTAACCAAATATCCCTACACCTAGGGAATTTATGTTGTTGCTACGGAAAAAGGAGATTTTTCCGAAATAAGGCTATAATCTAGGGTATTACGCTATGTCACAATATTTCCAGTATCTATATTGAGGAGTCCCTCTGTTTAGAACAGAATTATATACATTTGTTTTGTCCTAACCCGACTCCGTAGTTTAGTTTTGTTACGTCCCCATATTTAGATTTAAGTTCCTTCAGTTCTAAGAAGTTAATAGTGAAGACATCTTTCCCTTTTTCGATTCTTTCTTTATTCTAACAGACACCCTCTTCATTTGTAATTTACGACCACTAGAGTTCCTTTGTACACCATACGCAATTACTTTTGTAACCCCACCAAGGGAAGATGGTCAATGTAACAAGGGACTACCAGTTCAAAACCATATTGTAATAAACAGTTCTGTTCCGATATTTCAAGCGACAATACATTTGCAAATATCTTACAATGTAAATATATAAAAATACAAAAAAAGGTTTTGTATGTTTTGTTATTTAAATACATCAACGTATAAGTGACAAATCCAGCACCAACGCAATCACAAAACTCTACACCCTCAATGCAGAAACTTTAAATATTGTGAATTATGTAAGGAAACCTTGATATACAGAGATTCCAAAAATTTTGTGTAGTAGTTGTTGATTGCAAGGATAAAATAGTGAGTGGTTTTTATTTTGGAACCATTTCAAATTTATATATGTTGATGTTAATACCTACAAACTCACCTAATTAATACTAATTAAATAATGATTTAGTTACTTTACTAAATGATCAGTAGATTTTTATGAGCTGTAATAATGACCTTTACACACGAATATATATTTTATGTGTTAAAACTTGAACAAGTAACTTAGGATAATGAAATAAATAAGATTGGAATCCATTAAAAATAGAAACAAGCAAAATAAAATAAGCTCTGTGAACTACATTTTTTGAAATAGCACGTAGGAATTATAAAATATACAAAAGAGGGTTTTTCTAGTAATAACAAAAATTATTACAATTATGGCTAATATAGAAATCAATTCAGAGTAATAAATTTGTATATATACATATTTACATATGTTTGTAAATATTGTTTTATGGCGCGGGGCTATTTACGAATTTATACATAATTATACAGATGTTGAAAAAATAAATATGTATATTGTTCTAGTAAATATACAATAGACAAAATAAGATACTCTGTACGTTATTCAAGTATATGTTACCCTTTGTAAGTAACACGTGAGAATTCAATACACAAAAGAGGATTATTGATAGTGATAAAATAAAACCCTGAATTATTAAACATTCTTTATGAGTATGAAAATGTATAAAATAAAACCAGCGATGGCAATAAAACTATGTAAAATACTCTTTATAAATATTTTTTTATAAACTTAGTTGTATGGGCTGGACTTAGAGCCCTTTCAAACGGATGGTTTCTTATGACCTCTAAAGATTTTCATCTTTTGTTGATACCTTTCTTCAACCTGGTCCCCTTCTTCTTTGAAGATTTCCCTGTGTCCCCTATTTGGCTTTAAGTCTTAGAATGGTGCTTTTGTTAACAAAAAATCATGCAACCAATCTTCTAATCGACCATCCTTCTTCTATTAAGGTTATTACTTGATTTTTTTGGGCATAACTCAATCGCGGCATTATGAGTTTTAAATTTTGACACTTAAAACTTGACCTTTGAAATGACCTCTACGATTTATAAAAAAAAAAGCCACATTTACACGAAAATATTTCAAGTGTACGCGTTTTTTTAATTCCGCAACTGTAACGTAATAAATAAATGGTTCTGAAACATTGTAGTCTACTATTTTTCATAAACCATGGAGATACGTATACGTAATATATTAGAACTTGTATCGCTCATTAATATGAATAGCTTACATAATTTAGGTAAGTGACGAAAATATGACTATTGATTACATATGTACACTACTGGCCATTAAGGTTAGGACAACTAGTATGATTTTAAAAAAATCCATTTTTCTCAATATTTAATACTTTTAACAACATGTAAGAAAAACTCAATCAAATTTTACTGGTAATTATTGCCTGACATGTTTCGGCTGACTAGCCATTTTCAAAGCCGTGTTAAAGCAGGGCAAAATTTAAAAGTCACAGTGTTTATATTTTCGTTTCTACAAATACATTTTTATGTTCTTTCGAATTGCTGTCGTTTTTTTTAGTTAGCAGTAATTTACTAGTTGCCCTAACTTCAATGATAGATTTCATATAATATTCTGAAATTATTATTAATAAAATATAACCAATATAAACATGTGTGATTTGAACACTTATCAACACCTTTAGAATGAAAAAAAAATGTTCAAGTTATTTATTTCAAAATGTACTCACTCCCTTACTAAATTCCCTGTAAAGTTCAACGCCAACGTCTTCAATCTGGAATTCGTATTTGTTCCATACAATGAATCAAATATCACCTGAATCGAAGGCGGTATCACGAAACCATTCCCAGTAACACGACACAAGTACGTCAAAAGCTTCAAACGAATCCTAGTGCTGGCGGGTGATTTCTTAAGATTCGGTTTAACATTCTGCGTTTGCGTGCCGAGGAACATCAAGAATAGAGGCATAGGAGTTGTCGGGGAACTCCAGTCAACAGAGCTGAAAATTTTCATTCGTTGGTTCCGTAAAAAAATTAAATGAAATTATTTGTATGCCTACCCGACAACCTTCTTCAATTCCATGTCAGCTAAATTTGCAACGCTAAATCTAGTATCGGCTGCAGCTACTATTAAGTGGATCAATATTTCATCATTCGGGAATATTTCATTAGCTAAGAATTTGACAATCCCCAATTTAATCTAGAAATTTCTAAAATGGATCTAATGCCTTTTAAACGAAAGCATATATTTACTTGCTCCAATTCTTCTGGTCTTAATGGATTCTCATTAGTTACCCTTTTAAATGTGTATTCACTCATACATGGGGGAACTGGCATTGAAACATCATTACTGGTATTTTGATTATCATTCGATTGCGGTGACAAAGCCCTGTTTTAAATCGTCGATAATTTATGAGAGTTTAATATGAATAAGGGCCTATCTTACCCATATGGTAGTAATAACATGTCTAGCAGTAATCCTAACAAATACTTTGATATATGCGGTTTTTCATTCAAGCCAAACAAAGAGGACCTCTTCACTGGATCAGTTGGGATCTTTAATTTCCCAAGAAGCGGTATAATTAAAAGCAATAAACTATCTTGATGAGATTGCGGCTTAGAATCGAGTGCATTTAATATAATAGGGACTAACTCAGTTTGTTCCTCAATGGTTAATCGAGGAAAACCCCATTTTAATGTAAATGATTGTGAAATTCTAAAATATTAAGAAAATGAAGTTATTAGAAAAACTGAAATATAAGTTTTAGTAAAAAAAGCAGTTCTATGTTTTTCATTCACTCCTAAATTACACCAATTTTTCATTATACTTACAATAACAAAGGAACTAGCTGACGGATCCTGATATTGCACCAATAATGCATCTACCGGTAACCGAACCAATGGTCTTGTTTTTATCCGCTTATTTATGTGCACAAGTAACTCCATGACCTACGGTTATATTGATTAAACACATCACCACTCCTTAGCACATATTTCAGTAATAATTTTACTTTCTTACGAACACCTTCCTGTTGTGAAGACAATTTAAGCAAAACCGGGGGCAAGAATTTTGAAACGACATTCTGCAGTTGCTCGTCAGTTTCTGCTGACCCTACCCGTAGAAATACCCGTTCCAATAATACTGCAATTATCAATGACGGCATTTTAATTAATGAATAAATTTTAAATCTCGTATAGGATGACAATCGTATTTCACAAGGAATGAATGAGTGAAACGTGGAACGAAATTTTAGAGATGTTAAATAAAGTTTTAGGGTTAGGTGTGGAGATTATTTGTAATTGGAATTAAACAGATACTTTTCTGGTGAAAAGACCATGTAATATTAAATATATTAAAGAAAATTGATATACCTAATTCGTCTACTGCGCCGGCCATGTTTTGACAATTCATATAGTGTGATATTAGTTAAATGTGTTTAGTGCTTTCTGGATTTATTCATTTTCGTGTATTTCCAGCGGTAAATATAATTAATGAAACTACTAAAGTTTATTGCTTCATATAATCTATATTATTTCCTTACAATAAGTTTATTCAAGTATATCAACTTGAAACTTACAATCACCTTAGAGTAACTTCAACAAATTATGTCAACAATGCTCAAAAACTTCACGTCTGATTTTGTTGTCGTTGTCAAATTGTGATCGTAAACATATAGGTTAAAATCTTATTTTATTTATTTTAATCCTAAATTTAGTTAATTTAAAATGTCTGCGAGGCCGGAGGACCACCGACGTAAATGGGACCGCGAAGAATACGAGCGACTAGCAGAAGAAAGACGCCGCGAAGAACGCGAACAGGATGAGGAAGAGGAAAAGAAGAAAAAAGGTCCGCCAGTAAAACGCGAACTTCTCAAGCAACGCGACTACAAAATCGATTTAGATTCGAAACTGGGCAAAAGTATAGTGATAAACAAGAACACCCCCACATCCCAGTCGGGGGGATATTACTGCAATGTTTGTGATTGTGTCGTGAAGGATTCTATCAACTTTCTCGATCATATAAACGGGAAGAAACACCAGAGAAACTTGGGTATGTCTATGAGGATTGAACGCAGCTCACTTGATTCCGTGAAACAGAGATTCCAATTGAATAAGAAGAAGGTTGAAGAGAAAAAGAAGGAGTATGACATGGCAACACGGATGCAAGAGATAGCGGAAGAGGAAGAAAAATTAAGAGAATACCGCAGGGAAAAGAAGAAAGAAAAGCGGAAAGCTGAAGAGATGCTGGAGGAACCTAACGAGCAGGTTAGCGAATTATCAAGTATAATGGGTTTTTCTGGCTTTGGTTCATCGAAAAAGAAATAAAGGATGTTTTTGCTTATGTTTATTTAATTTTTTATTAATAATAATAGCTATAAAATAAATTCATACTAAATAAATATTGATTATCTTAAATTATTTATTAGTAAAGATGCTATCGTTAGCACCAACAAACCTTCAGAAACCTGCAAACAAAAAAAATAGTATTTAGGATCCGTACCAAATAAATTTTGAGAATCAGCATATATTTGTATATAAATAAATTAAGTTGTAAATAAAATGAGTAACTTTATTAAAATGCATGTGATTTTTTATTTTACCTTAAGTTTCTCACCAGATTCGGGCATTGCATCAGGAACATATGGATTAGCACTAACATCGCAAGTTGTTGTTATAACAGAATTGATAACGTTCTTCATTAGATCCTTAATTATTTTTGCTGCATTAATTCCACAAATTTTTGCAGTTTTTATATAGTAACAATCGACAATTTCACTATACGCACTACAAATTATTCAAATAAAGTTTACAAAAAGGAAAAGAACAAATTAAGGATAGGAAGTACTTGCAAACTAAACTCTGATCTTTATATTCTGTCCAATCCGCAGGGCCAGCACAGCTTTCATATTCCTCCCGCAAGCTTCGATAACAGTAGAAGTACTTCTGAAAAGCTAAAATCATGAATTACTTACGTATTGTACCTCCAATCAAACACATACCTTCTTTATGAGACGTCGTATTACACAAATAATCATAAAATTTATCAATCCCTTTAATTAGCTGTACGTATAAATCTTTCTCATTGATTATTTCGCACGTCTCCAGAAATTCATCTATTTTATCCAAGTTTTCAGATACTTGCCTGCACAGATTTAAATTCGAATTTAGCGCTACAAATAACAATGAAATAGGTCTGTTCTAAGTTCTAGTTCTAGTCAGTCCGAAACTAATTTTGATTGGGGTTATGATGGTTTTCGTCTGTTGTCTGTTATGCGAATTACATTAATAAATAAAATGCAGTTAAAAAATAATCTTCATGAGTACTTACGCGCACATTGCGCCAAAATCATCTTCAGTACAGAGATTGATAATACTTTCGGGATTTATCGCTTGCATCTCGGCTAAGTAGACCATTAAATCGTCCTCGTTGCACGGTTTCAAGGTAGTCTCTGCTTGTCTAAGAATTACCGAATGGTAAGTCGTGTATTGCTCTGATATCAACCAGGGTTCATGAATAATTTGTTGTTTGTGACGAACAACGGCACCTCCTAAATTTTATATTTAATATATATATAATTATGGCAAATTTATAATACGTACCCGTAGAAAATGATAAAAATAATAGAGTATAGTAAAGTAAAAAACGTAAAAATAACATTCATACAAAAATTGTGACATTTATGACAGCATTTTGCAGCTCTTTTTGTATTGTAATTATTACCCATTAAACGGAATTCAAATTTTCCGCAATTATTTTCAAGTAACTTAAACATCAAAGCATGAAATTCCCTAACTCTATATTTCGTTACAAATTTTTTAACCATGCCATTATAAATCGATTTGATTTATAATGGCATTTTGCCGAATGTTCGCTCTGTTTTGATTAGATTATATTAGTGAGAGATAACTATATTGTTCTGTGTAGTTTTACCGCTTTAGTTTTGAATATATAAAATTACAAACTGATAAAGATCCTCCTCATGCTTTTTCATAATGAACATTCGTTCTTAGGACAATCAGAATATTGATGTTTTTGTACGTATAATTTACATGGTTCAATTTAAAACGTATTACGGCATAAATTTTTGTTTGAATTCAACCTGATGATCGAAATATGTCGTTTAAAATACTAAATAAACACCAAGTTGGATCAAACTTTTTTTAAAAATCCCGCTTTAAATAAATCACCAAACATCTCCATAAATTTCCTAGATTAAAAATTTGCTTTAAAATCACCATAAATGCATGCGCATGTAAACATTTTTTTTTTTCACTTCATTTACCGATATAATTGAAATAAAGACACATAAATTAGCTGATAATTAATGAAACAACTTTGCATTTAAATAGGGAATTTAATTTTCAGGTTGGTATTGTCAGTTTCGGTAAAGTTGGGGTTGTAGATGGGTTGTAGATATATTCGTGCTGTTCGCAGGGGTTATTGCCTGGCTCAAATTAATATTCCGGCGGAATATTTGGCGTTCAAAATCGATTTAAATTTATGCGATGGCATTGAATCCGCAGTACGAGGTGATCGGGAAAGGCTTCGTCCAGCAATATTACGCCCTTTTCGATGATCCGAATCAGCGACCAAATCTAGCGAATATGTACAATGTACTTATGAACGCCGATTTCTGTTAGGCAATCTTTATTTTAATAACGTTTTATGATCTTGTTTTACGCAGGTGGAATCCTCGTTTATGACCTTTGAAGGTACGCAACTGCAGGGGTCCGTAAAAATTATGGAAAAATTAAATGTAAGTACGTATGTCATATAGGATTGAATCGTGTCGCATTGAATAACGACGATGTCCTTTGCAGAGTTTAAGATTTCAAAAAATTAATAGAATTATAACAGATGTAGATTCGCAACCAATGTTTGATGGCGGTGTCTTAATTAATGTGCTAGGGAGATTACAGGTATGTCGAATTTGATTTAACTGTCTTGTTGTAAAAGATATATTATTTATATAATTTTCAATAGACTGACGAAGATTTACCTCATGCATATGTTCAAACATTTGTATTGAAACCCTTCGAGGGAAGTTTTTTCGTACAACATGATATTTTCCGCCTTGTACTTCACGATACAATCTAATTACTTTCAGTATGTATTTGAACTGTGTGCTACCCTTTTATGATTAATAATTAACATATTCAGTAGCACTAATGTATTATCATCCATCTTGTACGATATTAACAGTTTGTTTATTGATGATTGTGCATTCCCTTATTCTTGCTTTTAATATACCCATCCATGTAATATTTTATTGCGCTGCTTAGTTTTAATGCTTGTGTTTTTTATATTCGAAATTAATTGATATATATCTGTGTGTTTTACAGACTGATGAAGATCCTCCTCATGCTTTCTCACAAGTATTCGTCTTAAAACCCTTAGGAGGCTCGTTTTTTGTACAACACGATATCTTTAGATTGGGAATCCACGATACCGTATAATAATTTAAAGAGTAACTAAATAACATTTACGGAAATATATTATTGAGTACTAATATTTGATTTTTCTCTTTTGTGTTTGATAAATCGGCTTTTTCATCTTGTTATATATATTACACGGTTATCGATATAAATATATGAAAATATTCATTTTTTAAGCTTCATGTTTCATCTGGAATAAAATATTTTTAAAAAAAATCATCACAGGCCTAATTCAATTCGTTCCCAAATCCCATCGGATTTATAAAATGTACAAGTGTTTCAGTATCTTGCCTGATACTATTTCTTATTATCTATTACTGCTAGATGTTTTTTATTCTTACCTCAATTAATTCTGTGCATTTATATTGAGATTCTATAGCTGTAATTCAACCATTTTCAAGATGCTTAATATTTTATCAAATTATTTATAGTTAATGGTTATCCTTTTAATAGGAACACTATTGACATCTCGGAAAATACATCAGTTACAGGGTTGCTTAAATGAAAAGCAGGTTGCATATTTTAAAAACGAAAGCAGAAATTACCATGTGTGGGCAAATGTGTATGGTAATTACAAATAAATTCTTATAAAGTAAAGCCAACTTGGCGTTTTGCTCTGTCTAAGTAATGATAATGAAGAATATGCTAGAGACTACAAAAATATTCCATATTTAAGAAGAAATGCAGTGCATCAAAAAAAAAGTATTTCGAATAGATTTGAGACTTTCTTCAACCGTTATAAAATAAAAAATTGTTTACCATATTCAAATAGGATGTATTTCAGTATCTGTCAAATTTCTTATTTATTAAAAATTTATATTGTAGTGGTACTGCATGTTAATATGTTCGTTTGTTTATACTTTATCGTAGTAGTTCATCTAATTTCTCAAAAATTTCCAAATTTTAGTAATTTTTAGACTTTACATCTTATCTTTTGACTTTTCCTAATTTATATCCATAAGTAATCTTACTTTTTTCGGTTTAAATTAATGTTTCAATTCTGAAATTTCAACTTTATCCAATTAATTGTATTCTAAGTAGTACTTAATTTACCAGTTCTGGGACAGCGGGTTCTGTTCCAAAATAAAATTTTAGTTTTTCAAGAGGTCGATAATTCACAGATTCAAGGAGGTATCATTTTTGAGACTTCCGTAAAAATATCTTTTTTTATTTTCAAAATTCAATGACATAACCACAACTATAAAAATTATTTGTGAATATTAATGAGATGGCGCGCAATTCTAAATTTATTCCGTAATTCTAAATGTTATTTTAAATTTAATACTAACGAGATGACGCACAATTAGGTTACTACAAACTTTATAGTTGGTATTCGTAAATAATTTTAATATTTTTAATTATTGTTTAGAATTTTAAAAATTAATATATTTAGAATTACGCAGCATCTCCTGAATATTCAAAAAATCTATGAGGGGTAAAACGCTCCTTTTGAAAAATATACATTTAGATACAATATTTATTTAATTTATTCAATATTTTAAAATAATATTTAGAATTACGAAATAAATTTAGAATTGTGGTCATCTCATTGAATTTTGAAAATAAAAAGAAAAAGACATCATTAGGGAAGTCCCAAAAATGGCACCTCCTTGAGTCGGTGAATTATTGACCACTTGAAAAACTAAAATTTTATTTTGGAACGAAACCTGCTGTCCCAGAACTGGTAAATCAAGCACTACTAATCTATAATGACTCTAGTTTTTGTTTATATTTGCTATTGTAATTTCTGGCTTCTAGCTGGCCAGAGGATTGTCCTCAAATTGGCAATTGTCTCCTTGTCTGTCTTTTTATTATCCTTCGATTGTACCAATTATACTGACAGTTGACAAAATACAGCAGGAGAAAAAAAAAGTGGGGTTAAGGCAGTAGAAAAACGCGAAGTTTTCCTTCATTATGGCGGCGTCGTGGTTACCTTAAATAGAAAAATTAACAGGACATGTAAACTACAATGACGAAATTTATATTTGGCGCCTAAGCTGGATACAATATGGCGGCCAATTGCGGTACTTTATATATCTAGTAGTGATGTAACGAATATTCGCACGTTTTTGAATTCGCCATAAATATGCGAATATTGCGAATATCGAATTATCCATTTTAACAGGTAACTTTTACCAATAATTTAGAAAAAAAAAATTATATTCAAATTCATTGAAATCCTAAAACAACCTTTTGAGCACAAATTTGCGGTTTACATTATAATAACCATTAATAACCTCAAAACTAAACTTGAATTAACAAGAATAAGACGTAAAAAGTCACATCCATACTCGAATGATGCCGCTTCCGTCATTCGATTATGCCCATCACTAGCAATCTGTGAATTTTCTTAGGATTTCTGTAGAAGTAATGTCAACTACTAACTTATCGGCATTTACCCTAATAGCCAAATTTAAATTTCCCGCCACTATTTTTAGTAAATTCAACGTAAAGGCATTAAAGTAACTATTAATGTAGTACAAAATAGTGGATAATTTTATGTTTCAACGTTGAAGTTACTAAGAATAATTGCGGGCAATTTAAATTTGGTTATGTGGGTTATTTGTACATGCAACGTTACTGATACTGATTTCAACTATAATTTACTGATTTACTGCAATGTATACTGAAAAAAATGAAATATTAGACACTGTTCTTAACAGTAGCGCTTCAATTTTAATGAAAGTTGGTTTCAGCAGGACCATTGCCCGGCATAACACCTTGCCGGGCAGTTGTGCAACTTTGTAACTCTACGATAAAGTATTTTCAGTCTTTTTACGCTATGCTTTTATTTTAATATGATAAAAAAATGGCACATTTCATAATTATAATTAGTATAAATTAAACAAAAAAAAAAAATAGAATGAACAAAAGAAAAAAACAGGAACAATGAAAATTAAGTCAACACACGATATACGTCTCAAGAGTGGATCCGAAACTTCACGAGGTCATTTTATGTGATCAGCTTTTTCGATCGTACGTTTCTCTGAGTGATCGAAATCCCGCGTAGCGATCTCATCGCCATAGCTTTATTAAAATGTCTTTGCGTCTTCACCTCTTGGAAGTCGTTGTCGAATAAGGAGTCGACAGAAGATAAAATAACCAGAAGCACGCCCAGGACCTAAAATAAAATCGATATTAACGAAAGAAAATATGGAATCTGGCCGATCTTACCAGGCATATGATTATTATTAAAGTGTAAATGTGTATCGTGGTAGCCGGGATCGACTCCATCTCCCTTAGGGCGGTTTGCGCCGGTTCGAAACCCGGCTTCAGCTCTAAAGCGTGTCGTAAATGTAGAGATGCCTCTTGATAATGGCCGTACGCCTTGAATATCTCGCCTAAGGTAAAATACTGCTGCCAAGCTCCCTTATCCGGCGGTTGTACCTCCAGCGATCGTCTAGTCAAATAAATCGCGTCATCTAAGTACTGTAACGTAAACAGGACCCTTGCTAAATTCAGCAGGACCTCGGCGTTATGCGGCGACACCGCTAGAGCGCGCCGAAAACATTCTATCGATTTCTGTGCGTCGCCTTTGATCCGCCAAAAGTTTCCTATTTGATTGTATAATTGCACGGATTTCGGTTTCTAAAAGCAAAAAAAAAAGTGCAACTTCAGTGGTTATAGCATTAGATCAATGCCTGTTTCAAAAGTGTGCGCAGAAGATGCCTTGACACGAACCTTGAAGGAACAAATATTAAAACTTGGTTTATGGGACTAAAACGCTTTTTTTTTGCGGCCACAAGCATTCTACAAGAAATTAAATAAGATAAAAACACCCAATCACTGGCGGTATTGTGTATAGGCACTGGAGCTACACACCTGGGCTCTCATAGTGACATAATTTAAGAAGTGACCCAAAATTATAAAAAAAAAAAGAAGTTAACTCATGGTTCATGGTCTATTGTATTACCATACTAGCAAAAGGATATGGCGTCATCAGCCTTCGAGTGTATAAAGCCGGCAATGCTGTCATTGACCCAGCTTGGACAATTCCTAGACTGCCAGTCCCGCTAAATTTGCTCATATAGAACGAGAACACGCGATTGTATATGAACGTGATCCTAAGAACAGTTTATCACGACGTAATAAAAGATCGAAAGGAAAAACTTGAACACAACTAATCAATAAAGTACCACCAGGCAGGGCTTATGGTCTTATTTGTATGAATCACCGTACTAGTAAGAGCAATGAAGGGAGAATAACACTAAAAACAGACTCGAGTTTTTGCTAGGAGCACGCAAAGTGAACTCTCTTTCACGTAATGGGTGAGGGTTGCCAGATCTAGTGAAATTCTACTAAATCTGGTGATCTAGTGAAATTTTACTAAATCTGGTGATTTTTTTTTCAATCTAGTGAAATAGTGAAAACTTTTATCAAAATGCCTACTCTTAGTGCTTTTAGTGATACAGAGTTACATTAATTTTATTCACGTTTTTTACCCATTCCAGTATATAACCAATTTTTTTCCAAAAATTCGTTACCAATTTTGCTATTATGAAACAACCTATGCATTTATCAAAACAATCATTCACAGTTACCAAGGACAAAATTGTAAATCAAAATAAAATTAGAATTGCTACTTTCATTGCTGAACACAACCCAGGTTACCAGATGCTGAACTGTGCCGTCAATTTGACATCATATGATAGGCATTTTTGGTCATTTGCGTCAGTTGCTCAAAATGGTACGTATTTAATACCAATAGTGGCTGATCTAATATTGACGTCTAAATGGCGTCATAATGTCGGTATGATATGTATCAACTGTTAAATTTGTTTTCTATCGACAAACGACAAATGTAAGGGGTAGTTTGTGTGTATTTGTAGATTAGGATTTAAAATCGAGTCGATGTTTTTACATTTCAATATAATCGATTCAATCGGCTATATTTAGACAAATTTTATACTTTGTAAAAAAAAAAAAACATTGATTTTCATTAATCCGTGAACTACTGACGTCTTTTTAACGTTGGCAAATCACGTCAGTTGTCCCGGACTCATTTCAGTCATTTTAATCTATAAAACTCCGTAATTTTATGACGTCATTTTGGTGATATAGTGACGGGGTTTTGACGATTTTAAGACGGCTGTTGGTTGCCTGGCAATGTTTGCATTTAATGTTTCTGATGGTCTCTCCGAATTAGTAAAATTAATTCTATCCGGAATGGAACCAGCAGTTGTTACTAGTCATCGGAAATATAAGTTTTGAGAACTTAGTTCATAATTTAAATCTATGAAATTTGGTGTGTGAAGTGGAAAAATTGAGTTGAATTTTTGAAAGCATCGTATAAAAAAATTCTCCCCAAAAAAAAGGTGGACAAACTGGAGCAGGAAAAGACAGTGATTTTTTTTATTTAAGCCTACCAGTTAGGAATTTAAAAGATATGTTGTTATTTCTATGTTCAACCTGCAGAATTGCATTCGTTTAATTAACTCATGTTTCATATGTCAAAAAAAAAAAGTTTAATCGATTTTATAAATCTTAATGGTGACTACATTGGAGAAATTCGTAACTCAGAATGCGCGCAATAATAGACAGTTGTGCGAATACGGTGTACTAGAAATAAATCAAAAACAAAAATGCTTATTAATCAACACCCATAATTATTATATTGAAAAATATATTCGTGCAATCCTACTGACTGAATACGTCACTATTGTATGTAAATCTAATTGGACCGCTTACACAGCTACTTCTTCTGAAACATAATCTAACTGTCAAAGACATTGGCCATAACCTCAACTCTCAACATTATACATCGGCACTGTATGTAAGGGTGAAATAAAAGCTATATCTAATTTAAATATTGATAAAACAAATTCCTATTAAAATATTAATTATTCCTTAACACACTTTAGTGTGATAAGTAAATACTACCAACCCTGTATATCAATCAATCTGTAACTATTTCCTAACCTATAAATTTAAAAGAAAAATAGTTATTGCTTGAAATTTAGTATTAAAGGGCACAATTTCTTTTTTCTTCAAATACATCATTTAGCCCCATAAACTTATATAAATACATAACAAGAATTACAGAGCAGTAATAGATACGCAAAACATCAATCACTTATAACTACAGCAGTTAATTAATTTTGGACAATTGTTTAGGGTATTCATGGATTCACATTTTAATCTGGTCTTAAAAAATTTAACGTTGAAAACCGCAATGCACGAATTTCCGAAAAAATTGTCCCGAATTAATAAACTGTTGTAGTAAGAGGCGATCGATAGTTTATGTGTTGGTAAGCGACTTAACTTCCATCAAAGTCAAATGACCTACCTCTTTTTTAGCTTTCCGCAGCCTCCGTTCTAAAGCGTCAATATCAAATTCGGTGGGTTTGTTATTTTTCGTTTTCGTTAAGATTAAAGCTACCTGCGGTTCAGGTACATTAGGGTGCCTATGTCGATTTAACACCCCAACTAAGTTGTCGTAGTATGTATAATTTACTGGTTTCCCACAGTCCAGAGCGTCTTCAGAGTTCACGTTCCTGTAAATTTTAAATGATCCGATTGCGACAAACACTTACTACATACTTCTCTTGCGTGTTTTTCGCGTGGGAATTCTGGCAATGCGTGCAATAATATTCAACCCCCTGCTTGATCCACGACTGTCCGAAGTGCACCGTGGACGTAATGATATTAAATATGGGATCGTCGTCGGTGACGAATTGGGGCCCGTTCCCGCTGTTCGGCATCGAGATGATCTGGTGAAAGGGACTCGCCTCGATGATCTTGCTCTCGTCGGAGCTGAGCTTCCATAGGGTGGACGTGCGAGAATTCGTGTCGATTATCTCTAGGCACAGCAGGTACGCTGTGAGCAGCAGCGAGTTGTAAATCGGTTTTGTCATCGTTTTCTTGGTTAGACGCGTCGTTCGATTGATTGTTTTAAGCTAATTCGACGTGTTCGACGGAGAGGAAGAACATTCTACGCGGGGGTAATTCAATTTTAGGTGATGCTTTAACATTCACCACTGACATTTTAAATAAACAAACAAGGTTAGCGCAGTTGTCAAAATTCAATATCGATACAGATATGTAATTGGTTACTATGATGAAAATCTGGGCTTTATATTTGATATAAAAATGTTGTATTATATGTGGGGATATAGCTCAGTGGTAGAGCATTCGACTGCAGATCGAGAGGTCCCCGGTTCAAACCCGGGTGTCCCCTAAATATGTTTTTTTTTCGTAATTTAATCATTATTGTGTTTTTTTTTTAATTTTTAATAAAATACGGATTTGTAATTATGAAGATTATGCATTAAATTCTTTACTTTGTCGATCATCAATTAAACAAGTAACTTTGTTAATTAAAAACTATCTCGTATAATAAAGCCAGAACATTTTCAAACAATTTTTTCATCTTACGATTTAAAACAGAGTAAAAAAAATAAAAATTTATTGAGATCATAAAACTTTAATTAATCCACTGCATTTCAAATGGGAGATTTACAAAATCGTTTTATAATTTAATATCTTTAAAGTTTCTTTACAATGTTATCTAATATGGGTAGATTAGAAAAGAAAAAATAAGTTAAGCCATTGCATAAATTAAAATGGTAGTGAGGATTTGTGCAATTTGTTTAAATAATCATGTCAATATCACATATTATATGTATTAGTTTTTCTTATCCTAAACCAAACTTGTTTTATACTTTTTTAATTATGGAACTCTCAACTAACCCCCACATAATTTTAATTTATACGTATAATTAATTTATTAAGACAATTTTTTGAAAAATCCCTAAAAGCTTCTTACAATTCCGTGTCGTTTTGAAAAAGGAAAAAAGCTGTGTTGCACTTATCAATTTTTCGTACTTCATCATCCTATTCCATTCTATTGGGGTCCTCTAAAAGTTTCGTGTGGAAAATCTACATCCCTATTAGCCCAATTTAAATTTCGCGCCACTATTTTCAGTGAATTCAACGTAAAAGAATTAAAATAACTATTAATGTAGTACAAAATGGTAGGTAATTTTATGTTTCAACGTTGAAGTTACTAAGAATAATTGCGGGCAATTTAAATTTGGCTATGAGGGATTATATTTCCATCAAGTTTTATGAACAAATTCTGCTGCAAAAAAAAAAAACCGAAGTAAGAAAGTTTTAATTATGAGAGTGATAAAATTTTAATAAATTATGGGGATTATTTTCTTTTAAGCGAAAATGCGGATGAGCGATTATATACAAAAATTTTAAAGGATTTTCGTTTTAGCTTCTTTATAATATCAAGATAAAGCTACATTAAATTATTTGCAGTTTTCGTTTGCAACATCAGATATAAAGGACGATTTTTTTTTAATTATTAATTTAATAACAAGGGAGATGTGGAATATTTTTTTTAACACATACAAATGCTAATAATTTTTCAGAAAACCGTTGAAACCAAAACGACCTAAACTATATTTAATTACAAGTCTGCAATTAAGAATTTTCATCTAATTTTAGCATAAAAAGGTTAATAATGCATAATACTACAAAATAAGTTTAACAGCCAATAATCCAAGTGTACAACCATTTATTTTGTATCATTATTTAATTTGTACATCCGGAAGTTCAGTCAAAATTTATGATAATAGCATAGTATCAACTGGTATACATTTACGACAAATTGGGATAATTAAATTACTATCATAATGATCTCACGAAACAGATAGGTAAAAGTAGACCCATACAACCCCAATGAAAATCATTTGTATGCTTAATAATGCGACGTAAGTACCAAGTTCGTAAAGCAGATAGTTTTGATGTAATCAATAAATAACAGATGTAAGACCAATTTCCTATTTCACAATAATCGGTGCACCTAAATAATACATAATAACAACGATGAATCATTTATTACCACTTTCCATGCGTAATTTGACTTACTTCTACATCGCTCGTATGTTTTGATCGTTTGAGAATCTCCTTATCAACCGAACGACCAATCGCAAAGCTTGTCACGTGAACCTTCCAACCAATAGCGTAACACCACATACGCTAATTCACCATTCGACGTCACCCGTTATAACGCCTGCGACCCCGAGAAATTGCATCAGTTTTGTGTAAAATCTGGTTGTATAGATGAAATTTCGTCATTCGGTTAAAAAACGGTGAAACGTGAGGAATAGATAGAGGAGAGACATCGTACGAATTCCGCGGTTCGTCGTGTTTAGAAGGAAGCCCAAATAAAAACACCGGTTGTAAACAACGGCGGTAGTTACATGTTTTTTGGGTAATTTCAAGGGTGTGTTTTGTGAACGCGTGGAAAAATGAGTATGTCCTGCCGGCGATCCTGAAATACTTACACAATACAAATAATGATGACGAATACGATAATGTTTTGGCCGATATGGAGAATAATGATAATCCGGGGAGAGCCAAGAAACGCAGATTGGACCACTTGACGTGGGAAGAAAAGATACAACGCAAGTAAGTCAATTAAAATTTTAATAAATGAGATATATAAAAACGATGTATTACCATTATGATTAATACTGTTATGCGAAATTCGTTTGCTATTGCTGCAATAAGAAACACTAGATGTTAGTTATAAAAGTACGGGATATTCCATATGGTAGGGTAATTGCAACACGTTTCGGGTATACCCATTTTTTTATTATCGCTAATGTGGAACGGATACTTTAATTTGACCTTGTGACAGTTATCGTTAGATAAATATGGAATATAATCCACGCTATCGCCCACAAACATGTAAAAGGAAGTTATTATAGTAAACAAGTGAACAGTTGTGACCAAAATAAAGCGACAATAATAAGGTTGATCTGTCAGCTTTATGATGTTATAAATAAAACATTTGTGTTAAATCGACATAATTACTTTATTATCATTTATTTATTTTAAAATTGTTTGTTTTTCTTTGTATTTTATGTTTTATTTATAAACAAAATTATGAAAAACCATAAAATGTTCTGTTGTTATAATTTTATGATTGAATAAGTTGCATACACACACAAGTTCAAAATAAAATATGAGAAATAAAAGAGATGTCAAATAGGTATGAAGAAATTTGATTCTTAATGCTTGATTTTCATAAATTTGTTATTAACTTTTCAAGATTTGTCAAAACCGAAAAATATTTTTTTAATGTAAATAGAAGGAAGCAGTTGTTATGATAAAATAATGTCAAGGAGAAACAATATTTTTAGGTTTAGCGGTTTAGGACATGCATTAATTCGTTTTTTTTATAATCATAATAGCCCTAGGATTCAGCCCATACAATTTGTTGCATATATTTAGCATCACCCTGTATTATTCTATTTTAGTAATTCAAGTTTGTATACTTCGATATTTGCCAAATGTCATTTTTTTCCATGACAAAAACAACGTTTGCATAAAATATAATTACATTAATTTGAATTTATTGCATATTAAAAGAATTTTATATAATTTGTGTAATTGTCCATAATACGTTAGTCCTCTATTTTTTGGCTTTGTGGATATTTGAAATAAAATTAGTATAGATATTATTAGATATATTGACCTTTCGTTGGTGTTAACAGCAACTTCTTGAGAAATATTAAAACTATAAAACAATTAGTAATTAGCTTAATAATACTTAAAATTACGAGAATAATATCAGATTTTTTTTTTAAATTACAATAACGAACAATAATATATTGAAATTATTGAGGATGGATTTATCAATTGCAAATTACTATCGTTAAACCAGAAACTAACAATCCAAACCAAAAAAAAAAAACCTTAAATTTTATGCTTCTATAGTCTATAAAAAATTCTCTAAGTCTGAAATTAAATATGGAAATTTTAAATAAAATATATATACATATATATTTCTAATCATGATGTGTCATGTGTCACAAGTGTTTATTTTCATCTGTCGGTGCAGTTTAAAATTGTTAAGATTAAGATAAATTCTTGAGACACAAGTATATACAAAGTTCAAGAAATGATCTTTAACATTTTAATTATTAAATATATGAAAGAGTTTATGAAATTGATGCTATTTTGGAAAAATATAGACATTTATTTATTATAAAGGCTTAATTATATAAGTTTTGTATATAAGAGTTTGACATTAACAACCAAATTTATAGTCTCTTTTTAATTACATATTTTTTCAATTAATAAGGGGTATAATTATTTAATTTTAATATGTGAAAGAATACTTGGTCTGTACGTATATGGGACTGGTTAATTAAATGGCTTTATCTATTAATGAAATAATTACATTTTTTTTTGATTGAATTGGTATTACATGAATGAAAAGTTAAATACAAGGAGGATAAATCCATCCTCTAGAATATAATTTCAATATATTGGTCATTATTGTAATTTCTTTTTTTTTCGTAATTTTAAGTACATATTGCTGTGTACTGATGGTACCAAAGAAAAAAACATAAAATGAATATTACAAAAATGAAAAATTAAATTAACTAGCTCAGCGGATGAAAATAAAGGGCACAAAAGAACAATTAAACTCAGGGTTACTCTCACAATTAAACCTATCATGAAAAGCAAAATGTGGGCGGTTGAAAATTTGACTTTCTTAAATTACTCCAAAAATTGAAATGGTTGATTCAAAAATAAAAGAACACAAATTTTGAATGACGTTAACAATCATTCATTTTATTTATAAAAAAAAAGAAAAAAAAAACCTTTAATTACAAATTGCAGAAAATTTAACCATGGACTGAAGGTCCTGGACGAAAACAAAAACTGCATGAATCTACAATTACAAAAGGACAATTCAAATCCTTTAACAAAGCAAAAAGGTAAATTTGTTCTAGAAGAAAATCCTTTTATCAAACAATCCACGTGGTTTCAAAATTTAAAACAACCTAAATTAATTTAAACGTGGACAAAACAAGTAAATTTACAAAATTGAAATTTTAAATACAAGCACAATGCCTCTTTTCACCTAAACCGTGGTGATTAATTAAAAAATACAAATTTGAAAATCAGAAAACGGAAAAATTAACTCTTCAAACTAAAAACAGCTTCCAGAACAAATATAATAAAAGATCCTACATCTAAATTGTGCACACAATAATATAATGCCAATTATTATTTAATGAGTTCCTAGATGGACGAGAAAAATTAAAAACACGAATTCAAAACTAAAATCAAAATGTAAGGACAAAATGGCAGCAACGAGATTAAAAATACATCTACTTACTCGCTCGTCAATCGAGAAACTGCCTTTGAAGGTAAACCAGTCGCATATATATAAAATAAAACAGCTGCGTGCGCTGCACCTAACGCACAATGATCATAGAAAACAACTACATTTGAACAACATAAACAAAACTGGTGAACGCAATATGTACAATTGAATGAAATTAATTTAAAACAACTGAACAATTTAACAATCAATTCAAATAACAAAATCTTGTCAAAATAAACAAATGAAATTGTGGAAACCCTTTCGCGACATTGATAAAGGTAAATTGGTATGAACAAGAAAACAAATTTGAATTTCCAAAAGCCGCGGTGTCAGACCACAGCAATATGTATTATTAATCTAATTTTTTAGTAGTTTTAATATTTCTGAAGAAGTTGCTGGTGTTTTCAAATTTTAGACAACATTAGATATGAAATAAAAAGCAGCTGTTAAATTTGCCAGTATATTTTGTGATGTAAAATCACGAATTTGTTGGTTTCTATTTTTTTATTATACTGTATTTTCATAATCTATAAGTTGAAACGAAAAAAAAAAAGAAAAATTAAGGATGTTAAGGATTAAATAGAAGGTAAATCGAGCACTGAGATATACTGATAACTAACAGGAAATACCAATAAACTTCGGTCTCACAAATTCTTTAATCTTCAAAAAACACAATATACATTTCGTTAGCCAAGCTAACATCTTCAGGTGTACATACAAGTGTATTGTCAAATACTAAATGTAAGTATATCCTAGGCTACAAAAATTAATCATCAGGGCTACTATATTCAATAAATTCTAAATATTTGTAATTAAGGGGTGTTAAATCAGTATTGAGCAAGCTATTAATATGTTTTTTCATATAAATAGCTTCCCACATATTAAGATTCTTACAATTTGAAGACTTAATTAATTCTAAATCATCAATTGAAAAAGTATGTCCTGTATTAACAAAATGATTTGTGAGACCGAAGTTTATTGGTATTTCCTGTTAGTGATGTTAAGGATATTGAATTTTTTTTTGATTTAGTAATTTTTTTTCTGTTTCTAATTATTTTCTTTTTTAATACATAGTTATCTCTTTCTTTTTTCAGGAAATTGAAGAATCGCGTCGCGGCTCAAACATCTAGAGACCGCAAGAAGGCGAAAATGGAACAGATGGAGAGCGCAATCAGGGAATTGTTCGACAAGAACGAACAATTGATCTCGGAGTGCGAGAAACTGCGCCTACTGAACGAGAAGCTCCAGATGGAGAACCAGGAGTTGCACGGTCGACTGCGGGTGCCATGTCCGACGTGCGCGCACCAGAGCCGTCCTGTTGAGTGTCTAGTCCGTAACGGATCAGCAGCGTCCGACACGAGCCCTCTGCCGAAGGGACCGGTCAGACACTCAGCAGCGGCTTTGAATGCGCAAACGGCCCGGGCGGCCCTGCTGAAGATTGTGCTGGCCTGCCTTCTCTACCGGACCTGCTCGACGAACTCAATCGGGACGTGGACCTCTCTTCCCTCGAAGAGATCACGCAGAGCCTCCTTCAGGATATCGCCGCAGACCTGGAGGCTTCTGCTCAAAAGGCAAATTGCCAAGTACGTTATTCGTTCTAGGTTAATCTTCAGGTCGTCCCTGCTACTCTCATCCGAGTCTACTACTACTACTAACGCTGCTAATAACAAATGTGCATTCCTTCGACGAAATTCTACCGCTAATACCGATAAACCTCCTGTACATAATATCGTGAACGATGCTAACAGACATTTCCCTACTACTCATTCCCATCATCATCAAAATAACAAAAGCAGCGACAACCGTAACGACAACATTGTAGATAGTCCATCCTCCCAGTTATTATACCGCTTGAAAGTTCAGAATGGCGACACCGTGGTTTTGGTGAAATTGCTGTGTGTTGTTTTAGAGGCCTTAGCGAACGTTATGACGGTTTCCTCAAGGTTTTAATGCATAGAAAGCAGGTGATTTTAGCTTATTGGGCACTGAATTGTCGCACTAAGAATTATGCAAGTGGAAGAAGCACTCTGTATATTATATGCACGTAGATTAGTTAACACAAAACGAACGTTTGGTTTTCAACAAAATTGTTAAAAACAAAAAATACGGAGAGATGACATATGAAGAGTTTCTCGGAAAAGCAACAGATTCCCTCATGTGTGCCTATTCAACCACAGTCTATTCACGTTAAGAATATATATAATAGCGTTGCAATCGGCGCGGCATCCGTAGGAAACTGCAAAATTCAACTCGTTTAAATGATGGGTGATTTGAAAGTAAATTGTTAGTTTGTCACGTGCCGTTTCAATAAAAAATCAATTTGGGTTAATTTTAAATTAAGTTATGTATCATAAATTGTTAATTTTCGATTTCCGTAGCGGAGACAGTCCGAAGCCTATAAAAGTCGTCACGAATCGCTGACCAGAGAGAGATTCCGCTTCCCGCTCTCCGCCTGCTATGTTGAGTGTCGGCCGCCGGCTAATCTCGCATGATTTTCGTTTGATTCCGCGTATTCAGGGCTGCATCTCACGCAATCTCCACTTAATTCCGTGTATTACGTTACGAGTGTCGGCTTCAGAGCTGCACCTCATCTAATCTCCACTTAATTCTGTATATTACGTTACCTGTCCGCTTCAGGGCTGCACCTCACCTAATCTCCGGTTAATTCTGTATATTACGTTACGAGTGTCGGTTTCCGGGCTGCACCTTACCTAATCTCCACTTAATTTCGTGTATTACGGTACTAGTGTCGGCTTCAGGGCTGCTTCTCACGCAATCTCCACTTAATTCCGTGTATTCCATTACGAGTGTGGGCTTCAGGGCTGCATCTCACCTAATCTCCACTTAATTCCGTGTATTACGGTACAAGTGTCCGCTTCAGGGCTGCACCTCACCTAATCTCCGCTTAATTCCGTGTATTACGGTACTAGTGTCGGCTTCAGGGCTGCATCTCACGCAATCTCCACTTAATTCCGTGTATTACGGTACTAGTGTCGGCTTCAGGGCTGCACCTCACCTAATCTCCACTTAATTCCGTGTATTACGGTACTAGTGTCGGCTTCAGGGCTGCATCTCACGTAATCTTCGCTTAATTTTCGTGTATTACATGGGAGTGTCGGAAAATTACTGATTTCATTTTTTTTGTATATAAATTCTTACGTTAATTTGTAAGTTCTTCAGAGTAACACTTTGCTTGCTTTTTTTTGGTTTTACGATCTCTGTCAAACGAGTTAAAATGTTGGCATAATAGGTTCCTATAATAGTCTCGGGATCTCGCCCTTAGGTTTGTAATCTACAAGCGCAATTCCTTGAGAATCCCAAAAAAATTGTCGCTATTACTTTTCTGGACGAGAATTTCTTTGGAATTGACCCATCCTTCACATACCACTGTTTTAGACTCTGTGTGTTTTTTCCTTCGTGAGAAATTGAATACATTGACAATAGTAATATAAATATTCCACATTTTTAGACAATTTTATATTTTTGCTGCAGCGAAATGGCCATTAGAGATATAGATGTGAAATTTGATTTTTCTACCCAAAAATGTTACACAATTAATAGTAAAAAATGCTTGCTTTTCCACGGATATCTTAGATGTATCACGTATTTAAAAAAAAGCCCTGCTCGTATTTGGGGCGACTCCATAAGTTACTGAGAAAACATGATTATATGATTTTTCTTTCAAGTCTATCAAATGTCATTGTTGAGATACTTTAGTTTTTTTTTATGCATAAGTAATAAAACTTGTTGAATATTAATTTTCTATTACAACCTTCACAGTTGCATTTATAGGTAGGATACATTTCTAATATGAACACTCTGTATATATTTAAAAGCCTCATGTAATTATTATCGCATAATATAGTAACTGCTTAAAACTACAACTGATTTCAAAAAAAACTTTTGTTTGAACTTCCACAAGAAAAGGAAATTACTTAACTAAGAAAACTTTTTTAAAGTGTTGCCAGATATTAAATATGTTGCTCTTATGCAATGAAGCCTTTAGCTTTCACATTGCTGTTCAGTCCATTATGCTTTGTTTTAATTGGATTTATACTGTAATCGTCAAAATTTAATTATAGAAAAGCAGAGAGTAGGAAAGAGGGCGCCGCTTTAAAATAGAAACAGATTGGCATCAGTGCGTATTGCAAGGTCATTTTATGCATATTATAAGATCCCTATACTAAAATTAAAATTTGTGGACAAAGGTATAAAACCTATAAAATTCATAAATGTCTGTGAAATTGTTTTGTTGAAAAACACAACATTTTATAGTTGTGTTTTATTACACACTAATAGCTTATAGGAAGCAAAATGTAGTTCTCAATATTACCCTGATGACGTCAGTAGCACCATTGCCGAAACGTTGGATCTTATAGATGATAGAAATTCATAAAATACTCAAACACAATAGCTTCAGACAGACACAATGGTAATTTATTATTAACAACTTTTATTTATATTCCAAAATATATTGCGTTACCTGGTTAACACTCGAGGTTACTTTAGCTATTTTTGCCGGCAATTTTAACAAAAATGGTAATGATGAAACCTTCCTTAAAAAGAATTTTAAGATCTAATATGTTAAAAAAAGAAAAATTTTATGAGCTACTATAATATCTGGCTACACCGAATATTTTTTAGTGAAGTAACGCCCTAAAAATTTGTATTTCGTAGTAAACCCAATAGACTTATTGGTCTCTGTTTAAATTTTTAAAAAAATACACAGTATTTACACAACACTGTTTATGTCATTAAATATTTTCATCACACTTCACCGCTAAAAACACTAATATTTGCACATTAGATAATCAATGTTTCCAAGTTTTTATATTAAGTTTTATTTATGTCACGTTATTGCTGGTTCTTATCATTAATATTAATTCGACAGGAAATGAAATAAAATCAACTACAGAACTGAATTTGCCAATTATCTCCAGAGCAGCGTAAAAATATTGACTGTTCTATGAAAAATATTTTCATTTCCTATCCGAAAGGATATCCACACCTACTATCTTTTTATTGCATCTTTGGATACATATCATGTTCTTGTACCACAAGTTAAGGCAATTGTAATAACAGCTCTTCTTTTACTCGTACTACATACTAATAATGTAAAGAAAATAAGGATAAAACTTCGTTTCAAATTACATCTGACATCTGGGACAGAAATATTCAAGTTCTTATTCAAAATAAATAAATATCTGTCGTCACTTTGTAATAGTGTACCGTAAACATGCATATTTTTATTTGTTCAGAAGTTTGCATTCATATTTAGAGTTAAAAACTGTAGGTTACGTAAAATACTATAATATACATTGGCTGAATTGACATTTCTACTCGCAATAGTGAATATTCATATTTTTTTTATTTATGAAAATTGAATAATCTAATTAAAACTGTTCTTTATACACACCACGATCGACAACTTCATTTTTATGTAAAAAAACCCAAAATTTTGGACAATAATAAATACGTAAAATATACCGGTGTGAACTTGGCAAGCAACTTTATTAAAAAAAAATAAATGTAGTACGGTTCGATTGTACTTCGTTTGTACCCGTTTGTACCACTTTCAGTTTCGTTTGTACCTCAAAGGTTAAAAAAATAGAAAGGGTTAAAAAAAAATTTAGCAAGCAAATACAAGATATTCAAAAACGGACAACGCCATTCGAAAGAGCATTGTTTGTAACCCGTTTTACCACCTTTGATTCGTTTGTACCTCCAAGATAAAAAATAGAAAGGGTTAAAAAAAAAAATTAGCAAGCAAGTTACAAGATATTCAAAAACGGACAACGCCATTCGAAAGAGCATTGTTTGTACCCGTTTGTACCTCCATTTAAATCGTTTGTACTTCCACAAACCGGAAGTAGAAACATTTGAAAATAAGTAAGTTGGCGAGAGAAATTTCGCCCATTTTTGAGATATCGGAAAACGGCCAACGCTATTCAAAAGAGCATCGTTTGTACCCGTTTGTACTTCTTTTTACATCGTTTGTACTTCAACCAAACCGGAAGTAGTGATAATTCAAAATATGTCAAAGAGAGAAATTTGGGTTTTTTTAAGATATCAAAAAACGGCCAAGGCTATTCAAAAGAGCATCGTTTGTACCCGTTTGTACCTCTTTTTACATCGTTTGTACTTCAACCAAACCGAAGTAATGACATTCAAAATATAACAAAGAGAGAAATTTGGGTATTTTTTAAGATATCAATAAACGGCCAAAGCTATTCAAAGAGCATCGTTTGTACCCGTTTGTACCTCCTTTACGTCGTTTGTACTTCAAACAAACGGAAGTAATGACAATTCAAAATATGTCAAAGAGAGAAATTTGGCTATTTTTTGAGTTATCAAAAAACGGCCGAGGCTTTTCGAAAAGGCATCGTACCTCCTCGGCCTTGGCCGTTTTTTGATATCTTAAAAAATACCCAAATCTCTCTTTGACATATTTTGAATTGTCACTACTTCCCGGTTTGGTTGAAGTAACAAACGATGTAAAAAAGAGGTACAAACGGTACAAACGATGCTCTTTTGAATAGCGTTGGCCGTTTTTGAATATCTTGTACTTGCTTGCTAATTTTTTTTTTAACCCTTTCTATTTTTTTAACCTTTGAGGTACAAACGAAAACGAAGGTGGTACAAACAATGCTCTTTCGAATGGCGTTGTCCGTTTTTGAATATCTTGTACTTGCTTGCTGAATTTTTTTTTTAACCCTTTCTATTTTTTTTAACCTTTGAGGTACAAACGAAACTGAAGGTGGTAACAAACGGGTAACAACGAAGTACACATCGAAACCGTAACTACGTTTATTTTTTTTTTAATAAAGTTGCTTGCCAAGTTCACACCGGTGTAAAATATTTATTATTTTAAAGATCATACAAATCATTATTCATAATCAAAATACGGAATATGAAACTTTTATTTAATTTATATATTATTAATTGAAAACGTACACTACCATTCTGTTCTCCATATTATTGATTATATTGCATCTAATTATTAATTTTATTTAAACATTTATTAAATAAAATGTTAACCAAATTATTTTCGTGTGTTGGAGCTCATATGTAGTTCATATTAAATATTATACAAGTAAGATATTATAGAAAAAGGCATGAAAGAAATTCGCGATTCTTCCAGATGTCTTATAATTATAATTACGAAAAAATATGTATAGAGCTTTCAAACAGATTAACAAACAAAAAGTGAATTCCGTCAACGAATAGCAAAACACTTCGTTTTTAAAAGTCAACCTCACATAACACTATTCTTATTTACCATACAGCGCTTCTAAATGTAAACGGGAATGCATATTTGCGTTTTGGTCGAACGAAATAAGGGTCCAAAATCAGTACGAAAAATATTACATTGAATGCACCATCTAGTTATCTAGCGTACAATTAAACACAATTTGACTCAAAAGTACTAATTTGATTTCTATAGATACAGCATTAAAATGTTTATCCAAAGATCAAATAAGATGATAGTATATATACCTGTATAATTACTAGAAATAATTTCCAAATTTTACTTTTTAAAGGAATCAGATACTATTAGAACGAAGGAGCAACACCGAGTTCACGAAGAAGTGGTGGGGCAAACATCAGAACACTTGGAACCCATTGGGTGTGGTCGCTTAAGCGGAGAAGACGAACTTGAAAGCGAGATATCGCCGTATCTTCTCTTACATCACGACTACTTCGCAAAACGCGACCCCAAACTCTCAACGAAGACCCATAAAAGAAGAACCACGACCGCCCGCCCTCGCCTCACACCCAAATCCAGTAAGACGAAATTCAAAGAGATCCTACCGAAAACGCAGAAACCGGTCGTCCTAAGTGTCGCGCCAGAAATCGTCATCGAAAACGCGGATTCCTCCGATTTGGTCTACGGCACCTACGATCAAACCAATTGCATCGTTATCCTGAATCAGGATAATTTGCAATTGGATGAGGCGGTGACCGAAGTGATCACGACGCCTGAAAGTGCACCGCCCAGTCCGAATTTACTCAAAGTGCCCGTTTCCTCCGATAATTCCAGAGAGAGCCTGTCATCGCCTGCTCCAAGTTCCGGTTATGAATCTTTAGGTTCGCCCGGTAGTGAAATGGATATTTGGGACGAATGTGTTTCTGAACTGTTTCCGTCTTTGATATAATTTCTTTTTTTTTTTTATAAGGAAAAGAAATAAATTTTGTACATATAATTTTGAATGAGAGTGTATGTGTGGAGGATGTTCGTTGTACAGTAAGATTATATTTAAGGAAAGAAAGACTTTTTTTTAACTATTTTTTCTGTATCTGTGTACTTGAATTATAATTAAAGATAGGTCCTCTCTCATTTAGATGTAAGTTTTGCAAATATAGTCGTGATAAAAGATTATAGATATTTATCAAAATTCTGAGTTCTTGTTCTTATCCCCATAAAAAAAAATTTAAAAAAAAATAGCGATGTGTTTGAATCGTGACCCGCTTGATGACTTTGGCAGTGTGCTTTACAGGGCCTGCCAAATCATACAAATTTACATTCAATGTTCGAAAGAAATGTCTGCACTAGATTCTAGTAAGTAGCTACATCTGCATGACATGTAAGAAGTACTTTCTTGACCGGTCAAAATAATGGTGATGGTAATGAAGACACACAACTGATGATAATCTGGTTTGTATCAAAACTAAATAATTTGATAAGATATAAACTAGTAACCAAATAACTATGTAACCAATAAGACGCGAAATACAACTTTTAAAATACTAATAATTCGATTTATGACGAATCAAACTGATCGATTAAGATAATCTTGGGAGTTATAACTAGTGTGCTTGTCATTAATGCATCTTTTGCAAAATTACGTTTTCACTATTAATTGGGAGATGGCGGCACATAATACTTTAGAAAAGAAGAAAAGATTGTTTCAACTTTATTTAATGTAAATAATTTTACAATTTGTATTATTTTACAAAATTAACTGAATAAATAATTTATATAAATCTCAACATTCAATCTTCAATAATCGATTACAGATATCTCTATTTTACTTGTCGCTGTTAACCGACTGAGATACGTTTCGCTCAAAAGATGGCGCCATGTTTAAAAAAATTCAGATTATTTTTATTGATTATATTTTTTAAATTTCTCTTTATTAAGATTATATAAATAAATAATCCCAAAATTAATTTTTTAACATTAAATTGTTTATCCATTTATTAATTAATTCCCATGTGGTTACAAACAAAAATCAATATTTTTATTATTGATTATTAAACAAAATTAAAAGTAAATAAAAATCTATTGTATATCAAACCTGCTTTTTGGTGACGATTACTTACCTGCAAAATAAAAACCGTTACTGATTTTGTAGTCAGGTTTACAAAGCGGTTTCAATAACCAGTTTTCATTGCCAAAATTGTCTACTACCGGCAGAAAATCAATAAAAGCATCACGAAATTTCATTTAACCAGCAAAATAATCACACTTACTTAGTCATACACACAGCTCTTACACAGAATATCTAACAACCAGAACACAATAGGTTTGTTTGTTTGTCTGATCTAAGCAGATCCAAGGAATTTTACGCGTTTGTTTGTATTTTATAGCATGATTTGTGCGTGTTTGTTTGTTTAGAGCAAGCAAATCCAGATCACAAAGAGGTTCCTCTTTCTGCTCGCGGTCTGGCGTCCGAGCAATTACGAGCAATTTGTGCAACATAACCTAATCGCAGTAACACCGTGTTGTAAACTGTCGTTTGTAAATGTAATCCGATTTATAACTGCATCAAATATGCACGAAATGGATAATATAATGATACCACAATGTGGTTGATGTAAAGAACGATCATTATATTTTAAAAACTTCACTTGGTAGATACATAAATACTAGTATATGATGCATTTTTATTGTAGTTTAGATTCATTAATTTGAAAAAATACTTTTGCTTTTCCTATTCATATAGCTGTGATAATCTGACAATAGTCTATAATAAAATTAAGGTTATATTGCAATCGAGCGCGTTTGTGTGTACCATCTTTTAAATCCAACCCTGAGACGCTCTCAAGTTACTCTGATGACGTCAGTAGATACTGCTCCAAGCACACAAACAAACAAAGCTAATCTCTTTGTCGGCTCTTTTGATCTCAGTGCGCAAAATTCGTGACCTTGATGTCACTGTTCGCGGCAATTTCGAGAATATGGATACATATCTACGATAAAATTGAAAGAATATCGCTTATTTTACAATTATTTTACTTTCTTTTCCATTATTTTAATATTTTATCGACTTGCACTTGATAACACTATTTAAATTAACATACGAATATAAACTTGAAGTCAGCGACGTGTGCCTAATGCAAAGAGCGAACATAGCCGGAACCACAAGTTCTCGCCCGATTTAATGGCGGATCAAGCTGCGCGTTGAGAATACGCGAACCCTTCTCGCCAGGCCAAGATGATGTTCTGGTTGTTAGATATTATGTGGCTCTTATTAGCAAGAATGAAATGGCCCAACAGAAATAACTAGTTTGAGGTTGGTTTGATGCTTTTTTAAACAAAGCTTGTAAATCACAACGTTTTTGAAGTTATGTTAGTTTTCAATGTATTAATAAAAATTTTACATAGTTAAAAATCGATTATTACCAAAAACTATCAATATTTTCAAACTTATAATTCTTTTTTTCGGGAAAAAGGATAATCCAAAACCTTGATAAAGTTATTTTTCTTGGAATTTTATTTATAAAAATAAAAATTTATCATCATTACAAAACAATCATAGAAAACCGTGCCCGGCTACCACGGCTGGTATAAAACCTTCAACTCCCAGCTTATTCCTCACCCAAAACCAACCCCTTAGATGCGAGCTCACCAACGCTACCACTTCCCCTTTAAGTACACTCAAGGCGTTATCCTCGTATCCTTCGTAATCGGTAGTTATCACTAAAAGAGTCTGCCTTGTGCCTTTACTCTTAGCCGAAGCAGCGGCTCTCAAATAAAGTCTATCGACACTCCTTTCCCCACAAGCACTGGCGGCGTTCCTAGATCTTCTAGTTCGACAATGACTCGCGCTGCACTCCGATTTCGAACTGAGTTTCTCGGTATCCGTTAAATTACCGCAAGGCTTGGGGAAGACGTCCGTCGTGTCCTCCCAGCAGGGGGAAGAATTACTTTCCGGTGGTGGGATTATACCTAGCGGAGAATTTTAATAGAATGCCAAAGAAATCGTTTGCAGTAACTTACCCAAGGGCAGGCACGCCGAATAAGTGACGTAACCTTCCTCAGCGTGTGGTGTTTGCACGTAGAGCCAGTGCTGATTCTTGAAGATCGCGTTCACCACCATACCTAGGGGCAGGGATATTTCCGCTTGATAGCCAGTGCTGGTCTGATAGAGGATGCTAGGAAATGCCAAAACAACCGGAATATTAGCTGGTTTATCAATACTAGCCTAGAAATAAGAGTAAGTATTGGTTGGTTTGGTCATTCGTTGAGGTAAAGATTCATTTTAATAAGCTTAAATTTCGAGATGATTTTGATAAACGTTTAATGTTGTAATAACACTTAAATAAGATTCTTGTTTTTCTATTTCAACTAAATCTTTAGGTTTTACAGTTATAGAAGTTATTACATAACCTTGGATTTTGACATTTAATTTTGACAAACCATAACTATCAAACGAAATGACATTTGCTGTGTGTTGAGGAAATTATAGCAAAAACATTTCAGTATGGTAGTCTTAAACAGTGTGTTTTATCTACTTCTATTCAAAATTTAATAAAAAATAATAACTTGACACAGGCATATACATATATGTCTATGACAAATGTCATTTGACGTTTGATTTTTATATTTTCAAACATTTTATTTCAGTAATTCTAAAGACTTGATCTTTATTTAAGATCAGGATTCATTGCAAACATTTGATTTTCACATTTAATTTTGACAAGTGATGTGAAAATGGCATTTGCGTTTAGAATACCCTTGAAAAAATGTTCTTTACCTATTAATATTAAGAGTTTAAAGAAGAATTCGAGGTTTGAGGTTTCTGTCAAGTATCCTAGTTTAAGAATATTATATTATGTATTACATTACATTATCATTAAAGACATACATATATGGTCCTCACTGTGTAACATTGGATTTTGACATTTAACTTTGCAAACGGTAAATGTCAAAATAAGATTTGACGTTTATTAATGTATACTTATACAGCATGTTTATTCAGGGGAATACTAAATTTAAAAAATAAACAAATGGTTAAAAAATAAAGCTATTTGTTGACAATACTATCTATGTTAAACAATTCTTATCACTAGTTTGTGAACGCACATCCTAACACAGACATTACGGAACGTCCTAATATGTAGAATAAGCATAAGATTGGTAACACTGTACAATGTATGTGGGAGATACGACGTTTACGTATAGTTTACGTTCTAGTGTTTTTTTGTGCAATAACGATACTAATATATAATAAAGTGTTCTTAAACTATATAAGTGTTTTTCTGGAACATAAAGTCTACACTATTACCTCTAAGCGAAAAGGTTCCAAAACTTAAAGGAACCGACATATGAATTTTTAAAGTTAATAAGCAAACAAAATAATGTTATTCAAAATATTTCTAAATAAAAATTTTTAAATAAATAAAAATTTCTCTGCCTATTATTTAAAAATCTGGTATGTACATTCTTTAAAAACCTGTATTTTACCTATTTACTAGTGATGGGCATAATCAAATGATTTTGATAATCGAATGATCAATAATCAAATGATCGTAATAATTCGATTATCACTCATTGGAAGAAGAGTCGTTTTTTTCCTCATTTTTCCCGTATGTTAATACAATGAGTTTTCCTTTTAGGTCCTCACTTCTTTTTAGTGCATAATTTTTCCCAATTGGTAATGTAATGATATTTTTTTAGCTTCTTATTTCCTTTTCTAAGGATTATTCCTCTCATCCTTATTACAATCATCGAACGCGATCATTCCAATCAAATAATTCATAATCAAATATGATTAATGCAAATCGTTCATAATCGATTATCACTCATAATCGAATGGTCATTCATAATTCAAACGTCATAATCTAATTACGAATGATCGTCAATAATAGAATGATGCCTTTTTTGTCATTGGATTATGCCCACCACTACTATTTACATTCCAAACTTAACGGAATTACATATATATGACAGATGTCACTTTAAAGTTTGATGTCTTTAATTAAAGTTAGGATTTTTTGTATAAGCATGCGAGTGTTGATTAGGTTTTTGCCGAAGTTAAATGTCAAAATAACATTTATCGTGAAAAAAAAATCGAAAAAGGGTTTATGCTTTAGTTATTTGCAGAATTTAATAGAAAGAACAAATGTCACTTGACGTTTCATGTTTGTGTCAAATGCATTTTAATTTAAGAATAATAATAAAAGGTGGGTTTAGTCGAGGCCTTCTTGAGGTTTGATGTCTTTGTTAGGATTAGGATTTCTTATAATATACATACAGGTACATATTTCAATTTAAGATAACTATAAAGATGGATATTTACTCCAGAATTCTTCACCCTAGATTTTGATGTTTAGTTTTGACAGGTATCAAATGTCAAAATGACATTTAACGTTTGTTGATGTATCTACTTATAAAACTGTGTTGAAAGGCTGTGTTTTAATCAAAATTAATATACCATGTGATTCATAATGATTGTCGTAAGAAAAAAACTTTTTCCTGAAAAAATTATCTATACTTATTACCAATTTAATGAGCGAAGTTAGCTACATACAAATTTCATACATTAAATGATTTTTTTTGACATTTAGCGACATTGGCGTTCGTGTTGTAGTATCTTTCGATTATTTATCTTATATTTTTTTTCAAATCGTTTATATTTACATCTAATATCACCAACAATAGTATTCCTGATTACTGTAAGAAAATAAGGGAATTTATCTGTGGTAATAGCTCAACAAACAGGTAAAAAATCAATATTAACAATAAGTGAAATAGTTTATTACATTTTATAATTTTATAGGCTTATCATACACTTCAGCGCAATGACCTGTCAAAAGAAAGTTACATTTTCATCCCTATAAAGTTTCTACGGTACAGGAATTATCACCATTAGATCACGATAGGCGATTGGAATATTGTCATTGGTTTAATAACAATTTAAGGGACGATGACTTGCTAAACAAATCATTTTTCGCGGATGAAGCCTGGTTTTATCTAACAGACTATATCAGTTTACAAAATTATTGTATCTGGTCTGTAGAAAATCCACACGATTTTCGAGAAACGCAATTGCATCCCGTAAAAGTTGGAGTTTGGTTAGCTATGTCCAGGCAACGAATAATAGGGCCAATTTTCTTCGAGGAAACTGTAACAGCCCAACGTTACCAACAGATGTTGGAATTGTTTATTGCAGAGTTACAAGAAAATGAGCTTGAAGCAGGTTATTTTCAGCACGATAATGCTCCAGCACATACTGCTCGACAAACCTGCCAATATCTTCGACAGTTTTTTGCTGACAGGTTCGTTAGAGCACAAAGATGGCCACCAAGATCGCCTGATCTAACCCCATTAGATTACTTCATGTTCGGCCATCTAAAAAATAGGATCTATAGAAACGCATGCATATCATAGAGAACTGAGAGATGCAGTTTTGTCACTTAATAATTATACTAATTGTATGTTATAATTTAAAGTAATAAATAAATTTAGTTAAACACCAGTTAGTACTGAATTGTAAAATCATAATTTAGTAAAGTTAAATTAATTACATTTCATTTTTACAAACAGAAACACCAATCCATAGTCGTTTATATAATGCGAGTTCAAATATAGGTTACGTTTTCCTTATTTATAACAGATCTGTTTACTTTCTTATGTTCCAACACTGACTTAGTTCAAACCTTCATTACAAACACGCGGCATATATCTACACCCTGTTACTATCTATAGGAGCGGAATTGACAATCATTTTGAATCTCTGGGTACTTTGTGAATGTGTTTTAGCTAATACCTGCTAAATAAATTTAAATTTCTCGCCACTATTTTAGTGACTTCAACGTAAACCAATTAAAATGACTATTAATTACAAAATGGTACGTAATTTTGTTTCAAAGTTGAAGTTACTAAGAATAATTGCGGGCAATTCAAATTTGGCTATGTGGGTTATGTCTTGACGGTGAGAAAATCACCTGTGTAATTGTTCTAAAAGTTTTATAACAATTAAAAGTCATAAAAAAGTTTTTGATAAATATTTGGTGCTATTTTACACGAGGTGATTTGACCGTTTAGTAATTAAATCAATGCCTAATAATCAACTATAAAAAAGAATGTTGAAAGAAACTTTTCTCTCAGTCTAATTAAATTAACTTCTTTTAGCATACATCATGTTCATTTAACAAATTCCTTTTTTACAACAGTCCTCATACTTGACTACGGTCAAATTCTTTCGAGGAAAATCGTTCTCTACGAAATAAAAAAAAACATCGCCCAATATTGGTATTCCTTCGAATTACGAGTAAAAGAGAAAAAAAAAAACATCCGAACACGGCGTTGGTCGGTCACGAGGCTTCAATTAAGGTACCGCGTCCACGGGTCAGAGGGTACAATCATGCCCGTTTCGTATAGTTAAATTGCCGGCAAGTGGGTGTTGCAAAGTGCCCGGCTCCGAAAAATGTTCCCACAATAGAAACCGTGCGATCAGTTTGAGCCGAAAAGCTAGCGAAGACTGTTTATTAGTATGTATATGCAACATGTAGAGGGCGCTGCATCTTGTATTCTACACGTATATATGGTATTTAATTATAGGTTTGCTTGGGTACAAAACGTCATTTAAAGTCGAGTAGGCGCGTGTTCCAGCGATGTTGTGTTTTTATAACAACGTGTTATTATTGTGGTGCTATGTGTGAATGTTTTGATGCGATCTCGTCAAATTTTAGATGTTTAATTAGTTAGATGTACAATGATATCGTTTCTCGGCCTCGCGTGCCTATGCACAATTCAAACATTTAGCATTTAACGAAAACAGGCGATTCAACGCAGCAATTTAACTGGTATTCACGATTCGCCAATTAAGTCGATCATCTCAAACTATCCAGCGATGAATATTCCCACGTTTTACCATGTTTTAGGCCCGTTTTACATTATACTGAATTTAATATGAAATTTTGTATTAAATTTAGTTTTGAATTTAAAAGGACATTTATTTACGTGTCATACACAAAAAAAATATGTCCAATACTTAGTATCAAATATGAAAGTTAATGAATATGCTTGTTTAATATTTGAAGTGAAAAATTTAGTACCAAAAATTTTGTAACTCCAATAATTAATATTCCTGTAAAATAGCTGACCAACAAGTATTACTGTTATGGCTATCATCTTTAAATGCAACTATGATAGCTAGTCCCGTAAAATATTATGTAAAAATTGGATAAGTATGTGACCTAAAGGAAGGAAGATGCATTCTAAATTTATTAAATTGGGGATTAAGGACTGACGGTCCATTGTCGAACGATTTGATGAACTTTCGCAATTTCTTCATTTTCTAGGTGATTTTGACGGACGTGGATAGACCTGGATCAGATAAATTTTACTTTTCAATTATAAAGGCGCAAATAGTCTAGTAGTACTTAGACCTTGAGATGGTGATTATAAGCTTATTTCTAGTGTTTTACAAAAAACTTAACCTGCATCGATATAGATGAAGTTGCAGGGCAAAATGTTGAAATTTTGGTAAGGTGCAACGACACTTGGTCGTTGCACCAACAGATCTGCTAATTTTGCAAGACAAGTTAGGGATGAAATATAATTCTAAAAATAAAATGCGATTTTTTTGTATGTATCTATCTTTTTTTAGATTATAAACTGAGTATGTTCAACAAATTGTTATACAATCAATCAATTTAACTTTATCTAGGGTAGTTTTGAATACTCAATCAACAATTCAACCTGCTGACATGACCACGACATTATTCTAAAATGGATGGTGATACTTCCTACTAGAACTTCCTTATGCTTTGACTCAACTACAAACTACATCGTGTATTTTTGCGTTGTCTATGTAACTTAGATTGAGCGATCTGTATAGTACGACAACGCCGACCTATCTCACGGACTTAACCAACAATTCACATATTGCGCACGCATATTTCGTTTGTAAAATTAATGAGAAAATAGAACAGGTTCTAATATTTAGTTACAATATTTCGTACCAAATTTTACAAATAAATTTTTCTGTATGATACTCTTTGAAATATTTAATAGTAAATTTATATCAAAGTTTCATACTAAATTAAGTATAATGTAAAACCAGCCTTAGTGTATAAGAATCATTCTTATACAAATCGCACACCTAATTTAACTTAATATTTTAAATTTAGCCGATTTTTTTTTACATACATGAAATTAATTGACACGTACATATTTCAGAATTTTGTTAAAAAAAATTTTTGAAAATATCCACATTTAAATTTTCGATAATAATTTACTGTATTTTCTCCGATCCTCTCACACTTGTAGTTTATTATCTTTGCTTGTACTGATTCGATTGATGTCGTGTTTTCTTTTTTTGCTTTACACTTTGCTGTATTAGCAGCTTACAGATTGTATTTTGAAAAAAAATTCTTATTGTAAACTAATAAAAAATACTGATAGAAGTATTAAAAAAAAAATTAGCAAAATCCTAAAACACGTGTCAACTAAATTTGTTCGAAGATGCATAACATTTTTTATTACCTAATTTTAATTCTAACTAACCTTCATCAAAAACTCGTCAATATCCTCGATTTCGTAACCAAATTGTTTGCCCTTTCTTCCTCATTCCATTCGTTGGACTTCTTGGATTGATATTTCTGCTTTGACCTTCTCCCTTGGTATTCCCCTAATAAGTTCGGTTCCGATTTCGCCCGCCAGGTGGCGGAATTTTGCGTCTTCGCTATCTTAAATCGAGATTCACCGGAAACGTTGGTATTTTTATGATATTTAAAGTTGTGCGATTGGTCGTTTTAGTAATATCGTTATTTACATTGTTCGCACTATTAATCCCTTTAATATCTCTGTTTGGTTTGTTTATTATGTCGGTGGTTAAATTGTTACTAAATGTTGAGCTGTCGTTTTGGGGATTTTCGATATGTTTTCGCCTGGTTTTGTATTGAAATTTGATCGGCTGTTCTGGATTCGGGTTTCTAGTCCTGCGCGGTTTCAGTAACCAGGATAATGGAATTCTAATTTTTGTTCCCGTTGGTCAAACGGGAGGGCTTTTGTCCCATATCATCTGGGGTTATTTGACGACAATGGTCGTTGATAAAGGAGAGTTCTTTTCATATTTTTGTAGTGGAGAAATCAATCTGGAACAATTAAGAGAACATATGGATGAATAAATATCTTTATCGCCAAATAGTGTTACAAGGTATATTATATACAGGCTCAGTTTTTTATCTTGAGACAACGGCATATCTCTAAAACACTGCATCAAATCAAAAAAAGATCTTAATAAAATTTGTATAACAAATAGAGAAAAATGGCTAAGTTAAAGTGTTTACTTGGTAAAACTTATTTACAACATAAGGTTTTACTTTCGAACTATTCTCGTTAATTAATACCTGCAAACTAAACCCAGTTTCCTGAATGCAAGTTGTTAGTGTAAATAGTGTCTTAATTAACGGCTATTACACAGCGTACCTCACAATTTGTGGAAGTAACGTATTACTTATGACTAATACTGTATCTAATACAGCACATGGTTAGTAGAATAAAAACAATGCTGATCGCTATTAAAGTTATGTATTTCTTAAATAGGTAACAACTTGCCACCATTATGATTATTTGAGTTTGCTGCCACCCGTGATTGTTTTACTATTCCTGATTGGCTAATGCGGCGGAGTAATAAAATAGTCCCCGAGACGCTATACGGCCAGGCGCGGCTAAGCGTCAAGTAAGAGTTACGGCGTGGAAAAGGTCGTCGAAAAAGAGTGCCAAGGAGTACGGCCATTGTAGGCCAGTTGGAACGCAATATATTAAAAAATACGGGTGGGTTACACTCAAGGTCCCATCCGTATAAAGAATCCGCGAAAGAAGAAGTACCGAGCCTTTCAGCAATCGGATGTTTCAAGATTGCAGTTTTAAACCACGTGGTGGGATATTTGAATTCTCCATCATTGTGATGATATCTGCGCCCGCTGGTGAAGTTAAAGTGTGGATGCCGTCGCTAGCTGAGTAACAGTCCAAGTGCCACCTGCAGTTAGGGATACCCCGACGAAGTAAACCGTTTTCGAGGGCGATCACCGACAGAACCGCCACGTACGTCGACAGAGGATCAACTCGCTGAGACAACGCCCGGTGCAAAACCAACAGAAACGAAGTTTACAGCCTAGGCTATATTATTTCTTTATATTGTTATTAGTTGTAACTTCAAGCCATATTTCTCTTTGCTCCTTGTTTAGATTTCAATAATTTCAATAACTAAATAACGTTTCAAGGGGGCCCCATTTACCTTATCTTTTATTGTTGCTTTGTTCATTTTTTTCATTATTAAGGAATATATTTTATGAGTCATTACGTTGTAAATTGTTTAAAACAAAAACTGTTGTTAAAGTGAAACTAATATCTTTCATTCATATCAGGTAGTCACTGTGTTTGTCCTACACAAAATGAAACTATTACTAATAATACTGCTTTTTATTTAAATTTATATTAAATATTCACTAAACTTCCTCGTTTCCTGCACTACCTATAGTTTGAATAAACAAATTTAAGTAAAATATAATTGTATATTTATAGCAAACATTCTTTATATACTAGCGTATTTAGGCTGAACGTGCATTAATGATACTCTCTGGGGGAAGGAGGGGGATTGGGTTGGGCACCATTCAGTGAGTCCCCTACACTACAAGAAATCTTATTAAGATTTTTTTTTGATTTGATGTAGTGTTTTAGAGATATTCCCTTGTCTCAAGATAAAAAAATCACCCTGTATATAACAACGTTGTTATTACAAATATAAAAGACATAGTAGCTTATATAAAGTAATGTTTCTTCGTAGAATTTAATTAATATAATATATTAGGGTGATCCATTTAAAATAATAGAGTAAGTATGCGTTTTCTTACTTTTGGAACACTTTGTACAGTGAAAAATATTTTTAAGTTATGCAGCATTCAATTCTGTAAATCCCTTGTGTAAGAGACTTTTTCCTAAAATCAAAAATAGAGCTGTAATGAAGGACCTAGTCTTCGGTGGGACACCTGTACTTAACTACGTCTTTTGGCAATATTTGGTTGTTTGGGGGCCAATTAAAACCTTAAAATTACTAACCCTACTGATACAATTACAACAACCTATTTTCGCAGTCAACCAATTATTTGTAACCACATGTATATGACACTATACTGTATATCTACCTATAAAAAAAAGCAATATAGAATCACGCGCCACGCGTATACGACAGGAAGGAATTGCCTCGTTACGTTGATAATACTAAATATGTAATACACGCTACTGCAATACATATTACATTAGATTCTTATAAGATACCTATGTATATTGTATTCCATAGCTATTACTGGTAGAAATATACCGACTGCAGAATCAGAATTCACAACATAAACACCTGTTAGAAAGTGTTGTTTAATTTCAATCGCCGATAACCGATATCTGATTGGGGATTCCTCAGTCGTTCAATTCTAGTAAGTGCCGGTGGAACGTGTCTGTTAATGGGAAATACGTACGGTGCCTTTAAAAATATTAACCTCACATTTCTAGGATTCTAGGTAGATATATACAAATAATGTTCTTGAAGGTTCAGCGTTTAACGATCGGAAGCAATGAGATTTATGTAACAGTCTGACCCTGGATGGTCCAAAAAAAAAAAACAATAATATCCGCTTAAGAGTCTATCTTCAACGGAATTTTTAAACTTAGAACAGGGAGCCAAATTCAAGAGTCTAATGTAAAATTTAGGGTTTTTCAGTAACATCTGAATATACAGGGCTATTGATGTACGTCTGATGACGTCATTGCGTTCTCTAATGACAACTCATTACCGATTTTATTTGACATTTTAAAACGCAAGGCAATCTTGTGCTGATAGGCATTTTTTATGGTAAAATGTTATTGGCACTACAAACATTTGGAAATATTTTAGGAAATAAACAGTAGACATTAAATTTAAAGTCAGGTACGGTGCAGGTATGTCGCTTGTTCAATTATTATATCGAATGTTATGTCAAAAAACAAGATTGGAAATTATGTCAAAATATCAAAAAAAGGAAGAATCACATTGAGAAAATTGGTGGCGCTACATCGAAAAACATAAAGGTGAAAAGTTGACATATTTTTTTTTAATTTTCAAAAATGTAAATTTGTCTCTTTTTTTTGCCTTCACGTGCGTTTCAGTTTCAATATATTTATTTTTATTAGAAATTTCATAATCTAAACTGTCAAATTTAAACATTTATATTTACTGTCATTTCAGTTAGATGGCGTAAGAAAATGCTGGTAAAATAATAAAGGTTGACATTTCATAATGCGAGAATCATCTTGTGTACTCAAATTTTGTACAAATAATGTAAAATCTGAATATTAAGCTGCCAAAAAAGAGAAACATAGAATAAATAATAAAAGTGCTTTTAAAGCTTATAGGTTAGGTTATTTGTGCTAGATTTGACAGTTCTTTACAGGATATAATTTTCGCGGGAATTTTGAATATTCTCGGCGTTACTTTTATTATATCATGCTGACTCTAATTACGATAATTTGTTGAGATAATTGAATATATTATATAAAAAAAAATTCAAAAGAAATACAACTTAAAAAAGTTATTATTTTATTACAGCTAATCGAAATTTAATTTTACTTACCTCTATTGTTGTTATCATATTCTTCTATCTTCTATTTCTAACTCGATTGCAAATTTACAACATGTTTCAAACGAATTTAGGTTATCAAAACAAGTAAATAAAGGAGAACTAGTGCACTTCCTGTATAGTTAGTAGTGTTGTACGTTCGTACATCGATGAAAACAATTAACGTTTCACGTGCGTACAAGGTAATATACTATGTACGAAACAGTAACGGGAATATAATGTAAAAGGAAAGATCTAACGCGACTCCCTGTGAACAACTAACTTGGCTGAAGGCTTTCGTTGTTCTTCGACGGGCTTCCTATCCCCGTATGTCTTCGGATCGACAGCGCGCGGACGATCTGAGGTGTGATATGGGGTCCCCCGAGGCTGTCGTGAGATACCGCATTTTGTGCTCCAGTTACCTAGTGAGTTATCAACGCGAATGTTGTTACGTAAGGCTGCGTAAGTTAGCGTAAGAGGTTATGTTTTATTTTTTCTTCTTCTTATTATTATTATTCTATTTATAAATTGGGATATTATATTTATTATATCATTTTCTAGCGCAAGATATAACTCTATGTTATAGAATGTCTATTTTTAAGATACAATTGTATTTATAGAAAGGAAAAGTTTAATTTATTGTAAAATATGTTCTCGCATGATATTAAGTTATTATGAATTTTCCTTAAAAAATATATATTTACATGAGCGTCTATGATAATTTTTTAAAGTGATTGTGAAATTCTTAGAAGATATATTTTGTCACCACAAACATCACCCTAATAGCCAAATTTAAATTTCCCGCAATTATTCTTAGTAACTTCAACGTTAAAACATAAAATTACCACCATTTTGTACTACATTAATAGTTATTTTAATGCCTTTACGTGGAATTCACTACAAATTGTGGCGGGGAATTCAAAATTGGCTATTAGGCCAGTACATAGGTATATGCGTGCGATTATAAATCACATCGTTGGAAATGTATGAATTTGAATCGCGTTTGAAAGTAATCATGTTTGAAAAATCGAATCGCAATTCAAGCGATTATAAATCGCAATAATCGTGCCTACAGAGCGATTACTAGTGGTTTGTTTACATTCCAAATTTCAAATAGCAATATGGATTACATCAATGTGAAGGTATAATTAACATGATTTTGAATTTTTAATGCTACCTAAACAATTTTAGCAGTAATTTAAGTGTATTACCGTTACTTTTGGTGTGTTTCAGAAGGAAAAATTCTCAAGGTGCAGATGGGACAATAAGAAACAAGGACACTTCTTCCTTCACAAGGTTACTTCTTCTTTCTTTATATTATATTATTATTAAAATAGCTATTTAGAATTAAAATAGCATACTTTTAAAAATCTCTCAATCATTTCTTGATTGCTCGGTCATTTTATAAATTTGCAATTAGTACCTCACACACACTCATCTGTACATAACTACATACACAGCATTGTGGTTTTTATGTCCTGACTAAAACGATCTGAAACCGACCTCAAACATTCCTAATTTCCTAGCATCCATAAACAAATTCAGATTGCTTCTCAAGAGGAACCCAGTTAGCAGAGTGACGTAAAATGACGTTTAATAAACGTTGATAACACGTATTAGACCTAATATTGACGTCTAATAAACGTCATTTTACGTTACCTAAAAAAACCTAAAAAAATCGGAAATTACTTTAATGAATCTGATGTTTTATGGAAAAAAAAGGTGTGGAAAAAGTACTTCCCAATTGCTATATTTTATTTTATTTACTGCATTTGATAATGAAACCTTTTCTGCACAGAACTGACTTTCCAAACTAACCAACCGAATTATGGATACAAAATTACCACTTGATACTTTATGTTTTCCACCATTTGTACACTGATGAAGTACTTAAACAAAATAGCTCGTTGGAAAACGAAAACAAATCGCGGATTAATCGCTGTGACGTAACGAATAATCTCAGAATCACATCACATTCACGATTTATATTTAAAAAAAATACCTACTGTCACAATGTAAAAACAGTGTGTGTTATAAACTGGACTTTATAACGTTGTTTTTCGGCACAACAGTTACACAAGGTGCTAATTGTGTATACGAAAAAGAATAAAACTAATTTATTTGCTTTATTTATATTATTTATATTACTTAACTTTTCTTGATCTTAATTGTTATCAGGAATATCTTGTTGTTGATTACTTTCTACTTGTACCTTTTTGTAATGAAACACCGCTTTTAGATGTACATATGTGCTTTTCTTTAATGAATTAACAACTATTACACATTCTTGTTACAACTCTATTTTAGATACTTCTATTTCTACACTCTATACTCTACTTGACTCTACTTGTGTTTTGTGTTATTGGTTATGTCTGTAAAATTTCGCGCGTGTTTCTGTCTCTGTGTGTGTGGCGTCTTTTTGTGTCCAACCCTCAAAAACCAAAAATCCCTATCTAATTGTTAAAACATACCTACATATCTAACCACGACTACTATAAATAAAAAGGAAAATATATCGTCTACTGTTGATTAATCATCCATAAGCGTTAATATATAAAAACAATCAAAAAGCGTTCTAATCTAAGAGATTTCTTTGTGCATATACATACCTATATACATACAGGGTTTTCCACGGAACTGGCTGGTTAGAACTTTTCCGGCTTCATGAAATTCCTCAGTTTTAAAAAATTGGGGTTTGCAACAATTTGGCATTTACTTTCTTTCTAAAATATTTTCACCTTTTTTGCACTTCCGGTTAACCGGAAGTCGCCACGAACTTTATTATTTTAAATGAAACACCCTATATATTATTATATTTCTGAATTTACCATAAAATTCTATGACGATTACGTTAGGTATCTTATACCTATCTTCAACTGTTTCTAAGATATTACGATTTTTGTTAAATTTTGACATTTACATTGTTGTATGTAATTGATTAATTCTCACTTGATTTAAGTGTCAGAATTTCCGACTTTGAAATCAACAAGTACTAAATTGTTTTACCAAAACGTAGGAAAAATATTCAGTGACATTATACATTACAAAACTTAATTTTTTCAAATAGAACACCCTGTACATTTTTCTATTTCTGGATGTTTGTTACACGTCGCGTGTTCAGATAAATGCATATTATTATGGAACTTATGAATTAGATAATGAAAAATATTGAAGGAGCTTATTTTTAACCTGATACTTTAAATTTATTTTACATTCACTGAGAATGCAGGATGAACTTATAGAGAATTTACGGTAATTATAGAATTTATTTTCGGCTAATATATTAATAAAATTCAGAAAACTTTGAAATAATTACATTACACAGATTAACACACTGTACGCAACTTTCGGTACTACCAAGCAAGATTTAATGATTCGTGTGACGAGAATGTTTGATGAATTAGACCCAGTTGAAGTGAGAAGAAGTATAAGGCGACACATTAAGACGTCGAATAATAAAATGCTTGGACGTAAGCGTAAACGGAATTCACATTGAGCTTTTTTTTTTGAATGCTCTATGTCATGGTTCAAGTTTATGCTGCTTGTAAAATGCATTTGTTAAGTAGCATGTATCTAAATATCTTCATAAAAACTTTATAATTTTGAAAATACTTTAATATATCAAAAACTTTAAAACATTTGCCTGACAAGCACACTACGTTTTAGTGAAACAATTTTGTTATGTTGTCGTCGTATCGTTTATGCCATTTCCCGTATATTTGAAACCAAGCTATTAAGAGAAATCATTCAAAATTTCTGGATTCCGTTAGATATATTAACAACCAATAAATTCCTTTAATTACATTGAATTCTCTATAAGTTCTTCCTGCATTCTCAGTGAATCTAAAATAAATTTATAGTATCTAGGTTAGAAAAGCTCCTCCAATATTTTTCATTATCTAATTCATAAGTTCCACAATAATATTCATCGATCTGAACACGCGACGTGTAACAAACAATGATTATAACAATAATACTTACTAATAATAATAAATTGTTGTGATGTTAATGTCAGGCCCCAGATAGAAATTATTCGGTCATTTGAAAGCGGTAATAAACAAAACGGAGTAATTTAAAAAGAAAACTACTGAAGATGGTATAGGGAATGCTACAGCAAATCGGTATAGAATTTAATTGTACATCCAAAAATAGAAAAATGTACAGGGTGTTCTATTTGAAAAAATTAAGTTTTGCAACATTCAAAATTCTTGGATATGTCACTAATTTTAAAACCACCCTATATTAATGCACTGAATTTTTTTCTACGTTTTGATAAAACATGTTAGTACTTGTTGAATTTCAGAGTTGGAGATTTCTGACACTTAAATCAAGTGAGAATTAATCAATTACATACAACAATGTAAATGTCAAAATTTTAGCAAAAATCGTAATATCTTAGAAACAGTTGAAGATAGGTATAAGATATCCTATGGTAATCGTCATAGAATTTTATGGTAAATTCAAAAATATAATAATATATAGGGTGTTCCATTTAAAATAAAAAAGTGCGTGGCGACTTCCTTCCGGTTAACCGGAAGTGCAAAAAAGGTGAAAATATTTTAGAAAGAAAGTAAGTGCCAAATTGTTGCAAACCCCAATTTTTTAAAACTGAGGAATTTCGTTAAGCCGGAAAACTTCTAACCAGCCAGTTCCGTAGAAAACCCTGTATATAGAGGAATTTAGACTTTTTTTTATAAAAGATCTAAGTATGTTGTTTTTTACGGTACCAAGAAAAAGGACCAATATAACATCGGTGATGACACTGATGACACCCAAGTATGAATGTTATATTGTATGTATATCCATATTAGTGGGATTGCCAGTCAATTCGATCTATAAATACGAAACTACGATAAATCCTCGGGGAAAATATATTTGATGAGTGGTCTGAAATACGGAGTAGATGTAGTACATATGTTGGGTGGGCGTGGGCGTCATCTGGCGGTATCACCCGGTACCCGGGCCGGTCCTTCGCTTTTTCCGTTGCCGTTCGGTGGGCGTGTCTTGTCGTGACTTCCCCAACCTGACCTCCGACCCTTTTCGGTGAGAAAACCCGTGAAAACGGCGAACTCGGTACACCCATCGCATTCCGCTGCTTGGAGATGGATCTCAGGTGTTTTACTTTTGTCATTTATGTTCGCCTGTTCGTTCAGCCAGACGCATGGCTGTACGGGGTTATAACAGCATGTTTTTGAAGTAAAAATGATTTACAGGGTTAAGAATATTTATAAAATCCATTAACACGAAGGAAATTTAAAGTTTCCATAAATTTCTTTTAATCTGATATTTTTCACATTGGGAATATTATTAAAGACTACTATTATAAAAAAAATATTAATAGTTTGTATATAAGCTTTTCAAATTCAATTAGAACAACAAAAGCACTTTTACGTTTAAAGATTACTTAAAAGTAACTGATTGAGTTATGGAAAATTTATACATAAACATGAAATGCCTTTCATCCCAGGCAACCAAATTTTCCCAATTGTGGGAAAATTAAATTAGGTTGCCTGGGATATATTTCGTTCCCTTGAGGTACACCACAATTGCATTGTTATCGCTCTCAATAAGTATTAAGAGTATACTCAAAATATTCTATTTGAGTATACTCTTAATTAAATACATACTTCAATTTTGTATCTGTTGAATTAAAAAGCCATTTTTCGTGACATAATCTAACTGAAAATTATATTGGATTATGTGTCATCTCTCAAGCATACTCTACCATAAGCTGGTCCCAAGGAATGTATAAGGGATTTTTCACGAGATACAATTATCTTACCACGTAGTAAGTTTTGGCCTTGTTTATATATTTCATACAGTTATTCAACCGTGTTGAGCTACAACGGGATGATTGACAGATGGCGCACGATGTAAATGGGATTTTACATTGTCACATTACGTCATCTGTCAATTATTCCGTGTTATAGCTCAACACGGTTGAATAACTTTAAGACATATATAAACAAGGGTTCTGGTAAGAGTGGCAAGATCACTCACTCCACCAGTTAATTTTTGTAGTAAGTCCATAGTCTTGAAGATTGAAGCAGTAAGTTTAGTTGGATTTCTGACAATTATGTATGTTTGTGTATTCTGTATTATTGTTTATATTGTTGTATTGGCCGAGGAAAGATGTAAAGTTCTTAAATTTAAACACATATGAAATATGAGATATGAAAAAAAGAATTTGAAATAAATATAGAATGGAAAAGTTTTAATAATTTTTCTTCTTTTTATCTAGATACTATTAATTTTATTATTTAAATAGTTATATGTTACCATTAACTAATAAATCAGCTCTTTCGCTATATACTTCTAAGCAAATTCTTCTCCCATGTAATTAATAGTGATTTCCACTTTCCACTAAATCACCCATTGTGTAAGCATAAAAACCCTGCCTAATCTCACAAATGTAAACATGCCCGCCACTTACCTACACCCAAAGGTATGTAACGTGCTGTAAAAGCGTTTGTGACGTTTGTATCTGATGTCATTATATTCCCCTCTGTTACCATTTACTCGCAAAAATGCAATGGTTACCCTAGTAGCAAAATTTAAATTTGCTGCAATTATTTTTAGTAACTTCAACATTGAAACACGAAATTACCAATGATTTTGTATTAGATTAGTAGTTACTGTGATGTCTTTCTGTTGAAGTTAGTGAAAATAATTGTGGGAAATTTAAATTTTGCTATTAGGGTAATCATATACCGCCCCTAATAGCCACATTTAAAATTCCCGCCACTATTTGTAGTGAATTCAACGTAAAAGCATTAAAATAACTATTAATGTAGTGCAAAATGGTAGGTAATTTTTTGTTTCAACGTTGAAGTTACTAAGAATAATTGCGGGCAATTTAAAGTTGGCTATGTGGGACCTCACTACATATGGAATAGTATCTCGCGAAAAATCCCTTTATGTTGGATTATGTCAAGAAGAAGAAGAAGAAGTGCTCGTCTGGTCACAGTTTTCGCGGATAATTGGAGATAGGGGTATTTTTATTATTGTTTTAATTGCATTGGTAAAAATAATTTACTTTGACATAGACATTAGGCATAAATTAAGTTGTGTCAACTCACGCATGAAAGACGAGACTAGAAAGGCGTTATGAAGCGAGTTCTTTGTTTTTTTTTTTATATATGATTTGCACATCAATCGCTATTTTTAACTTAAGACAGTACCGGTAAAACTCCTTTATGAACTTATTAAAGCAATGCATTTTCACATAAAATTAGAGAAAGTATCTAACGCACTCGTGGGATTTCCTTATTTTATACTATATTTCTAAATTTGGGGTAAATTTAAATTTAGAGTTAAAAAATTTCTGAAGTAAAAAAACCAATAGGAAAAAAGATATAGGTCTATATACTCACCTTACCGATATACCACACGACATCAATTTTTGAGTGTGGGACTTTTTTCAACCGATTTCGTGAACGATGGTATCTGATCTTAGCGTATACTGGTTTTTCTCGCATTGCGCCTTTCGAAGATTCTTTCCATCGTTTTCGTTCGAATCGCGTTCGCTATCGTATTAAGGAGATAACATCAAATTACAGAGCAATTTCGTTTCACGAGATATACACCCTACATATCATATGGCGTACACATAAACCAGACGCTTGTAATATACAGGGTTCGTCAGAAGTACAACGAAAAACTATCGGAGATAAGTTGAATATCAGGGTTGAAAATACGTTTTAAATCTTACTTCATTACCACACTATTTTAGGCTAGCTTTTAATGGATTGTAGGAACCCAAATCATCGTTGTTTAGGTACAGCTGGTGCTTACGTTTTACAAGGGCCATTACAATGATCTAATTTCGTCGTATAAGTTCGTAACATGTTCGTATTTCAGACGATAGCACACGAGCTCCAATCATTGTATTGACCCGCATTGACATTGCACTATAGACAACTGGGCATTATTTAGTCTACGTCTGAAATTCTATCCACTTGTACACCCCCGGACATCATTGTTGACAAACCACTGCAGAGTCGGATGTTAGAAATTAATTAATCGAATAAAAAACAACAGTCTGTATTACACGATATAGTTATAACTCTTGAACCCTAATTATAATATAAGTTGGTGGGTGTTCGTGTCAGAAATTTGAAAATCTACAACAAAACCTTCCACCGAAATCGTTACATTTTTATTATTATTATTATTCCTGGAAGAATGTTTTATACTATAAAATATATAAACAAAGATTTAATTTCATAAAAAGGAAAGAATGTAAACTCAGTTATTGTAAAGCACTTGCAAATATATTGCTGTGGCCACACACACTTCGCGAGTGTATTTTGTGTTGCATATTTGTTTTGCTTAAAACTCCTGAATCATTGTATCGAGAAATTTTCATAATAATGTTTATTTTTGTATAAATTTTAGTTAAAGGGTTAATTGTATAATTTATTTAATTTAGTGTTAAGTTTTTTTAAATTAATTTCATTCTTTTAGATGTCTAGTATTTGGCGAGGTCTATTTAGCGCCTTTTCTTTTAAATTTTGTCGATGATTTGTGCGGCTGCGTTGTACGTAGTCGAGAGTAGGATTTTTGTATGAATACGATTGTAAAAGTTTGTGAAGCAGTTCCTTGGTAGATATTAGCGTGAGTACTTATATTTTTAAATCATTCCTGCCATTTTGTATTTCATTTTGATTTCGTAATTTTATTTCGCATAAATTGTCTTTATTTTCGTCCATCAAGGAATTCGCATAATTATAATTGTTGTTGTATTGATGTGTACACATTTTAGATATAAGTTCATTTATTATTTTTGTTCGGGAAGATATTTTAGTTTAAATAGTTAATTTTTCGTTATTCAATTTTGCTGTTTTGTTTTAAATTATTAATCACCTCGGGTTGGGTGAATAGAAGCATTGTTCTTGCTTTTAGTTTTCATTTTTGTATAATTTCTAGTGTTCGACGAATTTATTTTATTTTATTTTGAAACCACGTGGATTGTTTTTTAAAAAAAAGAATTATCTTCCTGAACTAATTAATCTTTTGCTTTGATATAGGAAATAGCATTATCCTATTGTAATTTAGAATCACGTGCAGTTTTTAAATTTAGGCCAGAACCCTTTGTTCACCGTTTTTTTTTCTGCAAATTGTATTTAAACCTTTTTTTTTTGAATAAAATTATGATTGTTAATTAACGTTGTTGAGTTAAAATTCTGTTCTTTTATTTTAAATTAAACTTTTTCAATTTTTGGGGTAATTAAGAAAGTCAGATTTCTTTCACCCACAATTTACTTGTCGTGGTTAGATTCAAATTTTAATTTGCGAGGGTAACTCTGAGATTAATTGTTCTTTTGCGCCTTTTAAAGATTTTATCCGTTGAGCTAGCTAATTTTTCCTTTTTCATTTTTTAAACTTCATTTTGCATTTTCAATTCAGTTAGAACACAGCACAATCACTTAATCAAACATTATTTGATTGGAATCATGTTTTTTATTGCTATAAGCTGTTTTAAGGAATATTTGCAATAAAATCACAATAAAAAACGCATACATTTGCAGATTTTTTCTATTTTCCTACTTTCTTTAAAATATAAATTATTCCACACGTTTGAAAATCCCCGGCAACAGCCTTACAAGATGGCAGCTAGGCTCGAAGGTCATTGAAAACGGACCACAAAAGAACAAAGGATTTTGCAAGCTCGTCCTTACTGGTTGTATAGTGTGCATGTAAAAGGTGGTAGCCCCAGTTATGACAGTTATGACAGACAGATCAATAGCAACATAATTGTATAATATAAATTTTTCATCTAAATTTATATTAAAATTATGTTCCTCTTTTATAGTCACAATGTGTACCAGTTCATCTGATACATTGCCTTGCACCCCCTCCATAAACCCAAGCTGTGTACGCGCATCATATTCATAGAAAACATTTTTTGTGAATGCATATTCATATTCATAATTGTGATTATACGAATTGGCCTATTCCCGATTCAATCTAATTTTTCAATTCCTTTTTACTCTGTGACTGCCGCGAACACTTGATTTTAAATTTGTAAACCTATCATAAGTTAAAAATTATAATAAATTATATAGAACAATTTTTTTGGAATAGCTCTGTATATCATCATCACATCGTTCATCTGCCAATCGGGACAGTCGTTCGGTAAAATTGCGATCGTTCGTGGGAGGAATCGGCGTATAATTCCCGTAAAGCTTTTAATTTTAGATTTATGGCCACTCGGTTTATATTCGACACGTAGTACGATTCGTGAAACCACTGAAGACGCGAGCGGCCAGAACGTGTGATCTTTAATTTCATCAGTCAAAAAGCCGCTACAATGGTACTCACTCGTTCGACGTTAAAAAGGGGTCAAATACACGCCCTGTGCACTTATACACCTATAACCCAGACATGTGCGATATTTCTCAGTATAATCATGAAGCTTTAGCGAAACATTACAAAAAAGATATTTTACTAAAAGCAATTTATAAAATAGTGCCCATTTTAAATCAATCTCGAAAAACATCTTGTGTCGTTATTAATTCTAACAACGACTGTTATTAAAAAAATCAAATAGATAGCACCCTCTATTTCTCCCGTAATCGATTATACTACAATCTGCGGCTTTAAAATGTGGTATTACCCGGTAATTTCGTAATTAATTCAATGTTGCACTGGATTTTCATGATTGATAACCGAAGCTGGCATCGTTACGTTCATCTACCTTATAATAAACGTTTTTAAAAATATGTTTTTTTACAAATATTTGCATGCACAGAGTCCGTTGTAGTGAATGATAGATATAACTGCCATAATTGGTGCCGGATGATTTATTTACCATAATTGAAGGGGTGCAATCATGTTACTATTCTGGAGATTTATATTGCATATTCTTGCTTGTATATTCTTAGATAGATATAGTCATATTCCAACATAGTCAAATTAATTGCCCGCAATTTTCTCAGTAACGTCAACGTTGAAACCTAAAATTACCTACTATTTTGTACTACGTTGGTAGTCGTTGAAGTTACGAAAAATAGTGGCGGGAAATTTAAATTTGGCTATTATGGTTCGATGTGTAATAACAGCAGAAGTAGATCTATTAAACGTTTTATCAAATCATAAAGTATATGTACTATAAAGCAAAAGTAAACCTGGATAAACGCCATGTGAATTCTCTGCACATCGATTTGTTTCTGTGTCAACGTGCTTCACTGAGAAGAAAATATTCCTTCCTGGTGTCTTTGAAAAAAATTCACATATGTAAAGAAATTTATTTGAAATAAATATAGTAAATTAGCTTTCTTTGAGGGGATCAAAAAGTTTTTTTTATTCAAACAAATTACCGTAACAGCAAAAAAAACCGCTTATAGGATTTAAGCGAGTACTAGGCCTTTTCCATTCAATTTTTTAATTAGGGGTGCGATAATTGGCGCATTGAATAAACTTTGATACGTTGGCACTCCATTAATCTTTTTGATCCCTGATCCCAATTCTCTTTGATTCACTTTTTTTTTTTAATCATGGTAAGAATTTTAAAATCATTAATTTAAAAAATGGGGAATTTGCTGGCCAAATGTGAATGTCACTCATTTGCTATTTGCGCGTTTTTACCTTCAAACCACCGGAAGGGAGTAGTAACAGCCGTTTTGAAGATTGACTGTCACAATTCTCATTTAACAGGTGCTTGTAAAAGCCTGATTGTATTTTGACGAGTTTGTGTTAATTTTTCATTAAGGTTTTAAGATGTATTGCGCAGTTTCAAGGTCAAAATTAGCCTTCATTAATCAACAATAACATCTTAGTTATTTTCATCATAATCATAATCATATCAATTTATTGGCATCACTTCACTCATTCATATTGTGAACATATATGCCAAAAAGACTAAATCACCAAAACATCAACCAAACTCTCAAGTAGTAAAATATTTCATTTATATATTTCAATTAAGTTTGAAAGTCCCCTGTGTCATATATTAGTTAACAAGTAGCTGTAATAAAAGATTAAAAGTCATCTCTGGGACACGTTCTTTATAATAGAAATATCCTAAACTGATATCTGCATGACATTTGAAGACAAAAGAACTACTTTCTTGGCACGTCAAAATCATAAAAATAATAGTTAATGGCGGGTACAGCGTGGGCACAGCTAATGACAGCCTGGTTTATATCAGAACTTAACAGTAAAAAACTATTATAGGTTATAATCTAACTATGTAACTTAAATTTCCCATAAGAAGTGAAATACAACTATAAAAGACCAAAAATAGTTCGGTGTTTTGTCAAAGCAAACAGCTTAATTGGAGTAAGTTTGGCAATTAACTTCAGTGTACCACTGTACTGTCAATCATATTTATTCAAATTTTAAATTGACATTTTGCTGTCACAGTCTTACCAACCGAAGAGTAAGCATTTTTCTCAAAAAAGGCCACAAGTGGCGCCAGCAATGAACCCGTGCAATCCATGATTAAACAAGTTATATAAAGAAAATTCTGTATAACCCGCAGTTTACGAAAATGTAATCCAAAATAATTTATCACACCGATCGTACCATCTATGGGGAAATATAGGGAACTATCTTTATTTTATCCAATAACAAGAGATACCGCCATCTAATATTCAGTAGAATAATTATATTTAATTTGATTATCAGCGTCATCTTGCGCAATTTTATAACATTGATTCTTCTATTGATTTTTTGTCGACTAACTACTAAAGTAAACAAATATATAATATTACCTATTTATTAATCGTACTTTTTATAAAAATAATCATATTTTACACATGTTTTATTCAATACAAAGATAATACTTGATCTCGATAATTGAAATTACTACAAATATCAATCTTAGGACTGCTTCCACCTAAACAAAGTACTTTGAAAGGATCATTCTGATGCACAGCGCTATATACTGTAACGGAAGACGTCGGGATTTCAGAAACGACGTCCCCGTTTAAGCTTAAATTGTAGAAATAATTCGCTGTACCCCCGGCTAGGATATTGTTTTCTTTGAATTCGGCAACATGAATTCCTCGATTATCAATTGGGAAGATCATGGAAGCATTTAGAGTTCGTAGATGCCACATTGATAAACGAGGACCACCACCACATACCTAAAACAATTCACTTTCCAAAACAAGGAAAAGCAATAGTAACTTCAAAATTACCACCCAATCGTCGTTGAATCCGACAGCTCCTATCCACTTTCCCAATTCTGGCCGGGCTATTTTATCGTTTTTATGCGGCTCGATTGTGTTAATTACATTTTTAGAACGTAAATCCCATATATTTACTAAACCATCCTCGCCACCCGAAACTAATTCATTTCCTCTGAGAAATTAAAAAAAATAATCAAAGTCAGTTTTAAGATGGACACACATCACTAATCAGCTATATACCACAACGAGATTGTTTGCAAAGTTTGATGAGACTTACTTGCAGGCTATTTCAAACATCAAAGAGGAGTCAAAACTGAAATACTCACATGTGACAGATTGAATGTATATAATTCGTATGCTTATTCAATGTTTGGATAATTTCACCACCCTCAATCCTCATAACATAGATATTATTATCAGCACAGCCTATATAAAGTGTTTCATTCTCTTTATTATATGCCATACAGTTCAAATCGCACTTTTGCAATTTATCTTGATTACTGGGTATAGTCACTCGCCACGCTGGTTTACATTCCTTCGAAGTCTTGATTACCTTCCAATTATACCCGTAAACGAACCCTTCTGTCCCCACTATAAGGAAATTGTCAGTCGTTACTAGACTATTGATTTGAATATCGTCTTCGACCGTAAATACATTCTTAGGGCTTCGCTCTTGCGAGGAAGTATTAGAATCCGGTTTTATAATCTTGGATAAGCTGAAATTCATTAAATGTTATGTTTAACATGTTATTTTTAGTTAAGCTGAGTTTGATTACTCACTGAAATACCCAAATTTGGCCATATATATCACCTAAAACTAAGTAATTTCCGCATGGCGTGAAGGTTTGGCTCAATACTGTGTTATAGAAGTTTTTATTTAACATTTTATTTTAGTAAGAATAGAATTTATTTATCTTGCTTTACAATACATACATAGGATTAGAATCGGAGAGGTTAGAAAATTGTGTTGATTGTAGTTTAAATTTAAAAACATATTTGAGTTTACCGACTGCCTTTAGCGCCATTCTGTGATATTAATTAGTGGTTTCTGACGGGAGGTGAATTTAGTAAAATGAGTAACAGATAGTTTTATAATTGGAAAACGAACTGAAAATAACGTATTCAAAAAATGTTAGGCAAGTTTTCGCTTTGCAAAAATTTATTGTTATTCATTCAGAAATGTAAAACTTGTTTTGAATATGCATAATTGATTTCCCTCCATCTGGCGGACGCATTTTTAATTATGAATTCGTGTTAACTAAGTTGCATACACTTAATGGGCAGGTGTTGAAATAAAATTCTATTTTCAGATATATTTTTACATATTCCTTTTTTTTGAAATCATCGAAATTTTGAAATACATAAAAATTGTAAAATACTATATCTTATAATATACTTTTTATTATAAAATTAACTGGCAACTTGAATAATCTTTTGAAATTTGGGCACTAAAACAATAATAAAAAGAAATTAAAATTTAAAAAAAAAAGGTTTTCTGATTTATCTTATAATATTTTTAACACTAGATCACATTTTACAAAAATTAATGGAAATTTCAAAATTTCTCACCTTATTTTATAAATATTTGTAATTTACAACACTATACCAATATTTTACGAAAAGTCAAATTAATTCTAACACCGTTGGCATTTTTCCTGGGTGGAACTGAGTGGTACCAAACCTTATTCGTTGGTGGGTTCATTAGAAGCAAACTACCATGTTGTAACTCCAATTTTACTGAAAGGATTAATAAAATTTAGTTTAAAAATCTTAGATTTTACTAACCTCTTAACATACTTGGAGCTATATTTCGTTTCTGGGCGCCTTTTTTCCGAGTATCTCCATGTTTTAAGACGAAAGTTCTCTGTTGACCCAACGAAAGCGAGGCAATCGGCGCATTATGATCTAAATCTGCTTCATTGTCTCTGTGCTCTCCTATATGATCAGATCCGTTTCTGTATCTGTTAAAAATTATTGCCGTTTGTTGTTTCCCGTAAAAAACGAACAATAAAGTTAAAAAACCAAGATTAATCTCACAAAATTTTTAATAAATGTGTTGCCGGTTTCGTACGTACATAATCAAGCTATGGAGACTATTAGCTGAAATATCAAATATAAATCAACATGAGATTTAATAAAAAAGTAACCAATATGTACTAAATCTAAACTCAGGTAGCAGAGTGACGTAAAATGACGTTTAATGGACGTAGATATTACGTCTATTACGTCATATTGACGTCTAAACGTCACTCTGCTATTTGGGTAATAGTGAAGCAGTATAAACTTTAAATAAATTACAACAGACAAATTTTCTATTATATTGATTTGTTTGTTTGTAATTATTTAAAAATTCAGTGTCTTTTACTTTTTTTTAATCTCGTGGTGATTTATTCCCGATGTTTTCCGCAGGTCTCTATAGTCTGATGATGCACACGCAGTTGTACGATAATCAATAGCATATTGTAAAGAAATTGTGGGTTTAGTCAGTGATTATGAATTCACACAGTCTTCGGCGAATGATTATTTACCTGTTTACCAGCACAAAATTGAAGTAGCAACCTGTTATTTCGGTTAAAAGATCTCTGGTGATTTTTAGAGTTGGTATCCATTCTCTAGCAGGTACTGTCAATCCGGAAAATTTGTATGACAAGCCTGAATCACCGTACGCCACTTGTTGACGAGGAATATTGTGCCATTTATCGAAGACTTTCACCTATGAAATTATGAAATTATTATCAATTAAGTTAGTGATGTATTTTTTTGATTATATACACTTTATCTTTATATCTCCCAGCTAGAATGACGTTAGCAGAGAAACCTAAAATTACGTTTAATTATAAATGGCACAAATCTTTAAATGTCTTTTATTTTTGAGAAAATACAAAACAAGTTATAATTACAATAATTAAAACTATATTTAAATAACAGTAATTTATGAGTCAGCAGAATGTTATTTCTGTCACCTCTGGCTATTTTGTTTTTTGATGCATGCTCACGCTCACGTTATCATTCATTACGTCAACACTAAATTCAGGTTTATGCGACTAACTTACAAACTATTCTAGAAAAAAAATGTCAATATTTTTGTAAAATTCCAAAAAGATAATGGGTACATATTTGAAATACCAAACAGCATTTTCTACTCCGAAAATGCGTGTGGTCTTAAACTCAAAGACCTGCCTATAATGACAGATTACATCTATATTTAAACCACTTTATTGGTTATAAAGGGTTTAGCAGGACGACAAACAATAATATTATCAAATTGGAATGTTCGTCTAATTACGCTTGCAGTTGTGATAATTTTAAAAACATTCATTTAGTAAATAAACATTATTTTGTGTGTAGAGGTTAGGTTCGACATTTTTGAAATTGACAGTTTAAGAACAGGCGCCAAATTCAAGTTTTTTTTTTTCTAAATATTTCTTTAATTAAACTATGTCAGGCAATCTTTTTGTTGTAATTCCACCAAAGCAATGCTATTTCCGATTATACACGAAAAAAGAACAAGTTCAAAGGAATTTTATACATTCAATTTCAATGTAAATCGTAAAATACAACGTAGGACGAAATACGTCGCAATTTGCATGCATTTATACTTTACCTTTGACAGCTCCCCTGAGTAATATTCGACTGTTTCTTCTAGTTGACGCATCAGTTCATCAGCTAAGGATTTGGGTAGAAGTAGAGCATAATCCAGATCCAAGCCTTCCGCAGCAGTTTTATGCCATTGGATCTTTTTGTGTGTCTCGTCGCACATAGCTTCGGCCAGATCGATTCTTGGCTTCTTCATCGCTACAACAGAAGCAATTGCGCGATATTTGAGCTGTTTCGCAAGAGGGGGGATAGGGGATAAAATATGTTAGTGAGTGAGTTTGAATGGGTTTCTACCTACAGTTGGAGTAAATCGGCGAATATACAGTGTGTTTACGAGTAAAGTCAAGATAAAAAAAGAGTTTTACGATAAAAATAATATTTCTATTTTTTTTTTATTGAGATTAGATATACAGAGGGTGTTACTAAATTAAGAATGAAGTAAATGTAAAATTCCTCAAAAGAGAAATTTGTAATTTTAGATAACCCACATATAGCCAAATTTAAATTGCCCGCAATTATTCTTAGTAATTTCAACGTTGAGACATAAAATTACTTACTGTTTTGTATTACATTCATAGTTATTTTAATGCCTTTACGTTGAAGTTACTAAAAATAGTGGCGGGAAATTTAAATTTGGCTATTAGGGAAAGTGCTTATAAAAAATGTTGTTTTTAATATTATTAATATTATTTTGTAATCGATGAAAATAAAAAAGCGTTGTTGAGCTAGATTTTATTTACAACACAATTGATCCAATAACATTTCGATTAAACCTGTCATCTTCAGGCTAATAAAACAACTGATTAATATATGATTACGTAAAAATTTCTATTTGAACCTAGAGTGGGGTCAAGTAATCTATTTTCAGAAATTCATCGAAAATTTACTATATGTTATGACTACTCTCAGAGTTCGAAAATAGTAAAATCTTATGTTATAGGTCATTCTTTAATAATAATAATTTTGTAGACATCAAAATAGATAGTTTTGTTTAATGTTCAGTTTTACTGCAAATAAGTTTGCTGACACCAGTTAAGGTTCGTAATACCAAAATAGCAGAGGATCAAGCTGTGTTATTAATTTTACCTCTTTTTTTTCCAAAGAAATACAAAAACTTGTACCAGTGGAATGAGGTTTAATCCATAGGAATGACGCAAACTTATTGAAATATCTTTATAAAACTTTTTTATTATTCAGTTTATCATTCATGACATATACTACTGTTTTCAAAAACTAGATAGATTTTTTTTTGTAAAAGTTTAAAATATTAAAGCCCTTCGAGAAGAAATTGCAGTGCAATGTATGTAAGAGATATCCCGAGGGTCGACTTTAAAACACTGTTTACCATTCAATTTGCAAACACGGAAAAAACATCACCAGGTCTGCTAAAACAACACCAGCATACATGCATCTGTAAAACTGTCATTCCTCTGGTCACCTTTATTCCAGAAGAATGCTTACAGAAGAATAACGATTTTTAATAAATTTTAATATTAATGATTATTATTAATTTTACCTTTATTCAAAGAAATACAAAAACTTGTACAAGAGGAATTAGGTTCAACAATAGCAGCATACCCAGTAAACCAAGTTCAAATTTCCCGCAATTATTTTCAGTAACTTCAACATTAAGGCATGAAATTACCTACGATTTTGTATTACATTAATAGTTTGAATACCTTTAAGTTGAAGTTACTGAATATAATTGCGGGAAATTTGAATTTGGTTTACTGGGTATATGCATCTGTAAAACTGTCATTCCTCTGGTCACCTTTATTTCAGAAGAATGCTTACAGAAGAATAACAATTTTTAATAAATTTCAATATTAATGATTATTATTAATTTTACCTTTCTTCAAAGAAATACAAAAACTTGTACAAGAGGAATGAGGTGCAACCCAGAAGAATGACGCAAATGGTTTTTTTGTTAAAGATTTATTTTTTAAATCTTTTTATCAAACTTAGTTTATCATTTATAACACATAACACACCCTTTTTCAAAAACTAGAATATTTTTTTTGTGAAAGTGTAAAGTTAGATCCCTTCGAGAAGAAAGATGCGGAAGATGGCAAAATATCTACAATGATATCGAAATATATGTACGAGATATCCTGAGGGTGGCCCTTAAAAGCCTGGCCATTCAACTTGAAAACTTCTTGTAGGTCTGATTGGGCAATAGCAGCTTACATGTATCTGTAAAGCTGTCATTTTTCTAGAAAGTAAGTCAGTCATTCCTCTGGAATAGAGTAGACCAGAGAACTCTGTTCCAGTGGAATGATGATTTGTAATAAATTTCAGTATATCTGACCACATGTCGATATCACCTTAGCCTCACTCTATTTGCGTAACTAGCATTTCTTAGGTTTTATGACAAAAACACTCCAAACTGTGGCACTGGTAATACTGCAAACTTCTTCTAGACCCCTCACCACAAATTGCAGTAAACTAGACGTACGTTTCAATAACAAAGCTATCACTATCATGATGATAGCTTTGCTACGTCCAGTTTAGTGTAATTTTGCGAATTCTTCTCAAGAAGACTAGGCACACGAAGGAAATTCTTGATTTCTTCCACCCTTATTTCACTGTTTGGTTAAAAAACGATCGTTTTTTGCACTGAGATGATGTCTTTTGGCGTCATCTCTGTTCGGTTTTATAAACTAAAAGTAACAATCCAGAAGAATGACAAACTTAGCAGTTCCCAAAATCAATAATTTCTAGTAAAGTTTTTATAATTTGTTCTCTACTAATTTTAAGTAGAGTGACGAGTATATTCATTCGCTGTATAAAAAAAAATAACGTCTGTGTCTTTTGATTCATCCTTTTTACTTTTGTATGCATCAGAAATTCTCTTGGTTACAATCCAGAGGAATGATTTTCCTTCAAATAAAACCAAAAAAAAATATTTTGAATTAATTGTTACAAATTGATTTGGAGAACAAACGAGTATACATTTTTTTCATTTGAGAGCAATTACCTACAAAAGTGTTTATGCATGTATATTTGCAGAAAGAGTCTTATATACAAAATTTAATATATTTTTTTTTGTTGGCTACCTAAAAAAAAACCAGTCAAATTTATAAAAGGACGGATTTCATTAAGTCATTGAGTTAGAGTCATTCTGGCGAGTTACATTACAACTAAGAAAGGCTTATATCTATGCTCTAATTTCTTATTTGGTGTAAGTGAACCTGTAACAATACGATTAACGGTAAAAAAAAGTAATTATTAAGTACTTCTTTTGTACTATATTTATCAGTTTAATGTTTAAAAAAATATTTACTTAATTAATAAATAATATGATAACAATATGTCGTAATGAAGTACTTTTTTGTGTGAATAAACAAAAATTCAACATAAATTATTTTTTTTGTTTCAACTGTATGTCTTATAACTTTAGATAATAAGAAAATTGACTTATGAACTTGGAAGTTGTAATAGGTGTATGAATTTCTTTTTTGAAAGTATTCCCATTGGAGTCTATACACTATTGAACCAAAAAAAAATCGTAAAGTAATAATTTCAATTTCAGATTACAAGATTGGTTTTCTAATAGTTTCACTGCGAAACAGGAAACTTATTCGCAGTGAAATTTGCCATTGAAGTTAAATTCAATATAAACATCCGGGTTCCAACGCAAATAAAACGTTATGCAAGATCGGAAACTGAGAGTAACCTAAAGATTACGACTCTTTACGTAAGTGCAGTATCAATTTGGCGCGCAATCTCGTACGGCTTTCACTGTTTGCAAGACTGTGTGTTACCTCCGTGTTTAATGATTTTTTTAAAATTTTTATGTGTTTACTTCTCAAAGTAATGCTAATTTTTTTTTTGGTTGCAGTATATTTTTGTAATAGGAATTACAACCTATTTGATACAAGCAGAAAAATATAAGTACTGATTTAACAAAACATTTTCGGAAGCTTTGAAAACTATCGCTTAAGTATTTAAAACAGGCTTAGTGCTTTCACAAACTGTTTAATCAATCCTAATTTGATGTGCAGGAGAGGGGGAGGGGTAAATCACCAATTGAAATCCAGTAATGGCTGAAATTTTATATTAAATTTTCCAGGAACAACTTTTTAGTTTGATAATAACCAATTTATGTCATCTGCAATAGCCCCGAATCAAGAGTAAACGGATCTGATCCAGGAAAAAGGGAAACATAAAGCATATTGGGATAAAATAATCAGGCAAATGCACGGAAAGATATTTATTAACAATAGTTTCAGTTTAAAGAGAACATTCTGTATTTTTTCATTATTGAATGAGAGAAGAAACGCCTGGTTAACTTGCCATGACATCTAAAATTAATTATAATAGTTATACAAAACTTTTTATAAGTAACATTTACGGCTAAAAAAAGGTCAATAAACGGATCTTAAGGAGGTAAATTTATAATTAATTTTGGTATTCTCTCGATTCACGTATTCTTATAAACTTAGAGGTAACCTTACAAACGTTAGCTCCATTATAAATCAAGATTATTTCAAACAACAACTCAAATGGTTATAACTAGAAAGCGGATTATATGCAAAGTGCATATATTTTATTTTTTGCATATCTTTAATTACGGCCTATATGTAGTCGTATTATACTTACACATTGAAGTTAATTAGCGCTAATTAGTGACTGTATATTTAGGCATTTCTATGCATATTTTTACAAAAGTTGCATATATTGCATATTTAAGCTTTTTCTTATCCTTTCTATTAGTAAAAATTCCTAGTAATTCCTAATGTAGATCGACAACCGACAATTCTCAAAACGATAAATCTTTTACATTGGTTTCTCTAATACTTTTTTCCAAGAACTGCACGTGCACGCCTAGCAGAAGGGATGTGGTAAATACGTTTTATTATTATTAATTCCCAAATAAACTCTTCATTCATTGAATATCTTTGAGCGAAACAGCATGTAATTGTGTTACGTTTTTAAATACTGTGCGTACATACAATGAGTATAGCGAGGATGGCGACAAAATATTTTGTCGAGCCTGCAGTAAACTGGTAAGTTTAATTTTACTAAAAGCTTTACAATTGTTTTTAAATTCTTTAACTTTTTGATATAAAATGACAATTGTTGTTGTAGGTGCCTTCTGAGAGAAAATACCTGATTGATCAACACGCTAACACTCCATCACATATTGGAAAATGTGAAAAACTAAAGCGATCCGCATGTGTGCAGCAATCTATAGTCAATGTGTAGCATCAACTTTACGAAACTCAGAACAAGAAGAATATAATACAGATCTGTGTAACGCATTAATTTCTTCTAACATACCATTAGCAAGATTAAACAATGTTAATTTGATATCATTTCTGCAAAAATATTGCAAACATAATATACCTGACGAAAGTACCTTTCGAAAAAATTATGTCACATCTTGTTACCAACAAATAATAGCAGAAATTCAACAATTGGTAGGGAATAATTTTATTTATATCACGGTAGATGAAAGTACGGATAAGTGTGGCCGTTATATTGCCCATTTGTTAATAAGAATTCTTCATAAAGATATTGTAGGTAAATCATATTTAATTTATTGTAAAAAACTTCAAAAAACAAATAATGTGACAATTGCCCAATTCGTTCAAGAAGGTTTCTCAAATTTCTTTTTTACCTGGAAGTATACCTTGTGAAAAAATTTTACTAATGTTGTCCGACGCTGCACCATACATGATAAAAGCAGCCCAAAATTTAATTTTTTCTTTATAGTAACATCATTCATACCACTTGTTTAGCTCATGGGTTCAATCGTGTAGCCGAAGACATTAGGAATCAATTCCCTTTGATTAATGATTTAATTAGCAATGCCAAAAAAGTATTTTCAAAAGCACCTTTACGAATCCAATTTTATGAAGAGCGACTTCCCGGTGTTAAGTTGCCTCCTGAACCGATTATTACGAGATGGGGTGCATGGTTAGAGGCTGCAATTTTTTTCGCCGATAATTTTGAAGGAATAAAAAATGTAATTCTTGAAATCACTGCTGACTGCATTGCTCTAGAAAACTGTAAAAAGATAGTAACATCAACAGAATTGCTACAAAACCTTTTGTATATTAAGTCAAATTATAGCTTTGTTTCAAGTTCTATTCGTAAACTGGAAACGCAAGGGATGTCGCTCTCGGAATCAGTCGAAATAGTAGACGAATTTGATATGCTATGTAAGAAGGTTAAGGGTACAATAGGTAATTCTATATACGATAAATTTAAAAAAGTGATAAATAATAATGCGGGGGTATTTGAAATTGAAGAAAGTTAAGAAAATTTTGGAAGGTGAAACAGTAAACGATTTCGACTCTAATTTTAGTTTAGAATGTATTGCAAAGTTAAAAAATGCACCAATTACATCTGTGGATGTTGAAAGAAGTTTTTATATTTCGAAGCATATGTATTCTGATAGAAGACAAAACTTTCTTTTACACAATTTTGAAGAACATTTAATTATAAATTGTTTTAGAAATATGTTGTGAAAAAATTTTGTGCAATAAAGTTAATGTTTAAATTTCTGCTCTTATTTATTTTATGTAAAAATTTTGCATATTGTTGCAATTTTTTCGTAACGTACTCATCAAACTCGACGCATACACACAATCTTGAAAAAATTGATTTTATCTTTTATGTGTAGTAATATATGATCTTATTATACCTGAAGATGATTTAAAACCGAAACATGTTGTAATGTATGTAAGAATATATAAGGATTGTTCGAACATGCAGTTCGCGATCACGTGAACCAGTCAGAGAACAGATTGGAGTTCTCGCGAACTGGAATGCGTTGTCTGATTGGTTCACATGATCGTGAACCGTTCGCGAACTACATGTTCGAACAAACCTATAGATTGGAAAGAACTGTTTTGATTCTGTACTAATCAGAATTCCATACACAATATTTAATATTTCCAACACATATAAAATCAATTTGAATGTTGTATCAACATATTTCATGCATTGAGCAAACAGTTTATTGTGCTTGCATTACCGCAACTGTTATGTTTACTTCAACCAATAAAAATAATATTAATTCTTATGTTCGTTCAAACAAAAAACCTTCTTAATCGCATTTAAACGCAAATTATTGTTTAATTAGCCATTTTTTGGTTGAATCGCTGCATATACACGGAAAAAAATAAGTATGTACTGCTTATTACAATTTTGCAAATATACAGACATAGTTCGTAAGTTTTAGTAAAAATAAACCTAAACATACGAAACTGTTGTATTTTTACTTCGTGTTGAATAGTATTAGGTTATGTGTGAAGACGTGACAAAATAATAAGTTTTAAGGTTAATTTTTTATAAACCATACGTAGATTTATTTTAGTAGCGTTCACTACACATGTTTCGTATTGTTTTGTATACAATTATCGTGGGTCAGGCAGTCTTTATAAGTTTTAACTTGATACTAGTATTAATAATCTTGAAAAATTAAAGTGCGTAATGTTCACTATTACATTAACAAAGGTTGACTGAACGCATCATTACGAGAAAATGATTACGAAGCTCATGGATTCCCTTATTATAAGAATTTTATTTTTGAAAGGCTAATATAATTTAAAAATATTTTTATTTGGAATTGCCTATTTCATTTTATTCATAATAATTATTGTTTTTGTGAAAATGCAATAATGTAATATAAACAAATGTGAAAGTATTTAAAATGCTATACTGCAACGGCGCTGCTATATGTTTTATTTATTATGTAACGAAAACAAAGAAATTTTCGATAAATATAAATGTGCTACCGACTATTGTTTTATTTGCTTCGATTTGGTAAGTTTGATAATAGGAAAAATACTGATTAACATATATTTTTTTTTAATGTTAATTTCGACTAAATATTGCTTAAATGCATGTGTATCACCATTTCAAATTCTCTATGAAACCATAGCTAGAGCCGTAGATAGGTATAATGTAAAATAACTTAATTTTACTTCAGTAGCACACAAACTTTAATGTATATATATTAATCTCAATCGTGCAGATTAATTAAATACAAAACATTGTATTAAAACACTCTACTACATTTTACGTTTACGGTATTCACAAAATTGTTTAAGATTCTGTTACACTTAACAATAACGTACTGCTGTGTACTGATGATACCAGCATAAATGCAAAATAAAAAGTAAAATAAAAAATTTAAATTTACTAGCTCAGCGGATAAAAATTTAAAAGGGCGCAAAAGAACTAATAACCTCAAGGTTATTTTCAGAATTGAACTATTCATGAAAAATAAAATGTGGGCTGAAATTTTGAATGACATTAACAATCATTAATTTATTATAAAAAAAAAGGAAAAAAAACATTTAAATACAATTATGCAGAAATGAAACCGTGAATTTAACAATTTAACAATAACTGCATTAGACTCTACAATTACAAAGGACGATGCAAATCCTTTAACAAACAAAAAACAGATTTGTTCTAGAAGAAAATCTAATATCACAAAAAATCCACGTGGTCTCAAAATTACAACACACTAAAATTAACTTAAACGTGGATAAAACAAGTATAATAATATAATTGAAATCTAATCACAAGCACAATGCTTCTTTTCACCTACTCCGAGGTGATTAACTAAAAAAAACTAATTTGAAAACTAAGAAACGGAAAAATTTAAACTCTTTAAACTAAAAAAACAATTTCTTCTAAAACAAATTACAATCACTGATCTTACATCTGACATGTGTACACAAATAAAATACAACAGCAATTATTTAATGAGTTCCTTGAAAGATGAAAAAAATTTCAAATTAACCGATCAACATATTAAAAGAAAATGAATTTACCAAAATGGCATCAAAGAAAATAAACACATGTACTTACTCCGGCATCGTTTAAGGAACCATGGGGAGGGCAGTTAGATTGCCAGCTTGTATCGCTTGTATTTTGAAATTTTGCGACATCTTACCAATGGATTCATAACTATTCAGAAGATAGTACCAAGAAAAATCCGCAAGGATCGCCCTATTAGCTAATGACGTTCGTGTTTACTATTTCCAGCAGCCATTTTCTGTTTAACAACCGAGTGACATTTATTCTTTGTTTTTTTTTGCGTTTATGGTTTTGTGTTGTTTAAGATTAAAGTGAATTATATTTTTTGTTAGAGTGACTTACGGATAATTTGTTATGATATATGTAAAATAGCGATATCAAAACAAAAAAGTAAACCACCATCTATCGAAAATTGGATATTTATGATTGATGGGTTTATGGAGAAAATTTTCTTCACTTGGCTTTACATACATCATGCCAAGGCGATTTAATCAAGATGCCATCGAGAATTTCTTCTGCTGCATCAGAAGTGATGGTGTGAGGAACATCAACCCCACTTGGGAGGGCTTCATAAATTCATTTAAAACATTGACAATTAATAATTTATTTTCTTCAAAGTTAGTGAATTCAAATTGTGAAAATGACATCTCCGAAAAACTCTTAGACAATTTTCGGGAATTTTTAAATCAGGAGCCAGTCAGTAAACCATCCATTATCAGTATTAATTTAATGGTAGATGTAACACATAAGCCGGTACATGTTTATATAGAAAATTACGTCTGCGGTTACATTGCCAGAAAAATATATAAACAAGTGGACAAATGCGATACCTGCATAAAAAATTTACTCGTAACATCTGATGGAAAACAACATAAATTAATAATGGCAAAGCGATATGATCTTAAATCATTAATGTTGCCATCAACATTGTTCATGAGTATTTTTCATGAATGTGCAATTGTAGTGTCCCAAGAAATTGTTTAAACAATAATATTCGTCGCACAATCGTAGAATGTGGTAAAAGTAGGATGGATTTTAGCAATATAATATGTGAACGTCATCCTAATTTAGTAGATATTTTTCTAAATAATTTAGTCAACCTTATGATTTTCGGGTGGACAAAATCTATAAATAAGATTCTTAATGGCAAAGACAGTCGTTTTAAATCTTTAACTATTAATGACCCTGTTAAAAACGTAGCTTCCCATAAACAGCAAAAGAAACAAATAATGTGCAACATAGTAATTTTAAATCAATTTTTAATTAGTGCATTTTGACTAATTTCAAGACATTTACAATCGTATTTTTTTTCCTTTTTTTTCGTGTTAAGATCTGAAATCACAGCTTATTATCGTGAAGTGTATAATGAAATATTTAATTACATTATGTGTTTTAATTGTAACAGACATTTCTATTGTAAAAAAATGATACTTTACCAAAAATCTGTATTTTGTTCATTTAAAAAGAAAACAATAATTCATTTGAACTAAGTTTGTACTTCAGAACTAAGCAGTATTAAATCGAATGGAAAACAATTAGGCTTAATACTGTTTAGTTCAGGGGTACAAATGTAATAGCTACATCAAAATATTAGGCGTATATTTTTCAAAAAATGCCGCCTTTTTTAGTTACGAACCATTGTGGTCTAGGTTTCAATAATATCTCCAATAGTTGTGAATCCATAGGTAAGATGGCGCCCTTAAAAAAATAACCAATTTTTATACAAAGAGAGACCATTCTATTTTATCCTTTTCTATGTAAGGAACTACCTTTCAGGGGCCCTAACATCGCATACATATATAAAATAGATGCGTGGCTATGCAGCTCATGAAATGTAAAGAAAATCTCTTGAATATTACAATAAACTATATACACTACAGGTACACGCAAAATGTACAACTGAATAAATTTAAATTTAAACAGAACAATTACATTAAACTTAACACACAATTCTATTAACAAAATCTTTTTGAAATAAAATATTAAAACTGTGGAAACTCTATCATTACATTGATAAAAATGAACCGGTATGAATAAAACTACAAATATGAATTTCCGGAAACCCGGATGCCAGACCACAGCAGTACATTACAGCATAGTATCAACAGTTACTACATTTATTGAAGCTAATAGTTACACTGTTGTAAGAAAATATAATACTGGTTGTTAAATTTTTTTACTAAAATACTGTGAAAGCTTGACTTACACATATGTTTAGATAAGTGTTACAAATTGTAATATATGTTAATACAGGACTTATCTACAAATGTTTAGAAAAATATACTACAAGTTGCAATAATCTGGTATTTTACTACAAGTTGTAGTAAAATTTTATGATTTTATAGTAAAATTTGTCGCAATTTTTTTTCCGTGTATTTTTCCGAGTGTGTGATAAAAATATTTCATCGATTAAATCTGTTTTCGTGTAACGCATATCTTTCCTTTTTAAAATCACACCAAAATAGAAGCTAAACCGCGACGAAAATTCTCTTCCCCCCCTCCAATCCGTCCCTAAATCCGATTAACCCGCTCCCATTTTACTCGTTCCGGAACACGTAATATTTTAAGATCGTTCCTGGCCGGGGTTGAAAATCCCCCACGCTCGCGCCCACATTACAAGAGATAGATGAAAAAGGCTCGCATACTACACGTTGGCAACCTCCTCTCAAGCGCGATACACCATCAGCACACGCAGAGATGAGCACGCAAAATGGGCACACACACAGTCGGTATCGAATCGATAATAACTACGGACTACGGGGAGAACTGGCCGGTGTATGTCGTGTTTATTTCAGCAACCGCCGCCGCATCATCGCCACCGTGCTTCTACACACAGTGTCCCCCCGTTTGGACGCGTGGTGCTGACGAAAAATTATTGATTAAACGCCAACTTTGCGGCGCCGATCCTGATCAGAAGGCCGGCAAAGGTCCCGGAAGACGCAAACTTGGACGTTATCTGCCCTAATTTTAGACTAAAAGCGATTTGGGCCTTTAGAATTGTAATCTGCGTGAAATTCTCTTTAATTTGATATGCGACATCGTTATATTCCGAGTTAATCGTGTTTTCCGAAGAAACGATTTTGGAGATAGGGTCGGAACTTCGGAAAATTGTAATTAGGATAAAGGAGTTTTAAAGTTTAATATACATACTTCTTTGAAGACCTGTAATGCTAATATACACTTGAAAATATTCAAGAAAGAGAAATAGATAAAAATTGTGCAGAAACATTGATAAATTTCGATTAGTCATCAATTTTTAGTTTGACAATATAATGATACCATTCACCATTTGAAATAAATGCGGGGATAAAGTTGGAATTTTGAAAAATTGTAATTAGAATAAAACTTTAAATCTCATAAATACACTTTTTTGATGACCTATAATGCAAATATCTACTTGGGAATGCTCAGGAAGGAAAGCTGGTAGCTAAAACAAATGAAAATTACATGATCCATTATTTTTTTAATTTGATAATACAACGATATTGTTCAACCTTTGATACCGTAGAGTGGGGCAAATTCGATCGCATTGGGTAAAATCGATCAATCCTGATTTTACGGCAATTATTTAGTCTGGCATCTATGGAAAGGATAAGAAAGTTTTGCAACACAGTCATTTAAGGGGAGGTTTACATGTATTTGACTGGAAAAATTGATTTTTGGTTTTTTGCATTTTTTGAAAGCTCCAAATATATAACATACATGGTTAAAGCGGTTTCGTAATATTCGCATTGTTTAAGCCGCTGCGGCTTATTAAAAGAGCGGGTGTACCGAACACAAACGGAGCAAATTAGATGTATGTGTAATACTATATTCGACTCGGGGCTGCTCGGGTCGAAATATCATACTTATTGTTTGTTAGTGTATGTATAGTTGTCTTTAACGATTAGAAATGCCATTGTAGTCGGGATCACAAATAAACGACAGAGTAGCTACTTATATTACAATAATATGAAGCAATTAGATCCGAAATAAAACGCACATTTGAAGAAACTGATCTAACAATATTTCTTTTACTTAAAACACACTCCCATGCTTTAGAAAACTACTTACCATAAAATGTATCAATTTATTGCAGATGCACTTACTTACACTAAATTTCTTATAAAAGCTGGCTAGAATATGATGGCAAAGGTAACCGCACTACGGATCATCAGAGTAGCACAGGAAAAATGGAAGTCGATGCGATGCTTTAAAAGAATTTTTCGCACGATTTCGGATAGGCGACTAAGACAAGACAACTTTTTAAGCAATTTGTGATTTTAGCCGTACGAAGATGTTACTGTTCAAGAAAAAAAAGAGAATGCGTTGGAGATGTACAAAAAAGAATGAGTGGACTTTGAAGAAAGGGCGCTGGTAAACTGACTGACAAAGTTATTGATAATTTAACAATAGTATACTGTGGACTAGCAATTAGACAGCATCCAGATTCTGCATAAAAATGAAGGCAGCCATTTGGGCTACATTTCATTATAAATGTTCAACCGACACGGATCCACGACACATTTATTGTCCAAAAGGTGTAGACAGCCTGTGTAAGTGGCGCGTTGCAGAAGCCAAGGTTGAGCTTGCTTCATTCATACATGACTCTCTTTTGCAAAAAAAAAAAAATCAAGATGCTATTAGGCCGATTTATGAAGTTTTTTCTAGAGTGATTTCTTGCAAAGATGCATTGGAAAAAATTGTCAAAACTGAAACGACTCGTTTAGTTCATGTGTGTAGAAACTAGCTCCAAAAGATTTACACTGCGATCCATAAACAATTCAACTTGCTACCTACATTGCCGCGAATTTATTCAATGAAGGTTACTTTTCTGTATTACAAATAATGAATGCGGTGGGAATTGCAGTAGGACTTGATGCCAAAAATTTCGTCATCAATTCTGATCGTCAGCGCATACAACGAGCAGAGCAGAGTATGTCCAGCGCTGCAAAACTTGCTGTGCTGTCTAAAGGGAAGCAACAAATTTTGCAAATGCAGAAGTATGAAGAAGAAGAAGGATTAATGTATGGTGCTGGAATAGCTGACTAAGTGTATGTTGAACTATTTGTAAAAATTTTTGCTGAGAAACTTTGAACGCGTTTTTCTCGAAACATGATTTTTCATATCTGCGTAAGTTCTAGTTCTTCAAGTGTTCAATATATCAACTTAATGCTTTTGGTTTCTTAATGTAAACAGTTTTTATTGGAGGTTATACCTATAATATACTAAAAATTGCAATATTCCACATTTTTATATCCACATACACACAAAAAAGAAATAGAAAATAGTCAAATCAAAGTCCAGGTATCTGCCACATTGTTTGCTTTCGACTTATTTGGTTAAATTTAGGTATAACCTCCAACAAATTTAATATATTTCTAACTCTTCTGTTTATTTTCAATTTCGGATCACTTTTGCGTTTGCTAGAGCTTACGCAGTTTGACCGTGTTTTCTGTACACATTGCTACCTAGATACAAATAGCGAACGTTATAGTGGTCTTGTCTTTAAAAAAAATATATTTTTTTAATGTTCAAATTTTAATATATTTATTAAGAAAAAGCCGTATTTCGTATATCTTTTCCTTTGTCTGAAAAAAAAGCTCAAAGTTTTTGGACTTTTCCGATATATATATGTAAACCTCCCCTTAATAAACTTTGTTTATAACATAGATAACTAACTGGCTTTTTAAGTATTGCATTAAAGTTTCCTGTGTTAAACAAATAATTTCCGATGGAATGACAATATTTCATACAGACGGAAACAAACTACTACTGGGGAATCCCACTAGGATTAAGCGAATTTTCGAAGAGGAATAAGGTGAAAAGAATCAATTGTCATTCATTCTTCACCGTTTCCTTTTTTGACTTTATGAAAGTGTTGGAATAACAAGAGCGTAAGGGGAAAATTAACACCTCAAGGGGTAATACCGATCAGTTTGAAAAGTAAAAGAACAAACAACATGCTCATAGACCAACGTAGAAATATGACATACTCATGTTTCTACGTTGGTTTTATTGAAAACTATGGTGAGAAACTATAAAAAAAAAAGTATGGCCTGGCGGGAGACAGCAATATAACCCCAAATACCTCCAAAGCGCTATCAGGACAGTGAAATAGAGCACTTTATCCATTATGAAAGCATCAGAAAATAATTGGGTGCCATATTCATTACCCTGTAATTGGCGAAAGCTGTTGGGGTATGCGAAGGCATGAATTATTATTGTTAGTATTACTTCAGAATACTTTAAAGAACCGGTAGTTTCTAAGGAAGAGAAAAGATGACTTTTGTATTTCTCCAAGTTGACGAAATTTAGGAAATTTCCAAAAACCAAATTATCTAGCTGGTCATAGAAGGGGAAGCTACGTTTTTGAACTGAGAGGGAAGCGCATTGAATGAAATTTTGTTTTAGTTTTAGTTTATTGAATTATTATAGTTTATGTCATTATTTATCTGTTTGCCATTTCTTTAATACATATTTTCTGTTATTTCCGTAAGTTTCCTTTTTTTAAATTCAAATTTTTGTTATTGGATTTACCTCGTGTAGCTTTCAAATCGGTTTTTATAAGAAAATAGATAGGTGATTGGAATTGCCCCCTATTATGGGGCAAAACCGATCACGCTTGATGTATTAAAAAAAATAGTGTTAAATACATTGGGTTAATATACATGATGGTATGTGTAGCTAAAAGATGTATGATTATATATAATTTTTTTCAATTTTTTTTGATCAATAATAATAATTGCAGCTCAGAAATAGTACATAAAACTGATCGGAATTGCCCCACTTTACGGTATTAAATAGCTATATTCTGAAGTTAATCGTGTTTTCCCAAGCAATAATTTTGGATATAAAATTCGAATTTTGGATAGTTTAAAATAGTTTTGACGTTCCATACATGTACTTGTTTGGAGGATTATAATGGCAATATATACTTAGAAATGCTCAAAAAAATATAACTTTAATGCATAAAAGAAATGAAATTTGTATGAAAACACCACTAAATCTATTGGTACAACATGGAATACATCACTATTTCACTATTAATATATAAAAGCAAGCATTTTCGAACATTTTAAGACTATTAGAGCAAATCCAATTTTGAAATCTTTATATGTGCAAATAAGTACATGGATGTAATCCATTTTTGACTCTGTGTGAGTTAATTAATGAGGAAATGGATTGCAATAATGGTCCACCTTCTCACAAATTCATTTAATTGAAGCTACTAGTTTCGTCCAAATGACGACATCCTCAACCAAGAATTAAAAGTAGATGAAGTATAGTCAAATTAAAAATAACAAAATAGAATTGTACAGTAAATTAAACTTGTATAGAATTTGTAAAACGCAAATTTTGACGCACTTACGTTAAAAACTATTAAAATAAACGAAGGAGCTTTATTACAATTTGGACGCAGCAAATAACATACTTTCTTTTAATTTTATTTGAAATTATAATAAAGACTTATCATTTATTTTAATAGTTTTTAATGTGTAATTCATTAGTCCTTCAATGTTTGTGTCTTACAAGTTCTATAAAAGTTTTATTTATTGTACAATTCAATTGTATAATTTTAAAATTTGACTATTTTTAATCTGCTTTTTAATTCTTGCCTGAGGATGTTCCCATTAGGACGAAACCGGTAGCTTTATATTTTCTTTGTTTTTAATTTGAGAGAAAGTGAACCAGTATTCCAATCCCTTATTTCCTTAGATAAATGAGCTTTCATCCTTACATTTGCCTGAAGGTCTACATCAATTCATAATTTAATTACATTAAAAATAAACATTTCGATTCAAAATATGTACCTAAACTATATTTTTTTTTATTCTTAATGTTGTCGTAGTTATAAATTGCATTAAATTTTAACCGTATTTAATATCTAATTACGGCCCAATTTCGAACAAACGAATATTTTTCCCAGCAGGGAGGAAAGTTTTACTTTTCCTCCCTAAGGCGGAAAAGTAAGTGACATTGACATGATGAAACTGTATATAACTGTATAATATGTGACATTATTGATAGATGACATTAATACATTCGACCCAGTCTGAGCCCATTTATGAGATAATTGCTAAATTATTAGGTATTAAATTTCAATTAAACTATTATTAAACACTTTTAAAACGACGCTAACTTGACAGTTCTCAAAAAAATATTAGACAGATTAAGCCTACTGTCTATCATGTCACTCACAGGTATGTTTTTATTATTTTTAGTCATTTAGTTAAAATTGGACTGGCTGAGAAACAAATAGTATTCAAACCACGTGAGGAAACTGCTATCGCAAGCAATAGAGCATTTTCCCTCCTTGGTTTGAAATATACTATTCCCAAACAACTACCTGACAACTATTCAATTGTAATTAGTAAATTCTGAAATACTCTCAATTGAATAGACAACAAGAGTCAATCCAGAATCAGAATTAATTCAAAATAATAACAATTACAAGTATTTTCGATAAGTGTAAGGTTAATAGAACAAAGTTTGGAAAATTCTCAATTGGGAATAAGTACATTTCCACGGATACACATATTTACTTAAAAAAAGTTAAACATTGCTATTTCTGGTGGTATCAATGAAATAAGTTACAAATTTGATTTTTGCATGTCAAATTGTGACCTTAAGAAACTGACTAATCTTAACTGATTAAAAGATTCTGACCAGATAATGTTCTTCTAATGACGAAACCGGTTGCTCTGTCTAATTAAAGAATCTGTGAGGAATTAGACTTTTTGTTTCACGCATTTTCGGCATATTACGTCCACTTTTTTTAAACAAAATTTAAAAACACGTAATATACCTGAAATAATTCAAATTTATAAACATAAAAACGCAGTTAATGATAAAACAGACATACAATATATTACACAAAACTATACAACTTAATTTTATAGCTAAATACAATATTTTTAAAGAGCTATTTAATTACAAAATTTAATATTTTCATATTCTATTAGCAATAAATAATCTAAACATACTATATTGAAACGCAATCTTTAAATAAAATATAATTATATATTCAAAATCCTAGTAAACAAAACAATTATAATTTTGTCATTTATTAAACAAAAAAAAAATATTTATAATTTACACCATTTACAATTTATATCTTTAATTTCAAAAGCTTTTTTAGTATACATACTAAAAAAGCTTTTGAAATTAAAGTGAAACGTCGTTTGTTAATGTACATTTACATTTTTTACGATCTAAAAACCAAGAAAAAGAAGAAATTATGTCCTCTTATACGGACTAATTATATATATACAATGGATTATAAAGAACAATAATAGCAAGCATTTTCCATAAATTTAAGGCTATCAAAGCAAATTTTTGAAATTTTTCAATTGCAAATAAGTAGAAGAATGTTCATTGATTTATTTTTTTTTTTTTTTTGATTACCTAAATCACGAATTCGTAATTTATTTTAATAAAAATAAATATTTCAATTCAAAATGGAAATATTACCTAAATAAATTATAGTTATTTTTACTTTTTAATCAACATAATTACCATCTACATTTAAGTTTAACCAAATTTGATACCCAACATGATCCAATTCTGCAATAATCGAATTTTCCAAAATAAATATTTCACAGCCAATTTAATCTAAACAAAAATCAAAAAATTTTTGATAATTCAATTTTAATTAGATATGCAACACAATATTGGCTTAACTGTATCGAAATCATGGTTAATAATGGTAATTTCAACAATTTAATAATATTTTATAATAATTTTCGATAAATTAAAGATTATTAGAGCAAATATTTGGAACTTTTCAATTATAAGTAAGTACAGGAATATTCATGAATATATTATTTTTTTAAGACGTAACAAATTATTTGTAATTTAATTTAATAGAAATAAAAATGTTGATTCAAAATGGTGGTATTACCTATAAACATTGTAATTTTTTATTTTTAGATGCTTTCACAATTACAATCTCCATTAATTTTTAATTCGATTTGATACCTATGTATGTATGTATGTATGTAAATAGAAGGGTGGTGTTACACTGCGACCTAAAAGATCTATTGTGTCCCCTATTCTTGCTGCTTTACAGCTGGCCTTCCAATCCTATTCCTTTTAGTAAGTGTAGGATGTCAGAGGGCCCCAGTCTAGGTAAGTCTCCCTCTTCGATTTCACATGCTCCCAGGTGCAATGCCCTCGAGTTGCACAGTGCTACGCAATTTGAGAGGAGGTGGATGGGTGTTTCATCCTGTTCCTGGATTTTCTCTGCTCCATTTCTATTTTTAGTTTCTTCAGTATTGCACTGCTACTTAACCCGCAAAAGGGTTCAGGCCCTACAAAAGGTATTCCAGCCCCTTTTTTTTGAGAGGTTATCAGTTATTTCGTTTCCTTCCACTCCTGTGTGACCCGGAACCCACAGGAGGGTTACTTTATTTCTTTTGCCTAGCTCATTTAGTTTCCCTAGGCATTCCCAGACCATCTTGGAGCTGATTTCATATGAGCTCAGCGCCTTGATGGCTGCTTGACTATCAGACATGATGATAATCTCCTGCTTCCGATAGTTCCTATCCATATTGAACTGAACACATCTTCCAATAGCGTGTATTTCCGCCTGAAATATACTTGGGTATCTTCCCAAGCTTTCGGAATATGTAGTTCTAGGCCCATATATTCCTATTCCAGTTCCTTCTGCCGTTTTGGAGCCATCAGTATACCATTTGATGGCATTTCTATTAAAGTTCAAGATGGTGTTATGATCCCACTCGCTCCTGTTACTTAGCCTTTGATACTTAATATTACCTAATTCTACAAAAAATAAAGTTTCCACGATAATGACCTCAGAGTACATGAATCCAAAGTTTGGAAAATCAAGTCATAAAAATCAAAGGCTAAGAATGGAAACATATTCACATCAGACGATCTACAGTCCAAATATCACCTCGAACGTCGCTCCGAGATCAAATTCCATCAGTAAACACAGGAAACAACAATATCTTGACTTCCCGAAACAGGAAAATTCAATTTCCCAATCTCCAGTCCCTCTCGAGATTTAAGAGTACGGAAAGCGTGACGTGTTTTCCATTTTTTCTCCTGCTTTATTTATGAGAGGAAATTCACAGTTCGCCGTAACTTCAAGTAGCGGAAGATTTCAGGATATTGGTGTGATTAAAAGCGGTCGATTGATTTTTCTGCGTCGTCCTAGAAAATCCGAAAATAGAACTTAGATAGATAGACGTTGAACGCAGTTATCTCTACTAGATACGTGGATGGTAGGAAAAAGTTAATCGGTGGAAATAAGCAGCGAACAATCACTTTGCTGTATTTTGTAAAAAATGAAAATATATTTTTTTGTTGTTGAATATACAGGGTGATTCTCAATATATGCGACAAACTTTAAGCGCTGATTCCTGGGATTATGTTGATCATAAAAGTTCATAAGAACATATGTCCAAAATCGCTTAGTTCTAAAGTTGTACAATATTTTAATAGTAAGTTAACATAATTAATGTTTTTATTATAAATTAACAAAATAATTAGAAAAACAAAATTAACTTATACTAACTGTTGAAAATGACCGCCCCCAACTGCAATACAAGCTTCTATCCTCCGTCGTATTGACTGGCGAGTCCGTTCTAAAATACCAGGGGTATTTCGAATTGTTTGAAAAGCTGCGATAATACGATTTCTCAGTTCATCGACATTTTCAATGGGAGTCGTATAAACTAATGATTTAAGGTAACCCCAGAGAAAAAAAGTCCAAAGAATTTAAGTCTGGAGATCGAGGAGGCCACGGTTGTGGATCTCCCCGTCCTAACCACCGATCTGGATACGTATTGTCCAAAAACTCGCGAGCAACTAAACTAAAATGCGCTGGAGCACCGTCATGCATAAAATACATTTGTAATCTTAATTGCAACGGAACTTCTTCCAGCAGTAGTGGTAGCTTCTCTTCAAGAAAATTGCGGTATACCTCGCCATTTAACCGCATCGGTAAAAAATGTGGATCTATCAAGTGATCTCCAACAATTCCGGCCCACACATTGGCAGAGAATTGATGTTGATGACGGGCATTCACTAGTTCGTGCGGATTTTTTTCGGCCCATATGTGATTATTATGAAAATTAATAATCGCGTTTTGCAGAGAAAGTAGCCTCGTCGGTGGAGAATATTTGAGCCAAATAGTCAGGATTTTGTGCGATTTTGTGTTGCATCCATTGACAAAAAGCCACTCTTTGCGGAAAATCTGCCGGCAAAAGTGCCTGCACCCGTTGAATGTGATATGGATACAACAGTTGTTCTTTCAATATTCTCCAAACTGTGGCTTGACTAATGTTTAAAGCAAACGCAATTTTTCTGGTGCTTGTAGTAGGATGTTCCTCAATTTCATTTAGTACCATTTCTTCAACTTGTGGAGTTCTCACTGTAGATGGGTGCCCGTTATCAGTCGTCAGTTTTCTAAAATTTCCCGTTTCACTAAGACGTTGGTGAAGACGGGCAAATATTGAATGATGTCGGATGATACGGTTCGGGTATCGTTCTTCATAAAGACGTCTTTTTCCATTGTCAAGGCCGTAAACGAAATGCGTATCACACATCTCAGCATTCGTGTAATTCATTTTAGAAAACAGAAACTGGCAATAAACTGAATGAATACTCTGACAACTATTGACAAATATTGAAACGACAAATAAACAATTCCCTCTCAACACAATAGTTTTTGAAGAACCAACTTGGACATATACTCATATGAATTTTTATAATCAAAATAACCTCAGGAATCAGCTCTTAAAGTTTGTCGCATATATTGAGAATCACCCTGTATAAACTTTGTTAAATTGATAGTTTATTCTCATGGAGAATTCTTGTACTATGCATATTTGGTCGCAAACAAGAATGTTCGAAGTTTATGGCAATTGGTAGGTGGAGATATACCTTTATATTGCGTGTGGGTCGATCGATATAAAGGTACAATAACGGGCGAAAATCATATATTGAATGAACTATCAAGTTATCTATGGGTACAGTAATTAGGTATTCGATCATATTTGACTTTACAAAACGCTCCTTATTAAATAAATCAAACATACGTCAGAGTAAAAACAATATTTGCAGTTTTCCACGAATCAAGCAGAACATACATAAACTTTAAACAAAGGCATAATGTGACATCCAGTTTCTCCGTCTGTGTGAGTACTGTGAGAGTGTATACCACAGATTCTAGACACCGTGCATGTACTTATGCATCCAATTAACTACTTACCATTCTTTTAAATTTAATTTTATAGTTGTATCGTGCACACATAAGAATGGCCAATTAAGAGAACTAAACATTTGTCTATCTGGTAGTCTTTTGTTTTTTCGCGATTGTGTGGAAATATTTCTACATATCTGTCGTAAGGAGAAAACAGAAGACAATAGCAGAAGTCGAATGTTTAATTTGCCGATTAGCATATGTATTTATTTATAAATTCTAAACATCAGCGATCATGTTTTTAAAACAGTTTTCTTTTAGAGATATGGTAAGTAGTTGAAAATACTTATAACAGAATTTATAGTTCCTTTTTAATCGCTATAGATTGATATTCAATAACATATTTTAATTAAACACTAAAAATCGTCATCATATTACTGTAGGTGATAAAAGCAATTGGACAAATACTTCTGGGCGATACCCTATGCGCATTTGCACACTATTTTAATTCGTAGCGTAGCTAGAGGTGATTTTACAGCAGGAATATCGAATAACAAATTATAAAAAATCGGTACTAGTCATGAACCAGTTAAAAACAAAATATTAGATACTAGTTGGTTCTTTACCGATAGCGACTTCAGACGTGTAGGCTGCTACACCGATACGTACGTCATTAGAAAAATAGTAATTCTAGTTTATTTTTATAGTAAAATAAGTAGAACAGGTGTATGATAATAGATAAATGAAACGAGGTTTCGAACTGCGCATTTTGCTTACTTATTCTGAGAATGGAATCTTTCGTATTATGTAGTTTAGATTTATGGAATGGTTTCAAAGAAATTTACGAAGAATAGCACATGTCTGTGGGCGCTAGTAATTGAAAATTTACCGATTTTTTCATTTACCGGTAATTTTTTTTTTTTTTTCATGTGTGACATTAATGGGGATTCCCCAAGAAAATAGGGTTAGAAGTTAGGCTAGAATAATACATATTTTACATAATCTTAAGGCATAATATTAGAATTTTGTAATAAATATTTGTATTTAACTATTGTAAACAGTTGTAAGAAGTAAAACAAAATATTTAAGGTTCAAATTTTAATGTTATTTTACAACAATGTTGCATTAATGTTCTCTCATAATGTGGTGTATTCAAAATTGCTATTAATTTAAATATGTGAAATGTTGTTCTTATATATTATAATATGAAAAAATCACATACAATATTTACATATTACATTGTACTGAATTATTATTATTATTATTAAATATTTAAAAATCAGACATTTACTTACTCTTTAAGAAAAACGATTTAAAATATAAAAATCTTAAAAAAACTCCAGAGCACATGCTAACTCAATTTTTTTCGAGAGATAAATAAAATCCACACAAAAAACCATAAAATGAGAGAATTGAAATTGCACTTGTTGACAAAGGCAAGTAGGAAAAGTGGGGTGTTTTGCTTCCTACCGTCCTAGCAACAAATGAACATTAATTTCGCTTTTCTTTGCGTTGCTTTTCGTTATCCATCTTGTTTCCATTCTTATTTCCTTTTAATTTCTACACTACCTTTCTTTCAATCTTTGCTTTTTTTTTGTTGAGAATTTTTTGATTCCTTCTCTTTCTGACTAACTCGGTGGAATGGAGGTTATACGTTTCTAATCAAAAGTTTTTGTCAGTTTCTTTTCTATATTCTCTATTACAGCGGTTCTCAATCTCAAGAAAGTTTAAATTAAAATTAAACAAAAAGCATCTCCCATAAAATTAATAAATGGGTATATTGTTACTTAGACTTACCTGTTTTTTTTTTTTTTTTATTTTCAATGTCCCTTTAGACCTTTAAATATATATCTATAAACACAATATTTCGTAGATAAAATTTTCTGGTATGGATTTTTCATTTACCGAATTATCGGTAAATTTTTGTAATTTACCGGTAAATTTACCGAACGTTTTTTGGTTAATTAAACCGGTATACAATCCTTAGTGAGCGCCATCATGCGCCGGTTATTATTTTGTAATTTTCCCAAAAATACCGTAGAATGTCGTTGCTAATAGCAGGTGAGCCTTCGTTTGTTCCAATTGGGGTAACTGCAAAACCATTTGATATTATTTTCATGAATCCTCAGAGTGTGATAGAAATTTATTTGCAGCTTTTAAAAAACTATAAAAAAATATTACATTATATAGTGGGGTATGCATAAATTGCCCCAAATCTGATTTATTAGGGAAGTATAACATATAGATAAACATAAAAAAGGACAGACAGGGTGTCCCATCGAAGATTGGAACTTTGATTATAGCTTTATTTTTGATTTTAAGAAAAAGTCTTTTATACAAAAATTCAATGCTGCAAAACTTAAAAATATTTTTGACTATAAAAATGTTCCAAAAGTAGGAAAACACGTACTTACTCGATTATTTTAAAAGGAACACCCTGTATATTATTTCATTTTTAAATTCTACGTAGAAAAATAAAATCACTTTATATAAGCTAACATATGTCTATCTGTAATAACAACGGTATTATTTACGCTTTTGGACAAAAAGGCGTCGTAGTTTGTATAAACATTAGTTTTAGATATCCATATTTTAAATATCATACATACATACTTAGCTTGATACAACAGTGAATAGTGGGTGCGCATAAATTGCCGCAAATATTATTTATTAAGGAAGTATATACATATAAATAATCATAAAAAAAGACACCTGTATATGTACAGGATGTTCCATCGAAGATTGGGTCTTTGATTATAGCTTTATTTTTGATTTTAAGAAATAGTCTTTTATACAAAAATTTTACAGAATTCAATGCTGTATAACCTAAAAATATTTTTGACTACACAGGGTGTTCCAAAAGCAGGAAAACGCGCACTTTTTTATTTTGTAGATAATTAGTGATTTTAAGTAAGTCTAACGAATTTTGCATGTTGACTTAGTATATAAATAAACTTTATTGAATAAAGCCTTGAATTAGTAAATATGTGTTAGTATCAGACAATAAAATATAAAACTAATGACATATTTTTTTTTGAAAAAAGGATGATATTTAATGATAATTAGCAGAAATAATAATAGATACCTATTTTTAATAGGGCATGCCGTGACAATTATTTGACTAGCATAATAGTTAAACGTCAAAACTGTCAACAATTAAGTTTGTATGCATATGCGTTTTCCTACTTTTGGAACATCCTTTACAGTAAAAAATATTTTTAAGTTATGCAGCTTTGAAATCTGTAAAACTTTTGTACTAAAGACTTTTTCCTAAAATCAAAAATAAAGCTGTACGTAATCAAAGAACCAGTTTTCGATGGGACACCTGTATATTCAGAGGTCAATAATAAACAAACAACATAAAAAAGCGTTAAGTATCAAACTTTATTATCTTTTCTAGAATGAAATCCTCAGTTTTGAAATAAGCAGCTTGTATTACATTTTTTAGTTTTAATAAATTTTATAATATTCCAATTTCTAAATGATAATTCTAAAATGTAAATTACATTAATGTTGATTGACAGTAAATAAAAATATGTCTTATTTTAAGTATAATTTATTTGTCTATCTATGTTTTACTGTTTTCAGTAAATTAAATTAAATCCTAGAATTTTAATATATCGTTTTCACTATTAGATAAGCATAAGTAATATTCAAATTATTAATATCCATTTTAAAGTTAATACGAAATTAAATATGTTGAAGGTTATGAAATACTCTTCATTGTCATTCTAAGCATTTTAACTGTCAAAAACGCAAATAAAGGTTATGATTTGGACCCTCCTGTTTCTTTCAGCAAGAGTTTTAAAATTGCATTCTAACTGAATATTAAAACTTCCGAGACTTCGTGTATGGATGCAGAATATAAGATTTTTCAATTAAAATCAGCGGTAAAACAATTTAACAAAAAAAGGTGGCCAAATTTTTCACAAATATTATATCATATTATCACCGCTCTGTGTTATAACTGAAAACTCCGAATTTATATGCAGCACAAGTTTAAAAGCAATAATCATTTGATGTCCATCAGCTAAATCCATATAAAGCTGGTTTAACTTTAAAAAAAGCTCAACTACATTCGTTCTCAGATACTTACAAATGCATGTTGCTTGAAAAAAAAAAAGCATTGCTGAAACAACACGGTTGCTCGAAGATGCTTCTACATAAAAGAAAGGATAAATAAGGAATGAGTGCCATAAATATGTACTTATAAGTATGTATCTGCCGTCACCAATGCGACTAAACCTCTTTATAGAAGACGGCAAAGAAACAATAAGAGGAGAATACAGTAGCAGAAGAACTCGACGACACATTCTTTTGAAAACCTGACGAAGCTACTAAGCTGAAGACCGCTGTGGTGAGAGCCGATGTCTAGTTTGTATGTACACAAATGTAAGTATACATATAAACTGGTGTCTACGTGTGCAGTACCAAAAGGATGTTATACCTACATATATCCGATACTGGGTACATTGTATTCTATGCATAGGAACTCCGCTGACATCAAACATAGAATGAGATAGTCGGAAAAGGGTCGACAGAGAAAGTACTACATACAGCACGGATGAAAAGTTTTATAATTAGATGCAGTAAAGCGGAAAATAAAATATTTTTTGCATCAGTAATATCATAAAAGACTGAGAATAACTTGAGAATGATTTGACCGAACTTCGAGAAAGTATGTTTAATCGATGAATAGCAACAAGTTAGTGACAGAAACCTTCTGTTTTTGCGGGTGCAGTGGATTATTTTTGGGTGTTATAATCAGGAACACTATTGTAATATTTTCATGTCAATAAATTTAAATATACACACTAAAAAATTTTTGGTGAAATTCCGATACGATTTTGGGGCAATTATGTGCCCCTAAAACCGTACAGATATTTTACTTTTAGAAGTAATACTTTCTAACTATAAGTAATTTTTTGACGGTTTTTTCATGAACCTGGAATATTTATAGTAAAATGTCGAAATGTAGGTAACTTTTCTAAGATTTTTTTCATGTAGCCTAGCCTCACAAGTAAAATTTCTAAAGTAGTGGTAATTTCCATAGAAGTTTTACTTGTTTAGTCTTCTGTAAGGGTAGATAAACTTCTCAAAATAAACATTCAGACAATAATTCAAAACTTGTAACTTCTTCTTTTCTATGTAGTTTAAAAGTTAGACAAAAGATAAATTAAATTTAAAATACACAAGAGTAAGGGTGAGAGAAAATGATATTTTTTTAACCCCCCCCCAAAATAACCCGTGGGTGCGCTATTGTTCTTTTTTCAACCTAAAATGTACGCCTGGTGACAAGAAACGATGTGATCTATTGTTTTCATCTGCCTGCTGTCGGGGATAATATAATCTTACATACATCCAAACGCGTATAACATACGTCATTCCACGTTTATTGGAACACCCTGTATATAAATATCTATACCAATCGAGAGGGCTCACTAAACGGTACACAGTCCCGCCATTGAAACTTTTTTTCTATCTCTTACCGTTTAAAAGTTATTCAGAAAAAAACCAAATGTGGCCCAAATTCCAAGGGTGAATTGCACCCCCTAAAGTTGAAGCAACGGAAAGCGTCCTTGAGTAACACTCCATGGAGTCTACAAACTGACAAAGTTTCATCAAAATCTGCGATTTACAGTTTGCGAGATTCCCTTGTAAGTTATGACTTTGCTAAAAATGATATGCAATTAAAAAGAAAATTCAAATACAGCTGTTGGCGGATTCTGTCCCTTGGTTGGCGTATTTCAAAAAATTAAGCGCGCGTTGGTGTTTTGGGTTCTTTCATAGTGAGGCCTTTTACACGTTATCAAGATATGCACGAATTTGCGATATCTCCCATGTTATCTCTGTGGCACAAATCGGCGGCAACAGCAGCAAAATATTTTGTTGATTTGAGCTGATTTCTACGCACCAGAACAAAATTTCTTCTTGGTGAGTTTTCTTGTTGATTTATATTTAATAGAATCCAATTGTTGCATCAATAATTTCGACTGTGGTGTTTAGCGGTACACATGACCTATCTTTGAGGGTAAAGAAAACCATTAAGGTTTTTCGAAGACTTGATCAAACTCAAAATTGGTGCTAGTGATTACATTTTAAAAGAGCATATAAAAAAAGACGCAAGAAATGCCACTTACATGTGCCCACAGATACAAAATGAAATAATCTGTCTATGTAGAGACGTCATTAGAGACGACATCACTGCTGACGTAGAGAAAGCCTGTGCTTACAGTATTCACAGCAGATGAGAGCAATCACATATTAGGGAAAGAGAGACAAGATAATGGTTTGTCAGGAATTTTTAAATTTTGTGGAGTTAACCGATATGAATGCTAAATCTGTGGCGTCTGCAATTAATAACTTTATAAGAACAATAGGCCTTGATCCAGAAAAGTGCGTCAGACAAGGATACGATGGATGCTGTACTATGACAGGAAAGAATAGTGGTGTCCAGAAAATTCTTCGAGAAAAGTATACAAGTTATACTTTCATTGTGCTAGCCACAAATTGAATAGTTGTAAACGACTTAAATGAAATAGCAGTGATAGGAAATACGGTTTCCACAATAAAACGAAATAAGATTCTTCGACAATCTGCCCTTCGTCAAAAATGCATACCGAATATTCTTATGCTCTGTGAGAGCCGTTGGTCCCAAAAATATAAAAGTATCGCCACATTCAAAGAACATTATGTACAAATCGTTATGGCTCTTGCAAAACTAGCAACAAACGGTAACAATGCAACGAGAAAAGCTGCTTTTCAAATACATTGCGCCGCTACAAAATCAGAATTTATTGTTGGTGTTTGTCTCATAGCGAAATATTCGGCATTCCTGCAACCAGTTGTAAATGCTCTTTAGTCAAAAAGTGTGGACTTACTTCAGTGTAGAAATCACATAAAAAAAATCACAGACATCATGAGTAAACACCGTGAAAATGGGGTTGCGAAAAGTCAAAGTGTTACAGCATATGTGGAAACAATCGCTGAGCATCTTAGAACAAAATCAATATGCCGCCAGTATATCAGTATACCAGCACAAACTCGTAGCGAATTTGCTAGGATATCACTAATTATTTCGTACATAGACTCACTGATGAGCAGCATTTTTCTGCGGAAAACTTGCCCGCATTCTCATTGTTTACGTTGTACCTTCACGTAATGCTTGAAATGACATACGGAACTTTTTTGGAAAATACAATAATTGATGCTACAATTTGAACGATTTTCTCGGTGAAGCTGAGCTTTAGCACAACCAATGGAAGGTAAAAAAATCTGCCAATTCCCGAACTGAAGGAGATAGAACTAGCTGCACTAGTTAAAGAAACGCAGTTGTTCTACTCATCTAGCTATGCAAGTAAGATAAATAACCCTTATCTCACTTGCACAGCCCTGCACAACGTGCACTATCGAAAGATCTCTTCAGAACTTTGCTCAGGGTAAAAACTTGGATACGGTCAACAATGACAGAAAAACGGATTGTCAGTCTTTGTATGATAAGTGTGCATAAAAAGAAGATTCTGGAAACTAAAAATAAATTTGAGAATGAAATTTGTCAAGATTTAGCCAGAATTCTTGTAGGTTAGTGTTGAAATAAGATTTAAATAGGTTGCAATAGTATTGCAACTAATTACTTTTACCGTTTTCAAATGTTATATGAATAAAACCCTTTTTTTAATAAGACAATGTTTGGTTATTTTGCCCACCCCGAGAGAAAATCTTGTTACCCCAATACTATCCTACTTCAATAATTATTACAATTCAGTCATTATAAATTCAGTAAAGGAGTGGGGGTAATACAATAAAAGCCGTAAATAACAAACAACCATTAAATTAGCTATACCTTCATTTAAAACGCCCTTCGTGCCATAAAATCTCAACCTTATCGAATTCACCGAATTGAATTGAATTGAACGAATTGGGCAATTGTCACATTATTTGTTTGAAGTTCTTTACAATAAATTAAATATGATTTACCTACAATATCTTCATGAAGAATTTCTATTAACAAATGGCATATTAACGCCACACTTATCCGTACTTTCATCTACCATGATATATAAATAAATTATTCCTACCAATTGTTGAATTTCTGCTATTTTTGCTGGTAACAAGATGTGACATAATTTTTTCGTAAGGTACTTTCGTCAGGTATATTATATTTGCAATATTTTTGCAGAAATGATTTCAGGTTAACATTGTTTAATCTTGCTAATGGTATGTTAGACGAAATTACTGCGTTACACAAATCCGTATTATATTCTTCTTGTTCTGAGTTTCGTGAAGTTGATGCTACACATTGACGTATAGATTACTGCACACATGCGGATCGCTTTAGTTTTTCACATTTTCCAATATGTGATGGAGTTTTAGCGTGTTGATCAATCAGGTATTTTCTCTCAGAACACCTACAACAACAATTTCATTTTATATCAAAAGTTTAAAAAATTTAAAAAACAATTGTCAAACTTTTAGTTAAAATTAAACTTACAGTTTACTGCAGCTCGACAAAATATTTTGTCGCCATCCTTTACCTGTTCAGATATGGCTTAATCCATAAAAGAAATTTTGTTCGCTATACTCATTGTATGTACGCACAGTATTTAAAAATGTAACACAATTACATGCTGTTTCGCTCAAAGATATTCAATGAATGAATAGTTTATTTGGGAATTAATAATAATAAAACGTATTTACCACATCCCTTCTGCTAGGCGAAATTAAACACGTGCAGTTCTTGGAAAAAAGTATTAGAGAAACCAATGTAAAAGATTTATCGTTCTGAGAATTGTCGGTTGTCGATCTACATTAGGAATTACTAGGGATTTTTACTGATAGAAAGGATAAGAAAAAGCTTAAATATACAATATATTCAACTTTTGTAAAAATATGCATAGAAATGCCTAAATATGCAATATATGCAATCACTAATTAGCGCTAATTAACTTCAATTAGTGTAATACGTCTACATATAGACTATAATTAAAGATATGCAAAAAATAAAATATATGCGCTTTGCATATAATCCGGCCTCTAATTATTATTATTAACCTTAACGAATTCGATTGGACTCCGCGTACGAAAACTTTCGAACGACGCTGTATTCGCGACTTACCTGTTCTGTGATTTTCGTAGCGTGGTGCTTCGATGAGACACACACAACTCGACGGCCGACGTTCAGTGCGCCGACAGTTCACCGTCAAGCGCGTTCTGGTGCGGACCTTGTACCTCGTACTTTTGTACGATTTCACACACACGATTATTTTCAAAATTCGCTCCAGCGGTTCCGAAACCGTTTTTTGGCGACTTTCATAACTGAAAAGTACTTCCTTCGAGACGAATTCGTGCGATCGCCGGGGGAGATTTCGATTTAGGGTGCGAATTTGGGGAGTGATCACGGTCGGAATTTTTATATTCTATGCTTGGTTTTAGAATTAGTGAAATGACATAAGTTTTTTTTTGGGTTTTCTTCTTGAAAATTGTTTTTTTATTGTTCTTATTTGTTACGGTTTTTTTCGATTGTTAAAATTGGAGAGATAGGGCTATATATAATAGTATTTGAAAAAAAGGAGAAAAGAAGGAATCAAAATATTGGATTTAAGTAACAGGTAAGTAATTTTTAATTTTTTAAAATTCAAAACTTCAAGTTATATATATAAAACTTGAGAGACTAAACTGTAGATTTTGATACAGAAAAGATATTTTCATTAGTGTAATAATATTAATAATAAATAAAGCAGAGCTGGATTAACCTGTTGTCATATTTATTTTATTAAAATTTTTATTTTAAATATTTTAGAGTACTCGTCTTAAATTTATATTATTATTTTTTTTGTTCTCGAATAACAATCAGGTAGTGGCCGTCAACTTTATTTAATTTTTAAAAAAATAGAATTTACAAATATAGTTTAGTAGTTTATATAAAATAATTAAGTATTTAGGGGTCGGTTTCATAATAAATGTTATTTTAACACTTTAACAAAAGTCTATGTATTATTTATGGGAACATTAATTTAAAGTGATTTTAAAGCTTTAAAGTGATATCATGAAACTCACCCTTAGCCGGCTGTGATCGAAGCCCTTTTTTTTTTAAAAAAAGAAGATATATAATAAATAAATATTCAAAATATGTTCAAGAATGACAGGAATAATATAATAATTTTGCTTGTATAAACCGAAAGAAAACTTAATTGCGTCCAGATTAAATGCAAATTTTTAGAAAATTAGAATTTGCATCATCGCAGTACATAAACTAGGGGCTAGTCAAGCCTCATGGTTTAGGTTTTACAATTTGTGTTTGATTTTTTATGTTTTACAATTTTAAAAATTAGTTTTCGTCAAAGTATTTTTAGTAGATTATTCTTTAATATATCAAATAATTATTCTAATCATTTCATTTTATTCAAATTTTATTATGCTGGAAAGCATTTAGATAGCATACGAGTCCACCTTAACTTCTTTGAAATATACATATACAGGGTGTTTCCTAACTTCTCTTACAAAATAAATGAGGATACTCTTTACAAAATTGTAAGACGAAAATGTGGTATAAAATTTTTTCGAATGTCGCTTCATTTTCGAAATTTTTTTTATTTATTTTTTTTTTAATTTTGTTTTCATTTTATTAATTAATGGCAAACGATGTTCTAATCATATTTGTTAGACATAATAAGGGGTTACAACACTTTACTTTGGGTCAATCTTAAACTTTACTAACTACTAATTAAGTTTATTGGCGGAGATCTAAGTAAAGAATATGTAAAAGAATCTGTGTCAGGAATAGAGGGATGCGAACTAATGTTTGTAATATCCATTGACATAATGCAATACGTGGAGGAAAATCAGCAGGTAGCAGTGCCTGAACGCGTTAAATGTGGCATGGATACAACAAATTGTCCTTGAGAATTTTCCAAACTGTCCAAGGACTTACATTGAAAGTATTTGCAATTTTTCGCGTAGAACTACCAGAATCTTCCTCTATCATCTCCAGCATATTCTGTTCCAATTGTACCGTTCTTGCAGTCATTGATCTTCCTAGCCCTCCACTTCGTTTCATTGAGCCTGTTTCACGAAGACGTCGATGAATATTTCCGAAGATTTTTCGGTCGGGAACATTACTGCGTAGGAAATCATTTAATGTACAATCGTCTAGCATCTAATGAGTTGCCATCAGCAAGTCCACACATGAAATGATACATCATGATAAAGGATTTCACTAACTATTAAAGACACGTCAAACAGCCAAACGTCACTCAATCTAAACAAATGCGACCGATGAGACGTATTCAAATGAAATCCACTACTAGATGAAACAGCCGTTTCATGTGATCGAGACCGAAAAAATAACAACGCATTGTAAACATTTTTTTGTACTTGATAAACTCATCGGCGTACACCATACTTTTATTTACATTAATCGTTTTAACGAATATCGAATATGGTTGTCGCAAATTTTCTTCGCCCTGTATCTTCGAAACAAAGGGTTTTTCAAAAATCATCATAAGATAAAATATTCTTAGAATAAGCCAAGGCATAACCCTTGAATTTTTGCCGCATGTTTACTTAACACCCTGTATATTAATTATTATTGACAATGTCTATCGTCATATGCTAGTGATTAATTGACGAATAAAGTATTATCTATCTATCTATGAAACATTATAAAGTAGTGATCTCCAAAATGTTTCAAAATTCACGTTCATGTTTACTTGAAACTATGACTTGTCGCGTATTAACTTAAAGCATTTTCAACGTAATATACAACAGTGCTTATCTCATATAACTTTAAAAATAAATCGGTTAAAAGTGCATCAACTTTTAACATCTGCAAATGGTTATTGATTCAAAATGCTTTTACATACATGCGTATGCAGGTATGTTATACCCTACCTGTGTGTTGAAACCTCTGGTATTGTAATATTCTTCGCTTGGCGCTTTGGAAATCTAGTCCGGCGAAAATTGTAACCAAACCGATTAGGAATTACACACGACAAAAATACTTTCGTTATTCGTTCGTGAAACGGACATATATGTATGTATTTGTTTTCGTATTTGAGGACCGCATGTATAGCATAGTATAGTGTATATAGTTGTTGTGTGTATATACGCTTGTTTCGTGTGAGTGTTGAATTACAAGTCGTAGATATGCGGTACGGGCGAATTCAAGTAAATTGCTCGGTGCGAATGCGGGTACACAATATTTAAATATGTATGTATGTGTGTACACTTGCAGTTTGTCTGTCCGGTAAACGGGTGAGCTGGTAATAGAATAAGTAACTTTCGTTTCTGTCGCCTGATATACATACTCTAGTTTAGATAGTTTTCACTGTTGTTTGATGTTGAGGTATGCAGAATGTTGTTTTAGTATACAGAGGGTATCAAAATGTTTGAAACATTTGAATGAATTTTGTGGCGAATCCTTGATTATTTCTTCTTGTATTTGACGGATAAATTCCGGTAAAACTTTTTTCTTTTTATTTTAATACATTTTTATGCATCATAAGTGCATTCATTGCCTAAAAGAGAGTTTGCATTGAGAAATATGATTTGTACGGTATGGGTACTTTAGTGACTATACCAAATACCTTTGGCATCGATACCTTCCCAGTATGATACTTTACTACTAACCATACTTAAGGGTGGGCAAAAAGTGGTGGGGACAATGCATTTTTCATTTCCTCAGTTTCTTGAAAAATGAGAACATTTAATTATGTTTTAAGTTATGAAATAGATCTGTATTTCACACTAATCATAACAAAGAAATAGTAAAAGGATCTGTAATCGAATAACGGCGAAGAAGAAAATCGGTTGAAGAGTGTCATTATGATCGTTACATTTTGTATATTATGTATGTGTAAGAGAAATTGAAAAATTTCACTCTTTTGGAGAAACTGAGGAAATCGCATTTTGTAAAACAGTGGGCATCCTATAAAATTTATGATTTATGCCCATCATAGAAGTGTAGCATTTTATTCGAAGAATGGCGCCACAGAATTTTAAGAAAAATAATTTTATTAATGTAGATTTAATCCATTGCTGATAGCCTACTTAACTGCATTTTCATTAATAACAATAATACCGAAATTTCTGTAAATAAAATGAAAAAAACTGAAAGATAAATTGTTACATTCCAGTTATGTATTCCCTGCGTTAGTCCAAATTATTTCCTTATGAAAATCACTCACAATTGAAAGATAATTCGTTATAAAAGTATTATTTTTCCTCATAGCTACAATTGTACTTACAAATAAAAATAAAACTGCGTCTATACAAATATTTATAGTAAAGAAAGTAATAATAGTGTAGTTATACATATCAGAAAAATAATAATACAAAAATTGCTAAATTCAAGAATATTTCATTACGGGCAAGCAATAATCGAGTTATTTAATGATCATCAATCGAATGATGCCTGTCCATCATTCAATTATGTCCACCACTACCGTTTTATCAGTTATCTCTTCAGTCTATGTGTTCCATCTCCTCAAGCAATTAATTCTCTAATATTTTATTTTCACCCTAACGACAAACCATAATGTCTCTCCAAAATACTAAATTGAATTTAAAAAAGTTAATGTGCAAAATACAGTACAGTTGGAGACATGTGAGTGCACAATATTCTTCGTGATATGATTTTTTATATCTTCTCTAGAGGAAAACATCTACCTCAGCCTTTTTGGTGATCGTAGTATTGGCTATATGGATATTGAACGACTGCAGATTCACATGGAATATATATTTTCTTTGCAGACTACATTTTCTTATTTCTTAAAAGATGCATTTTTAGGTTATGTCACTGCACAAAACACGTCGATATCACGAAAAGATTGACCTTTTCTAGCAATAATAGCTATAATAATGATTGTCGCAACTAACTTATTTTATTGAAATAATTTAACACCTTTCCATGTATTATTTTTGACAAAAATGTATGCGCTTGTACTCGCAATAAGTGCCTTTTAGATTAGACTTACACACAGTGTGATCCTCAGAGCGGCTGGGCTCATTTCAAGTTTTTCCTTGAATTATTCAATTTCAGTAACAGAGATAATATAACCAACATGGACATTTGCCACATATTCTCATCAACCTGTTGATTCTCATCAATATATCCTACAACAGTGCTTTTTCTATAAAACAAATAAATAATCTAGTAAATAGGCAAGCACAGATAAGTCTCGAGCACTCTCAATTCTCCTTACAAAAAAAAAAAAAAATATTCTGATTCCATTTCACGCTCGTTTATATTATGTTTATCTGTTTATGTTCAAAAATGACATACGAACTTCATATGCCTTGCATTTCATCGGCAATTCCGGCGCCGCGTCGACACGAACATTTCTGCTTTTTAGGCGGCAAATACAAATTTATCAACTTTTTAATAAATTGAAATAAGTGTACCGATACAAAAAATAAAATACAAAAAAGAAACAATAAAAATAAAGTTTTTTTTTAATTTCTATTGATTCAATAATAATAATAGTAATATTTCATGTAATAATTCCTTCTAAAACAAAACTTTTTTCCTCTAGCTACCCTCTAAAAAGGGAATTTCTCTCTCATATACACAAAAATAGCACCCGACCTCGTGATTCACTCGACTTGACCACGTGATATATCCCATGTGTTTACACAAATATACGAATGTATATATTATTTTTCGCCGAAACAATTTTGAAACAGGCCGCGCCATCTACATTTTAAAAGATTGTTAATCTCGCACCTCTTTGACAGAAATGAAATTTTTTATGTTTGTACGCCCCCTTAACGTATCCACATTTGTTCTCTATTTATGAGAAATTGAACATAATTGCAAACGTTTCGATAAATACAATTATCTTTAGCAGTACTAGAAATTTTAAAATTAATTTCAATGATAATTCCTTAAAATTTACTGTTATTTCAAATGGCAAGGTAGCATTTTTATTTCAAATTTGGATTCTACTCTGAATTTTAGGTCAAGTTTATCTAACATACCATACCCTTAATCTTTATGCTTTACAAGATATTCGCATTGTTTTAAATAATTTTGTGTTACGCAGTGGTGCACGAACTTTTAAGTTGCTTGCAGTCGGTACAGCGGAATTTGTTCATTCTCATTGTAAATAATATCCACCAAATGAGGTATCTATTTCCAACAAAAAAAATTAATAAATATTAAACTGACTGCAAGAAAAGAGGGGACAAAAATTTAATAAACTAAGCCCCTCAGTTTCTCTGCGCCAATCGATTGTCCGTCAAAAAATACGTATAAATGTTAAAGACCGTTTTTAGCTGAAATGAATGGTTTAGGAGATATTTCAAAAAAACTGTCGTAGCATAGTCATTACGAGTACATGTGTCGGTTCTAGGTGTTCATGATCAAACAATATGATGTAATAATCAAAAATATATGCATTTGTCATATATCTACCAAATTCGAAGATTAATAGAGACCATGTAGGGGCATAAATGCTAACGCATACTTAAATATCAATAAAAATGTCACAGTTACAATTTTCAAATCAAGACTATTTAAATTTAATTATTACATATGGAGAATGTCACCGGATTATTAGTAGGACTTGTCGACTTTTCTCCGAGAAATACTCTAATAGAGCAAAACCTACTAAGGACACTGTTAAGCGATTGCTCAAAAATTGCAAGGATTTTGGATCATTTACAAAAAAAAAAAAAAAACAACGAAATTGAAACCGTTAGTGAACAGCGAGCTCACAGAAATCACTGTGCTATATAGCTTATTTTAGAGCATATCCTACAAATTCAATACGGGATGCAGAAGTAGGGATAAGAGTTTCCTCTAAAACGATTCACAGAATTTCAAAAAAAAACATAAATGATACCCTTTTAAATGTAATTTAGTTCAACACATGGAACCATGGGATATTAGCCGTCGAAGAGAATTCTGCGAGTGGTTTCTAGTTCAAACGCAAGAAGATGATATGTTTTTAAACAATATTATTTGGACCGATGAAGCTAAATTCAGCAATAGGGGAATATACGTATAATGGACATAATTCTCATTTTTGGTCTTCCGAGAATCCTCTAGTAGTTCGAGGGCGAAATTTCCAAAACCCTTGGAGCTTCAACGTGTTTTGCGCTATAAAAAATGATAGAATTCTGTCTGTCTTCTTCTATGACGATAATGTAACTGGTATGCTATATGAAGAGATATTACGCAATGTTATTTTTGCATCGCTGCGTCTTCTACCGCAAGAAGCTCAGAACACGTGGGACCAGATGGATGCCACATAATACCGACCAAGTATGGCGTACCCCCACAGAAATGTTCGAAGATAGATGGATGGCGAACAAAAGGTTCCTTCAAATATCCTCCAAGATCTCCCGATTCAACGCCACTAGATTTCTTCCAGTGGAACTAAGATATAAACTACTTAGTTTCGGAATGGGCTATAAACAAAAATTTACAACTTTTTTTTATATTTTCCGCTCTTCTCTGTAATGTGACCTTAAATCAAATTCATGTATTTATAAAAATTCTGCTTTTGTTCGTAAATAAAATCCCCATAATTCATAATTTACATTCATGATATTTTATGAATGTAAATTATGAAATAAAATATTTATGTCGAATGTTGTTTAATAACAAAGAAAAAATTATTTTTTTCATATAATGTTCTTTTTTGACACAGTCATTTGTGAAAATTTAAAAATATTTTTATTAATCTTGCATCGCGAGAGTTTTTTTTTATAATAATAGGAATATTTTTTTTGTAAGATTAACAATAGAAAACTTTTTCCTCTTCAGGACTCGAGCTGTGGACACACTTTGTTTATAAAAAAAGTTAAATAATTACAAATCATTCTCACACCATGCTTCAGCCTTGCACACACTGTCTACACCAGTGTTTCCCAAACTTATCTAAAGTGCGACTCCTTTTTGGTAAAAGAAATGTTCGCCTCCTATTTCCCCACTCATCACTAAAACAAAAGAAAGAGACAAAAATAACATAACTAAATTACAAGTAACTGTTGTTTCTCAAATTTTATTTTACCTTACTGTTTAATTAAATTCAATTATTTTAATTGCGATCTGTCTTGCTAGCAAGTAGTAGTAGCTCTTTTACCAGACCAACACAATAAAAATAAATGATAAAAAATCGACTGCACATTGTAAGTATATCGCGATATTTTTCTTCGTGTCTACATCCTAATGCCACCTGGAGACATTGTTTTTTACATCGAGAAGCTCTTGCATCAAAAACTTTACCACCTGAAATGGATTGTGTTATGAGAACCGTTATTAAAGTTGTAAATTCCATTAAGAGAAAAGCTTTGCAGACACGTATTTTTCAAAAAATCTGCGAAGACATGGATGCTTTATTTGAAAAATTTTATCACACCGAAGTAAGGTGGCTCTCAAAGGGCAACGTCTTCTTAAAAAGACGAAATTTCACTTAAAAGCAGAGCTTTTAATATATTCGGAAGATGATAAGTCCCCATATGAAAATCAATTTTCCGATCCTATTTGGCTTCTGATGCTAGATTTTCTTGCTGATATTTTCGAACAATTGAATATTTTGAACAGTAATTGGCAAGGTCGCGATGTGAATATAACTGCGGCCACAGATAAAATTAAGGGATTTATAAGAAAAATTGATTGATGGTCGACTTCAATTGGCAAAAAGTAGTTTGATTCATTCCAGTGCATTCAAAAAATTATGGAAGATGAATCAAATTGTAGTGGTACAAATTTTGAACAAGTTTTTGCATGCATGCAAGTTGCTTTGCTCAATTTGAAACAACAGCTCTGTGATTATTTCCCTCGAGAAGTTCAAAATAGTTACGACAGTTGCAGATGGATACCGAATCCGTTTTTAGCCGATTATCAAGTGATGGAATGTTGAAGCTGGAATTTTTTTCCCAGAATCCGGACGAATTTTGGACCAAAAGGATGCAGAACTACCCTCAGTTAGCGCATAAAGCTATCAAATATTTGGTTCCATTTGTCACATCATATTTATATGAGTTAAGTTTCTCATCCATGACTGCCATTAAAACAAGAGTCAGAAATCGCCTCATACTGAAAACGAATATAATTTTGTGTGTCTCAAATACAAAGCATAGATTTGAAAGACTGGTTTCAAAAAAAACAGGCGCATGGATCTCATTAACACTTAAAATATTTTACTTTATTTTTCTCTGATATTGTACTTTTTTTCTCTTTATTTCTAAGAACTTTGACAGTGTATTTGTGCACTATGTGTGATGTTTGATTTCTTTTCAATTTTTGATTTTAATATTGTATAGATTTGGTTTTGTTGTTATATTTTACAGGCACTTTTCAAATTGCAGGGTTTGAAAATTTGATTTATTTTTTCGGATAAATGTTTTACCGATTTTGATATCCTTCGTAATTGTTTGATTATTATTTATAGTTTTTGTTGATTTATTATATAAAAAAAAGTTCTTTAATGAAATATTCAAACAAACTTTTCTTTTTTATAATAAATCGATGTAAGCGTAATGCAATAAATTAAACAATACAACTATTTTTTTTGCCATACATTTACGTATTTTCTAGAGAATCCAAATCTGTAATGAAAAATGGCAAAATTTCTTAGCTCATAAAAATGTTGTAAGTTTTTTTGTATCTATATACAGAAAATAAACTGTAAAAGAAAAGTTACGCCAATATTAACAGGTACCCACTAAATTCTTCTAAAAAGTTCTCAAATTCTACCCACTCCACCTCAATGAACAAACTGAAGTGGCAGAATGTAACAGTGAAATAATCACAAATTAACTTCTGACAAGTGATAATTGCAAAATGATATTAAACCCAAAATTAACAAGATACTGAAAACAGTGCTATATTGACCTACTATAGCACTGTTTTCGATTGCAAAGTTGCAAACATCAAACCACGTAAAACTTCCGGGAGGTTACAGTTGCAGAATGTACGAACTTCAAAATTGAAAACATACTGAGAACAGAGCTACTTATAAATACCATTGTTGTCTTATTATTTTCGGTTTTGAAATGACTTCTTTATGGATTACACTGGTTACAGCATCAAAATAGACAAAAAGAAACGATATATATATTTTTTGATGTTGTACCTAATTTTACCTGATATACAGGTGGCCCAGCGAACTGTCATTAGATTTTTTCGAACTTCTAGTGGGAATTTGAGTTTAAAACATTCCGAAGAGCCGTGGCCGACATTTTGAAAAATGCTATACAGTGTGTTCCGAATGAGTTGTTTTACAGTAGTAACTTTGGCATATATCTGTCGGTTTTATGAAATAAGTCTAAATGTTTCAAAAACTTTGCCGGGAGAATGACTGAAAAGGAAGGGTGCATCATTGCCAATCTTGAAAGTCAAGCAGCAATATGCGGTGCCGGTTGTTGGTGGGTGACCATTCGGACAACGTTTCTCAGTGGCTCGGTATGTTCCGGTAGCCTAAGCGAAAGGGCCTTCAAGGCCCATGTACTGCTGAGTTATTATTATTATTTCAAAAACTATCAGAAATAGGAATACTCTGCAAGTTTCAAAATCAAATTCGTTCAAATCAGTTCGGTGGGATATCTTCTATAAAAAAGTAAGAAGAATTTCAAAGGAATTGTCTAAAATGTAAAAGAAAATAAGATTTGCACCCAATTTCATAATTCGCTAACTGATGCACAATCTAACTTCAATAATTTCTTTTAACTCTTAGAAAGGTCGGAACAGATTTCTGAAGACACTGTTAGATACAACACAATCTCAACTATTTTTGGACCCAATTATATTTTTTTCTCCGTTTCTCGCTACCCACTCCCCTTTATTTGATCTTATTTTATTTCTTATAACTTAACCTTTACGACGATCCTCTATGGCATTTCCTGTGTGGAAGGTTCAACTACCTAACATCCACTAAACAGTCTGGACTGCCCAACAAAAAAACAAGTTATTAGAATTATAATGACCGCAACTACAAACTGTACACCTTTTAAACTAATAATACTATATTATGGGTTCATCCCATGTTTGATCGATGGCCTGCTGTTATTTTCGCCTACGTCATGCGACACCTGCCTTTTTGAAATCGATTATTGCAAGACACTTATATTATCAAACTTCCCTGTTCAAAATTTCGAAATTTTTTGTAAATCTGGACATTGTTGTTATATTCTATGTTTTAATATTTTCGATAAGTACGAAAAAGCTTGTTTAATCATTCTAGCTTATATATTTTTACTGTTTTTTTTTTGCTATGAATATAATAAGAATTAAGCACTTTTTTTCCTCGTATGCTGGCATTTATGTGGCCTTCTCGAAGAGATAATATTTGAATGTGCAATAATATAATGGGCGTATGTATGGTATACTTAAAAAATTCGCATGGATCCGTGACTCACCCATTGTTATTTTGACGTAACCCTTGGCAGAATACCATGAATGGGATGGTCGTTTAAACAGTACATAGCATAACAGATTGATGTTCGGTGTGCTCATTCAAAATAACTAGATGGGCATAATTTATAAAAAATCTTGTTACATTAAGTATATTTTAACTGCTGTTGATATGAAATTAACTGAAGTTATTAAAGATTTAAGATATTATACATATTCACTGTTCATATATTCAAAAGCAGACATCAGACTTTAAAGTTCAGCAGAATCATTTCAAAATGTTCTTCAAGTATTACATAAAAAAAAAACAAAAAAAAAACATTACAGCTAGTGAAATAGATCTTTGCATAGATTTGTCTAATCTTGCCTTATAATTTTTTTGTCACTTTCAGTTCTACCAAAAATCAATCAAATTTAAAAATATACATCTATATTTTAGTATATTCCAAGTGTTCCAATACTGGAACAACTCTCTTGGTTTGGTGCATGCAAAAATACACTCTTTCTTTAATAATAACGGTGTTATTTACGCTTTTGTAAAAAAGGGCCCTGCTGCAAGCGTTCGGTTAAGGCGGCGCAATTTATATATACATTTGTTTCAGATATTCATATTTTAAATATGATACATACATACTTAACTTGATACAACAGTGAAATTAAAGTCGATATAATTATATACAGGTATCCACTATAGTCCTAAACATTTGCTTAATTTTAGCCCAAGGTAACTTGATTGACATATATTTAATTATTGACTATAATTAATAGAAATTACATTTACAGAAACTATATATATATTACCGATATTTGGTAGGCTACGGTAATTGTTTATTACCATAGCCAACCAAAAAAAAACACTATATTTAAGTAATAATAGTTAATAATAATTAAAAGTCAAAGCTATCAAAAAAAAATATGTTTTATGTAACACGTTTTCCGTGATTTCTTTCTTTCCGAAGCTACCTAAAGAAACTTGTGTTTAAGAAAAAGCCATCCACATAAGAAAATAAGAAGAAGAGAATGAGGAAGGCATTCATTTCGTAGAATTGTTGAAAAAACTACAAAAAAAAAATTGCAAAAGAAGGTAGAAATTTTCTTAACCGAAAGAGGCTGCATTTCTACAACATCTGCTACAAATTTTGATAATTAAAAATCATTACTACGTGTAAATACTTTTAATTAAGGATGTTTTTTGTTGTGATTTAATGTTCATTTGTTTTTTTATTATAAATGAAAAGCAAACATTAAGTCTTAGTTTAATGGGGTATGAATGGTAAAATACGTACTATTATATATACGATCGATAAATGAAAGAGTATACATTGGAAAATTCTGAAAAATTCGCAGTTTACTAAAGTTGATCTGCGCTATTGAACTAAAATATTTTTAATAATCTAGCCCAAGTGGCTGTCAACTTTGTTATTTTAAATGGAACACTCTATATATTATCACATTTTTTAATTCCTTGTTCAAATCTAATGTAAGTTTGTTAAAACGACTATGTTGTTATTTTCAACCATACTTGAAATATTTGCATTTTTTTTTTTTAATTTTTGATAGACGAGTGCATCTGAACTTCTATAACTGCAAAGGTATTTAACTTGGAAAATTGGAAGTTTGTAGAATTGTTGACCGTATAGGGTAGCATCCGAAACCGAATGAATTTTTCGAAAACATTATGCAGCGTGTCCGAAAATTACAGTTAAACTTTCGAATTGAAAAAGTGACAAAATTTTTTTTTAATTACAACTACCTAATACTTTTCTCTTTCTTATCAAACTGCCCTTATAAAAATACAAAAAAAAAGTCATATTCATTACTCATCTAAAATGGATACTTTTTAAGATAATTAGTAAAATATGTATGTACATGTATGGTGTAAGAGAAGGTAGCTTATGTAGTTTTTTAATATGTCATCCTGTTTTGGTATATATGAGTAAGTCATGACCATTCGACAAACAATCCGGCATTGATGAAATGTCACTTAGTTTTCAATTATAAACAATGCCGGCACGGTTAAATTATACGAACGAAGATTATTTAAATTTGTTTTATTATTTTATGGAGAATGCAATAAAGTGATAACAAGAACATGTGATACCTTTGCTGCTCGGTATCCTCAAAGGCAGAAGCCGTAACCAAACACAGTTAAGCGAATAATACAAGAATTTTAAAAACTTTTTCATTAGATTATTTTATTTATTAAATGATACATTCTTCGTTAGTTCAATGGTGTGCAATTTATTGTAAGAACGAACAAACAGCATACCTTAATGAAAGATGTACGCCAATGATTGACTTACGCCGCGGCCGCTGACTGAGTGAGAGTTTGGCGTGTGACCTCTACACTGTAAAAAAAAAGTTGCAATAAGATTACATGTAAAATCGTTGGTAACAAAGTTGCCTACAATTTTACAGGTAAATTTGCTTCATGAGTAAATTTCACATGCTGATATGTTTTTCAAAGATTGTACTGTAAAATTCGTATGTAATATTTGTATGAACTCTATATTTACCGAACACTGAAATAATTTTCATATGTATTTTTATAAAAAGAGTAAGTAACTTACCTAATTCTTTTATAGCACCTAATAAGTCACGCTGAATCGCTCAACCAGGGATCAAGAATGAACACGCTTACGCGAAACCTACGATTGTTTGTGACGTACATGATATCATTGAGCTAATAATAATTTCGACAAACGAATAGAATTACCTACGCGCACAGTAAAATAATCCAATAACCAATCACATCGCGGCGTATGAATTTCGTATCTTCCATGATATCTTATAGTTTTACCTGAAATATCAAGTAAAAACAAATAAATATAAAGATCCTCATATTTTTACAGCAAAATTAATAGTTCACTAGTAAAATTACTTTTAAAGTGCACTAAATACCCCAAAAAAATGTCAATTTTACACTTTTAAGTAAATTTTGAGAGTAAATACAAAATTGTACATGTTTTTTCCTTTTGAATTTACATCTTAAACTTACATGAAAAAGCTATAAATTTTACCGAAATTTCTTTTCCATGTAAAATATCCTAGAAAAAAAGATGTAAAACAAAATTTACATGATTTATTGTGGTAAATTCACAACGTTATTACATGTAGTATTCCTGATTTACCATGGCAAAATTACTGTAATTTTTTACAGTGTAGAGGGCATGCATTTAAATTCATGATTTTTTTTAAGGGGAAATCGAGAATAATGTTTGAGACATGATACTGATGAAAATGAGTGAATGTTCTTGCAGTGCTAAAGACGCTTGGTAGGCAGAAAGTCATATTTCTATTCCCTTTTGTATTTGTATGGTGATCTTTTACAATTGCCAAGGTGGCAATCTTACGGTTAATGTTTAGGCATTTTTCTTTGCTGTAACGCTTATTCAACAGTGAATTGAGTGAATGAAATGCGATTATTGCATCATTGGATTATGTTTATTATTTTAATTAGAAGTTTACTCTATAACAATGACTAAAATTTATTAGGATTATAAATAACATACATTAAGTCAACAACCGGTGATTAGCATATTAACAAGTAATATTCATTATATTGATGCCGTTTTTCATTCTCTATTGGAGCTCATACGTAAAATTTGTAATTTGCGGTCATTTAGTAAATTAAATAAAGTTGTTAAAGCAAAACCGGTGTTTGTTACAACAATAGCATACTTCATTGAGGCAATCAAGCTACCATTTTACTTTCAATGATTTTAGTTTCATTAATATAATGAATGATTTATTACTGAATAAATTCCATCGTCATTTCATGATTTTTTTTCTCATTGATTTGATGAACTCGTTCTTTGGGTTAATTTTAATGCATCATTTCATGTGAACATCATCATTTCTTTCATTATGTCCGAATCCATTTTTGGTTCAGGGCACCGGGAAAACATCCTGTATTTTCCTCTTGAACCACCCTGTACATTAATTCAGGCGATACTTTAACTTTAATCAACCAAAACGAAACGGGAACACAACACCGCGACAAATAATAATAATAACCTGTGCCATCCTGAATTGTAAATAACCAACATCGTTTCAGACTAATTGGTCGTATCCTCATGCCGTGTTTCCTCTTCTCTATCTCTTCCCATCTTCGCGGTACGGCGGTAGCGGGGTCACCGAACACAACGCAACGACCCTAGGGTGAGAAGTGGGTCGAGCATTTTCCGCTTATTCCCGTTGTTAATATTAGGGACGTCGTCGGTGTTCCCTCAATTTCGCCCGAATCGATATGACGGATAAGTTAGATCTCCACTGTGGGGGCGGGGAATCTTCCAAATGAACCCGAAAACAGGCCGGAAGCGACGTTCCGATGTTCGGTGGGATTTATGCTTTCGCACTGGAAATGAAATGGGCGGGGAAATCGGGGTAATTCTTCCCTGAAATACGGCGGAAAATTTCTGAGATAAATTCGCGGATTTTCGGCCAAACACTTCTGCCGTCACGGAGTTCTGCTAACAAGGAAAGCCGCGGGATGTTAATCTTAGTTTCGGTTCTGACTTCGTCAGGTGGTAGTAGAAATCCTTTGGAGTACTTCTGTAAAATATTAGCCATAGATGGTCACACATTTATTTTTTAGGTCTTCAAGTAGTCTAGCGCATGGCACATACGAGTGATTCTAATTCTATTGCAACTATACTTATTAGTATCACTAGTTTTGCGAGTATGAGTACGGTTTGTAGTATAAGTACATTGAGAAAAATGGGCTAAGTAAAGTGTTTGCCTTATAAAAAATTATTTACAATAGATAAAGTTTTACTTGGAACTATTCTCGTTAATTAATACCTGCAACTAAACCCAGTTTGCATTCAGGAAGTTGTTACTGTAAATAGTGCTTTTATTAACGGCTATTACACAGCGTACCTGACAAATTTGTGGTAAGCAAAGTATTACTTATGACTACTGGTACTGTATCTAACTACAGCACGTGGTTAGTAAAAGTAACAACAAAGCTGATCGCTATTAAACTCATGTATTTTCTTAAATAAGCAACAACTTGCCACAACTATGATTATTTGAGTTTTGCTGCCACCCCGTGATTGTTTTACTATTCTTGATTGGCTAGTGCGGCGGAGTAATGAAATAGTCCCCGAGACGGCTACGCGCGCAGGTGGAAAAGGGTGTGCAAGGAAGACGGCCATTGTAGGCCAGTTGGAACGCAAATATATTAAAAATATCGGGTGGGTTAACTCAAGGCCCCATCCGTATAAAGAATCCCAGCGAAAGAAGAAGCACCGAGCCTATAAGCAATCGGATGTTTCAAGGTTGCAGTTTTAAACCACGTGGTGGGATATTTGAATTCCCCATCATTGTGATGATATCTGCGCACGCTGGCGAAGTTAAAGTGTGGATGCCGTCGCTAGCTGAGTGATCCCACAGTCCAAGTGCCACCTGCAGTTAGGGATACCCCGACGAAGTAGCGGTTTTCGAGGCGATCACCGGACATAACCGCCACGTACGCCGACAGAGGATCAACCCACCGAGACAACGCCCAATGCAAAGAACCAACAGAAACCGCAAGTTTACCGCCTAGATATATTATTTCTTTGTTTGTTATTAATTGTAACTTCAAAGCCATATTTCTCTTTGTCCTTTGTTTAAATTTAAATAATTTCAATAACTAAATAACGTTTAAGGGGCCCCATTACTTATCTTTTTATTATTGCTTTGTTCATTTTTTTCATTATTAAGGAATATATTTTATGAGTCATTAGGTACGTTGTAAATTATTTAAAAAAAACTGTTGTTAAAGTGAAACCAATATCTTTCATTCGTATCAGGTAGTCACTGCGTTTGTCCTATACAAAATAAAACTATTACTAATAATACTGCTTTTTTTTTAAGTAATAAGTATCATGTACCATCTTTAGCAAATGCGAATTTAATCTTCGATTATTAATGCAATCGAAGCTACAGCACACTGAACAGTAATTAAAAATTAGTTGCAATTTTGAATTACGCATTGCTCGGTACGCAGTACTTATAGTTGTGGTTGCATAAATAATCCAAGATTTGTGGAACTTTTTTTTTGTACTTTATCAGTTATTCACACAAAGTACACAGTAAGCTACTTAATAAATATTCACTAAACTGCCTTGTTTCCTACACTACCTATAGTTGAACAACAAATTTAAGGTAAGTATGTTGTTTATAGCAAACCATTACCTTCTATATATTAGGTACCTACACACTAAAAAAATTTTGGTAAAATTCCTGTACCGTTTTGGTGCAATTTTCACCCTAAACCGTGCATGAATTTTACTGGCGCAAGTAAACTTCCTACTCTCATGTAATTTTCTGTAGATTTTTCATTTAGCACGTAAAGCTCCTTTGTATAATTCCTCGCACTGGAAATTTCCATAGAAAATTTCCAGGTGTTAGAAAAATTACGAAGTATTTTTCCTGATATACTCGGAATATTCACTAGGAAATTTCAATTATAACCGAAATTTACACGGGAAAATTCAGTTAGAATTGAAATTTCCACATGAAAATTTTGTTAAAACTGAAATTTCCACAGGAGAATTCAATTAAGATGAAATTTCCACAGGAAAATTCAGTGAAATTGAAATTTTCACAGGAAAATTCAGTTAAAGCTGAAATGTCATTAGAAAAGAGCTTTCGATATCTTCCCGAGCAGGAAAAGTATGTAAGAGCTGTTATTTTTGCAAATCTACTACTGATTTGTGTTTCGGAAAAAGTTATTTCTAACTCAAGAGTCAGAAACAGTACACAGAATATAATTTTTAGATTTCGAGATAGGTTTTGCATTTTTATTTTGGTATTTGATGATTAAAAAATTTGATATAAATTAATATACGAACGTAAAAGTTAAACGCAAGGTATGAGATTAAAAATCAGCATTTAAGAAAACTGTTTATTTTTTGAGTATCTATTGACAAAAGCATTTAAAACGCAACTTCTTTGTAGTGACCACTAACCTGAAAAGAAACCAAACTGAATACATGTCGATTTGATATGGAATTTGGATTTGTAATCGCAGAATATTGGCCGAATTTATAAATTTCATTGAATTTATCATTTAAGAATTCATATTGAACTACATCTAATTAAAACACATTTGAAATGATTGCGAATCTCGTTACAAAAGAACACTCTACTGTATTAAACATACATGACAACGCGTCCGTTGCTTGATGTGGATAGATTTTTGGACATGTGCCGTGTCAAATATGCATAATTTTACCAACGATTCGCTTACATTCCATAGGGTCTCTGTAGACTACTATATGTATGTCAGCAACATGTACAAGAATATCCAGCAAATCTACAGAATTTCTGTGCAGTTATGAGCGAGACATGACAATTTAGTGCAAATATATAATAATAGCAGTCATACTTCTGTACATATTTAGAAATATAATCTAGGTACTTACCTCTGAATTTTCTTTCCTTTCCCACTGATATCGCAATTATTTTACTTACTCCACATAGCGACTACAAACAAGTACTAACGACTATGCAGATTAACATAATCACTCCACACCACCAGTGTGCGCATGCTTCACTTATAATTTACTCTTACGTGGGAAATTTCCCGTAATTGCCGCTGTAATTTATGAATTTGAATGTAATTTTCAGGTATTATTAAGAAATTTTAAATTTTACTTAATAAATTTCCCGTAGAATTAAAAAAAGACTCCTATAATTGAGGTTAAATTTTGGAATTATAGAAAAAATCCCAAATTTCAGTAAATTTTCCCCTGCTTTGTTACTTTTACTTTTTACCAGTAAGGAAAAATTTTACTTTTTGGAAGGAAAATTACCAACTTTTTTTAGAGTGTATTTAGTAAACGTGCGTTAATGATATTTTTTCCTTATCACAAGTAATCTAAATAGCTTGTATTAATTATGAAGGTGTGATAGCTGTTATAGAATAGTTTACTCACAGCAATACACCTACTACTTGACAAGGGAAAATCTTTGCTTACTGCAACTACATATATTCTTTGGCTTAACTACTTCAGTTTAATTATCATGAGTAACCTCATAAGTTACCGGTATGAAGCAGACCGTAAGTAACTTAGATTGCTTCTTGTTAGTTAGTATCAGTGTTTAGGATCTCTTTTTTACTAGTGCTAAGTAATCTGCGCTTTTGTCCCCTATTCAGCTGAACTTTTTACTTACGATAATTGTATTTTTATTTATGATTATTAATTTTTTTCTCAGTGTACGACTACTCGCAAAAAAGTTTCTAACCGTGTGTTACACATTATTTTTTGCGCCGACAAATCTTAATTTTGTAACATGCAGTGTATGTAATTTGCAGTTGACATTTTGTGGCTTTTGACACGTACATACAATCAATTACGTCAGACTGCGCATTTATAGAGTAATATATTAAACAATAACATTTAGTAGAAACACATACTGCTGTAAACTGATTGTCCAAGCATACAAGTTTAAAGAAATTAAAAATGACAAAATTAATTTAGCTAGCTCAGCAAAAATGAATTTAAAAGGGCGCCAGAGATTCTTAAATCTCAGAGTAAATTTTTTTAAATTAATAGTGGCGTTTGCAAAATTGACTTTCTTTAAAATCCCCAAAAAAATTAAAATGGCAGATTCAAAAATAAAAGAACTATTTAAGATGATATTTAAAATCATTAACTTTTATTGAAAAAAAAAAACATTTAAATAACAACAATAGGGGAAAAAACCGTAATACAGAAAGTATTAGATTAAAATAACCCTTCGTGAATTTACATTTAAAAAGGACAATGCAAATCCTTAGCAAACAAAATGGTGAATTCGTTCTAGAAGGAATTTCTTATACCACAAAAAATCCACGTGGTTTCAAAAATTCAAAGCAAACTAAAATTTAAATCAAATAACGTAGAGAAACAAGCAAAATCAAAAATGAAATTAAAAGCAAGCTCACAGCTTCACTTCACCTACCCCGAGGTGATAAAATAACATTAATTTGAAAACTACAAAAAAACGGAAAATTTAAACTCTAAACGCGATTACTTCTAAAACGAAAATTATTAAAAAGCCTTACATGTATATTGTGCACAACGATCTAACACTATTTAACAAATGAATTACTAGATGGACGATTTTAAAAATTTCAAACAACGAACTACATCTTAAACTTAAAACGTATTACCGGAAACGGTAACCAAGACAACTAAACAAGACTATACACGCGCTCGTCTATCTGGTAACTCCTTGGGCCTCTAAGGTAACATTCGCATATATATGAAATTTATATCTGTGAACGATGACGGCGCAACGCATCGCAAAGAAAAAACTAGCATATAAACTATATACAGGAGTACGCAAAATGTACAAATAAATGAAATTAACTATACACAACTGAACAAATAAAATGATACTAACAATTAAATCAAAATTCTTAGCAAAATAAACAAATATCAGAATTGTGGAAACCCTAACATTGTTTTGACAAGGCTGATTTGGAATAAATAAAAATACACATTTAAATTTCCGAAACCCGGGGTGCCAGACCACAGCAATACGTAATCTTATCTATATCAAGATTTATTAGATCTGTAATTAAACATAGACTTTCGAAAATTCACGTATAAGTTTGGATGTATGTGTGTATTGTAAGACAATCATTTCAAATGATGTATTATGTCTCGTTCTGCGTATAATTGCAGGTAAATCAGTGATATTTATTACACAATAATCAGAAAGTTTCCTAAATGGACATGGTGTCCTTTATCTCCGAGGTACAGAATGAAAAACGAGAGACATTCCCTGCATGAATTTTATCCATCAACACCCTTATATGAATCACTCCCAAGCTCTTCGCGCGAAAAAACTAATTGCATACCTACTCGCCATTATAGATAATGGTAGGTATACCGACGCACTATAATCTCCCCAATCACGAAGGTTCAATGCCCCAACGGCGTTCGCACGCTCGCACGGTGGGAAGAAGGTGCATCCACCGTCGCGTATACAAAAAAAAAAAAAACAGATTGTAGTTTTATTGGCTCAAATCTGCTGCCGCGGATCTCCTCTATAACCCACATACGCATCGGAATACCTATACACTCGCCTCGAAAACACCTTGTCCGACTAGTAGCGCATCACAGACGATTTTTTCGACTTATACTTATATATTCTCGGTAATAAACGGCGAACCAGGTTCTAAAAATACTCCACGCTGGAGAACCTGTTCACTATATACGACGATAATTATCCAGTTTTAACGAGGAAGCTACGGAAAAAGAACGAAAAAAATGGGCGTGTAATAACAACGAACTGTTACTCTCTTGGGCAACGAATGGTATCAAATTGCAGTTGTAGGTAATGAGATGAGGTGCACGCTCGGAGGTTGGATGTAACTTTGACGGTACAAAGTTGAACGAACCGCATTTTTAATTTTTGATGGGTTGTCACTATAGCCAAGGAACATCTCAACAAGGACGGACACTCAGCGCTGGCACTTTTGATCTCCCGGGGGAGAAATTTGTGACGTTGAGTCCGCTAATTTACCTGTATTGGCTAAATGCTAAAAAGTACTCAAAAAAGGTGGTGATTCCGCGTGCATATTTAAAATTTACTACTGTTAGGTTGACATGTTCCTCATCAGCTGTTAATTCGCTCAAACAAAAGCGTCCTGTCAAGAATTGTTTTGACAAGAGCCAGGCGTGAGATAGCTTGACTTCCTATTGGCTAAGGAGGTACTCAAAAAAGATGGCTAACAAATTTGCTAGGCAGTGTCCGTTCTTGGTTACATGTTCCTTGCTATAGCTGTCAAAATTAATACCAGAGCAAAAGTAGAGGAGATGGTCCTAATATGGGCCTCCATTTTGGTTTTTCTTGATAACTTTTCAAGTTTTGAAAAACTACATTCGCAAATTGGTATACATCTAGCCAAAGGCCTTATCTACAGGGTGATTCTCAATATATGCGAGAAATTTTAAGAGCTAATTCCTGGGGTTATTTTGATCATAAAAGTTCATATGAGTATATGTCCAAAACGGTTTGGTTTTAATTAATTATTGAATGTTTAACAATAAATTATGAACTATGACTAACATGGTATAACATCACAGTTGGTTCTTCAAAAACTATTGTGTTGAGAGGGAATTGTTTATTTGTCATTTCAATATTTGTCAATAGTTGTCAGAGTATTCATTCAGTTTATTGCCAGTTTCTGTTTTCTAAAATGAATTACACGAATGCTGAGATGTGTGATATGCATTTTGTTTACGGTCTTGCCAATGAAAATTCGCGTGCTGCTAGACGTCTTTAACGATACCCGAACCGTATCATGCCGCATCATTCAATATTTGCCCGTCTTCACCAACGTCTTAGTGAAACGAGAAATTTTAAAAAACGGACGACTGATAACGGGTACCCATCTACAGTGAGAACTCCACAAGTTGAAGAAATGGTACTAAATGAAATTGAAGAACATCCTACTACAAGCACTAGAAAAAATTGCGTTTGCTTTAAACATTAGTCAGGTAACAGTTTGGAGAATATTGAAAGATAAACTGTTGTATCCATATCACATTCAACGGGTGCAAGCACTTTTACCGGCAAATTTTTCGCAAAGGGTGGCTTTTTGTCAATGGATGCAACACAAAATCGCACAAAATCCTGACTATTTGGCTCAAATATTCTTCACCGATGAGGCTATCTCTAGAAACGCAATTATTAATTTTCATAATAATCACATATGGGCCGAAGAAAATCCGCACGAACTAGTGAATGCCCGTCATCAAACATCAATTCTCTGTCAATGTGTGGGCCGGAATTGTTAGAGATCACTTGATAGGTCCACATTTTTTTACCGATGCGGTTTAATGGCGAGGTATACTGCAATTTTCTTGAAGAGGAGCCACCACTACTGCTGGAAGAAGTTCCGTTGCAATTAAGATTATAAATGTATTTTATGCATGACGGTGCTCCAACGCATTTTAGTTTAATTGCTCGCGAGTTTTTGGACAATACGTATCCAGATCGGTGGATAGGACGGGGAGGTCCACAACCGTGGCCTCCTCGGTCTCCAGACTTAAATTCTTTGGACTTTTTTCTCCGGGGTCACCTTAAATCATTAGTTTATACGACCACCATTGAAAATGTCGATGAACTGAGAAACCGTATTATCGCAGCTTCTCAAACAATTCGAAATACCCCTGGTATTTTAGAACGGACTCGCCAGTCAATACGACGGAGGATAGAAGCTTGTATTGCAGTTGGGGGCGGTCATTTTCAACAGTTGGTGTAAGTTAATTTTGTTTTACTAATTATTTTGTTAATTTATAATAAAAACATTAATTATGTTAACTTACTATAAAACATTGTACAACTTTAGAACTAAGCGATTTTGGACATATGTTCTTATGAACTTTTATGATCAAAGTAACCCCAGGAATCAGCGTTTAAAGTTTGTCGCATATATTGAGAATCACCCTGTATAATATCCAAAAACACATTGCTTAAAAAATGTGAAAAATACTGTACTTTAAAGTAAACTAAAATTTTGTAAAATTGTCTGAACAGGGTTGAGTGTATGGATCTTCATTAAAACGATGCAAAAATCGTAAGTGGTATCGTTTTATTTTATGATAGAAAACTCAATTTAATACTGGCGTAAAACATTAGCGACAAAAATGACATACGTAAGTGTCTTTCCCTATACCAGAACATTGTTCATGTGCCTACATATTGCACATTAGATATCGCACCCAAAGTTCACGCCCTTGATCTGCTGAAAAACGACCTCCACTTCACAAAACATACATTGGCTAGAGACAGCCAAATTGATCACATCTAAATTGCGTATATGAGAATAATGGCCATCTAAAATGAGCAAAACAGGGGATTTTTGTGTAGGTTTGACAAAATCAATGAAATGTTTGAACCAGCCGGTAAATAGGTTTTTTTTATTGAACCCATTCACTAATGTAAGATGAACTGCATATATTGAACCAAGTGGCGCGCCGCGCATTAATTCGTCATTTCTATTTTTCCGTGGGAAAATCAACATCAACGGTATAAGTTGACCACCGGCGCTGATTGCTGCAATAAATGTGACGAGTACTCCACGTTCGGCCGATGTGATGGACGCTATTTGCTTTTTTCCTTTCCTGTCTACAATTAACTTGGACAACTTTACTCTGAACGATCGAAAGACCTGCTTCGTCCACATTGAAAATCCTATGCGGCAAAAAATCGTGTTTGTTGTATTCATTGCTTAAATTGTTAAAGAAACCCATTGACAATTTCTTTGTTGAAGCTTAGTGCTCGAGCAAACGCAGTACCAGTTGGTCTTCGTACTGAAAGAAAATTTCTGTGGCGATATAAGAATGCATCCAACCAACTTCGTCCTGCAATGTCATTTTTAAATTAATGGGGTATTCCATATCTAATTGCTGAACTATATGCCACTCTACGAATCTTTTCTTGTTAAACCATAAAATGAAGCTTTCATAGCTAAAATATACGAAACTGGCTGTTCTTCTAGCTCTTTGCTTATATAATGTTCTTTCCAAGTTGAGTTTCTTCCGCTGCGAAATTGTTTTCATTGTGTCTTCAGAATAATCTTTGCAAGATCGACCTTGGCACATCTTTAAACCCATTATTTTGTTTTTAACTGCCTCGATGACTGCAGTGGCGCCCAAAACCGTAAACTATCAGTGCTGTCAGAACACCAAAGTCTTTCATGCGGATTCGCTAAAAACGGCAAGTGACTCTTCGTTGTTACAGTCATCAGAACTTGGCATCCTGTATTTTTCGAATATGTAACTTTAAATAAGTATAACTGTATAACTATCTTAAAATCTTGTTAATTTCCGAACATTTCGTGCTAGAAAAAAAAAAAAAACCAAGACGTTTTGTTTGGATTGAATACAGGGTATTCCACATAACTGGTTCATTAAAACTTTATGATGTTCTATTATTTACTTATATTTGGGAATTTGGCACCAGTATCTGTTCGATTGGAACTATAAATGCAAAATACCTTAACCAAAATATCAGTTCCGGTTGACCGGAAATGGATGTCAACTTTGTTATTTTAAATAGAATGATCTAATTTTTTATTCATTTTTCGATTCTACAACTATAAATACGTCAGTTTTGATTAGCTATTCCTATAGCTACATGTTGCCGTTTTTGAGTTATTTAAGTTAGTTATTTCTTTTTTTTTAGTCATAATCATTGCATCATTGAGAAATTAATATCTCGGTTAATACTGCAAGTAGAGACTCCAAATTTGCTATGTTATGAATGTAGATATTACTCTAAGAAACGGTAAGCACACTTTACATTCTAACATACAGGGTGTTCAAAACTGAGGAACAAAGTGACATATTTTCAAATGCAGAAAACTCATTTTTTTTAAATAGAACATCCTGTATTTTAATTCGGAATTAGGAAGTAAATATCATCCCCTATCACTTTATATCAGCATTCCCTATACCTATCTTTAATAGATTTCGAGATATGAGCGACTTTTTGTTAAACAGACTAAGTAGCCCTATCTTTAAATGTTTCTAGCTGGCTCTGAAATGGATTCACGTCAAATTCATGTATTATTTTTGAATAACCATACAAAAATGTCTGTTCGAATAGTCATTTCTATTAATATTGCGTTGTAACTGTAATTACAATGATATACATAAACACTTTTGGTTAGTCAATGAATTTGACATTAATCCCATTCAGAGCCAGCTACAAACATGCAAAGATAGGGCTACTTAGTCTGTTTAACAAAAAGTCGTTCATATCTCAAAATCTATTAAAGATAGGTATAGGGAATGCTGATATAAAGTGATAGGGGATGATATTTACTTCCTAATTCCGAATTAAAATACAGGATGTTCTATTTAAAAAAAATGAGTTTTTTGCATTTGAAAATATGTCACTTTGTTCCTCAGTTTTGAACACCCTGTATGTTAGAATGTAAAGTGTGCTTACCGTTTCTTAGAGTAATATCTACATTCATAACATAGCAAATTTGGAGTCTCTACTTGCAGTATTTACCGAGATATTAATTTCTCAATGATGCAATGATTATGACTAAAAAAAAAGAAAATCTTAAATAACTCAAAAACGGCAACATGTAGCTATAGAAATAGCTAATAAAGACTGACGTATTTATGGCCGCAGAATACAAAAATGAATAAAAAATTATATCATTCTATGTAAAATATCAAAGTTGACGTCCATTTCCGGTCAATCGGAAGTGATATTTTGGTTAAAGTATTTCACTTTTATAATTCCAATCGAACAGATACTGGTGTCAAAATCTCAAATATAAGTAAATAATAGAACATCATAAACTTTTAATGAACCAGTTACGTGGAATACCTTGTATACATACATTCTTCTCATCAGAGTATGTCAAATCTTCCTTCTAAAAAGACAAGTTCCCCACAACGATAAGTATATGCGATTCTGCGGTCACATCATTACCAAGTTCAACACGAGGTTGACGGTGAAAGGCTAGTTGACAGACAGACTCCGCGGTCAAGCGACTAACGGCGATCGTGTGCCGTATTTGATCTTTTCCCGTTCGTGAAGAGGCGATTGCACAATTGCACATTTCTCCTGTTACGCGCCGATTTGCCTCGCGATAACCATCGACCAAACAACTACATGCACAACAGCCGTACATCGTGTGGTATTTCGTTCTTCTGATTCTGGTTGTTCCGTGCGTCACTTTATTCTGCTTGCCGCGCTTAGGTACCGTTAACAGTTTCTCCATTCGCTGCTGCTGTTACTCAAGACGACGGCGAATAAAGTTTTGAAATGTGGGTATGACTAAGAGGACAATTCGCAGCGACCGATCTCGGTGTAAAAGTGATTTTATTACGACATTACGACAAAGCCAGACAGGAATTTAGGTATAACGAACATGAAACAGTTCCTGGTTCAATTCTAGTTATTCTCATTTTTGCAAATATACAGGTAAAAAGATGTAAAAGTGACTGAATGCGTAATGGGATAATGTAAACCGTAAGTTAAATGTTATTTAATAATGTACAGGCAATTGCATATATAAACAATTGTCGTTTCCATTAATGAATTATTTATTTATTTATTATATTTTTAAAAACAAAATGTTTCGGCTAGGAAGAATGTCATCCTCAGGTTTTAGAAAACGTCATATCGAAAATACTAGAAAAGCACACTTGCAATCCACATGCAATTTTAAAAGGGATTATAGAAGATTTGTCAACAAAAAATACAAATAACAGTAAGCCATAACATAATTATATACAGGTGCGTTTTTTATCTTGAGACAACGGAATATCTCTAAAACACTGAATCAAATCAAAAAAAGATCTTAATAAGATTTGTTATAATGTAGGGGGCTCACTGAATGGTTTTAGAGATATTTCGTTGTCAAGATAAAAAATTCGAAATATAAATCGAATTTCTTCGAATAACTAACTTTCTAACATAGCATCTTATTCACGATATCATGAGAAAAACTTCGATCATGTCATAGGCTAAGTACGATCGACTCAAAAAAAGATGACAGGGAAAATAAGCCATTAGGAAACATAAGGAAAGATACATCTCCTTTAATCTATCAGCGATTGCGCGTGTGCAGATTCTAAGAATTTTAATATTACTTTATTCCGCGGAAACGATAAAGTAAAATTCTGCGAATGTATAAATCTCTGGCCGAAAGAGTTGCGACACGTCTGTCGCACAACATCAAGGAGATTAACTGTCGAAACGATTATCGGTACATATTCTTTTCTTTTATTGTTTATTTTAGTCGTCTATTATTCCCGGGTGTTCAGATGATGTAATCTACAAATACTTAAAATGTGTTCGTGTATAATTATTTGAAGAAATAAATTTACTGAAGTCATTACTTTGATTACAAAGACTGTTTAAGGTTTAGTTTTATAAGATTGTTTTTAATGTGAATGTATGAAATAATTTATTATACATAAATGCTCAATGGCAATTTACATACATATATTAAAAAAGTCTGAAAATCATTACTTTGAAAAAATTGTTAGCTTTAAAAAAAAGTTATTCTTTCTTAATGTTTTATTTTTATTGCTTTTTATGACGGTACAAATTACAGTTTTTAGAATTTCTGCACAAAATATAGATGATTTTTGACTTCAAAATTTCCTTAATGGTAATATTGAAAATATGAACAAGAAGAAAAAACCTATTATTACAAAAAGTATTTAATTATAATTATTTTGCTCTTCTAGGGATTTCCCATAGAAAGTTTGCTCCTTTAATTGAATGAGAAATAAGTAAGTAAATCGTTTGTTTTTCAATATTCTTTACGGGTATCGATATTTGTAAAAGTACAAAAGATATATATATGAAGTGAATATTTATTTATTAATGTAACAATAAGTTATATAACCCTATTATATAACTGAAATAAAAACTAAATTAAAATTTAAATTAAAACTATCTACAAAAATAAATTATTGTTTACAAAAATACTTATGATGATAACTAGAATATAAGAAGAAAAAAATGAAATAAAATTGCGACGTGAACAAAGGAATTAAAAATTCGAATTTTTTAAAATCCTTTGGCGGAAAGTACAAATGTTTTAATTCTGGAAATGTAAATCGCCCCGTTGTGTATTACAATAGCATTGCATTTAAAGTAGATATGTTAGAATTGCGTGTCTGACTGAATTCGTTTCAAGAACCTGGGTAATTGTACATTATTCATCTAGCAGCACAAAAAAAATGACAATATTTTTTTTCGCAAAGATGCAAGATGGTGCTGGCGAGGAACAGTATCAAAATCTTCAGGAAGTTTTTGGACAATTTCTGATTAACATTTTGTACACTTAATTAGAAATTTGTTTAAGCTGTAGTTTCGTTGGACTATCTGTCGATATTTCTATCAAACAATTTTCTTCTGATGAAGAAAGTATATAAATATTCAACGTCAAAGAATCTCTTATCCAATTTTTAATTTTTGTGTGTATCTAGTACAGGAACATAATCACGATAGCTACGTTGGAGATACAAAGTTTGTAATTTTCCTGTAAGTTTGAAGAAAACGTTTAAGATTTAGAAATGAATTTTGATTTGATAAACAGTGCCTCCACAATTCAATTTTTTTTAACATGGCTTTAACTTTATCCTTGATTGCAAAAGTCTTTATACCTATTTATTCATGTAGGCATGTAAAATGAGAGTGTTTAAATGAGAAAAGAAAACTCGCAAACAAAAATCCAATATCTGTATCGAGTGCAACTGCAACAGCAATATAACTGTTGTTATCGCATTCTTGTTCTCAAAAGACAACTCCTTTTATACGATATGCCGACAAAGTTGCCGCAACTTTTTCGGGTTTTTGAATGGAATTTTACCCTTGTAGTTTCCGCCAAAGGATTAAATACAAAAATATTTTTCAGAATCTGGACACTCAGGGGTAAATTTTTAATTCTCTTGTTTACGTAGAATTATATTTCAAATATTCCTTATTCGTGCATCAGATCGAACGAAGAAGTTATTCAACCCCGTATTTATTTGCAATCTACTAATCCAAACTGAGGGATAATTTCTTGTTGGATTTTGATTTTATTATAAGATAAACCTCTATGCTGAATTTGTCTTAAGATATAACAAAAATGTGCCACCAAACTTTAACTCACATTTGCTTTTATCGGCGCCACTGTATGTAAATCAAGACAGAGGAGTATCATAAAACGTCCAAAGCAATCTTTAGACTACTCACTTTATTAACTCTCCTAGCGAAGTCTTTTGTAATTAGAACGTCTGCAAAGTGTAATTAGTTGAAAAAGCACGTCTATCTTGGTAATCGAGAAATTCGTCTGAAGCCAGACGTTGAAATGAGAGACTCCTGTCCAGATAATGGAGCGGAGGGACTATTATAATGAAGGAAAAAGCATCGACGAAGTAATAAGTAACGTTTAATTTTAAAAATAGTATTACAAAAACGTTATTGCAACAGTTGATATGAGTACAAAATGCTATTACGCAGAAATACGTTAACATACCATCCATTTGTAGTTTCTAATTCCATTACCCGATACTTACTGGTAAGAATAAGGTGTAATTAGCGAAATTACTTGAATTACAATCAGACAAAAGATGAAATGAGCTCTCCCCTTCTAATTACCAATATTTTCTCTTTCTCTTTCGTCCACAGAAACCTACATAATGAACTTACCTAACAGACAATCAAGTCTCTTAATTGAGCAGACAGACATCGACTAATAACTTGTGCAATTTGCGGAAGTGAAATTCCTCAAGGCATACATAATAATCTTTGTTGTATACATGCATCTTGGTGCATCATTGGGAAGAATGCGGACATTTTTTATAATATACATTTATTGGCACGTTTTACGAGAAATCCTGCCCATTCTCCTAGATGTCGCTATTAAGGTCACGGGACTGGAATACTAACACTAAATAAAATCTCCCGAATTCAGACGCGAGAGAGCTTTTTCGATGTTGGCATACGCCAAAGGAATTTCTAATGCGATATTGAGTCGTCTAAAAGATGGCACTGTGCCACCGTGACGCCATCTAGGCGGAAATAAAAATGAATATTATGGAGTTTCCAGTGGCGTAGCAGGATTTTTTTTAAATAATTTACAGGGTGTGCAAATATTTGCGAAGGACCTGCACGTGGTAACTTTCTTTGTTAACTTCTTAGGCGTTTATATTAATTGAAAAAATTTTCTATGTTATAGCCTGCGTCTACACAAAGTCTCGAAAGTTTTAATAGCATTTAATTTGTTAATATGCATTTTTATTTAACTCTTCTTGCTAAAAGAAAGATGAGGGTGATAAGTTTTTCGTAAATGATCGCATCATAATCTCGTTTTTAACATTTCTTTGTTAACATATTCCCATTGAAAATGCATATACAGTATGTCCCCGAATTGAGTTTACAATAGGTATGATCGACCAAAAATTTTCGAATTAAATTTTCATATTTTGGGATTCCGCCTTGCTTGGTCTGAAACTTATTTTTAGTTTACTTTCGATTTTTTAAAGTCAAGTATGCCTTTACAGTTGAGCAAACACTATTTTAGTTCTAGGTAAACTACATTTTCCGTTCACAGTACGCCAAAGTGTTATTAAGAAAAGTTGTTCAGAATGAAAAGTTATGGCTTTATGCATATTTTCAGAATGATCGGCCTACTTTGATAAAATCCAATATTGCTTCAGTTTCCTTTTGTGTCAACTTCATTTTCAACTTCGTTTTGTGTCAACTTTCTGTCAGCTTGACTTTAAAAAAACAAATTTGTAATTGAAACTACAATCATACCTTGAGATGGGTTAATGATCACAAAAACAAAAAAATATAAGAAATTTTTAATTAAATTATTAAAACAAAAAACAAGTGTTAAGTTATTCTATTGTTTATAATTATTATACATTAAATAGAACACTGCAGTATATACAAACTACGCCGCCTGAACTGAAAGCTGCACCCCTTTTTTTTTACAAAAGCGTAAATAACACCGTTGTTATTGCAAATAGACATATAGTAGCTTATATAAAGTGATATTATTTTTCTATGCAGAATCTAAAGATGAATTAATATACAGAGTGTTCCATTTAAAATACCGGAGTAAGTATGCGTTTTCCTACTTTGGGAACAGCCTGTATGGTCAAAAATATTTTTAGGTTATACAGCATTGAACTCTGTAAAACTTTTGTATAAACGACTTTTTCGTAAAACTAAAAATAGAGCTGTAATCAAGGACCCAGTCTTCGATGAAGCACCCTGTATATGAAATATTGTGCATCTAATGGACAATACGAGAATATTGTGCTCGCTATCTAAACCGCTCTGGTTATAAATATATGCCTGACATAATTTCCAACACGAAGCTGTTCCCTGAAGACTTTGGTCTAACCTTCGAAAGACATTTGCTGTAGGGTAAGAGCTATATTACAACAAATGTCTTCTGAAGGTTAGACGTAGAGGTTAGGGTAACAGGTTTCTGTTGGAAATTATGCCAAAGATATTATATGCGAGTGATTGAAACCATATCACGAAACTTACAACTTCATATGTATGTATCGAAACGAACAGCTTTTAATTTTAACATTTGAGAAAGACAATAAAATACACTCTAATTTTAGCACTTGTAATTCTTTAATGATTATAATTCCTGTATTGAATTGAAACGCGTAATCATCTATTTCGGCAAACGCGGCGTGCGTTATTTCCGGATACTGGTTACACGTTTTAGGGAAATGAGGGTTAATTTGGCGCATCAGGCGGTAGAATTTATTTAATTTTAATTCATATTTATGTACAATTGGGACAGTTAATGATTCGCATTTGATCGGAGCATGTACACAGACGTAGTACCCTCAGGTGGAGCACGGACTTTAGGATGAATTGTAACTATTTAGCTTTTCATAAATAAAGTGTTGAATTGAACAGCTTTGCTTTCCCATTTTATTATAGTAAAATAAAATTAAAATACAAAATGGCATACCATTGTTTTCCTGCGCATCTTCAATTACTGCCGCAAATTAAACACAAACTTAAGTAACATGCAACAATGTTGACACAGGAGGCGAAGTTAAACATTATAATGTTAAGAATTTCGATTATACAAATAACGTCAATATTTCCACGCCAATTTTCACATTCCATTTCCATACGTGTAAGTAGGGTGTAACACGCGTAATGTTAAATAAAATAAGTAAGAATCTATATCCCGTTTGATTTCCGGGTTGAAGTAAGAGGCGTTTTCATCAAGAAGAAATATTTTAATTTACCTATATAATCAATCCTTAACGACAGAAAACAAGTTTTCATTCATTCTTTCATTCACTTGTTCTAGATTCCGGAATTAGTATGAATTTATTAGCATATCAGCAGCATTTAATAGTGACAAACAAGAAAAAAAACAAATTACAATCGACTTTTTTTAATTCTTTTTTTTTATTTTGGGAAGCGGAACTGCTTCAGCTTATAGTTGCTCATTGGTGCATAAGAATATACGAAGATGACCTTGGTAAGATTCCGTATTGTGATAATTAAATGTATATTATCATTCATTTCAACTGATTCGAAGCATTAATTTCATCAATTTATAATGCACAAGAACAGATTATTTTATACGATACATAATGCATTATTAAGGCGGGCAAATAAACAGTTTTGAGGTTATATTTAATTGATACTATTGGCGGGAAATTTAAAATTGGATACATGTATACATAATAATGGATACAGAAAAAATATATTTGCTATAAACGCTATGTTTATAACGAGGGATCATTTAAAATAATGTGTTATAGTATCAATTATCTGTTAGAAAAAATAACGAAGCATCCATAATGCAATTTATTTAATTACTAGCAGCTATAAAAGATATAATTAAAAAGACCTAACCATGAAGTAAGACAATGTAATATTAAGTTAATGTTAATATAATGTATTATTATGTCAATTATAATTGTAGATGTGTAACAAACTAAATACAATGTGTTACAAAAAGTTGGCTCCATTTGGGATTTTCTTTTAATATTATAATGGTGGTTCAATCAATAATGAATAAACATTTAGTCAATTATTTAACACACTTTAATTTGCTATTCACCAATGAATTTTTCTCGTAATAAAAACACCGATACAGCTGTTTTCAATTTTCTAAAAACTATTTATGAAATTCCAGGCGAAGGTATGGGTATTTTCATTGATATGTCTAAAGCATTCGATCTAGTAAATCATAACATACTCCTAATATAAATTAGAACATTATGGGGTGAGAGATATTGCTAGACAATAGTATTCCAATCATATCTCTCAAACCGCAAGCAGTCTGTTAAAATTCATAGCCATCAGTAATGTTGCATTGATATAAACCTTGGTGTACCGCAGGGTTCTGTCCTGAGTCCCACACTATTTCTGGTATATATATAAACGACTTGTCAAAAACTTTAAAAAATATAGAAAATGTTGTATTGTATGCCGATGATGTTAGTTTAATTATTAAACCAGAAAATATTGATACAATTAATGACATGTCTTCAGCAACTTTAAACACAAATGGAAAATTCTTGGATTTGTTTAAAATTATTAATTATCTACAAAATCCTGCATGAGGTGTCATAAATGTTTAGTATAGATTAAAAGGGTTTTGTGTAAGCGTTAATTTAACATAAGCAAAGACATAAGGTGTTATTTAAAAAAAAAAATCAAGTTACCTTGGGCTAAAGTTAAGCAAATGTTCAAGACTATAGTGGACACTACATATAATTATATGGATTTTGGTTTCACCTTTGTGTCAAAATAAGTATGTATTTGTGGTATTTAATGTATGAAATATCTAAAACAAATGCATCATATAGAAATTATTTCCCCTTAACCGAAAGCTTGCAGCAGAGCCATTTTTACTGATCGCTACGGTTATTGTAATGTCAGTTGTCAAATTTCCTCGTTGCTTTTCGGTGTCTGCTAAGTTGTTTCTTGTGTATTCTTCGTTGTATTGTCACTTTGTTTAGCATATTGCATTTTGGCAGTGTGATGTGATAGCTACCTACTATATTCTTAACTTTCTTTTTGTTTGAACAGACTTTAATGACTTTAGCATCGCATTTCATAAAACGCCATCTATGAAAGAAAAAATTAATTATAAAAAGATCGAAAAGACTCTTTTAGATAAATATGTTTCTTTTGTTTTCTTTCATATTTTTAATAGATAATTTAAGCAATTAAAAAATGGCATTTCATTTGAAGGGAGATGCACAAATCTATACAAAAATAATATCAAAAAAAGGTAATCGAATTTAGAAATTAAATATGGAAGACAAGTTCACATTTTTTTGATATATATGTATATATACAGAATGATTCTCAATAGATGCGACAAACGTTAAGCGCTGATTCCTGGGGTTATTTTGATCATAAAAGTTCAGAACATATGTCCAAAATCACTTAGTTCTAAAGTTGTACAATGTTTAATAGTAAGTTAACATAATTAATGTTTTTATTATAAATTAACAAAATAATTAGTAAAACAAAATTAACTTATACTAACTGTTGAAAATGACCGCCCCCAACTGCAATACAAGCTTCTTATTGACTGGCGAGTTTCAAAAACTGCGATAATACGATTTCTCAGTTCATCGACATTTTCAATGGAAGTCCTATAAACTAATGATTTAAGGTGACCCCAGAGAAAAAAGTCCAAAGAATTTAAGTCTGGAGACCGAGGAGGCCACGGTTGTGGACCTCCCCGTCCTATCCACCGATCTGGATACGTATTGTCCAAAAACTCGCGAGCAACTAAACTAAAATGCGCTGGAGCACCGTCATGCATAAAATACATTTGTAATCTTAATTGCAAGGGAACTTCTTCCAGCAGTAGTGGTGGCTCCTCTTCAAGAAAATTGCGGTACACCACGCCATTTAATCGTTTCGGTAAAAAATGTGGACCTATCAAGTGATCTCCAACAATTCCGGCCCACGCATTGACAGAGAATTGATGTTGATGCCGGGCATTCACTAGTTCGTGCGGATTTTCTTCGGCCCTTATGTGATTATTATGAAAATTAATAATCGCGTTTCTAGAGAAAGTAGCCTCGTCGGTAAAGAATATTTGAGCCAAATAGTTAGGATTTTGTGCGATTTTCTGTTGCATCCATGGACAAAAAGTCACTGCGGAAAATCTTCCGGCAAAAGTGCCTGCACCCATTGAATGTGATATGGATACAACAGTGATTTTCAATATTCTCCAAACTGTGGCCTGACTAATGTTTTAAGCAAACGCAAATTTTTCTGGTGCTTGTAGTAGGATGTTCCTCAATTTCATTTAATACCATTTCTTCAACTTGTGGAGTTCTCACTGTAGATGGGTGCCCGGTATCAGTCGTCCGTTTTTTAAAATTTCCCGTTTCACTAAGACGTTGGTGAAGACGGGCAAATACTGAATGATGCGGGATGATACGGTTCGGGTATCGTTCTTCATAAAGACGTCCGCAGCACGCGAATTCATTGGCCAGACCGTAACGAAATGCATGTCACACTATCTCAGCATTCGTGAAATTCATTTTAGAAAACAGAAACTTGCCATAAACTGAATGAATACTCTGACAACTATTTGACAAATATTGAAATGACAAATAATCAATTCCTCTCAACACAATATTTTGAAGAACCAACTGATACATATATCGTGTTAGTCATACTTCCTATTATATTATTATCTATTCAATACTTTTAAAACCAAACGTGTTTGGACATATATCATATGAAACTTTTATAGTCAGCAATAACCTCAGGAATTAGGCTTTAAAGAGTGGGTAGCATATATTGAAGAACTCACTCTGTATATGATTGAAAGAACGTTTGTTTTGGATCGACTAAATATATATTTTAATAACTAAAACAAAAATTACCTTTATTAAGTATTAATTCTTAAAACAAACGAAAACCTAACAAATACGTGTCACGTATAATGTAACTTACCAGTTTACCTACGCATTATCATTTATTAACAGCTTTATTATATTAACATGTAAGGTAACATGTTTGTTAAATATTTAATGTAACTGTTCTCACCTTTATTTATTTAATCGCTATTTATATGGCTTTGATTGTTTATAAGTGCATAATATATTTGCGATACCGTTTATAAAGTTCATATTTAGCAAATCGCAGGAAATCCTATATAAAAATGATTCCCTGTAGTGCTAAATAATTAATAAGTGGAATCGTTATAGTCTAAAATTTTAAACTAAATACATGCATATACCGAAACATTGTAATAGCAATTTTAGCTTTAGCTTACCGAAACATTTATTCAGATTTATATCTACATAAACTAAGCGAAATAAAGCTGCTTTAAGGGGTTGAATACAGATGGTTTAGCTAACTCTCTTGTATTATTGTTTCAGATAACTGGATTCATACAACATAATAGGCCTAAATTAGACAATAATTCCAACAACGACAACATTTTAATGTTGTATTTGCATTTAAATGGTTCGCGCGTATTTGTGTTTTAGACAAAAAAAAATGTCGCCACAATTCTTGATTTGGCATTACAATTTGAGATAGCTTTTATTATTGGCTATGTAATTTTCGGTAAATTCGTTTTAAGCATTATGTTTGACGGTAAAGTTTTTGCCGCATAGGCATCATACATGTAGCCTATCATTAAATAATTAAAAACTTGACTACTTCCTAGTTCCTGGTACATGTTTACTCAATTGACATCAGATAGTTCGTAACGATTTTATGTATTTCAGATTGATTCAATACTTATAAACATATAAATGGTGTCGTTGATATATAGTGTTGCATCGAATAGAAATTCTAATTTTTATAATTAAGAAAATATATACGTATTAAACTTAATGAAGACACGAGAGATGAAGGTGTATGTTACAAAATAAACTTTTTCAAGAATTAAGTTATTTTATGTAATTTTCTCTCAAAAGTAGTGGTAACATAAGACAAGACTCGAGTGTTCTTGAATTTCTGTAATTTTCGATGGTGCTCTGTGAAAGATGGGTACAAACCACCTTGATTCATGCAAAAAAAAAACAGTTTTTAATATGCGACATAGCACCTTCATCCCTCGGTTTTTCTTATATATTATAATAAATGATTATGAAATGAAATTATATTTGATATTTCTTGTCTTTTCAATAAAGTGAAGAATTACAATATCCTATTTACTACCCTCATCTTTTTGGCCGTGCCTGTATAGAGTCGAATGCGGTTAGTATGATTTTGATTCATTTCTGTTCACTACGTATCGAAAATATACCTTAAATCTAGAATATTAATGCGGTTTTTTAAAAGGAAACCGGTAGCAGCTATGCATGTACGTAATGTCATCGGCATTTATCTAGTGTTAATAAAAATGTATATTTAATCGATAACGTGACGTAAATGACCTGCTAATTATGCCCTACATGAATCACGTTAAATTTTATTTGTGTATGTGGTTAGAAATTAATTTTAATATCTATTATCTTTACGGTTAAGGCTGTTTTTGAACAGAGGTTTTGAGCTTGCCAGTCGTTTTCGGTTTGGGTATTGAATAAGTAAGTTTTATGTTATACAGCTTCGTTCAAAAGTATCAAACCAATAATTTTTTTTTAAGATTAAAGATAAATTGTAAAATAAATCTGTTTTAACTCTGATTACGATTGTAAATTCGTTGTGTGTGTGTTGAGGTCATTGCTAATAAAATAAAAAATATTTATTAGAGGTTAAATTGATTTATCAAAATTATATTTAATTCTTAATAGTTAAACGAGTATATTAATTTTTATTTCGACATTTGTCACATGTCTGTCATTTAAACTCTTTACGAAATAAGACCTGATATTTTTGACAGTTTTGACACGCGTCATTTGTTGTAAATGTTTCAACATCGTAAGAAATAAAAAGTGTTCTTCAATTAATTAATTCATTTAGAACTAAAAAAATATTATGCGCATTATTTTGATATTTCAACATATCTGACTAATGTTATGTTTTAAGTTCAATTTTAGAAAAAAATAATTTAGTGCTTGAACACGTAAATAAGCAGATAACCGTGTAATTGTATTTTTTTTTAACACGTTAAAAATCGATAAATGCCCTTCGAGCAAACTGTGGTGTTAGTTAAATAGATTTATCTGTTAATGTAGTTGAAGTTAAACAGTTTGACATTTTTAACATATTAATTATTTTAAATGTATAATCTTTTTTTAAAAAAAAAGAGTTTATCCAATCTCTTATTTTCATAGTTGGCAGAATATTCTGACTTGTGGAATTATTGTTCGTATTAAATATGGTATTTTGATATATATGTATGTAATTTCTTTCAAATATCAACTTCTGTTCAACAATGCTAAGATGAACTGGTGTCTTCATTGCACTTATTATTGATAAATAGATATTAAACTAGAAAGAAAAGTACAGAAAAAGATTTATTCTGGGAAACGTCAAAATACTAAGGTATGTAACGTGTGTGCCAACTTGTACTGTCAACTCCCTAGTGTCAAAATTTCTTTTCTATTTTCAATTCAAAACTAAGATTTGCCAGGCCAGAAAACATTGTGTATCACACGAAATTCTTTTACGAGTATTTGTACTTGTGTCAAACCGTACTCATACTCACAAAACTGTAGTTTCTGGCCTAGTAATACAAATATACTTTTTTCAAGTTTGACTTGTGAAAAATAAGGCAAATCTATCAAGTTAGTATTTTAATAGTTCAGAGACCTCATACGTAATTATTGCACGTATTAATTTCAACTTTGGACACTGATTTTTTTTATAAATGTCGACTTCATAAAACGCCAAATGAATATATTTTAATAATTAAAAAAGCTTAGCTATTGTTCTTATTGTTTAGATAATTCGACATTTTTGACATATATCAATTTTTCAAGTACAACTTTGGAAGATAAAAGCAAATTTATTCAATCTGTATTTCTAATTTTTATAGTTGAGAGAGTATTCTAGGTTACAAAACTATTCCTATTAATTTGATATTTGACATTTTTGACATACGTTGTTTTTTAGTGACTCAATTTGGTAAAAGAGTAATAACTGTTATTATTACTTTCATATTTCAACATTTTTATGAAGTTTTAGTTTGTAAAAGTAAAGTAAAATTATCAATTTATTTATTCAGTCCAAAAACTTGCACGTATTAATTAGAAATTTTGACATCGTTGACTTTTTATATAAATATTAACTTCATAAGGGCTTAAATGAATGTATTAAAATCATATTTTAATAACTGAAAAAGTGTAACCTGCAAAGAGGTAAGACAAGAGGGATCATTTGCCATTTTCAGTGAGTTCACATGCACGAATTTGGCGTCCTGACAGAACCGTGAATTTACAGAGGGCGCCACTGCAGTCATTCTTCTGAAGTAGATTTTGATAATGATTGAGCATAACTGAGAATAATTAAACTTTATTGCTGCAGCTATCCATTATTTGGTTTGTTTCTTGTTGTATTGTTATTTATTAAGAACAGCAATAATTTCTTTACAGCTATTCAAATTCTACGCAAGATGTACACTGCCCGACAAAATTAATGTCACAGTCTATAGTTCGGTTGCCATTAGCTTATGCAGGTAAGAGGTCTATTGTTCTACCGACGTTTAAAACACTTGGCAATAAAAAAAAAAAACAGATGGGACAATACGAAATTCGCTGTAGGACTACGACATTAATTTTGTCGGGCAGTGTACATATATACATACATTTAACGCAACAGATGGCAGCACATAAAAATAGCACGAAAAGCACTTCTTTCTCTAAAACATTTTCTTCATGATTGGTGTAAATTAAAAAAAAAAAAGAAAGCTGAGGGAATTGTTGCTAAAATAATGAAATAGCGCTGGCGGTCAGCTGTTTGGCGACACATCAACGAATCTTGTCTTATCTCTTCGCTGGTGTAACTATTGTTCTTATTTAGATATTTCAACATTTTTGCAATATGTCAAATTTTATAACTACAACAACGTTGCAAGAAAAAAGTAAATCCAACAAACTCGTATTTTGATAGCTTTATACTGCATTCTGACTTACATAATTATTATTCCTAGTTGCTAGTTTAACATTTTAACATTTTTGACATGTGTCAATACTTTTTAAACGCTTCTTTCATAAAAAAAGCAAAATGAATTGACTAAACTCGTATTGTAATAGCTATTTGCTAAATTGGTTAGATCTAGCTTGTGATTTATTATTAATGCTAATGGCTATTTACTGTTATCGAATATTCTTGAGAGAAAAAGAAAATACTTAAGAGTTAATCAGCTGATATTTTCACATTTTTGATACACATAATTTTTATAAATAAGATAAATTTGCTGTCATTATAGTCATGTATATGTAATATAACACGCATATTAGATGAATGCTTGGAGAATCCAAAAAAAAAACATGTTTTTTTTTTTTAAATATATATATATAAATATATTGCGGACAATAAAAATGTAACGCGAAATTCACATTGAAACATCACTCGAGAATTACCAATCGTTTCCAGAAGACAAAAAAAGGATCTGCGCTTGACCGATAAACCGTGAAACGGGATTGAATCATTGCTGTGGCGTGTTGCATCAAGAACCGAAACCAATCGTGTGTGGATCTATTTTCACTATTCTGTTCGTTGATACGCGTGCAGTAATCACATGCATACAGTTACGACCAAATGTAAATGTACTGTTATGCACACATAAATCTGATACAACCCATTTCATTTTAAATCATTTTAGTTTTTTATTTATTTCATTTATACACAGCATATTTATTTGGCGCCCAACGTGGGGCCCGTTTTTTTTTTTTTATAATTGTAATCAGTAAAACGAAAATCCCATATTTCGAATTTGTGAAAATTTCTCGTTACATTGAAAAAGCTGATACAAGTTTTTGTTTGACTAGTACAATTTTATATACATCGCTGCAAGAATGAATCCGGACAAGCCCAACAGAGAACAGGAAGTGTACGTTCCTAAAGACCAGAGTTGGCGGAACCAAGTAACATTTAGCAGCGAGGAGTCGGATGTGGCAGGAATAAAGCAATCATTAATTGAGGATTTGGAAATTGAGGATAAGGAAAGGATGGAGGATAAGCGTGTTCAGAAAGATGATGGAGAAAGTACTAAGGAAAGTGTATCAGTATGAATGATGTGATGTCGATGTTTAAAGAGTTAATGATTGCTAATAAAAGAATAGAACAGAAACAAGACATGTGTTTAGAGAGACTGTTGAAGAATGTTTTAGACAAATCGAAGAAATGATAGAATTAACGTGCCTCAGCTCCTAAATGACCGTCGATCAGGTGTTCAGACAAAGAAATCACAATAACCGTAATATGCAACTTAAAATACACTCAGCGAAAAATTGGTTGTCCAAACCACAGCAGTACGTACTTAGAGAACCGAATACAGCCTCTTGAAGAAACAAAGACCTCGAGCTGATCTACGGACGAAACCTGCCGTGTGCGTCGAATTCCACCGATAACACCCATAGCCGAAGAACCACAAAAAATCGCAAATGTTACCGCCTATTTTATTTGTTTATTAGTTTATAAATCAAAAATAATAACTTTGCCTTCATTTACTCTACCCTAGTAGCAAAATTTAAATTTCCCACAATTATTTTTAGTAACTTCAACAAAAAGACATCAAAGTAACTAGTAATCTAATAAAAAATTATTGGTAATTTCGTGTTTCAATGTTGAAGTTACTAAAAATAATTGTGGGAAATTTAAATTTTGCTACTGGGATAAGTTTAATAATTTCAATTAGTCTTTAATGATGGGGAGGCTTATTCATTTTTTTCTACCACCAAGTCATTTTTGGTTACGTAGTAATTTCTAAATGTCTTCTTTGTCAATTTTTGCTTTTATTGTTCAAATAAAATAAAGGTGAAATCAATTTCTTTTTATTTTCATTTAGTATACAGGGTCGGATTATATTTTAGGTGCTCGTAGAACCACACGAACTAAGAGCGATTAATTTAATGGGCAAAAGAATTTCACGCTGACCTATTCTTTGATCAACATATATGTATAATAATAATAATATCAATTTATTGGCTCACAAATGTATAATATATAATATTTTATGTATATGGGCCAAAAAGATTAAATCATCTAATGGTGTTCTTGCTTTAGCCTTGATTCATAGAAATTTTCGCAGATTTTAGCCGAAACGATCATCATCTCTACCTGACCGCCCCAATTTTGTCCTTCCTTTCTTTTAAGCAATGTTCTTTTTTAATTGACACCCTTTTCGGATATCACTGCCTCTATTCCATAAAACCAACTTCAAAACTTATTTTACTAGCATCTCTCTTCCTTCTATTTCCGAAGTCCTCAAAATGTGAAACCAAACAATTATATAAGGTTTGTTCGAACATGCAGTTCGCGAACGGTTCACGATCATGTGAAACAATCAGACAACGCATTCCAGATCGCGAGAACTCCAATCTGTTCTCTGATTGGTTCACGTGATCACGAACCGTTCGCGAACTGCATGTTCGAACATCCCTATTACTGCAAACAATCATATGGCGCCCAACTTAAAAATATAACCTTTGGAAATAAATTAAAACCATTACAATATTGTGGCCTAATGCTGAGCGAGTTAAAAGCCATTTCAAAACAATCTGTCTTCAAACGCGAGGTTCAAAAGTTGGAATCATTACAAATTTTAGCATTTGTAGCTAGTCTGCTAGTGTATCAATTAATATTTTGAAAATTCGAATACTAAAGTTTAGCTACATACATTTCATGTTACTATTAAATTTCTTAGTAACTTTATCCAGACAAAATTCTCGGTAAAAGCTCACGGTGATTGTATTCATGATGTGCATATCGAAGTAGTACTAAACCAATAGCTATATCGCGCAAGGTCATCGAAGTAATTATTGCATTAGCTGTTTTTAGTGCCATTTCAGAAATGCACGTAAAAAATACGTTATTGGAGATAAAAAAAAGATTTAGTAATATTTTTTATTACTGTACTCTAATTTTAAATTGCTATTTTAGATAGCTCTGTATATTTTATTGCCCGATTATTCGCCAACCGACGTGTTTATCACTTGCTCACTTTTTTTCTGAAACCCATAACCTTAGATGTTAAAATTTTTATTAAACAGGTCGGCAATTGTTATTCAAGACATGCGAATGTGGTACTGTCTGCTGATAGGACTTTTCGCCTTGCCCGCACAATAATATTCGTCATAAACGTTTGATGTTAATGTGTCGGAAAACAATGACACACTTTCGGAGAGGATATGCATAATATGAATGACACATGAGCAACATTACGACAAGAAAGAAAAATCATAAATTATACTGGCCGGATCAGTGTCAATGTATTTAAATAAACGTGGATCTTATTTTGTCAACAACGTTTTGATGTATAACGTTTGCACTGAAATGGGTCCTGAAACAATGAAATAATGCATTAAAATTGGTCCAAAGAACAAGTTCATCAAATTAATGATTAATAAAGGTTTTATGAAACGACGTCGGAATATACAGGGTGTATCAGATATAGAGGTAAATATAATAATATGTAGCAGCTGTAATCATATACAATCAAAAGTCTTAATGCACAGGGGGTCTTCTGTAAGCATTACGAGAACAAATATTTATAAATGCCGTGGGCTAGAGCCGCACCTGTGCCCAACCTAAATGCTATCCCGAGTATATCTCCACATAATAATAATAATAATAATAATAATATTTATTGATTCATAATATTAATACATAATAATTGAATCAGTCAAAGAAAAAGAAAAAGGGAAATAAATGCAAAAAAAGGTAATGATTTTACTACACTAAACTACAATAAACACTAAAGCTAACCAAAATAAAAGTAAAAAAAAAAGAAAAAAAGAAGCAACATGACAAAAATGGAAAGAAAGAAACAACCAAAATAAAAAGACATTTGTGAACGATTAACTAATTGACGTAAATTACAGGAAAAATTCGTCTATAGTATAGTAGCAATTACATATCAGCATTTCTTTAACAAGTTTTTTAAATTGTTTTTGATTTTTGTATTCATCCGATAACTTATTGTATAGTTTCCGTCCCATATATTCTAGACTCTTGCATGTTACAGATAGCTCAGCTTTCGGCAGATGAAAATCGCTGGCTCTACGCGTGTAATAATGATGAACATGTTTATTTCGTGTATAAGCACTTTTACGAATATGAAAGTAATCTAGAGCTTCTAAAATATAAAGTGACGGCAATGTTAATATTTTAAAATACTTGAAAATCGGTTTACACGAGTCTGAGACTTTTATGCCGCTGACTGCCCTTAAAATTTGTTTTTGGGCAATAAATACTGGCTTGGCTGCAGGAGAGGATCCCCAGAGAAGTATTCCATAACTCAGACGGGATTGTATTTCTGAATAGTATAAAGATATTAATGTTTCCAACGGTAAAGAGTTACGCAGATTTCTGAACAGAAAGACTTTGCTATGGAGTAAGGCTACCAACTTATTACAGTGATCCTCCCATAGGAGATTATCTTGGATTGTTATTCCAAGAAATCTTGCCTTTTCTTGCTGTTGAATAACATTATTATTTACGTTGACACTACAAGTAATGTTTTGGCGTCTCTGATGTGTGTGAAACAACAGAAAGTTGGTTTTAGCTTCATTAAGTTTTAACTTATTCGCAGAGAACCACTGATGCAAGCTGTTAATTGCTGTGTTTGCAAGTAGCTCAGTCTGTTCTAAATTATTGTTAGTAATGACCAGTGTGGTGTCGTCTGCGTACATGAAAACTAGAATATTAGACACAAAGGAGTAGATATCATTAGTATATAAATTAAATAACAAGGGACCTAGCACAGAACCTTGCGCAACTTCGTGTAGTACAGGTATACAAACGGATTTATACTTCCTAACAGTATTGCCATTATTATAACTAATGCTGACATATTGCATACGACCATCTAAATAAGATGCAATCCAGCTTGCAGCAGTGCCCCTTATCCCATATTCACATAATTTGTTCAATAATATTGAGTGTTGAACGCAATCAAAAGCCTTACTGAAATCACAAAACAATGACAGTGGAAGTTGTTTACTATTTATACAGTCAATGATAAAATTGTAAAAAGATAGTAAAGCAGTAGTTGTAGATCTTCCTCTTCTAAAGCCATGCTGATTGTTGTTAAGTATGTCATATTTTTCTAGAAATGAATTTAGGCGAATTATCATGCAATATTCAAATATCTTTCCAACATTGGACAATAAAGAGACAGGTCTGTAATTTTTAACGTCAGTCTTGCTATTACTTTTGTGGATCGGAATAATAGAGGCTGTTTTGAAACAATTAGGAAATGTACCAAGTGTAAAAGACATATTTACCAGATAAGTTAGAGGTTTTAGCAATAGACTAGAAAACTCTTTAAGAATTATTGCCGATATATCGTCAGGTCCTGAAGTATGTTTGTTTTTTAATTTTGATATTGCATCGCTCATCTCATACTCGGTAAAAGGGAATAGAAACATTGTATTAGAATTTCTAGTAATGGGTAGTATCTAAAGATGTATCAGGTATAGCATTAATGATATCATTTATTGTTTGTTGAAAAGAACAGTTAAACAAGTTTGCTAACCTCTGCGGGTCATTTATTATTTCATCGTCTTGTAAAATCTCAATATTTTTATGAACAGTAGTCATTGATGCAAACTCCCGAATCATTTCCCACATCTTTCTGGTTTTGTTTTCAGAATTGTTAATAATTCTAGCATTGTAATTCTTTTTTGTTTCATTGACCAAATGAGCGTGCTCCCGACTTCGCTGTTTATACAAGTTTTTTAGCTGCGGATACCTCTTCTGCATGATATACAAATCCTGTAATTTCGCGCTAGATTGAAGGACCTCATTGGTTATCCAACTCTTTCTCTGTTTATTAGCGTTAATTCTAAATGACCTCTCTGGGAAAGCGATATTGTAGTGATATGTAAATATGCTCATGAAAGCGTCTACCTTTCCATTGAAACTGACGGCACTGTACATATCACTCCAATCTTCATTTTCAAGTAAGTACTTAAAACTGATTTTATTGTTGAGGTTAAAAACACGTCGGTGGACAACTAATTCACTAATGCTAGGAGAAATTAATTCACCATTAACTGTTACAATTCTATGATCTGAGAGATGAGTGTCATGCGTAACGGTATGCAAGCCCGAGTTATGATTAGTAAAAACGTTATCAATTCGTGATTTTGAGCTGCTGGTGACTCTCGTAAAATCTTGAACCATAGGTGATAATCCAAAGCTCGCCATTAAATTAACAAGTCGACGTGATTCATTCGTATCTACATGAAGATTGACATTAAAGTCGCCACAGACAAATGTTACCGATTTTGCGGAAGCAATATGGTTAAGTAAGTTGTTTAATTGAATTATAAAGGAATCATAATCAGATTGCGGAGGTCGATATAAATTTAAAATAACATGTTTTATGTCATTTACTATCCACTGTACGGCACAAATCTCAAACAATTTTTCAATTGCAAATGAACTTACATCTAAGTTTACAACATTTAAGTTGCTACTGGTAAAAATACAACAGCCGCCTCCACTATGTTGCAAACGACAGAAATATGACACCAGCTTATATTTACTAAGACTAACTATAGCTAATTGTTCAGGTTTCATCCATATTTCAGTCAAACATACAAATTGAGCTGGATGTGCATTTAGTGTGCATTCTAAAATGTTAATTTTATTTTTTAGGCTTTGTATGTTTAACAAAAAAATGATGCTACTATTTTGGTTGTTTGCGTTTGGTAATTGCTATGCTAAATTATAGTTTGTAATATTTTGCGTATGTTTAGCGGATGCCTTATAAATTTCACAACATTTATCAAGCACACTATGTGTGGTACAATATCCCGCTTTGAAATTAATATTGTGACGTTCACAATTCGCACATTTAAGTACTTCTGAGGTACACTCTTTTAATGTATGGTCGCCGGCGCATTTTGGGCACTTAGTGGGGGACCGACAATTCTTCGCCAGATGACCGAAGCGACAACGTCTCCATCCGATGTAAAGTAACTTCTTCTCCATTATAGTGTTAAAAATAACAGGGTCACATTCCATTATTATATGCGCAGTAGTTCTTTTTTGCATTAGACGAATAATTTTAAATATGGAAGATTCGGAATGAACAATTCTATTTTGTTTCAATATAATATCTGGTAACTTTTCCTTGTCTGCTACATCATCCATACTAACATTAAATATAATAATTTTCGGATTTAATTTTGCTGGTACAATAACATCGTAATCTGAACTAAATGTTGTTTTAAGATTGGTTTCCAAGGATTTTACATTATCCTGTTTATCACATTTGATCATTACACTACCATTGGTTTTTTTAACTACTTTATTTATTGGTATGGATAAAGCAATTGGATCGATTTTTGACTTTAGTTCATCACAAGTTATCTTCGACGTTTGGTTTTAGGTTTTATAATTAAGACATTGTTTGTTTCTTCGGGATTCTTCTTTAGAATAGTACTGTATTTTACCGGCATCTGGTGCTGAGTAGTCATGGCATTATCCTGATTTGACAAGGATTCTAGATATTCGATGCGTTGTTTTTGCAGCTTATTTACATTTTGCATCTCTTCAATTATTTTATTTAAAAGTGCAATCTCGCGTTCTAGATTAGCAATATGTGATTTATCTAACAATAGTGTACTTTCATCTGAATCCGAATCAGGTTGTTTCGTATTATCTTCGCACTACATTGAAACCAAAGTCGAAACCAGATCATTCAATATCTCAATTTTTATTTTTTCATTACATTGCGCCCTATTTTTTGTTCGTTTGTTAGAAGCATTTTGACTGAAGTTAATCTCTGGTCCAGCATTATGGAAATTTACACAAATACAGTCGAACAAATATCTCGTGACAGTAATGAGTCATTGTGCACACATTGTACTGGAGTGGGGAGCGTATACGATAGCCGGTTTACAGTATATATGCTTCAGCACCGCCCTTTTTGCCACTGCGCAACTGTCACAAGGGATTTGTCGAGCTGTACGTATATTTTCGCACGATCATATACGAAAGTAACAATTTGCACACAAGTAACGCTCTAAATGGACAATATTGCATACCCATGCGTTATTATAACAAAAGTGCTAGTTATGATAACTCACGGATTCTATTAATATCTACTGAAACGGTTTACTGTCGTAATATTATATTATTATGCATGTAATAATATGTTAATTATCAAAATAATATTGCAAACAAATACATCAATAAAAATTTGTTAAGGATTTATGATTGTGGGAAAATAGCGTACATAAGTTGTGAGTCGGGCATCATTTGTCACTTTCCGCACTTGCTACAATATCCCTACTATTCGATAACGATAGTTCAACAAAAATTAAATACCATAATTATTATTCGCAATAGATTATATATTGTAACGTTCACTGGGTTCAATTAATCACACTGGCGCACTTAATAGAAGGTACCTATTTATTTCTACATTTAAACTTTATAAAAACAAAATAACACTACTAAAAACACTCATAATAAACAACTAAAGCGTTACTACAAACACTTTCAACTATATTCACTTAAATGCTACTTATGCTATTTGTGATATTTTGACTAGAGGAATATGTACCCGGTTTGAAACGGTACAGAGAGCGCATTGCTATCTTTAAAATTTTAAATGGAAAGAAGATTCATATAGAAGCACGGGAAATTCAACATATATACCTTACTGACAGACAACAATTAGATTTTTACTCTAATGCCACTTAATCAAAATACGATATAGAATATCGATTTATCTACTTAAAATGACATTTGTTACACTGAGAAGAAGGCATTCTTTATACCAAAAAACATCGAAATTTGGATGTTATTTGGTTCAAAGGATTCTTAATTAAAACAAATAAGCATAGCAAACAGCGCCGGAACAATGTTGGAATTAAAATTTCATTTTACTTGAGTTTTTGGTTTTTGTTTCAAACTATTTTAGGTAACAATAACTTGAAAACATATATTTGTTGGCCCAATATTTTTTGTCGTTTCAACAACATTCAAACACGTTGAACGAAACAACGTGATTGTTTTAGTGTCAAAGTAAGAAAATATTGATTGAAGTAAAATATATTTGTTGGAAAAATCGGTTTGTTTCTATTCAAATATTTCAGATTTTGGTTTAATAGGAAATATTTTTTAAAATATACGCGTGCGCATTATGTCATACGTTTAGAATTTGGTGGGGGTTAATTAAAAAAATAGGATTTTGAAGAATATGTAAATGTTTTGATTGGTAAGTACGCAAGCATTTAAACTTTTTCTGCGATTATAGCATTTTATTTTGAGATCGTTAATGTATCACTTAACTGTTCTCTTCTTTAGTATCATTAGGTTAGGAAACTAATATTAAATTATGTTTGTTATGTGCAAAAGTAACCTTATTTAACTTAACTTACTTAACCTTACTTACTACCAACACCAATCCTTCCTCGGAAATATATTGTTTTACATTGGAAGAATATTTTATAGTATTTAACATACCCTGTCGATTAAAAAAAAGACTGCTAGTATTTTATACAAACGCGATGACTGTTTGATTAAAACTATCCATGTAAAAACTAATTTCATTCAGCGCGTGCACTGTAAAAACTCCAAACCATAACAATTATTTGAAAGAAGAAACATGTATTTTTGTGCCAAACAATAAGTTTAAATATTTCCGAGTATTCGAATTAAAACCACAGACTGTTGAAAATATACAAATAGAAGGGTTGTTTGACACCATTTTTTTGTTGTTGTTGAAACAATCTTTTTCCTCAGTGTACATGCGACAGCAGATCACCTTTCATTAAAACTAAAACGAACTAAACTAATACCTAAATCATTTATTTCGGATAAGTTAGTAGATACATGTAAAATTGTTTTCATTGTTTTTGCCGTTATAAAGACATCTTACTAATGAGTTTTATATGAACTATGTATGTATGTAATGTATGTATGTAATAGAAGGTGGTGTTACACTGCGACCTAAAGATCATTGTGTCCCCCTATCCTTGCTGCTTTACAGCTGGCTTCCAGTCTATTCCTTTTAGAAAGTGTAGGATGTCAGAGGGCCCAGTCTAGGTAAGTCTCCTCTTCGATTTCATATGCACCCAGGTACAATGCCCTCGGTTGCACAGTGCTACGCAGTTTGAGAGGAGGTGGATGGATGTTTCATCCTGTTCCCCACAAATCTGCATTCAGGATTTTTCCAATCCAAGCTTACTCAGGTCTCCTTTCAGTCTACAATGGCCTGAAAGTATTCCTGTTAATATGCGAACATTGATCTTACTTAGGTTGATGCATTCTGTAAACCTCTTCTGGTTATAAGTTCCCAGAAGAATTTTACTTTGCCTCATTCCTTGGAGATTTTCCCAGTAACTGGATTTTCTCTGCTCCATTTCCATTTTTAGTTTCTTTAGTATTGTACTGCTACTTAACCCGCAAAAGGGTTCAGGCCCTACGAAAGGCATTCCAGCCCTTTTTTTGCGAGGTTATCCGTTATTTCGTTTCCTTCCACTCCTGTGTGACCCGGAACCCACAGGAGGGTTACTTTATTGCTTTTGCCTAGCTCATTATATGAACCTATCGTCCATATAAAATTTTAAACAATTAGAATATTATTTGGGTAATCGGTCTGTCAAATCAATTTTATTACTTATTTTTAATCGTTTACGAAGTTTATTCCCTTTTATTCTTAAAACTTTAGATATATAGCAACGCTTCCTGTCTTATTTTTCAAACGGGGTAGGTACATATTCCTGCAGTCGAAATGTTGCAAATTGCATCTATACTTACATGGTTTTTCTTTCATTACAGTATTATATTTCTTTTAAAAGTTATTAAGGGGTGCACAATTTACGACCGTGCTGTATATAACTAAGTATTTCTTGATCCTTTATAAAAATTATGGACTTTAGTCAAGATTTGAAGAAAAAAAATGCTTTTCAATCCTGTGCAGCGTCGAATCGAGACTTTCAAAAGGGAATCAAAATAAATTGTATAAAGAATAACAGTGAATAGATACGAAATTCATTATTTGGTCAAATAGTTTGAAAAACTTAAAAACTAAAAAATTCGTATATGTTTTTCAGTAAATTTCAGTAAAATTTGTCAAATAGAAATATACTTCTTTTGCATTGAAATTAGTGAGATTTCATGCACACCTTTATTTCAATATTATTTCTTTTCCCTGAGAAGTTCACCTTACACTTGAGTTCAAGGTCTCATTATGCAAATTGTTTTCCATATCCTTGCAAATAAATGACCTGTAGTGTATATAATATAATGTGGCAAAAATAAAGGAATAGAAAAATATGCATTTAGCTATCATGAATACGTTTTTCATCACGCACATTCGAAATGCTCAAATGGCATTTTAACAGAGAGTCCCACTAACAATAAGATGCTTTTAAAACTTAATAACTTGTATGTTTAGAGTACTTAAGCAATATAGTAGTAAATATATCGATTTTGTTCAAAAAGCTTAATTTTTCCATAATGAGCCGTAAATAATTTAATTTTTTCGAGATTGGTAAATAATTGTATCCTGTACCTGTTTTTTCCCTAATTGAACTGTCTTTTGAAATACGAATTCTCTTATTCTACTATATATCAATTGAAAGTAAATACCAGCGTAAATGTAATATTTAAAGAATGTTCCTTCGAGAAAGAATTCGATTCAGTACAAGTATCAGTTATACGTGGCCGGTTAAACCTATTTACTTTTTTATTCCCCTAATTCCTTGGGGTTCCCAGTCAATTCTATCGGCTCGTACATTATTTTCCGTTCATCCTAAGATTACTTTTAGGCACGTGTGAGACTGATACTCAATTTCATCGAACAAAACGGAAAGTTATCTCTGATAAATCTTCAGAATGCAATTTAATTGGACATTGTTATCAATAACAAACTGTACTCTTATCTACTCCTATAATCTTACCCTCACCGGTTATAATCTTCGCTCCCTTACCGACATTTTTAATTAAGAGAAAGTAGACGATGATATATAATATTCCAGTTTCAATTTCTATATTGTACATGCTTTTTTGAGGTAGCCGTCTGACCTGAAGTCTTTGGAACCGCTGCAGTCTCTTGCTTTTTTGCATTTGCTCTCCCATTTCTTTTACCCATTAAATTATATTAACCATATTAGTATCCTAGTACCTTGCACTAATCTGTACAGTTCTCTAACTGGCTGATTGAAGTAATCGCCTGGGTTCATTTTGTTAAAAAATTGCCTGTTTTCTGTATTCAAAGCCTCCCATTTACACAGAATGTGGTAAGTGTTCTCTGTTGCCCCATTACACTGTTTGCAGTTGGTATCTCCAGTGCTGACCCTAATTTTCTGAAGATGTCCTCTCAATGTACAGTGTCTTGTTAGAAGATCCGTGTAAAGATGATTCCTACTGAGCTGCAGTAGTTCTTCAGTCTCTTTTTTATGGTTATTTAATAAAGATCTTTCTATGAATTTGCCTGATTGCTTTATCCCAGTGTTCTTTGTGTTTTTCTTTTACCCAACTTTTTACTTGCTATCATGCTGTGTGTGCTTTTGGATACTCCTAGAACAGGTTCCGGTCCTATATATGAAGCCGATGAAACCTTCCTTGCTAACTCATCGATTTCCTTTGATTGCCGAATGATCGTGCACCTACAGTGAAGTGACATTATTTCGACTTATTCAGTTCTCGAATACATTCCCAAACTAGTCTTGATTGTATTTTGGGGTTCATTAGCGTCCGTATACACTGCCTTGCATATGCCTCTGCCTGAAAGACCGTACCATATTTTCCTAGAAGAAAGGTGATTATTGTGTTATTCACTTTACCATATATTCCAGCTCCAGTCACGCTCTCCCTTCGCTCCATTACCACCAGATGGAGAGGTGGGCGTCAAGCAGACATTCGTTTGCTGTTGTAGGAATAGCCTTCATTGCGTCTGTTATTCCTAAACACGCAAGTTGTTGCTACATCTTTGTTCACCATGCTAGGGCTGGTATAAGCTTCCCAATCAGTTCTTCGGGAATTACTATATGTTTCAATTACAAGTTCACGACGCCCTATATTAAAATTGGTATGTTTCTGCAAAGCAGCAGCCAGCCTCCCAGTCGCACATCTAGATTTTGCTTCTCCAAATATGTCCTGATCGCCTCTACTGATTCCTCCCTTCCTGGGATCATAGCTAACACCTTCCGCCTCTTTGGAAACTCCTCGGATTAACCGCAGTTAAATCCGCCCCTCTCGAAGATCCAACATGATAATTCAAGAAATTGACAGATTGGCTAAATAATTAGCAATGTAAACTGTAAACAATGTAACTTTCTTTTTCTATATAAATTATATTTGTTTTGAACACATTAATGTAACTGTAATGTGAATGGCATTCACTGCCTCATGGTTAATGAATAACTCCTATAATTAGTTATGTGGGAATATAACTATAGTTAATGAAATGCCATATTGCCCGTATATGTTTAATTAATATGTTTAATTTAATATGAAGAAATTAAAAAAATCGGTATTACTTCATTATTAGAGCTTATATTTACTGGAATGGGAACACATTCCTTAATTACAGCTACAATTCCAGAATGTACCTAAAAACTAGTGAGTTAAAGTAGATTTTTTTCAGTTTTATTTTACTTAATCGGAAACGAATACAGTATCATAAGCTTTTCTACCGTTGTTTGTTTTTATTACTAGCCTTGTTTACTGCAATTCATTTTATCTCATACGTCTTTTCCAGTTTAGAACAATTAATCAGCAACAGAAATCACATAATTGAAAACTTGTTCTTATAATCAATAAATTGAGCATGAGTAGAGCAGTTGCATACAACTCTGGACTTTCATAATACCTACCATGAACAACATCTTTTAAGCATTCAGTGACTTGATTGCCGATCAATTTGCGCTGTACGAAATATTATTAATTCTGTACAATTATTTGTTTCAGCAATTTGTGGATTCTTATATTCACCAAAGACCGGATAAATTAAGAAAAGGTCTATTACCTAAACATGTAATTCTCTATAAAAGGGTTATATTTACAGGTTTTTTTCACGCCTACTTGATCTATCAAAGTACCCATGAATTAGCAACGAATGTGGAACGTCTTATCCCAATAAAACTACTAATGCTGACTAGTAGAAGGGCGCAACTCAACAAGTCGAATATTTTTTATACGTATAGTTTCGCATGCATCCAGTTCCTTCGATGAGGTACACTTTTCGCTAACTGCACGATGTCATCTCCAGCATTGTTTGTATATCGTGCAATATTGAATGATTCGAGTGTCCATAGCGATGATCTGTTGTGTGTTCCTGGGACATAGGAAACTTTGAATTAGAAAAAAAGTGTACCTTCAGCAAGGGATGCACACAAAACTTTATATATGAAAAAATAACATTAGAATGACTTATTGAATCGGGCGGTTGCATAGTTGCTAGCCTCCCCTCCCGCTGTGGGAAATATTCTTTGTTCTCCATTTCGGTGCTAGCAATTAGGACTAGAATGTGGAGAGCTTGATTTTCCAATAACGTTATTCAAAAGACCGTCTATAATGTCACCACTTTTCATTAATTGCGAGGAAGACAATATAAGCGACCGCTCATTATTTGCTAGTGATTTCGTATTTCAATATGTCTCTCGTTTTCTAATTCACTGGTATTAAAGCGAAAAATATCACCTACATTATGAGCTCAACTAGTCGGGTCTTTGTACCTTATCAAACGTTAAATTGATATTATAGGATATATGCTTAACACAAAGAAGTTCATTACTTTGTAGTGCTGTGAAAGAAATATTTACTTACGAATTTAAAGATAAATCTTCAAAACATGTATTTTTTTGTCCACCGTGGTGTTTTCCTTTACTTGCAAAATATCGCCCTAAACTATTGTGCATAGAGATCAATCTGACTTCTTTTTGGAAATTATCATGATTGCTTTGGGTTTATTTAGCATGTTTATCCTATTGAAAACAGCAAATATTACGTTCAATCAGCATTACACGAAACAGCATACTTATACTTCAAACCATCTATTTTGAATTTTCTTGTTTCCGAGTAAAGTCACGTTTAGTCAGAAAAAATACAAGTCATTATATCCATTTACTGAGGCTTTTGTTAGCAGAGTTTCTATTGCATGAAATTTGACAGTTTTTATTCAGAAAGCTTACAATTTAAAATTCAATTTTAGACGCGAGACATTTACTTAAAAATTGTTATTTTTCTTTATTAATTAAACTAAAACCGTATTCAAATTTTGATACCTTATTACCTTATTTCTAATATTTGAATACAATAACTATATTCAAATGATTTCATAGTGCTTGACTATTGAAAGGAATGGCGATAGTTTTGGTATCCTTGTATTTACTATATTTTAGTGTGCCCGCACCTATTTTTAAATTTTTAATTTGGATTTCCCGCTGTGCCGGCATATGGCGCCACCTCTTAGATCACGAGACCGCCCGTAGAGGGCACTGGTATATAAGGCGTTAATTTATAATGGAAATTTCTAGTGCGAATTTATTTGATATTTCAAGAAACATGTGGAATTCCCCGGAGCCTAGAGCTCTAAATATAAACATGCGCGCGAGCGAGGGCTAGTCACTTTGTATCGGACAATTACAGCGCGAAAAGCCGAACTAGCCAAAACGAACAGTGAATATAAATCAGTTTAAATAATATAAATATTAGTAATTAAGAGAATTAGTTTAACAAATGTTTTTACTAATGTTTAGTTATTTTAATATAATTAATATAATTAATTAAGTAGTGTTAATTTATTTTTCATAGACTTTAAGTGTTGAAATAAATACTTTACTAAACATATCGCCGTCGTGATTATTTAAATCCCAAAAACTTTACAATATCTTTTTGCTATAAGATTTCTTTTAAGAGCCTGACTAGAGTAAACCTCCTTTTGTATTATTACGTGAAACTGTTTTTCTGTATATATTATATTGCGGAATAGGTACTTTCCAAAATTGATATAGTATAGAAGTAGAAACTGCAGCAGACTTTTCAATAACTTTATAATGAATATTGTGAAGCAGAAATAAAAATGCAAACTATTTTAAAATCAATCCCATTTTTATCTCAAATCTTATTTTAATTTCTTTTTTTTTTATATTTGAGATACAAATGAAAGCAACAAAAAAGAGATTTGAATTACCACATAACTAAGTAGTTACCTATACATTAAAATCTGACTTATTCCGGCTTTACTTCTAGTTTGATTCCTAGTATCCCTATCTTATTTCTCTAAACTGAACACCTTTCATTTCATTGAAACATCACTTGCAAATCTCATAACCTCATAAAAAATGCAATTTGATACAAAAGCTATCGTTAACATTTCGAACCGTATTTTTTTGTGTTATTTCCATAGCTGAACAACATTATGAACAATTATTTATTCATTTCAGTAGTTATAAAGTTAATTCATAAATTTTTAAACCAAGCGTCAACTTCATTTTATTCTTTAATTTTAGTTATTATTAGAGTCTTATATTTCAAAACACACATTATTCAGTAAACAACGAATGGAAAATATATACATACAGTTTGTAGTCTCACCAACACTATAACTATATAACAATTATTTTACACTAGGAAACAATAAGAAACTGCAAAACGACACACGTAGGATAATCCCGCCGCTGCTTGTATGGACCATATAAAGTCACACCTCACAACTTTAACACAGCAGCTATATTTTCAAGAAATAGAACTGAATCTCAATATTAACATGACTAGGTATTTATTCGTCAACTACATACAGTTAAGTGCCCTTCCGAGGTATGGCCATGATTCCTAATCTCTTCAACGATGCCACGATGATCTCATTGTTTAGTCTTCAACGTCCCTCGATCATGGCATATGCGAGGTTTGCTATTAAAGTTCTAAGCCTCGATTACGGAGTATTGTTTACATGCAGATTATATCACGTTAATTTTAAATCATTAGTAGCGTTGTTTTTGTAGAGCCTGCTTCAGTGCGCTTCACTTTTATGAATTTAGCTACGAGCTACGCGCAACAGGCTCAATTAATCGGCTAATTTCCAGTTCCTAATTAACGAAGGTGAAGTAAGCCGAGCCAGACGGAAAAACAACCCTACTTTTGTCCGAATATTTCAATTTTATAGTGTATGTTAATCAAGTTATTACAAAATAGTGCTGTTACTATCCGGCTAGATAGATATAATGAAAGAAACGATATAATTATCAACCAACTCAATGTTAGTGTAGGTATTGCATATATTTACACATTTTCTTTGTATTACATAGGTGTTCAACATATAAGTGATTATTGCACCAGATACGAGGTTTCTGATAGCGGATCCAGATAACATTAACATCCGGGTATCCGGATAGTAAATTATCCTGATCGAAAATTATCTAGATCCGAATAACAGCACTATTACAACACCATTAAAGTATTTAAATCAACACGCCGGCTTCTTTAATAAAGAAAATGGCGTCGGCTTTGCAATATTTTGAAAATCGATATATACATGTATATAGGAACTCCAAAAGGTCAAACTTTTATGTAAGCTGTGTTACTTTTCTTTGCACAAAGTACTATATCTAAAAGTATACAAAGTGCACAAGCAGAATGGGAATGTATTCAAATATTTTCTATAAATTTATAAGTTTGTGAATGTATTTTTGCAATAACGTCCTTAGTACTTTCTATTGAATTTTTAGGTTTAAGATTCCGTAACAAATAGATAGAGGTAACTATACTCTGGTTGACTCTCGGGCTAGACTGCGTCCTAAATCTATGGGCAACCACCGCAGAAGTATATGTGCAAGGATACGGGTAACTTTTATTGCTATTGTTATTAAACAGCATGTTTCTTTACAAATTATCGCAAGTAGAAATATCTTCGAAATCTGATTAAAGAATTTTTAACAAATCGTCAATTTTTCTGTCGCAAGTAAAAGTATTTAACATGTGTAATCTTTTGAATCCTTCGTGTGCAATATGCGGTTTCAATGTGGCTGAAGAATATAATCAAAAACGTTTAATATCACACCTTTGAAATGAATTAAGACATATTGCTAGAATAAAATAGATAAGAAAAAAATAACTTAACAAAACAATTTTTAAAATTCAAGATTGGAAGGTGTACTGGCTATTCAATTCAATAAAATGTTACACTTCCAATTGTGCTTTTCCTTTGTATTTGAATTACATGTTATGATTTCTGATGATACCATTTTTATTAACTTAATCGAAATTGTATATAAAATAATAGAGTAACAAAGTTACCAATACCTGGTGCTCGAAAACTACTGAACCTAGATCTATTTGGTAATTAACTTTGATGAAAGCAGGTAATTATTACTCTACAAAGCAAACATCTGCTTATTACAAAATCAGTTAACTGCCTGAAGTTAATCAAATCTCTAACCCTCAAGCTTTATTCATTAAACAATTCGCCAATTAAAATCTGTGAAATTTTTACATACGGTGAATGCGCCGACGGTTCATAAAAATTTATTATGTAACCCGTGAAAAGCCAACATGTAGGTACCTTTATGGAAAAAATACATATTTAATTAACTGCTATACGTACGGAAATGCTTTTAGCAAAATAAAACAACCGAAAGCACGATTCAAATAAGTAGAGGCATTTTGGAAAGTTGCTAATCCTTATTAGAATAACAAATTGGCTTTTATTTAAATTTTCTGTGAATAATTAAGTTCCAGGATCTGAATTTACCCTTTATCGATGCTGGTTAGTTGCGAATAGCCTTCAAGAAGAGGATTTCTGTTTTAATTTTATATAGACACGAACATTAAGTTAATTTAATTTTCCGCTGATCTACTGCGACCAATTAATTTCATTTTCATTTGCGAGTAATATTTGAGTAGGCTGTTGTAGTGCTTTGTCCTTTTAAAAAATCATTATTACGATGCTAGTTTTCTTTTCTGCAAATGGGGTAAATACTAGTTTTAATTACACGTGAGTCGAGAACCATAGATTGTTTAGCTTTCAAAATTATTAACATCTTACAAACATTATAATTGAGGACACGCTGTTAAAATGATTCATGCTAATGTCATGTAGCTCCAAACGATGACCGGCAAGAAGGTGAAGTTTTCCTAAATACTCGGAAGGGTAGAGTATTCCACTCAAACATCTTTAGCCGAATATTTGATTCTGAAGAAACATATTGAAGTTGCAAGATAAAGTATAAGATAGAAATTTCAATGAAGGTACATAGGATGACATCTATGAACTAACAAAACGGTAGATACCTGAAGAGATTGTTTTTGAATTACATTTTTTAAAATGAAAATTTGAAATAATTGGTGTTTAATTTTAAATTAGCTGCAAACCAAAAAGAAAATTACTAATGTAATAAAAACTATACGAAAAATTTAAATACGCGCGGCTAGCAAATGACTTCTTGAAGTGTAAGTACACAGCAAAAAATATTGTGATATTGTAGCAAAATAACAGTATTATTCTACAGTATTCTTACGGTAATATCGTTTTTAAAGTAGGTTTGCTATATTTATCTAAAGAATTCCTTTACATTCTTTAGATTGCCTTCGCCTTGAAAGCCATAATGACAAGGATCACGTTAATTTTACCTCTTGTTCGAAGCCAAAATGTAAAAGAACGTTTAAAATGTCTTTGTTGTTCGTGCAAATGTATATGTATAATCCTTTGGGCTTCACGATATTCCCATCAATTTCCAGCGAATTCGACGACAAATGTTAGAAAACCGAAATTAATAAATATAATAATTGTACGCGATAAAGAAAGCTTTTACTTACTTTTAAAAAAAAATGCTTATCTGCTTCTTTGCAGCTTTTTCAGGGCGTACAGATACTGGAGCTTGATACATGGATATATAAATCATTATGAATGCAATAAAAGACAGAGAAATAATTCAAATAAAACAAGATAACAAACATAAACAAATCTATTACTTTATATTAGGTTATTTTTTCACCTTTGCATAAATACAAATAAAAACCATTAATTTATAAAGTAATTAGCCTGATTATTCAACAACAAAGGCCATACATTTAACTGAACTATACAGACTGATCAAAAAGAAACTACACAGGCAATAGAATTGAAATCATTTTAATATCTATTAATATTTTATATTCGATATATTTGTCAATGAATAACCAATCTCATTTCTTGTGGTTTTTTTTTTAATATCATCAAGCTCATTTACTTTTTATATATAATTGTTCGTAAATACCTTGTTATTTGTACAGGTGCTGAAATCGTGGCTTTCTTTCTTCCCGTTTCGCTAGCAATATTGCTTGGACCTTTGATTGCCTCCTGGATGCACGTTGAAGCTATGCCGTTTTATCTTGTGAAAATTCCTTTGTTCTTTCCAGTATATTATTAGGTAGTGTTGGAATTTTTAATATCACTCCCCTTATACTGTATTTTTAAATATAATTTATTTCCACAATATTATATTATTGCTGCCCTAATTTAACATTTAACGGTGCAAATATTTCAAAAATTACTAGGGGACTTTATTTGTCTGTAGCTAGGCGGAAAGTGTCTTTTTCGCCGTGTGAAACTCGGCTTGCAACAACCGCTCGCTCACGCGATGTTTTTCCTTCTCACTTGCACACACTTGCACTTCCGCCGACAGAGAACGCACACGCATATAAAAACAAATTACCCATTGACACAGGTGCAAGCAAAATCGACATTTTGAAGTAAACAACATATACAGTTCTGTTCATATAGGTTTAACATAAAATATACGGTCTGGTTTAAAGCGACCGCATTGATTATCCCCACTTTTACATTGTTTGTGCATAGCGTTCGGACTTCCTATGATGCGCTCGCTTACAACCACACAGTATATACATATAAAGTTATAAGGTAAGTATATACAATCACGGCAATTTTAATATTGAACAAACTAAAATAACATATATTCTCAACGAAATAAGTAGGTATCTGCTTTCTTTGCCACGCTGACTGTTAAATAAAAATTAAATTATATAAATTAAACCGTCCCATTACATTGTTTGGTATGAGCTGTAAATTTACAATGTAATCGGAAAAGTTTACACTGCAAATTTACTTCGCAATATGAATATTATTGTTAAAAATTACACCCAGGATATTTACGGAAGTATAGGTAGAAGAGAGAATTCGTGCCTGGAAATATTGTAAAGCAATAATTCGTATTCTTCTGACGACAATAGTTTATCTTCAAACAGAAATGAAGCGTAAACGAAAAATAAAAGCGTCTCATAGCGACCGATGAAAAAAAAATACTAGTTTTGAGAACGTGCTTGAGATAGCGCGCCACCACCAATTACGCCCATCACTACCAGTTACCCCCACAACTATCAACTACCACCATCCTCACCAACTATTCCCACTACCACCAATTCCTCCCATCATCACTAACTACCTCACCACCAACTACTTACGCCATCACCAGTGTTGGGCAAGGTAGGAGAAGTGAATAAATTTCTACAGCGACTAGATATACTCGTGTTTATTCGCGTCATGAGTGGGGAGCAGTGTTAACCAGTGATTTACTGAGAGCCGACAACACACGAGTATGTCTAATCGCTGTAGGAATTTATTCACTTCCCCTAATTGCCCAACACTGGCCGCCACCAACTACCACAACCCACACCAATGACCCCCACCACCGGCAATTATCTCCCTCCATCACCAACTACCCAACGTGAATTCTTTAAGCCTCAAATATCTTAAAATATAAAACGCGTACAGGAATAACAAAATATTAAAAGTAGGTAAAATCTTAAACTTATAATACAAGAGCAGAACAAAACAATTAACACATACAGATAATTAAAGCTTTAGCAACCGCGGGCCGTGAAAAATTCCAAAGATTTATTTTTCATGGAGAAGTAGATGATGGTATACGTATTTGGTTTTAACCTAACGCCACTGCTCCCTTCAGGAAATTGTTGTAAAAGGTGCGAAAAGAGATTAATATGAAATTTTACTTACCATGTTATTAATATAACAACGTTTTACTAATTTACTGGAAGTAAAATTATAAGAATGGAATGCTACAAGAAGAATAATCTATTTCAGTTTTTATTAACATTATTACTTAAAAGTGCTTTTAAATAAATAGTTTAGTCATAGCTATGCAAGGAACCATAAGTCGCCCTACCAACTGAGCTACCAAAGGCGGTGGATTGCTATTCTAGATTTGAATCAATTTGATCGATTCCCACACGATGTGGAAAAAAAATTATAATAAAATTTGCCTTATTAGTAACTGTGTTAGCAGAAAAACATTAATCCTTGATGATCTTCACACTGGGGAATTACAATTTTAAATTATTTAAAAGCACTATAGCAGTTTATATACGTATTTACGAATAAAATAGGTGGCTTGATTTACATCGCTCTTTATCATGTGTTCATTATTTCATTGGAACAACTTTGAATTGAAGTAATTGGACAAATTTAGCTCATTGTAAATGAAAGAAAAATGATCATTGTTTAATGCTATTCACAATTCATTAATCACAGTTGCGCATAGTTACACCTTCTTTACGTCATAGTTTAGATTGGGTTCTTGCCTTACATGAATTAACGACACATTAGAACTTGCACTTATCTTAAACTTTTATAAACCAACCCCAACATCCAATTCTTAGAGTTACCGAATTACTTTAAATCGCAGCTGAAAGTAATATTTCGTGAGTAATTGTCCCTTCTCTTCAATTTTTTCCCTCCATCTTCAACTTGATTTACTCTACTGGCACAATTACCCATCATTAGCCTTAATCATTTTATCGTAGTCTGATGGCGAAAGCGCCTCATTCGAAATTTAAAAATATCACCGAAGTATTTCATGTACATTTAACGCAATTTTATATTTATTATTTATTTTTTCATTGTCTCAATTTCAGTTTACTCAAGATCGAATTTTTTTTAATGGACGCTTCTTTTTAATTTAATCTTTCCGATGCTTTTATACATAAATTATGTTTTTTCATAAGAATATTTACTACATCGAAGAGTTTTGTAGGCCGTGTGAAAAACATCATTTAGTGCCGTTTTTCAACAACAACATGAAGCAGTTCTACATTTGAAAATACAAAAAACCAACATATTAAGATGATTAAAATCCATGTATGATTACGGTCAATCTGTATTATGTGACTAAATGAATCTCAATTGAAATTTCTGTAAACAATTAATTAATTCCCATAGAAGTTCCAGCACATATTTGCGCTGTTTAGGTTTTAACTTATATACGGTATTTTATAATAAATATCCTTTGTTTTCTTCAAATAGAAAATGTCACCGTACTGTGCCATTAATGTTAATATGAATGGGTTGGATAAATTTGTCTAGAATTTGAAGAAGAATGATATCAAGCTTGACAGAATAAATGGCAAAACCTTTTATTGTAAAATGTACATTGAGCAAGTTAATTTTTTTTCTTTCTCATTTTCATATTATTGCTCTGTTATCGCTTGTTTGTATTATCATAGTTGCGTGATTAGATTACTACTAATTCATATTCTGTGTTTAATTTATTTATGGATTTTCACACGTCAGAGTTCCATTTAACCACTCCCCTGCCATTCTACTTTGAAATATAGTAATGTAGTTGGCCTGAAACGTTTCTCTTTTACACATTTAATGGATATATTAGTAGCAACAAATAGGGGCACCAAAATAGCTGCCAAGATATGAAATAAGTGGCATCATGTCATCGAATCTTGCGTTAAAAACACATGAACTTCCCATTCCTTTATTTTATATTTACAATTATGTGCGTATCATCGTCGCATAGGATGCTAATGATGTAGCTGCTGTTAACGATATGAAATCAAAAATAGTACTATAAAATCAATGAATAAAATCAATAAGTAATGGCCAAGGAGTAAGGAAAAACTATGGCATAAACCTTACACTGGGAGGATCTGGGAAGAAGTCCCAGACCTTATTACTGATAGCCGCAAATTATTATTATCCTTCTGAGTACCGAAGAAGCAGCCTCCGCGTCTCCTCAAATTCCGACAGCCTTGCCATTCTCGCGTAGCTGTTCCCTTTTTCACACATTGGAAGTTGAAAGAGGAAAGATGATGACCAAAAAAAAACAAACAAACAAAACAACAGCAGTACCTATTTTAATACTTAATAATAACTTAATCCTAATAATTTTAACCAAGAGTAATTAAATAAAGATTTATATTTTAAATATTGGTAGTTTAACACTAATTCCGAACACTGAAGAGCATAAAATATTGATTTATAAACGTGCTACCCTACTAATTATCTAAATAACATGCCGTAACCTATCTAGTTCTTTAGCAATATTACTAAAAAATTCCCACCATTCGATCGACTCATTATCTCTAATATCTCTTTCGCGTCGCGGCCGAATTTAACCCCCTAGCTAATTCCCTAAGTTCCGTACGCGACCGCAACTGATCAGTGAGTGGACATTCAAGTATGACATGCCCCGCTATATGTACTCCACCACACTCATAAAGCGAATCATTAACCCTCCCAATTCTACATAAATATGATTTAAAATTACCGTGACCTGTTATTAATTCTACCGCCTGGTACGATAAATTAACCCTCATATCCCTAAAACGTGTAACGCTACCGATAAATTTTCTAGTCCACAGTTTATGATATTATCCCACCTACTCTGCCAATCATTATCAAGTTTATCCCTAAACGCTTTTTTTAACTACATTAGCCGAAATTAGCCCAATTCTAGTAATCAAGCTATCTCCCTTAGATACCGCCTCTTTCGCTAATCGGTAGGAGAGGGTGGATCAATATCCACCCTCTCATTACCGATTGTACCTACATGAGGCCTAGTCCAAAAAAGTTTTATACACCCCTCGCGCAACATATCCCAAGCATCTATCAACAAATCGGCGCCTCTAGTACAGATAAGCTATCTGTTATAATTCTCACGTCCCGCATAAATTCCCATTCGCGCCTACTATAAACTACTGCCTGATTTATTGCAACTAATTCTACCTGAAAAATATAGCCAATGATCCCCTAATTTAAACTTTTGATTATGTATTTCAATACCCCTAGTATAAACAACAAAAGCCACCCCTGTACCACCCTCACCCTTCGACCCATCCGTAAAAATTTCTAAACCCTCTCGTAAAGTACCTATAAATTTATCATAACTAATACTTTTTAATTTCGCGGGATGAATTCGCCCCCTATATCTACTCGCCTTTCTAAATCGCCCGGTTCTAATCTAATTTCCGTTCTCGTAGTCAAACCCTCAAACCCTATTTTATTCGCGTCCCTACGAAATTTTGAGTTCCCTCAAACTAAATCTACTGGTAAAACACCCGAAATAACACACGCCGTATCTTCCGAAATAGATGAATGCGCGTTCGCGGCCCTAACTGTTAACAATCTTTGCGCCCCGATTAATTTTTTAGTTTTTTTGATTTTACTTTTTTTTATTTTTACTACTCATTTCCCCACCTTTCGCGGTAATATACTGAATATGCGCTTTAAAATTTAATTTATCATCTAAAATAACCCCAAGATATTTAACAAATTCTTTACAATAAATTCTACCCTCCCCTAACTTAAACATAGGCTTTCTTTTCCGCGGTTTGCCAAAAAATACCGCCTCTGATTTATCCGCATTAAAATTTAATTTATTATCTAAACGCCAATTTAAAATATTTGCTAAAGCCTGATTAGCCCTATTTTTTAATGTATTATATTGCCCTGCTTTAACTAATAACGTAGTGTCGTCCGCGTACGCGACAATCCCACAACCCTCTGGTAATATAATTTCAAAAAGACTATCATATAAAATATTCCAATACCCCGGTCCCGAACGCGAATCCTGTGGACAACCCTTAGTAATTTCCCTTGTAATACTAATACCCGGTTTCTCAATTATCGCAACTCTATCAGAAAAATATCTGCTAGCGATTCTAACTAAATTATCTGGGCAACTTGTACGCTTTAATTGTACTATAATTTTTGGCCACCAGGCATTATCAAAAACACTAAAAAAACTGTACAACGATATAGGTATAAAAGATACTAGAGAAACATATTTCGGAATGTGCACCGTCAAAGAAGTAAAGAAAATTAAGGAACACAAATATGACTATACATTAAAGTATCTAATTGAACCGATTCCGATACCATTCTGAAATAAATCAGATTGATTTTGCTATAGAATGAATATTCTGAGAATAATTTCTAATTATGCAAAGTAACTTTAAATATCGCCCGTTATATCCTCTGCACTTGGTGACGATTGTAGAGGCAATTAACGAGATCTCAGATGATAAAACTACCAAACGGCAGATATGCAGAATTGGAATCCACTAATATTGTTGATCATGTGAAAAGCAACCTTTTATGAATGAAATATGAGACTACATGATATCGACATATCCTTTTAACAGGAATTTCGAGGTGGAAATCACGGATCGGATGAAATCAATCCAACTACAGGGACAGGTTCGGAGAATAGATCTGGTTTACAGACGAATCAAAAACTAAAGACTGGAGCTGGAATCTCAAGCAGAGAGAAATATAATAATCGTGGTATAGTCCACAACTTGTGGTGAATTACTCGTTTTGTTTGTGTTAAGTGTTTATATGTGTACGGAGTATCGCAAACTTTACTGAAAGTGTACCTACGTTTCATAACGTGTATTATTAGAATAAATACTTAGATGAATACACAAGACAAATACACAGTATAAAGGAGTAGGGACGACTTCATTAAATGGAGTAAATTACGGTTTAAAAGAAGTAGGAAAAAAACACAAATTTATGTGTTTTTTATTCTAATATTATATTATAATATCTGAACAGCTTATAGTAACAAAAACAACACGGTTCTAGTAAAATAATGTTTGATTAAGTGATACAGATATTTGCAAGTATTTTACAATAATTGAGTTCACATTCTTGCCTTTTTGTGAAACTAAATCGTTATTTATACAGCTTACATTAAAAAATTGTGTAACACTCGGTTGATATTAGCATACATATGTTTCACCTTACCAAGGATCTTCAGTGCTACTGGTCAACCTAATGTATTATACAGAGAAATTCGTATATAAACTTAATAAGTGGAAGAATAATTTAATGAGAATTTAAAATGGAAATCTTATTACTAACGTGAAGACATTTGCTTTGACAATCTGAAACTACAATATTTATGTATAAAGGATAACAATAATTGTAGAGCGACTTTAAGCCATAAATGCATTAATTAACTAACGCTAGTTAATAATTAGATCACATTAAAAATATGTGTGATACTCTGAGAGATGAGATTTCCACCTTAAATTCTCATTCAATTATTCTTCCGTTATTTACATATTTTATAGTATAACATATTTTTCAGGAATAAATATGTTGTACTAAATCGTTCTGTCTAATACAAAGACTTCTTTTTTATTCGACTAATTCATTTCTAACATCCGACTCTGCACTGGTTTGTCAACAATGATGTCGCGCAACTTGTCACTGCAGTAACAAGTTTACAGTACGCACTAACAAAAAAGTTCAGGAGTATTTCTGAGATGAAACATAAAATAAAAATAAAATGTTATTTGATTTTTTTCAAATGAAATACATTAATAAATAATACACTTAACAAGCTCAGGGCCTGTCTGAAATTTATGTATATGTATACACTATATAATTTTCTTTTTATTATAAATTTATGCCAATTTTGTTTATTTATTAAACAAATAATAATAATAATCAATAAAATACATTTATTGATACATCATCAAGATCGTACAACAAAAGGAACTAATTTTTGTAAATAAAAATTTTGAAATTTGTTTATGTTATCCTTTCAATCTTCTTCTCTTGATGCTTTAATATTTCACATTCACCAGATGCCTATATAACGAGAAAGCAGTACTCTCTTTCAGTAACATGGACTGTCTCTTGAATTTGGTGCCAATACAAATCCTGACGATTTATTGTAAAATATAGCTTTTATCGACTTGTAGTAATGAAATGTTTCTGTATTTGAATGGACATTTTACTTCGATGATGGTGTTATCATTTACAACAACAGGGGTAACTCCAATATATCCACAAGGATGCAAACAAAAACCAGTTAGTTTAACTTCCATCCCCATGGCATTTTCAAAATGTTCAATCGCAAACTTTTCGTACAATTTACCCCTTGCACATTACTTAAATCGTAACCCTACATTAAAGTTTTAAACAACAAAATAGCCAGTTCGGGTTTTCAGCTTGCCCCACCGTTCATTCCTTAATTCTTTCTATATTTCAGGCGATACTTTACATTTATCAACAACATATTCACTTTTATTTTCCACATTATTATATGTCTCAGAAAACAAAGTATCGTCTAGATGTGTTATGGTGGATTCTGTAGACTATGGTGGTGTAGATCTTAAGAACCATGAAAAACCTATTCGGGCTTGTAAGCATTTATATTTAAATGTTTTACATAAGTATAATTTGTTGCTTCAATTGAGCCATAATTTTCTTTCAATGGAAACAGATCCTTTAACTTTCTTGCTGTAGCCTCTTCTGTATGTTTTGGAGCATTCCGTGCACAAGCTTTATCTGTTATGCTGACATTATGATGTGCGTGTTTGCATAACGCTACTATATGGTGGCAGTTAGCTAGAGCCCTGGGACATGAGCATTTTCCGTCAAGAATTCCACCTTTGGATTAACCAACACCTATTACAGACAAAACTTACACTAAAATCAAATTATAGTTAAGAGGTGTGTATAGCAAACTACAGTATATAAAGTAATAATTAATTACAAATAACACCTACTCTATAGTATACTCTATACGTACTTCACCAACACAATATTTTTTCTCGATATCATTAATAGTTTTCAACTTCTCTCTCAAAACTGCTGAGAGGTTATGTGACACACTTGGTTCTCTAAAATAAAAATTAAAAATCAATCGTAACATTGCTCAAAGCTTGTATTGTAAGCATTTGTGTTGTTATTATGTTTCTGTACTTACCAACAACTGTTTGTCGATATATTATGAAAAATTAATTATTGTCCGAAGATATTTTCTTATGGAGTTTACCCTGATTTAACACAACACAGTTACGTCACAATAATATAGCGTATACCTACTATTGAATGACAAAACGATTTCATTAAATATTTATATAAAATCAATGCACGTAAAATAATCCTTAAGCTCCTTAGCTTAAATCCAGTCCTTTTTGAAGATATAAGATTGAAAATTATGCAAATATTGATGGTTTTAACAGACTTTATCTTCTTATTGCGGTCGTCCTACTAACAATAAAGAAATGATAACTAACACACGAAATATCAGTAAACTTCTATCTCAGAACAGTTTTTTAGTCTTCGAACACTATGTACACTTCTCACAGGAAAAATCGGGACACCAGCAATCGTGAATTTTAAAATTTCTTGGGTGTAAATGCAGCTTTCAGAGAACATATGCACTTATCAATGCCATAAATCACTTTTTTCTCGGTATTATTGCGATCAAAGGTAAAGGCTAAAAATTTAAATAGAAATATAAATATATATATGGAGAAAAAAGTTTATACATTAAATAAACACATTGGAATTTCGGTGGCGGTATTTCCTTAGAAATACCGAATACGGAAATATTAATGCAAAAAAAATACATAACAACTAAAAGGCCTCTTGAGTAGACGGCACATTTAGAAATACACATGTATGTATTTAACTTGTTTGATGTTATGTAGAGATAATTCTTTTTTTAAGAAAACATATGGCGATTGGATTTTAAAATTATATTACCTATTACTATGATATTAGTTACTTAGTTTGATTTATGCCCGCAAGTATAGACAATATGTCAATCAGCCTCCTGAGTTTTTAAACAATGTGATTTTCACATTGATTAATTACACTATTATTGATGTATTCATTATTGTTGTTGTTTAGTATTCTTAAATATTGTATTACTACAAAATATTGTTCTGTTTTAAGAATTACTAAAAACAGTTTAAGATTATTTACAACATTTTTACAGCAATTAATTTCGCAAAGAAATTATTTATTTTATTAACCCTCCGTTTATTGTATTTTCAAGAATTATATCTTCACTATCGCCTGTATAACCCAATGTCGTTCTTTTTTATTGAAATATTGCTAACACTTTTGGTCTGTAACACAGCTTCAGGCGGTAGCAACGAAAAAGTATTAAATGTATCAAATTCAAAAATAAATATTTTAGCACTAACTTAGATTGACGAACAATATGCTTTCTTACAATGTTTGTTATATATTATAAATCTAATAATATTTTAAATAATTGTTAATAAACCTGTGCTACATAAAGACAATTTGTATAGAGACCCAGTGTTGGCCATATTTCAAGAAAATAGATCAACGACCTCAGATTACACAGGCGATAGCTAAGATATATTTCCTGAAAATACAATAAACGGAGGGTTCATAAAATAAATAATTTCTTAGCGAACTTAATTGCTTTATTTAAGAATTTTATAAATAATCTTAAACCTGATTTTGGTAATTTTTTTATAGATAGAAGAAACCTTTATAGTAATACAAGATTTAAGAATATTAAACAACAATAGTAATTAATACATCAATAATAGTGTAGTCAATAAATCTGTGAAAATCGCATTATCCCAAAACTGAGGAGGCTGACTGACATATTGTCTATTGCTAAACTAATACTCGCCAGCATAAATCGAAGTAACTTATATCAAAGCAGCGTTAAGTAACATAATATTAAATAATAAAATCCCATCACCACATGTTTTCTTAAAAAAGAATTATCTCCACATAACATTCTAAATGAAGCCGTCTATTCAATAATTCTTTTTGTTATTATGTATTTTTTTTTTCATTGGTATTTCTAAAGGAAACGCCGCCACCGAAACTTCGATTTGTTTATTGTATACATAAACCTTTTTCTCTCTATATATTTATTTTTCTGTTTAAATTTCTAGTCGTTACCTTTGATCGCAGTAATATACATAAGTAAGTGATTTATGGCTATGATAAGTGACTACGTCCTCCGAAAGTTGCATTCACAATCAAGAAATTTTAAAATTCTGAATTGCTGGTGTCCCGATTTTTCCTGTGAGAAGTATACATTTCATTAGCTATGCTAACATCATTAAATTATGGGTTAACCAGTTATTAAACCTGGGTAAAAAATACAATCTTAGTCCGGTTTTCAAAATTCTAATACTTTGAGAAATAAATTAAAACATAATATCTAAATTATTGAGCTGCATATTGCAGGCATAGAAATCTCATGCTTGTTGTATTTCTATCTTTTTTCCTGTATACTTTCAAAACACGAGGTCAGTAAAACGTTTATCTTACCAATATGTGAATGACATATGTTTGTGACGCAGGGCTCTTCTTTTGTGATTCCGAGAGTATTTTCGGTTATTTTGATTCAAGTAAATATTTGGAGTATATGTCAGTTCCCCGACATAAAATAGTTTCTTTTCGTTATATTTTTTCTGTTTTCTAAAGTGCTTTTCCTGGAATATCTAGTTCTTAGGGTAAAAAAAAACAAAGCGATAAACATATTTATTTGCATCGTTACTAGCGAAATATCGTACACAGCAAAAAAAATGTTGTACATTTTCAAACAATTATAAAGTTTCGCACAAGTTGTTGAACATTTAGGGACGAGCACAACTTGTATTAAATTTTCCCACAGAACTGTTGACGAAAGTTATCACATTTTTTGCAACATAATGCACACTTTTGTTATGTAATCTATGTTGACATAACCTGTATATTGCAATAGCATTAAGTGCAGACCACTTGTTGCAAATTGTAAATTTAAGCCAGAGGTAATGGTTGCAACTAATCGTCAATAACATATTTACAGTATTTTTGCTACTATTATAAATCTGGGTAGTGAACTGACATTAAGATTTTGCTTACAGATTAACTACATTGTTGCCATAATTAATATACCTACCTAGTTGTGAGTTGTAAATAATTATTTACTGCATAGTGTGTTTTTGCAACCTTATGTGTAGTTTTCTTGCACAATTTGTTTACATAGCCTACCTATAAAAGGAGCATAAACTGCATATTGCTTGTCGCAAATGCAATAGTGAAGTTTCAGTAGGATTTTGCGTGCAGTAAAGCTGGACTGTTGGATCAAGAAATAATTGTTCCTGAATTTGAGAAATTTTGTTCTCATTAATTTATTTTGTTCAATATATCACGTTTGCGAATTTTCCTTCGTCGGTATACGATGTTTTTTCTGGTAAATTCACCAAATCAACGTTTTACAAGCGTATTTGATAAAATAAGAGAAGCGCCATCTTCACAACAATGGCAGTAACACATATACCTATGTGGGTAGGAAACTTCGCCGTAATGATAATGTTTAGATCAGAGAACCTGTCTACAAAAGTGTGGGCTAGGTTTGGAAAAAAAGTAATTTAAACATAATAATTACATTAAATTAGCTACAATCGTGGCTAGCGTAATCCTTATTTCTTAATAATATTCATTTAATTAAATGAGTATGTTAAATTAATAAACTAGAAGTAACAGAATAATATGATCGCTTTCTATACCAATTATTTTCTTAATTTTGGCAATATCTCTAAAATAAATGAGATTTTATTAGTTTGAGGGTTTGTTGTTAATTTCATTAACGACAATACGTAAATCTTGAGGAATGTCGAAGATGTTGGCTGTTGGTGGATACAATTATTACTACCATGTCCACAGACCGATGTACGTCTTAACATGAGCTCTTTTGCTTAGGAAACAGCAATTCGTAAATTTTGTGGCATGTCAAAAATCTTAGCAGATCGACGTCCTTCTTAACATTAGTGGAAATCAGAATATTGCAATTATAGTCAATTAATTATGAATTCGATCCGTGAAGTAGTGTTCGAGTGCTATAAAGTTTCCCAGTATAAAAATTCTCGTTTATAACTTTTTGCCACTTCATCATATGCAATTTATTATATTTATTAATTGTAAAATATTGTAAAACATTTCACAATATTTTCTAGAAGATTGTGCTACAATATTTTCTAACAATTTTTTTCCTTTTTTTGTAACTGTGGTATACGATTGCAGCGACGATGTTTTAAAGTTTCGCACAATAGTAAAAATTCTTACTACAATTTTTGTCCAACAGCGAAGTGTAAATATTACTATGCGGATTTTTCTCTGTGTACATTAGAATATTTGAGCATTAAATCTTGTTTTAAATTTTTCCTCAAGTTACAAAAGACTGTTTCGTTTATTTACCATAAAAGAGCAGTAGGGCTGCCATTACTTCTATGTAATATGATACACTTAATTAATTCAAAAAATGTGTGAAACACATTAAACAACCGCGGAATTGATGTACACTTCTAGTGGATACGCATCAGCGTGACTACCGCTAATACATTAATTCATAAATAAAAATATAACTTATTTCTGTAAGTTCCACCATCAACGTATTAAAACACATGTATAGATCAAAATAAAATTTTAAGTAGATCAAATTGCACCCACCAAAAGGCATTAAACATCGAAGCGACGAATAATAAGGTCGGTGTAAATTGTAATATGTATATATATTGTACCTACCTTGTTTTCTCGCTTCCCCCTAAAAACCAACGTGTTTTCCCTTTATCACCACTGAATACCATGCACGGTATCCAATTTGAATTTACCACATGTGTGTAAATTTAGATTGTAATAATCGCATAAACTCTGATTAACTAAAATGGACGGTTTACAAAGTTATTTGCGTTTGAATTATGTATGTGAAATACGCAAACGTTTGCGGTCAAACTAAAACCAATTTGTTTGACTTGAATATTAAAATAGCAATAAAAATTTTAAAATCAATGTTTAAAGTTGCTGAAATGCATACCTAAATATTACCTGGATCATATCTTCTACAGATACATACATTAAAATTACTTACAATTGACTAAGGAACTGAACTTCCATCTGCTTAACCGAATTCGCTATCCCATTTCATTTTAAATTTTCACTTAGATACCCTTATCAATATTTCATAAATTGTTAGAACAAATTATGAAATATTTAATTTTACTGAAAAAAGCACTAACTTTTGACAAAATTGCAAATATCTCTGCAACGCCCACATTTATGATTAAGTAACACCAAAACTGGTCACAAATAAATAGAAAAATTATACTAGATCCTAAAATTGGTGGCATGTGTTGATATCATACTACCTTGTACGCCGGTTGTGCTACTGAAAATATTTTCCATAAATAAAGCTTAGTTGGCCCTAAGTATTCTGCAAACTTTAAAATCAAATTCCAAGTAGAAATTCCAAAATATCTAAGAAGTCAGTTCGACAGAATCCTGTATATAGTACTTAGCAATAACCGGTCTCTAGTAATAAGGTTACCGGAAAGATTAAACTATTAGATGCGATTGTAAAAGCCTACACGTGTCTGTTGTGAATTAATATCATGAATTTTGAAATACATGCACAAAAATTTACTAATTAATTTGGCTAATCCGTATTTTATTCTATTAGCTCCTAGCACTATGACACATTAATGCGGAGCATAATACCTAGGAGTATTTGGATTTCCCAGAGTAAACACAACGGACAGGTACTTATCACGTCCAAACTATGATCCATTAGGCAACTAAATCCATTATCTGCACCTAAACATAACTACATAACCGTAAATTCAAAGCGATCAATTTCAATGAGTACTCTTATTGACAACATATGTATATAATTATGTCGCTTTTATCATTCGTGGCCGATCATCACATTACACGTACCATTGTTTCAGAGCTAATTTAAATACTGAAATTTAACAATGAAATGTATGCTTACAATTAGTAAGGATCGTAGACTGATCCAAATATTGCCGTTCAGATTCTTCCAAGTTATACAAGAAATGGACAAGACAAGATTGTATCTACTTAAAATATGCAACGGTTAATTCTAAAGAAAAAATTAGTGATATATTATCAATTTATTAAACCGTACACAGCAACGAAAAATGAGTTATGAAGCTTTGAAGTTTTAGAAAAATGCATAAAATTATCTTACTATTCAATTTAGAATTGAAGTATTTTGATGAAACTTAACACGTTGTTGCAATAAGCCCTTCAATTTTTAACTTCCATTTTCTAGTTCTTCTTTGCTTTGTATGGCATTGCATTCTATTCCCTGTGTCTTTTTAGTAGGCTATGATTGTGAATAACTAATTCACCTTCAACTACATATGCTTACTTGCTTATGGTGTTTGGAATGTCCTACAAACTCCAGAATGGTACATTATCAGCGACAGCATATGATGCGACTGCAGAGAAAAAGTGAATAACAATAACTACCTACTAATGAAACATGCAGGAGGGCAGCGATCTGCAGTAATAACACATTTCACGAATATGCTTTTAAGAGAGAGAACACATTCCTTCTGGGTCTGGATTCTCGATTGTTGGTTGGGAAGGGTGGCTAACACGTCACGTAGCCACTCTAACCGGCCCATTGTACTACTTTCCTAGACGCTGTTCCCGTCCACAGCCAACTCGAGCCAATCCAGGGAAGAAAAACTCGAGCAGTGTAGCAGGTGAGGTGTCGCCAGAACTCTCCTAGGACGGAACATCTAAGTTGGGCAAGCGCTGGACAGTGATATGAGATGTGCTCCGGCGTCTCGTCTTCTATGTAACATGCGCGACAGAGTTGGCTATTGGTCAGTTCTATGCGGTGCATATGTTTATTAAGCTTGCAGTGGCCAGTCAGTAGCCCTACAACTTGGCGTAAGTTACTGCGAGAGAGTTGCAGGCAGTAACTTACTGTCCTGGACAATGGCTTTGCGTGTTTGACAGCAGATAATATAATGCCCATGTATTCCTGTGTAGCGTAGTGGTTCATTAATTTATTATAATGTTCAATGTAGCCGAAGAGTTGTGAAGAATAGGCTGCGGTCCCATGTAAAGAAAACACGATTCCTGTCTCGTTTCCTAGATCACCTTTATGATCTTTAACCCATCTGAGTAGTCATTATAAATAGCGATCGCTTCTAAGGCATTGTGACACTGAAATAGGAGACCTGAAGCGATCTTATAACTGCTGAGAGCTTTAAGGGCAGCTTAACTGATGCTTCTTGCTAAAATTTCTGCGGCACTATGCAGGATCGCCAAAACCTCGACTTGAAAAAAATGTAGCTAACCTACTTTGTAGCAACTCTAGCTTAAGGTTCGGTGAGAAAACTCCCGTACCCGTCCCCGTTTTTGTTTTCGATCCGTCTGTATAGATTGCGATCGAAAGTAATTCGACGCAAGGACCGACATGAAGGCGGTAGTCTCTGGCGAAAGTAAATACGGACCGCACACAGTCCTTCGAGCCACCAAGAAGAAGCGCTTCAGCGACGCCCTCGTGGATGTGATAAGAAAACGAAAGTTTGGGATCAAATAACACTCCCAGATCATTCGTTAGACTTACAGAGATTAAAGTAGTACCGAAGATAGTACAAGGAAAAATAACAGGGTTGACCTTTTTAGTGAAAATCATAGAAGAACACTGGGAAACATAAAGTGAGAGCCTGCATTTACTTACAGGAAACCACAGCGTTGATATTAAACTGAAGTACTTCGCAGTCCTCAACAGAATCAATAGAGACAAAGAACTCTAAATTGTTAGCGATCATCAGTTTTTTCACAGTATACATCATTAACAAGGTCATTAATAAAAATATTAAGAATAGAAGAGGTCCAAAATTCGACCTTTGAGAACGCCTGATGTAGGGATAATGAATTTAGACATGAAATTACGGTACTTGACACATTGTTTCCTATTTAGCAAGTAAGATTTAAAGAAATTTAGCAGGGAGTTAGAAAAGCTAAAATTTTATCTAAGAGAACATGGTGATCTATCTGATCAAATGCTTTCTGAAAAGTATATTACATGATCTGACCCCGCTATCTATAACTTCAGAAAGAAATTGGTTGAAGCAGCCAAATCTGATTACCGTCCATTATTTTACATGAAACCATGTTTGTAATGGGATATAATAATTACAAATTGAGGAATAGATATGCTTTATAAAACAGTTTTAAAAGTTTTCGTGAAGTTACATATTAGTGACATGGGTCGATTTGAAGCTCACATGGGTCACCCTTCTTCAGAACAGGACATATATGGGCTATTTTCCAAATCGAGGGTATTTTCGAACGATTTAAGATTAAATTAAATATGATGTGCAAGGGCTTTGCAAAAATACCTGCGCAATTCCTAATAAGAAATATTGCGTAGACTTTCACGGCCGGAATCTACTGTAAAAAGTTTTTTCGGACTGTTGAACCGTGGTCTTGTGGAATTACTTATCGCACGCTTCGTTCACAACTGCGGTGAACATCTTCAGCGACGAAGTTGAAGTTTCCTTCGTGATGACTCGTCGTTTAGTGATCCGGCGTCCTGAGTGATCTCGTTATATACAGGGTTATTATTGTATAGCACTTTTCAAAATAAAGGGGTTAAAGATATACATGAGCAATGTCTATATACAAAAAATACGGTTTTAAGTACACGGAGTACCGAGACAATGGTTTTTCTTTATTGGAGTCCGGCCCTGACTCATTTAGCATATCGGTCGTCGCTACACTTTGAACGTTGGGATTACATTTAGTGTGCACTTGCTATTCGCAGTGGATGCATGCGTTTGCAATGGCAGCGAAAAGATTTGAAACACGTTACATAAAGTTAACACATCATACATTAGTTTTATTGCAAAATATAATTTATTTTAAAACAAATTTAACCTTTAAAAGTACCACTATTTACGTGATACACGAGTTTTGTTTGCATTTTGGTGCTTCCGTCTTATCTCAGTTTAAATCTTGTGTAAATAACATCTGCTTTCAATGAATTCACTATGCCTAGCATTTAATTTTTTCCATGTTTACTTACAGATGGTTGAAATTCATTTCTTATCAGACCATATGCATACTACGGTAAACCAGATGGTGGGCCGTCTTTAACTACTTTTGGGCCCTAAATTTGAAAATTACAACATGCACATAGACGTATTTTTTGTATTTAGGCATTACTCAATCTTTCTAGCCGCCTTTATTTCTAGCAACACGCTCGCTACTAACATCATAACCTGTATAGTCGGTGTCTGTGTAACAGGAACAACGGAATCTTCAGGCATGACGGACGCTGCGGATTGGTCTTGGTCCGAGTGCGTTCTGTTTATGGTACGAGCACGCAACACCGGGTACCAGATCTTGTTTAAAGTACCTGCTTCCTCTTTCCGGTTGAAGTTGTTTCCATTTTTGTAAATTTCTATGGATTCTCGAAATAGCCTTGCGTGGCAGTGCGAGGGTAGTGGATAGTACTTTTGTGTCATCAAATTGGATGTTATAGCCGGCGTTTTGTAGGGCGTGTTCTGCGATGGCCGACATCTCAGGCTGTCCCAGTCGACAACTATGCTCGTGCTCCTTAATCCTGGTGTTGATGCTTAGTTTTGTCGTGCCTATATAGACAGATCCACAACGAACATGGTATCCGATATACCCCCATAGATGACAGAGGGTCCTTAGGGTGTTTCACGGAGCGTAGAAGGTGCTTTATTTGCCCCGTCGGTTAGAAAACGGTCTTCACGTGGTGATTCTTTAGAAGTATACTAACCCGGTCCGTTACATCTTTGAAGTAGGGCACGAAAACGATACCCTTGTGAGTTGGCAGGAGTCGTCCTTGGATGCAAGATCCTCTCCACCGCCTTCTTGGAGTACCTATTCGCATGCAGGGCGCGATCTAGGTGCGCTAGCTCCTGGGGCAGAACCCGAGGTTCACAGATTCGCACGGTATGATCTGTTAGGGTCTTCATGACTCCTCTCTTCTGTCCCGGTGGATGGTTGGAGTTCTTGTGCAAGTACCGATCTGTGTGCGTAGGTTTCCGGTACACTCTATGGCCGAGCGTTCCATCCCCATTGCTGTTGACTAGTACGTCCAGGAAGGGGAGGCCTTCGTCCGTTTCCCTCTACATAGTGAACCGTATGCGTGGGTGGATGCTGTTTAAATGTTGGGAAAATTCCAGTAGTGTATCGTCTCCGTGGGAGCAAATAATGAACGTATCGTCCACATAACGGAACAGTTAGGTTCATATCTGGATGTATTCAGTGCCCTGGTCTCGAACTGCACTGCACTGTTGTAATTCGCGGCAACGGGAGCCAACGAACTACCCATTGCCACTCCATCCAGCTGGTCATAGTGTTCCTGGTTCCATTGCAAATATTTTGTGCTCAGAACATGGTCGAAAAGCCGTGCAACTTTTAGAGCGAACTTATTGCTAATGGGCCGCAGCACCTCTTGAATCTAAACCATGGTAAATAAGGAAACTACATCGAAGCTCACTGGTATGTCAGAGTGGAGAAGTTTGAACTCTGAGATTTTCTTGACAAAGTCGTGTGAATCTTTTATGTTGGATGCCGTGTGTCCTATGTATGGTTGTAAGAGGTTAACCAAGTATTTGGCAAGGGCATAGGTTGGTGAACCGTTCGCGCTAACTACTGGCCGTAGCAGCATGTTGGGCTTATGTATTTTTGGTAACCCGCACAGACGAGGTGAACAGGCCTCAGATCTTATCAACTGTTTTTGGTCTTCCTCGGGAATTGAGAGCTCTTGATGAGTAAGTTGGTCTTCCGTAGAACTGCGTTTGTGGGATCCTTAATAAGTTTTCTGTGGGTTGACGGATCAAACAAATCTCGGATCTTTCTTTCATAATCGGCGGTGTACAGGATGGTGGTGCATTGCCCTTGTCAGCCGGCAGGATGACAATGTCTTTGTCACGTTTCAGCTGTATAATGGCTTTCCTTTGCGCCCCTGTGAGATTACTTGTTGGTGGTTTAGCCCATTGCCTAGGCTGCTTCCCCTCGGATTTCTTACATAGCTTCCGTGTCCAGTTCACGTACTCCAGATTCGATGTTGGCAATTTTATCCTCAATGGGTAGGGATTGCGGAGTGACAGCGAAATTGCGTCCTTTCGATAGTACCGAAGTTTCAGCTTCAGTTAACTGCTTTTCCGTCAAATTCACTACAATGAGAGGTGTGTCAATATGTCGAGTCACATCCTGTGTTGATGTCAAGCGTTCAATTTCCTCTTCCGGCGTTGAGTGTTAGTCAACATTCCAGATACCATGGGGTTGTGAGTGATGCGTTCCCAGAACTCCCAGTCTGTATCCCGCATTCCATTTTTTACACCTAATAAGAAAATTGGGAAACGAATCAAAGCCAGCCGTAAGGAATTTTGCAGAACATTTCAAAGCACACACCTTTTCTTCTACTGTAAAGTATGGACACTGATGAGCTCATAAGACACATTTGGGAATTAGGGTAGGTCATCCAGTAACGGAACTTGTATAATACATATTAAGTACTCTGCAAACGCATTTACAATAGATCAGGGGAAGAAACTCATTGTATTGATGTCTCAACCACGCCCAGGAATACCGGTAGTACCGTTCTTTATTTTGAATGAAAGCCTAAATTGCTTAGAGTCCCAGTGCATTGAATTTTCCACATTACTATATCGAACTCTGCAAGGCAATATTAATAAAGAAATTTCGCTTGAAACGAAAATACATACCAATATATTGTCTGATACTTTTTGTATATTTCTTAAGTTGAAGCCTTTATTTCGACAGCAATCAATTACATCTTTATTGAACCAAGGAGATAATATTACACCTGAAAACAAGTGGCTTTAAATTTCGGTACCGACATATCAAATACGTTGTTCAGAAAATTCTAAAACAAACTGCATGCCGCATCAACATCTTCAATTGAACTGATCGATGACCAATCGGTTTTAAGCAAAATATTATACAGTACGTAAAAGTTTGCCCTCCTAAAATTAAACACTTCAAGTTGGTTATTTATTTTACATATTCTCTAATATAATTAATGCTAAAAGAAATAGCAGGATGATCAGAATTCTTATCAACCGGCGGTGAAGGTTCGAACCCACTTCCACAATCAAAGCCACAAATACAACGAAGAGATTCGAAAAGAGTTCACTACTAAGTATTTCGCCACTTAGCAAAGTTTCGGCCAATGCAATCACATCAAAATTACTTGATGAAATGGAGTTATAAAAATCGACAACCTTCTATTTTAGGGACCCCGGACATTCTGATAGATACAGCGAAGGCTGTAATAACAAGAAACTGATTGAAAACAATCATTTGAAGTTAAACTTAACATTCAATTTAGGTAGAAAGGCAGAAAACTATGGAGCACATTACAAAATGAGTATAAAGAAAACAAATTTTAAAACTGTTATTTATAAGCAGAGGTTCCAAGAAGTAGATTTATTTAACATTGTTACCACTCAATCCAACATTACTTCTTCTATGTCGATCTATATCAGAATATTATTGAAAGATTAAGAGCGCGCGTAAGCTCTATTTGTCAAAACAGTAACTAAAGTCATACCTACATACACATACCAAACTTTGGTTTTGTTTAATCATACGTACTAAAAATTTACGTAATTTATTACACGCCGTAAAACACGAGGTATCAGATAAATACTTTTTCAAAAGTTTTAAAGTACTACTTTGGCGGTGAGAAATAACTTGGTCATTTACATAAAAGATTTAAGTTACGTCTTCTGTAATATTGCAAGTCCCGATATGATAAGAAGTTTTCAAATTACCTCCAGAACTCAATAAAGTTTCGGTATTTTTTAATATTATAAGTTAATGTAGGCTTGAATAATCTCGCAGCTTAGGTATTATACATGCTATAAAATAAAGACGCCTTCCATGGATATATTCCCAATGCACTGGCGTGTTATAGTAATGGATTTTGGCGTGAAATACCATAAATCATTTAGAAGCATATAACTCATGTTTTACATAACGCAAAAGAAAACCTACCGGTTCCTCGGAACGAAAATATTGATTACATTGTAATTCCTTCACTTATTTTTGTAAACATTAACATTCTACACTACACTGTTCGAAATTTTTGGCATTTTCCCTAGTTAGGACGGGTCCCCTCTCCTTTTTTATTTTGTCCGTACCACTTTTTGTTAAACTTAGACTGGCAACTATAGTAAAATTTCGTCTTCGGTGTGGTTGTTAAATTATCAAATTTAAATGTTGAAATTAACTAATAACCAAATAGAACGTTGTCCGGTCGCGTTAAATACACAAATTAAAATGTCATTTTTAATTTTGTCACTTTTGCTTAAATAACACGAAAATGCTTGAGCTTAGGTCCTACAGGTCTTGTGTGTATTTGTTTTTCATGTGGAAGTATGATGTTGTTTGTCGTCATAAAACAAAATTATATAATTTGGGAAGACGTTTTGCTTTATAAAACAAAACATTTAGAAGACCAGATCTCTAGAATGCATGTCCATGCGTTAACTTGTAACAAAATAAAGGTAACTAATAGTAATAAGATTTTGTCTGTTGTGGCACTCAGTTGAAATATCAATGAAACAAAAATATAACTGATTAACATATATTAATAAATGATCGGTTTAGTATAAAAAATAAATAATATAAGCTTTTCATATATAACTAGAGGTAGTAAAAATATTAATGATGAGCGCATGCATGACCATTAACAAATATTACAAACTAGATGTTAATATCAGTTGAATAAGAATGACTTAGACTTTATATTTTCATGTTATGCTGACATGAGAAACTATACAAATTACACAAATCAAAAATAATCATATGAAATTCGCATACCATTGGAATCTTCGCCATTGGGATCAATCTTATTGTAACCGTATTCTCATATATTTAAAATTTGTTGACCAAAAGTGCTAAAACGGTGTTTGCAATTAATATGGTATGGAGACGATAACTCAAAATTCTGATCGATCTAAAAATATTTTTATTTTATTAATACATATTTTTTGACATGAAGACAATAGACAAAACATTTGAAAATTTAAAAAAGCATGAAAGTATGATGCTGCTATGCATCGGGACTTAAGATAAAAAAGTATAGTAGTAAAATATGAAGTCTGATCTTTGACATGACGATTTAAAGTTAATACAGCTACAATTAATTTGAACAAAGCAAGTTTCCATTATTTCACAAAAAGCACTATAAAATAGAATAAAATCTGATACGTATAGGAAACTCAGCCAATGAACTTACTCAATAAGTTTAATCAAATTTAGGATTATATTCAAAATAGTCCAAATTGGAGAATATTTATGTACGTATTATACAACTAAAAAATTGACACCTTCTGTCGGGGACACAATATCACTGTTTGTGCTTGTACGAAACTGTTCCTGCATTGCAATTGAATCTTTTTTATTTTGATTTTTAGAGAGCATACCTTATATACCTAAAAGGCTAACTAATTACAAGTCATCCCAAAATCCAGGTGCTCCACCTAAAGGTACATATCGAGGCTTACCTATTCTAACTACTATATAAATTCCCTAACAATTGAAATGTTCTTTAACTAAATAATTTCGCTCTGATTGCTAATAGCAATAACAACAATATAATTCAGCAGATCCGCAATTATGTGAATACAGCTTTATGTGAACAACCAAAAATGTGTTTAGTTCACATAATCGCAAGTCTACTGTAAATTGGTCAGTTATCAGTTGTTATATGTGAGTCCGTGGACCGATTTTAGTTATCTGCCAGCATTTACCAAGGAGTAAGAGAAAACTACGGAAAAACCTTACTCTGGGAACAAAAGAACTTGCAGGAGATCACTTTTTCTTATCTCCCTCAACTCCTGCTTTTATAAATTATAAATAGAGTTGGGCAATTGTCCGGCGGAACAGATACGTATTGCGACATGGGCCTCAAATAATGTAATATAAATAAAGCACATCAATGCTATTATCGTAATTTAGTATGTATTTATAAAACATAAGTCATATTACTAAAGTTGTGCAAATTTTGCTTGAGGACAAAATCGGATAAAGCCGGCGAACAAACGCATTCGCATTTTATACCACTGCATATTTAGATAAAATAAATATTTTTACATTTTGTAAACAAAAACAAGCACTGCTGTTAACAACACAAATTTGTTTCTGTGAGAAATATAAATCGAGTACATGAGTTGGAGCGCACTTTCTGAATATACGTATGTACCTGCCGCGTCGGAAAATTTGCCCAACTCTAATTATAAATTGTATTTATATGTGTCACAACTGAAAACGTTACTAACTTGTTTAACTATGGCTGACACATTACTTTATGTTTGTGCAAGTATATTAATAGCAATGGATATGATTTGTTTCTGGTAACACTACTAAAACGTCCTAGTAAGTTAGCCTGAAGATGGCTATCACAGGCCGAAGCATGTAGCTTATCTGAAGAATATCAAAATAAATTGAATGGAACGAATTGAATTTTTAATTACTTTTCCATTACAGTATCATCCATTCATGAAGTAGAAACAGGGATATATAATGTTAATATTTACATATAATAAAAATTTAATATTAAATGTAAGTGATGAATCAATCGCCAAAATTTTGCAAAAAAAAAACTTTGAATCACTAAAATAGATTTATGAACACGTTTTATTAGATTGCAGTATAAAATTATAAAATTATATTTCATTATGTTTTACACTAGTCACCTCTACTACATTTTCCAAATAGTAGACACGATAATCAATATATCAAATTAAGATGAAATGTCGTATCTGCAATGAGGTTTCCAGTTGCTAAAGCGAAGCAAAGTTTTATCATATAAGATTAGAAGCTAACATGTGTTGAGAAACTTAACCGGTAAAGTTTTGACGCTTAAGCTCTTAACCAACTACATATTTGCCATAATATTTCACAGTGTTATTAAAAGTCGCTTGCTACATAGATACGGAAGCAGCCATCGTTTGATTAATATAATATTGAATTTGCACACTGTAAATATAAAAAAGTTGTTTCTTCCGTATTTTCTTATTTTGTTATTTGCCGGTTTTTTCCCCATCTAATTCATTCTATATTTTATATTTTTTGGGATGCGGTATTTTTTATAATAATAATTATATATATAATATATATATATTTATTACGTTTCGGATTTTTTTTTAATTTTATTTTCAAAGCATTCTTAATAATTGTTTAGTTTTATATACCTACAATTTGAAAGGATTACAATAGTTGATATATATTTGAACACATTATTTATTACCGGGTAGAATAATAAATTGTACTAAAAATACTTGTCGTTTGTATAATATAATATAATAAAAATAACTGATCTGCAAAACTGACATCACAAAACCAAAAGAAAGCATGGAATACAATAAGGGAACAAACACAATTTAATAAAAAGGATGTGAAGATACGTACCGAAGTAACGGTGTGTATAGAGTCAATCAAAACAATTTTTGGAAAAATATTCATGCTCATAAAGCATAAACACAAGTAACTATAACGTAGCAGCATTAACGAAACATGTATTGATAATAAACATATTTGATAAAACAAAAATATTAAAGAGTGAAAATTATCACTGTAAAAGGCTATTCAGAGAAATGTGACAAATTAAAAAACAATGCAATTAATAGTAAAAACCGTATAAATAATTTAAGTAATATCTATAATAATCTCATAAAGATAAATTAAGAAAAACATCATAAATTTAAAACATAAAGCGATCAAGATTGATCACACTTTATATTTATTTATTTGCTTTTTCTATTCATGATTTATCAAGGATAGAACGATAGGAAGGTTTAGTTTATTAAATTGTAAATATAAACAGGGCTTCACATATGAAAAATAGAGATAGGTTTTGTTGAAAGAATGAGAAAGGTCATTTAAATAATAAAATTGAATGATTTATGCAATCAGAGCCTTAGGTAAGGCAAAAAGAGGCAACAGTGATTTTGCCGGAGTCTATACCTCTATAGACATCTAAAAGTGTTAAATAGGGCCGTGATGGTGCTTTTACCACTTGTAAAGTCATGTTAATTGTCATGAACATAACTACATGATTTAAAAAACTAATTATTCTATCATTCATGACTGTTTCAAAAAGTTTGGCTATGGTTGATCAAGCTTGTATGATTTTATACGTAGCCACTGCAAATTTTATGCAACAGTAGCCATTATAACTTGTGTATTATGACTTAATTTTTAATAGACAGCATTCAAAATGTTTTGTTGTTAGTGCTGATTGTACAAAATCAATTATGAGATGCTGCACACATTTCAATGTGATTTTACTCTAATACACGCCAATCTATAAATAAGTATTTTTTTTTTACTTTCTTTAAACACATATTTAGGTTTTTAAAATACTTTTGGCTAATAGAACGTTCTGATACATTTAAAAATATGAGCAGCTTAGAGTTAGGAAGTTATCAGAATTTCTTAAAAAGCTACTAAACCTTGTAAAGATAGCTGGGTAAGTGAGAAATGCTCTTGAGCATAATTTCATCTGTTTGCCCTATATGTCTCACTTTTATCACTATTTTGATTACTTACAAATTTTGCTAAACAGACTTACTGATCAAAATACCTGGGAAGTCATAACACACTAAAAACGCGTTAATATGATATATGTAGTATCTCATAATTTAAAAAAGAATGTGTGAAAATGGAGATTAAAAAACTTTAACCGTAATCTTTCAAATTGGAATGTTTCTATGTTGCTGATTTTAATAACTAAGCTTTAATAAAATTAATTAAGGCAACCCTGTGTTGTTTCTTGTCCACTTTATGTTTGTTGCGAGCAGTAAAACATTCAGTCTATTTATATATGCACATCCACACGGTGGCTTTTCTTGCATTTCGGAAGGCCAGTTAGCCCTGGGAAATTAAATTTAATCTCAATTAAAATTTAATTCATTTACTGAGATTAAATGAACTTCAAAATTTAATTCAGTTGATGGAACTGACTTTAGCAAGTATCTGAGTGTATTTAAAATTATCTTCATCTAAACCAAGCCGGCTTTCACCAATTATGTACAGTAAATTAAATTTTAAATTAGAATGTCAACGAGAAGCACATACAGCTATGCCTGGTATCCGAGAGACCTTCAGTTGTAAGTAAAAGAAAACCAAAAATGAATTTGTTTCAATAAAAACAGGATTTACTTGCCTTATTTATTGTTTTCGATACATTAAATCTCAACATCAAACTCAATGGTGTGTACTACAATTCTAGAACGCCTGTATATACTTTCTTCCTATTTCACCTAAATATAAGTTTTTTATTACAAATCATATCCGGAAATAATCTGAAAGCATTTTCATCCGACGTTTTATTATCAAAACTGTGCGCATTGTCTAACTGTAATAGATTACACGTAGGAGATGGTGCACTAGTTGTTTCAAATGCTCTGAAACTTGCCAGAAATAAAATCAATGTATTGTTATGTTATGAAATAATACAAGATAATAACTTTAAAGTGACAACTTTATTAAGAAATAATCAATTTTTATAAGTTTAGTATATAGTCCTTCTTCGTACTTCCTCTTTATCTACTTTGTTTTTTTTTTTCAGAAACCAATGAATATTCCTGAACTCCTTGATAACGGCCATTCACTATCATTTCAATCGTGTAAAAGAAATCTGCTCCATTTGCAATTATTTTTGAAAAAAAGGTACATGAGTGCGCTAAAGCACGATTTTTCAGGACAAACAGTTTTCTGAATTTTAACAATAAAATAATCACTTCTCAAATTCCTACTTTTTATTATTTGCTTGCTGCAGTTGTAGTTTGTTTTTTTTAAATTAGTTTAAGATGCTTCCTGCTGGCAAAAACATGCAGGAATTAAAACGTTCTGAGTTTAATAAAATATAAAGGAACGAATTTTTTTATTGTTGAATTGTGCGAAGTCTCCTAAGAATATTATATAATTGTAAGATGCTTAATGAGCATCTTCTTGCCTACTTAATTTCATGAGGCAACCGTTCTCGATGCTTTACTCTGGAGATTCAATAAATTCAACAAACCATAATGATCAACTACCTCAATAAACCACAATATATACAACAATACCTAACTTAGACTTTCTTGAGAAGAAAAATATCGGCGCGCGTTCGGCGGTATAAGGTGCTTACATGGAGTGGTAGAACTGCTACTAAAAACTTAATGCTCGCTATCGCATCTTTAACAGCATCGACACATAAAATATCTGATTACTGCGTGCTACACGAAATTTTATTATCTGGGGACAATTGTTTTTGGAATACGTGGATTTCCATTCTTAACCGAAAGTCATTCGCTCGGAATGTGATTGGAAGTGATCGGCTTCGCTATACATAGTCTCTGCATGCAGCAGTAGAAACCTCTCTTTGCCAAGCTGTCGCAATGACGTAGAACATAACCTGTATCACCTTTTCATTTCAACGAAATCTGCAATTGGTAAACTCAAAAGAAAAAATAATAATATTTACTGCAATTGTGCTCCAAGTTACAACACTCCGCGTTAATTATTTGAATAAGCAGCATCTGTGGTACATTATACATCTCATATTTTGTAAATATATTGTAATTAAAGCAAACACCGTCATGTGTTCACAACACAACTCCAAATTGGTAATTTTTACAGATGTTTGGTTGTGTACTTAGTTGCGCAGTCATGTTTACTTTACAATAACATAGCTATATGAATCACTATCCTGTGTAGTAATTATTACTAGCTAAAATTGTGATTAGGAAAAATGTTGTAGCAAGCACTTTTTTTAATAAGTAATAATAACAAGCCGTTGTTTACAAGAGTCACTATAATTTTAGTTGATAATACATTAGTTCATTGCACATATTAAAAGAAAGTCTAGTGTATACTACAATGGTGAATAGTAGTGATTACACTATATACAAAGTTAACAATGCCGCAAATATTTGTAAGTAATGGTATTTCTAAAAAGAATGTGAAAAATATTGTCAGATTTCACAAATTCTTTAGTTAACATTAGGCATTAGTAGGCAACCGATTTCGTTTGTGCTACAATCTGCGCGCAGATTGAGGCTGGTAACCAGCAACCAGCAAGGTATGTGCGTACCCATTAATACAAAAGCGGTAGCCTGCTCCATCGTAAATAAAGAATTTGTGAGATCTGACCACAGTCATCTTATTTCTTTGTTTAATTGTTTAACTCATGGAGTCATTGTTATTATGGTTTTATTAAATTGTATTTTCATAGATGGGGGTACACAATAAATATTTATAGCTTACATTACATATAGGTATAAGCCGTTTTTGCTATATTTAATATCCCTACACATAGATATTTGTTAGTATTGCTAAAGAAAATAAAGTGTACAAATGCTTTGTGTTTGGTATTAAAATATGTAGACATAATTTTAGATGCTTAGAGGTGCGGCACAAATTATGTTAATACTTACACTGGAAATTGCAGTTTTGTATACGATCCACCTAGTTGATAAATTGTATTTTCAGTATTTAATCCTAACATAAAATTTCATGCGAAGACAGAAGTTCAGAATACTTACCGTTTTGTCACAAATATTTATCTTTAGAAAATTTTGTTAAATATGTAGAGTACATACTTACTCTAAAAAACTACTAAAATGTTATATAAACGAATGAACTGTATTAAGTCATCTCCAATATCAATAGTCCAACTTACTTACTGTCCAAATGGCTATCTGACAAATTCAATCACTTACCTGTGCAACCCCCGGATTTAGCCGTTAAAAATTCATACGCGTTCATTGAAAAGATTAAAAACATTTAACTTATTGACAATGAAGTTTTAGTTTCATTTGATGTGAGCTCACTGTTTCCCAGCGTCCCCGTTGATATCACTTTGACGTATTTAGAAGATTTCTTGAAAGGTAATCAGTTGGGCAGTAATGAAGTTGATAGTTTCATTTCTTTGGCGAAGCTCTGCATAAAACAAAATTTCTTTCAAATCAACGGTAACTTTTACCAACAAACTGAAGGAGCAGCAATGGGTAACAGCTTATCTCCCTTCATAGCTAACCTCTTTATGGGAAAATTTTAAACCGATCTTCAGAATACTTTGGCATATTTTCCACGGGTTTGGGTTAGATACGTTGATGACATTTTTGTGTTTTTGATACTAGTAAGTGCTCAATTAGAGATTTTCTTGAACAGCTAAATTCAAAATTTCCTTCCATTAAGTTTACCCATGAAGAGGAAACAAACAATAGGATTGCTTTTCTCGATATGTTAGTAGTAAGAAATAAAAATAAATTAGAAATAGACATATATAGAAAGCCCACTACTAATAACAGATTTATTTCAGAAGAGTCAAACCATTCATGGAAAAACAAACTAGCAGCTATTAACTTGTTGGTACATCGCTTACTTAATTTTCCTCTATCTACAGAACGATATAATAAAAAACTTAAAGAAATTATTAAAATCGCTGCATTTAATGGATTCTCAGAAGACGTTGTATATAATACCATTAGAAAACATAAAAACAAAATAAGAATAAAATGTGAGTACTTTAGAAATTACTGACAGGAAAAATAAGAAATATGTTAAATTACCATTTTATCCAAGTTACACGAAAGGTCTACAATTTTTTTTTTCTAAATTCAACCTTGACATAGTTACTACTTCAAATAATAGTCTTAAAAATATTTTAGGTAACCCTAAACATCAAGTAGATAATTTGGACAAATCAGGTATTTATAAAATATCTTGTAAAGATTGTGATCATGTATATATTGGGCAAACTAAAAGATCAATTAAAACGCGTTACAAGGAGCATTTGGCTCATCTTAAATTTAGAAGGGACAAATCTAGTGTAGCCCTACATATGCTTGAAGAAAACCATAAAGTTGACAATATAAAGTTAAGGTAAAGTCAGGTAAGTGTGTAACCGGGGCAAGTGTGTAGCTTGTTTATATTTATTTTTAAAATTGAAATACGGACGTCCTCTTGTTATAATACTAATGTACTAAACTTCATACAAGTTTTACAAACAAAAGTTCGCATCTCCTAACGTGTAATAACTTGAATATCTTGTGAATATATCATACCTTATTAAACAGGCATCAGTTTAGTATTACACTCTTGGCCGAACCAAAGGATAATGCTATTAATATATAAAATGCGGAACGATTACACACTTGCCCCATTTTTGCTGGGTAAGTGTGTAGTATTGACAGTGTTTAAAATTTCTTTTTTTTCTAGTAAACCGTTGATAATTATAAAAGGTGTATCTATTGAAGGCTTTCAACTGAGCATACATTACGTACTTCTATGTGTAAAATTTATCAAAGTGTCTTATTATGTGAACAGTGTTACATTTTCTTCGCACTATGCAATTTTTACTACACACTTACCTGACATTACCTTAGTTAAAAACTTACATCAAATATGTGAAACTTGTTATGAGGGTATGGAAATATATAAAAACAAACATATTTCAATGAATTCAGATTTAGCATCCTTAAATTCTTGTCTTTACGGTTTATTAAGTATAAGTAGTAGATTAGACGGAGTTAGGATTAGTGACTAATTAAACATAACGGCAGTCAGCCAGGACCGTGATCATGAGCTTTTTTAGGTATAAATTAGGGTAGTTTTAGTGTAGTTATTTAGTTCAGTGTATCTGCTGATGATGATAGCTTTGCTATCGAAACGTACGTCCAGTTTAGTGCAGTTGGTGGTGAGGGGTCTAGGAGAAGTTTACAGCATTACTAGTACCACAGTTTGGAGTATTTTTGTTATGTATTAAATACAAAAATATACCTATATAAGTTTTTACTGAAAACTGTAAATACACATATAATATACACAAGCTAATTCCATATGTTGCTAGAGTATTGCTAGGATTAGAGAATATAACTCCCAATCCGTTAAGATGCTTTCTACGTAACTATCCATTTCACATGTGAATACTTATTATTTAAGCGAAACCACCAACAACTTTGTATAGTAGAATGGTGTAAGCAAATGTTTGTATATACATATACATGAAATAGCGTAAAACAAAGAAAGTCGTATATTTTTTGAGGGAAGTTATGTTATTGGTCTGAGCGTGTCTATACAAGAATTGCTCTTGTTAGTATTACCTCCAACAGAGCAACAATTTTTTTTTTGTAATTTTAACTATTATATTATAATAAATAAAATATAATATCACGCAGCAGTAGGTACTGCACAAATTGAAGTTATATATACAACAATGAAATTCAAATAGCTATAATATAATGCTAATAATATTTTTCTCAGTGTATCTTCCATTAGATCTATGTTATACACAAGGCTGTCTAGTCTGTAGTGATTGATTGGTATTCTACCAAACCTAACTAATTCTAACAATTCTAACAAATTCTAATTGTCTTTACAAAATTAAGAGCTTAATTAAGTGTTGTCTAACTGTCAAAGAATAAAATGATGTTTTATCTCAGTAAGCGCCTTTCTACTTTACTTTAATGGAACATTCTATTTTCTAAAAATAATTGAGATCTCCGTTCTGCTCTTTCTATAAATTTCAGTTGCTCGTTTATCTACCTTTGGACTTTTGTACGACCCCTTCCTCTTCAGTACCATAAGCTGAGTTTTTATACTGGTTACATTTCTGAAGCATGGCGTCATTTGTATTCTTGTCGAGAGATTTCACTTGATATACAGAACTATTTCTTCAGCCAGCACTACTGAATCTTTCCATTGTTCTCACTTTTGTGAACATGACAATTTGTATTTCCTGGGCGTTGCCTGGTGAACGCTCACCATTGCACCATTTGCCAACTATGATTAAAAATATTTGCATTTGTTCTACCAGAATCTTTAAAAATCACCATCTGGTGAGTACAAGTAGTTAATTAACATACCCTAGACAATTGAATCTATTCTTGGTTAACATCTGGATGCACTTGGCAACAAAATTGAACATAAAAAATAATGGCCCTTGGGATACGATAATACGCACACCACATACACAATATTAATTCGGGTAAATATTAAGATTTAGTTTTATCAAACATGTAAATCAATCGTTTAAAATACAATACCTTTAAATCATTAGTATTTATTTCAGCCTCTCAAGTGTTCTTAGTAAAATGCAGTGTAAGGTTACTGTACAGCTTGACAGCATATTTTTAGTTCTCTTAAGGGAGCGACCATTACTTTCTGCCATGCAATTAGAATTTATTACTGGATGATTGATACAAGCTCCAACATTAACGTTTAACATATAATAAAGTAGCAGTGTTTACGGATAGTCATTAAACTAAAATTTCAACAAAGTCCGTCAAGTCCGTATTTTAATAAATCGCCGATGAGGAGTACATTCTATCGACAGAAAATATACCTTCCTTTTAATATGAAGTGGATAAGTACAAAAAGTCGAGAGGCTGCAGTGTTTCCCGACGTTCTAGGTCAGACGACTCTCATGACAAAAACAAAAAAAATGTGAAGAGGAAGTTAACAAGTATAAGCGACAGTGTTTATACGTCTATTAGAAGGCGGAAAACTTATGACGGCCATCTACCTATTACTTTCACATGTGCCCATAACCAACATAGGTCAGTACTTGTGTTAGTTATGGGATATTTATTTAGTTTTATCTACAGTGTAACCTCCTTAAAGCTAAATAAATAGGTCTTCCGTTGGAAATAAGAATCTATGAATTCCTGGATCAACTGTCCCGAATTAAAAAAAAAGAGCAGTTTTGTGTGTTTATGTATCTGCTCCTTAAAGCTATTTATTTAGCTTTAAGGAGCAGATACATAAACACACAAAACTGCTCCTCGAATACACTCGTTTTCTTTTTTTTACTCGGGACAGTTGATCCAGGAATTCATAGATTCTTATTTCCAACGGAAGATCAAGGGAATCAAGAAAAGATCTATTATCTAAACATGCAACGTTGCACCTGTCTTAAAAAAAGGAATATTTATAGTAACATCCGTAATTAATAAATATTTATAAATACTTTTCTGCGCCTACTTGGAATAGCCAAGGCGCCAAAAACAGAACAAATAATAAATATGAAAGGAAAAGGTATTTCTACTCTAATAAATGAGTCGGTACTGTATAGTAGACGATGCATATTCTCGGTTAAGCAAATTATTTGAATGTTTTTTCACGTAGATATACAGTTTGGTATGCGTCTAATTGATTCGATGAAATAATCTTTCTTATTAGTTAAAGCTTTCCTATATTAATATTATATCCGATATCGTATATATTACACAACACTGAATGATTCAAATCGCCAAATAGCGGTAATTTGGCAATTTTAATCGGATATTAGGCCAAGGGATTAAATAAAACGCACTTATTAACGCTCGGCATTTTAATCATACAAGGTGTTTTGTTAGTTGGAACTTAAATAATTAACAGGAAAAAAGCTAAAACTACATAAGAATGATGAAAATCTAGCAACAGAGACGTACTTGGACTGAACAGCATTATATATTTGGACAAAAAAAATTACAATTAATGAATTTTACAGAAAAGGCAAATAACATTAAAAAATGGAAAAACCATTAAAATTCACTAAGATTACATAATCTTAAAAAATTACAGATACATGTGCACTCCACGCACATAATTCTGATTACCGCCTATGCCATTTTAAAAATAGAATCCTATACTCGGTCTTGAAACCCGAATCCGCGTACCCTAAATCGGGCTTTGCACAAAATCTAGCTTTACCAGAAATCATGTATTACCTGAAATTCAACTATGCTCACACTCGAATCTTACCCGATATATCGAGCTCTACGTAAAATATTCAGTTTCGAACAACAACTTGACCCTATACTCTTTCAAAATCCGATGAAGACAATTAAATATTTTTCTTTGTCACGGTTTTCTGCTGAAATTAAGCTTGTGGCACTTTTTATTTAGTATTTATATTGAACTTTCCTGGATTCCGAACTACGTACATAGAATAGTAAACATTATAGATTGCTAACTTATCTTTGTCAAATCTTGCCTTATTAACCTTCCAGTGGTCGCGCCCGGTCTCAGAGACCACATGTGCTTTCATTGCAAATTTGCCAAATAAATGAAAGTCGTTGTCAACTCCGCCTTTTTCTGTCTTACTGATTTATCGATTCCAAATTGCAGTGTGAATTTCAGTGCCGTTGTATTTGATTGCAAAAAATCACAAAGCTTTGCGGCGCGTGAGACCGCGGTGACCACTGACGGAACTTTTCGATTTATTCTCAAGTAATTAAATACAAGGTATATTTTTATGTAGGGTAGCATTTTTTGACAGAAAAGTACCGTTATTACTCATTTTAGATATGGCTTATTCTTACGAAAAAAAAAAAAAAAAACAGGAACGTGTCAGGAAGATGATGGAAGAAGTGCTAGACGAATGGGACAATAGTGAGTATGACAATGAATCAGAGGAAGATGAATCAGATCACGAAGAACAACAAGTTGACAATAGCGATTCTGAGCTCGATATCGAAGAAACCGACACCAACAATGTCAATTCTTTATCATTTCTTGGAAAGGATGGTAAAAACAATAAAGACGAGAGAAGAAAATATTATTGTGCGGCTACCTGGTTCTTCATTAGCAGGGTTGAAATTTCGGTCCATTTCGAATAGCCGTACTATGAAAATTTATTGCTACGAGTGTCCGGGAGCTACGTCACAATGCTGGGCGGAGTTAGGGTGCGTAGTTGGAGCGTGTATTCAACACTTTACTCTCAGACTTCGTAGCAGTATTATGCATCCCATACGTATAATGCACTGCTATGAATTACAATCCCATTAGGTTAGCGTAAACTTGCATGTAAAATCGATGCAATGAAAATATGAATAAATATAAAATCAAGTAACAAATTTGTTAATTTCTTACTGTAAAAAGCGTGCAATCTTTGCATAAATGATTGTCACAAACAAGTTATATTACACTTTCTTTGTTCTCTAGAGGGAAAACCGTATGAAACTCACAATCAGTGTAGTACATATCAATAAATCATTAAACAATATTATAATTCGAAGCAACTATTAGGTACATTCGTAAATTTTCAAACAGAAATTTGCGCAGATTATCGCGCAGTAATGCTTTGTATTGCTAGAAACTTCTCTAAAAGAAACCCAAAAATAGAATTTCGACCTTCAAAATATAAAATAAAAAACGGAATCTCTAGTGACAACTTAAATAAATAAAGAAGCTCAGAAATTTTAAATGAAAACGAAAAGCAATCTTTCTCTATGCACATGCATTTGCATTGATAGACCACAGATTACTACCACGATCTTCGCTTGCTGAATCTCTAGTCGCACTCGCATTGGCAAATTGGTGGGGACGCGAGAGACTGTGGAGGGACACTCCGAGTAATAAAATTTCGTACGGCAGATGATCGAACGGGACTGAAATTACAAGCCTGTTCATTAGCAACAAGGGGTAAACAAATCCTGTAGAAATATGGGAACATTTTATCACTGATGAAATGGTCGATATAATCATAAGATCTCTAGATCACGGAGTCAATATCAGAAAATTTTTCGCGCAGTAGAGATGTCCTCCCAACAAGCAGTGTAGAAATGCGTGCCTTGTTTGAATTACTCTACATGGCGGGAATTTACTATGCTAATCGACTAAATGTTGAAAATTGATGGAATACAGATGGGTCTGGCGTCGACATATTTAGACTTACCATGTCCTTACAGCGGTTTAGGTTCTTACTCCGATGGTAAGATTTGACAAAAAAGACACTCGCTTAGAACGAAGATCCATGAATAAGTTGGCTCCAATACTCGATATTTTTGACCTGTTTGACAAGAGTTGCCAGAATGGCTATCACCATTCGGAATATGTAACTATTGATCAGATGTTACTTAGGGTTAGAGGAAAGTGTAGCTTTTGACAGTACATTTTGCTACGCTAAAATGTGCTGCACTAGCAAGATGGAGGTATACGTAGGATTACAACGCGAGGGACCCCACAAGTTATCTAGCAGTCCGCATGATACTGTGATGTTGTCCTTAGACTATATCAGCATATATTTGAATCTAACATCAAAATGGACGACGTAACACAACAATGGACAATTGGTTCACATCTTTACGACTCATCAAAAAATTGCTTATTGACCAAAAACTAACATCCACAGGTACTATCAGGAAAAATAAGTGTGAACTGCAATTAGAGTTTTCAAAACCAGTAGATCGGCCAGCACATACCAGTATGTTCCGATTTACAAATGAGTGTACTCTGGTATCTTGCATCCCAAGAAAAAGAAAAAAATGTGCTACTAGCATCTAGATTGCATTACCGTGCTGATATTGATGAAGAAATAGGTGACTTACATAAGCCTGAGATTATTACAGACTACAACCGTAGAAAAGGGGGTGTTGATGTTGTAGACAAGTTGATTGCAAGTTACAACTGCGCCAGAAATACGCGGCGGTGGTCGTCTTTTTGCGCCATAAAGAATATTGCTGGGATTAATTTGCAGGTTATTTATAGTGCTAACAACCCAAACAGGAATGTTGTAAGACGTAAATATTTAAGGCAACTTGCCACTGAATTAATCCTACCTCATCTGCGAGTACGTGCGGTTATGACATGTCTTCCAAAAGCCCTAAAACTAAGATTGGAAGAATTATGTGGGCCAACTGCAGCCCCAGTAGCAATAGCTAATGTAATAAAGGAAAGATGTGCATTTTGCGATAGGACAAGAAACAGAAAAACTAGATTCTCCTGCTTCCATTGCAAATATACATGTGCTTGGAACACTTGGGGGCGATCTGCCAATCGTGCAAAGAAAATGCTTTATTTTGATTATTTCTTTTCTAATTAGTTTTTGTTTATTTTGTTAACAGTTAGGGTTAACTTGTTTCGTTATTGAAAATGTTTAAAAATGTTACTTGTGCCATTTTGATTGCCATTGATTGATGATTGACCTTTTTTTATTGCTGAACCAAAAAATTGATTTTTCGCTTTGAAAATTTGACGGTTGGCGTATTATTGATACCGCCTGATTAATAGGTTGAGAAATGTAAAAATCTAATATTTATTTTTTCGCGAAAAATTTGCGACCCAGGAGACCCGCGGCGACTACTCATGTTTCAAAATAACCCGGGAGTAGTGGAAGGTTAAGTGGGATTTTATTAATCTGTTAATTAGGAATTTAATGTCGCCCATTTCATCATGTGTTTTAAGGAGCAGGTTATATATTATAACCTTTAAACGGAACAAAAAATAATATATTGCTGTCATTTTTAGTGATTTAAAGTATTTTTTTATTTGATATATAATTTAATAATTATTTAGACAATTTAAAATATAGAAATTATCATTAGAATTCTAACTGCTACAACGACGTGTATGCGTGGTTGCACACTGTATAATGGAGAGCAGCTTAATAGAATTTCTAATAATACGAAAGCGGAACGTCGTAGAGTTATATACATATGAAATACAAACACGGTCAACCGTAAATTTAAAGGTTTAAAATTCTAGTAAATAGAAAATGGTGCCCTCGATATTTGCGGTGCGTAAAGATAATTATTGTAGTGGTTGAATAAATTGATATTATTTAATTGTACCATAACTAGTTTGATGTTATATATAATATAAATAATAAATATAATCCTATTTACTCCAAATTCCAATCTAAAAAGGATGGTTAATTTTTAACGAAGTTTATCATATTAGTATTTTATCGACATCTTTTACCTATATATTATTGGGTAATTTTCTCTAACGACGATATTCCTAAGATATGTTGCTGCCCATGAGCCATTCTCCGTAATTCGATGTACCATGGTCCCGTTCAACCCACCATTCCAGAACTGAGCGATGCCTGCCGATTTGCTCCCTCCGAAGATATTCTGCGCCCATATCAACCTAATATTGAATGAATATTTTAATTCTAATTTAAATTTTAATATACTTATAAGAAATTTTATTTCGTTATGTTCTACGTATTTTTGGGTTAGAAACTTTTATAAACAACTGCTCAACCAGTTTGCCTTTATAAGGTGGCAGTTCGAATTTTACTAGTTAATATGTATTCACGGCACGAACCGAATACCCAGTAATTTTTACCACCTAATGTTGCATATGCCGATATACCCATCTTTTGAACATAGAATTATACAGACGAATTTCTCGAAAACTCGGGAATTTTGAAAGTTAATTTTAAACGTATTTACTTAAATAATGAATTTATATTACAAAAAGTGGAATTACTAAAGAAATGTATTTGTTACTGGATAAGCAAACTCATTTTACGTACCTGAGGTACTTACATCCCTATGTATGTACTTTTACACGGTTTCACATTTCGAACCCCTTATAAATAAAAATCTTGGTGTTTTGACTTAAACGTTTTCTTCATCTCACAATTTAATCAAACAACCCTAGACTGCTGATATAAGAGCTCTGTCCCACAATTTTAAGTTAAATAAGCAACTTAACATTGAATATTGACCAGAGGACTTGGGCAACATCCTCCTACACGTCTCCGTTCATACTAAAGATTAAGAATCTATTCGTATTTCTTTTAATGCTAGAGCGGCCTCTAGATTATTGCAGTCAGAATTCTCCACCGATATGCCATCTGACACTTGAGAGGGCATGTTATGATTGAAAAAAATAATAAAATAGATGACACTAGATGTTTAAATATATGGATTTACCACTTTCATTAAAAGATTTAAAATCATACATTCAAAAAATATATTTTTTTTTATCCTAGTTGCGTGCTACTATATATCTGTAAATACTGCTTCAATATAAATTTCAAGTAAAATATTCTGAGTAGAAATAAGTATTTAATATTATACATTACTTACTTGTTTACAAATTGCTTTTTATTATATATTGGAAACATTTCACACTATTTCACGAGCCTTTTTGGGAATACTTTCGGCTTCGTTAGAGTTAAAGCCTTAAATATCTTTCAAAAGAACTGTGATAATATAAACAAACAACTTCAATGTAAATAAGAGAAACACACGAAAAACACGAATATATAATATATAATAATTGGAAATTTCACACTATTTCACGAGCCTTTTTGGGAAATACTTTCGGCTTCGTTAGTTGCATGCAATCTATAATCTTTTCATGTAACTCTTCAAAAGAATGAGCCCTTAATTTGCATAGCCATAAATTAAGGACTTAACATAATTCCATAAGAAAAAAAACATTTTGGGTTTGATCGGGTGACCTAGGAGGCCAGTGAATGGCACTCCACCTGATGATCAGCCGCTTATTTAAGATTTCCGTAAGGTACCTTCGCATGATAACTGCACTATGAACCGACAGCCATCTTGTTGAAACCAAACATCTTGTATTATGACGTGTTGAAGGTTTCCTATGTAAAGTAACACAGTGTTTTGTAAAAGGTAACTATTTTCCGCATTTAAGCTTCCTTTAATAAAAAAGACCAATTATGTGAGCTCCTGAAAGACTTGCCCACACATGACCTTTTGAGATATTGAGTGCGAGATTGTATGTTATGTTTTGATTTTCTTTAGACCAATAACGTGTAACAGAGGTATGTGACGTTCATGCAACGCGAATGAGGTTCCACAGTGACAATGTTTTCTTAAAAAGCTTTTGTCATTGATGCAACGTTCGATAATTGCTAGATAAAAGTCGAATCTATCATATTTGTCGTTAGAAAATATTTTATTTGCTTTATTCCATTTATAGCATTGATATTTATTTTTCTTTAAAACTCTGTAGACCATATTGTGTGAAATATTCAGGTGCGCTGCAATTGTATTGTCAGCAACTGTCAAACTATACGCATTTCGTTTTAATAAATACTTTTGAAGTTTTCTACGAATAGAATAAACATTTATACTGTCTTCATTAGTGCTTTGAGACTACATGATATTTTCCTCGTTTAGATAATTTACCAGTTCTTTGTTACTTTCTAATGAAATGGTATTGTAAACAGGGCTGAGACACCCTTAACTGCCAGTCACCGTTACTATCTACTAACAAACAGTACATACTGACTTGCCTTCAATTCCTATATTTCAAGCAGAATTACCTTTAAACCTGTATATATGTAGCCACAAATACGTTTAGGAGCTTGCGATTGCATGTGGAAAAAACATGCAAGCACATGCACTGATCTAATTAAATTTAATTAATTGAAGTCTAGCTAAATTATGTTTTACTAATGGTTTATTCAATTTGTAATGGATTTTACATGTTGAATCAATAATGAACGATTTACCGTGAATCCCAACAGAGAATGAACAGTCTAATTGATGACAATATAATTGTTTATTCTATTCCTGTGAAATGTCCAAGTATTTATTTAAAGGGCATGCATATAATTTGACATTTGCTGAAAGCACATGCTTATTGGATTTTCATGTTGCGACAAAGGAAATATTTAAATTCATTATGCGCAAAACCTGCTAAAGTTCCTGTATCCATACGTTAGCCATTTACAACACCTGTTGCGTTAAATTGTACACCTTCATTGTATAGAAACTCAAGTATTATTAGTAATTATATAACACCAGAATATGAATAGGGATTATCAAGAGAGAGGGTGTGCCGTGACCTAAGAAATATGATTGTTTAAACGGTCTGTTATTTTTATACTCATCAGTAATTTTGTAAGTACTTTCGAAAATATTAGAAGTAGATACTTGTTCTTTGGTCTTTTTTATCGGTTAGGTAACTTTAACTTTAAGGTTAAAGTATTCCATAATGTTATCTTTTATTAAAATTTTCGCATGAACTTGTTACTACCCTCGAATAGAGTGGCGAGAATACACGTTCCTTTGCACAACTTCCTAGCTGAATATTTTAGTATTGATTAAATTTACGTCTTAGCTGAACTTAAACGTCTCTGAACCTCCACTTTATTGCGGCTCTTTAATCTACGAGATTATTACATAAAGTCCTACATTATGCAAAATCAAAGTTGGTAAGTTACTTTGCTTTCGAGTGTTTTTTGAGTAGCAACATGTAAACATATGCGCACTCATACTATATACTATACATACTATTTACTTTTACGATTATCCTGTAGTTCTCTCCTGAACTAAGCCATCATAAAGTAGGACTTTAGAGAAGCTTTGATATAAATAATCTATATTCGTATATTTATTGCCGAAGAAGCATTTATATTTCAGTATCAGATTATCTTTGACTTTTCGATGTATTTTTCTCTCTCAATTAATGTGAGCTAAATATAAGTTACATGCTTCCGAATAACATAGGTATGTCCGCCAAATGTGTAATAGATAAGTAATTTAGATATGTTAGTATAAATAGTAAGCGAAGGCCGTTGTTAGCAGTATGTCCAGACGTGAGTAAGCATGTGATGGGTCAAAATCTTCAAACACTTCAAACTTCACGGCCGATATAACTATTACTAATAACTTCTTCCGGGTTTCGCAGTGTCAAAACTTTCGCTCGACGTTTCGTTGTTCATACTGACAGCTTCTTCAGGATAACTGAACTGATTCTCCATGGTCCGACATTCTTTTTATACACTCACTGCAGACTAAATAGGCATATGTACAAAATAGGCCTGGTAGGTGACGCAACCTGCAGATTCTGCCAAGAGGAAGAAGAAACACCAGTTCATGTGCTGTGCCAATGTGAAGGCCTGACGACGACAAGTAATGAGTATGAAGTCCCCCACAGCAAAGAAGCCGCTCTCAAAGATGATAAGCCCAGTTAAGAGGGCAAAATTTAGAAAAGTCGCGGTGAAACAGGTCCATACTACACCTTAAAGGAAAATAGTTTTCAAAAGTTTTCGCGGTTAAAACTCCTACAATATCATAATTTATGGAACACTAAAAAGTTAATTAACTTTTATTTTAAATACTTCCTTAAAAAACCTTTGGTTTATGAGTTATTTCAAACCATCAACTTAAATATTCCATTCCATAATATTTTAATAAGAATCGAATTTCCGCACCTTTATCGATTAAGTCGATTTTTGTCTTTATATTTACCTGCTGGATGCTTTTTCGCATAGCCAATTTTATGGTATTGATTTGAGGGGGTTCTTTTTATAGTCTGTTATATTTTTAGTGTATTCATGAGATGTAGCATATCAAATGAAGAGCATTAATTAGTAGTAAAGGATTTGGTGGAGTACCTTTTATAAATACTGAAGCAAAGAAACTAATATTGTGAGTTGCTTAACGAACGAACACATTATAAGTTATATTTTTTCATGTATTTTTAAATAAATACCATTATCTATCTAACCTTAAAATGTCATCAAACTTAACGCCATTTTGTCCTCAATTTTGACTTGAACGTGCTTTAAAGGGCACCTAACACCTACCAAATCAACTGCATGATCTGCCTAACTGCAATCGCTGTGACCATTCACATTCAGATATAGGTATACAACCACTAATTTCACTGTTTCAAAAATTATCGTGTATTTTCCGAAAAGTGGTGACTTTTTACCATAGGTTACCGTTACCTAACTTTATGATTGGTTTTTAAAGCACGCTAATTAGTTGTAAAATTTTGGTTTAACTGGTGTTGAGCGCGACGCTTTAAAGTATTGCCAACAAAAAATATAAAAGATCCGGGTAGGAAATATAGCAATATTGATTGGATCTAATTCCAGCTTGTCGCATGGTTGATTGACTTAATTGTGGTCTATTTTTAATTTGTGGCGTTGTTTTTCATTCGGTTTGCACAAAAATACATTCTATTCGAGACTCAGAGTGCAATACATAGAAGACGGAACATGTAAAATTATATTTTAAGTTTATGAGATTAGGAGGTAGAAATGCTTATTAAGGAAGTGATAGGGACATAGTATAATGTGAAATCATACAATTAATTATGTATTTAAATAACAGTGTATGTACTAGGTAAGGGTAAAAAACTTCTTCATTAGTGAGTGACTATATTATTCCAAAGATTCGAAATTTTCTCTTCGTGTTCGAGGTCTTGAATTTGTATTAGAATTTATCGTTACTAAGATTCTAAGATTTTATTTTTTTAATTACCAAAGGTTTTTTTCTTTCAAGCAAAGCAAAGGTGAACATTTTTGTTGTTGTGGGAGTCGTCCGACGTGGAATCTCCGAAAATACTGCAGCCTCCTGCCTTTTTGTATTTAGCCTTTCATTTCTTTTATTCATTAAATTGTACTAACCATTCCAGAATCTTAATATCCTGCACTACGCTCCGGTTGGTTGATCTATGTAACCTTTGGGTGCATTTCGATTTGCCAAAAATTGCCTGGTTTTGCGTCTAGAGCCTCGCATTTGCGCAGAATACGGAGTACGTTCTCTGTGATTTTCATACACAGTCTTCAGTTAGTATCTCCAGTGTTAATACCGAATTTGCCAAAATGATTCGCTACTAAACTGGCAGTAGTTTGCCGTATTGAGGTGTTTTGGAGGCAGCTGATATTTAACCTTCTCACTGGGTGCATGCTTAGTAACAACTTGTAGCGCGTTCTACCGCTCGTTCACGACCAGATTCCATAGCAAAACTGACAGAACTACTCTTCGGACATTCCTCTTCCAACTATTGCCTAGTGTCTCTCCCTATGTGGTGTGCAATTGATCTCTTCTTTAAGCATTGCAGTCTATCCAACTGTGGCTGTTTCATTGATTCCTTTATCCGTCGATGCTCCGGAGAACTGATGCTGCGGAAGCATTGTTGAATGCTCCCTCTACGTCGATGAATGTGCACAAAAGACTTTCCTTGATTTTTAGCGCATGTTCACAGCCCTCTTTACAAGGTGATGCAAAGCTGTTCTCTGTAGATTTTCCTGCTTCGTACGTATATTGGTCTTGATCTAGTGAACGCTATGGTAATACATCATTCTTTATGTGTCGGTCTAGTAGTCTTTCGATAGCCTTTAGCAGAGATTTATTGATCTCAGAGACCGTCCCAACTCGTCCCATTTTCTTTTATGCTTTTCAAGTTGCTGTCCTTCCAGGGCACATTCCCGGAGATGCTCTGGTTCACTATGGCGCAGTCATCATTGAATGCCGATGTATAGCGTCTTGGATTTGCCAGGCTACCAATTCCAGGTCTATTATATTGCTTATCTTTCGCTGAATCTCTTTCAGGCGGAAGTTTAATTCCGCTGTGTAGGCTTCACAGTCCGTTCTTCGGTAATTACGAAAAGTTTCAATACAGGTTCTGACTCCCCTATTATTAAAATTATGTGCGTATGATCTGAGAAACTCTCCTCATTAGACACATGACAATAATGGACATTACTTCCTACGTGATTGCCGACGTTATATTTATTACCTCTTCCCTTCTTGAGTTCGTGAAGGTAGGTTCGCTGTCTTTATTCAGTACGTCGAAATTATTTGCCACAGTAAATTGCAAAGACTCTTCTTTTGGGTTGTTGTTTGTACTTCTCCAGGTCGCGTGGTATGCATCCGCATCACAGCCAATGATGAGCTGTGATCTGCTAGCTTTGTTGCTCACCACCAAATCCTTAATTTTCCTCGTTAGTGGTAGTTCAGTGTCACCAAAAAGAAGATATATCGATCCCATAGTTCAATTCCTCGACTTATTATTTCCTTCTGACCTTATTTTCACTGCGACCAGTTCACATCCGATGCCTCTCCAAACCCAGAGTCTCTGTAAAACCGCGAACTCAAAATTTGTCATGCCTAGTAGCCATGCAAATCTTTCAAGACCCTGAAGTTAATATTTTCAGCTTGAACAATGAAGAATGCCTTGTAAATGTGTTGCTGTATGCTTGCAACAAAATTTTCACTACTATTACTGTCTTGTGTGGTATTCACCTCCGAAACAGGTATGTCACTTTTCAGAACCCTAGTAGAAGAGATGTCTTCTCCTGATTGTTCCGAGTTGGTTTATCGTTATTCCAGTCCATATGGTTCCCATAAGTAGGAGGGCAAGAATGATGCACACCCACGGTGCCATCTCAGGTATAAGACTGATCATTTTGACACCGTTTGTCCGAGGTGCATTAGAATTTACAAAAAATACATCTACAAAGTGTCAAAAAAATATTGACAATTGCAGTTGAAAAAGTATCTTTCATACCAAGTCCAAATGACAAAAAGTTGCTAAATAATTGAAATTGTTTACCATCTTTATAGGAAAGAATCTTTACAGGTAAGCCGTATTTTGATAGGATGATGATATTTGATGAAATGAACATTTTAATTTTAAACGTATTCATGTTCTCTATGATGAATTATTGCAAAAAGTGGAATTACTAACAAAACGTAATTGTTATTGAATAAACGAACTCACGTATCTTACCTGAGATAAGAATATCCTTATATTTGTGCTGCTTGTACACGGTTTCACATTTCGAATTCTGCTACTGAATATAACTAGCTATTCGTAATTTTTTAATGCCAGCGCGTCCTCTAGCCTGTCCCACCCAATTGGAAATTCTCACTCTGCATGCCGTCTAGCAGTTGAGAAGGTACACTTATGATTTAAAACTGATGAATATAGATGACACTGGGATGTTAAAAATTTGATTTTTACTAATTTAATTAAAGTATCATTTTTATTTTTTTTATACCGGGCTGTATGCCATCCCGTAACGTTACAATACATACTTAGCTTGATACAACAGTGAAATTAAAAGCTATACAATTATATACAGGGGTTCACTATAGTCCTGAACATTTGCTTAATTTTAACCCAAACTAACATGATTTTTTTTTAATAGCAGCGTATGTCTTTGCTTATGCTAAATTAACCCTTACGCAAAGCCCTTTCCGTTCATACTCGACATTATTTTTAAATAAATCCAATAATTTTTTTATTAATTTTCAAGTCAGCTTAACATATAAACGTAGTATAACCAAATAAGGCCCCAAATTAGTAAGAAAGCATCAGTATCAGATCAAAAAATACAAAACAAATAATACGTTTCTTTGAAAATAGAATGACATTAAGTCATTCGTCTTTGATTAACAGAAGCTATATTACCGATGTTTTGTAGGCTATGGTAATTGTTTATTTCCATAACCTACCAAAAATTATTATATTTAATTGATAACAGTTAATAATAATTAAAAGTTAAAGCTATCAAAAAATATTTGTTTATGTAATACGTTTTCCCTGATTTCCTTTTTTTGGGGGTTAGCTAAAGAAACTTGTGTTTAAGAAAAAGCCGTCCATAGAGGAAAATGAGAAGAATATAATGAAGAAGGCATTTTTATCCATTTCGTAGAATTCTTGAAAAACCTATCCCAAAACTTGCAAAGAGGGTAGAAATATGCTTAACAGCAAGAGGATATATTTTTGAACATCTGTTATAAATTTTTATAATTAAAAATGATTACTACGTGTAAATATTTTTAATTAAGGATGTATTTGTTGTGGTTTAATGTTCATTTGTTTTTTATTATAAATAAAAGAAAAACATTAATTCTTAGTTTAATGGTTTATGAATAAAATACGTACTATTTAAGTAATTAAGTAATGAATAAATAAGAAAAATAAATAACCATTCACTGACATGTAGGAAGGACAAAAGTATTCCTACAAAATTATTTGTTGACAGATTTGGCGCTAGTGATTATGTAATTGTCATGGCCGCGCCAAATTAAAAATAGCTATTATTATTTCTGCTAAATATTATTAAATATAAATATATTTTTTTTTCAAAAGTATGTCATTATTTTATATTTTAATTATTTTGTTACTAACACATATTTGCTAATTCGAGGCTTTATGCAATTATATAAAGTTTTTTACTAAGCCAACATGAAAATTAATGGAAAATTCCGTTAATTTTTTTAAAATCATTAATTATCTCCAAAATTCTGCATAAGATATCATAAATGTTTAGCACAAATTAAAAGAGCTTTGTGTAAAGGTTGACTCAACATAAGCAAAGATATAGGGTGCTATTAAAAAAAATCAGGTTGCCTTGGGCTGAAGTTAAGCAAGTGGTCGGGATTATAGTGGGCACCTATACATAATTACATTGATTCCAGTTTCACTGTCGTATCAAAATATGTATGTGTGTATGGTATTTAAAATATGAATTACTTTAGTAATAAAACTCGTGAGACTAGTGGCACAAATTTTCTTGAATTTAATTTCATTCATTTTTCTATTTTCTTTACGTTTCGACGGCTTACTTACAGAAACTTACTTTACTTCTTATTTCATAATATTCCAATCATCCACGTTATACAACTAAACCATTTGTTTAATTGAGTCATCTTATTTTTTTTTAATATTAAGTTAATTTTAAAAACGTTTAGAACACATACAAGACGAACACATACATTTTAAAAAACAATGTCACTTACAAACTACAGTACTTATACCTATATAAGTATAACATATGTATCGATAGTTTATGAAATGTGTGTTTTTATTTTATTATTTTTAGATGAATGAAAAACCCTTTGAACCCTTCGTTTATCAAGTTTAAAATATGAATATCTAAAACAAATGCATGTACAAACTACGCTGCCTTAACGAAAGCTTGCTGAAGAGCCATTTTTTACAAATGCGTAAATAACAATGTTGTTATTATAGATATACGTATAGTAACTTATACAAATTGATGTTATTTTTCTTCGTAGTAAGTTTGCGTTTTCCTACTTGTACAACCTGTATAGTCAAAAATTTCTAAGTTATGCAGCATTAAATTCTGTAAAACTTTTGTATAAAACATTTATTCCTAAAATCAAAAATAGAGCTGTAATCAAAGACCAAGTATTCGGTGGGACAGCCTGTACATTTGTGCCTCGTATATTCCACTTCTCAAAGAATTTTACATTACAATGGCAAAAGTATTTCCTTCGTATGTAAAGGTACCCAGTAAATTCCACCACATATGGAAGTTTTCCATGGAAATATTACATTTCAGGTGTAATCTTCCCCTGATATATTCACTATGTAATACTACCATATAAATTTACATCAAGGGTGAAATATACTAATTTTATAGTAGGATAATTTCTCTTACAAGTAATATCCGCTGCAATTGTAAAATTACTGCTTGCTTCCCGTTTTTGGAATAATTTTCCCCACTTTTCCTTGCATATAAATTCCCCATTAGAATCCGGTTTCGTTTCATAAAATCATCATCCCGGTAAATCCAATGTTTTTTTTTTCCTCCATGGGCGGGTGTAAAACCCGAGGAAGGCAGCTCGACCAGAGAGACCTATTGTGCCCCCATGTCCATATTTAGCCCTCTCGCTCAGGTTGCACCCTATCAAAGAAGTTCGCAATCTGGCTGAGAGTTAATTTGTCAACTCTGGGTTCGTCCAACCGATCGACCCCAAAGTGCTTCTGCCTCTCCCCGTCCACTGCCGAGCAGTTGAGAAGAAGGGTGAGCAGGAGTTTCCTCCGCCCCCCCCCCCACATCCTGCACAGGGCAGAGATCCACTAGCCCCATGCGGGTGCCTGTGTTTATTTAGTGCGCAGTGCCCAGTTAAGATTCCTGTGAGTAATCTCAATCTGTCCCCTACTCATAAAGACTGCTTTACGGAGTCTTTCTGATAAGGTTTGGAGTCCTTAGGGATTTACAGTGTCTAGCGCCGGCAACTCTATTCCAGAGGAAACAGTGCCTAGCAGCAAGTTGGGACCTGACAAACGTTTTGATCGCCCCATACGAATACCACACGTCGTGTTCTGGACCCACGAACGGCACCTCGCTGGCGCCCCCCAGCTAACGTGTCAGCGATTTCATTCATCTTCCCTGATCCCCAGAGTGACCTGGCATCCATCTCAATGTTACGTTAAGATGTTCCGCCAGCTGTTTCAGTATTCTCTGGCACCCCAGTAGCCACCTCAGAGTCAAATCTGACAGCCCACAAAGCTTTGAGGCAGCTTGGCTGTCGAGATGATTTCAATCCTTCCATTTTTTGCGTGGGCAGTTTGAAGATGCCCACCGCACAAGTCTGGAGTGGAATGATTTTCGGGCTTGGAAGACGGTGAGGGAGGTCCCTAGGCTGAAAGCTTCCCCGTCCCGCTCGCCGTCCCTCCAGATTCCAATGCCCGTGCCATTACACGTTTTCGAGGCATCGACGAACCAACGGGATATACCTCGATTTGGTTTGCGGATGTATGCAATTGCAAGTTTCTCTGCTGGAGATATCTACCCTGTATCCCCAGAGAGCTGAAAACGGGCGAGATCTTATCTGCCTTTACGGACAGTGGTACTGTTTGTTCGATGTAGTTGAAGATGCTGGTATGATCTCCGACTTTGCCGGAGAAGCCCTTGCATCCACTACATTTTGCTCTGTAGTCCCCTAGGACTGCCTCAGACCACAGCACCAACTTGCAGCGGGGAAAGCCCTAAGAATGGTCTCCATAGCAGCAGTCGGCGTCGAGGACATGGCTCCCGTGATCCCCAAACAGGCAATCCTCTGGACTTTGCTAAGCGCACTTATAGCATAGCCTAGATTTGCTTTATGCCATCTTTAATCCAATGTTAGTTGCACTTGTACAGATCACGCAATAACATTTGGAGGCGTTTTTTCATATGTTTGCTTGAAGGAAACTGCTTTTCTTTGCTATTATAATTTTAAGGTTGTAGAAGTAGACACCTGGAAATGTTACCAAAGACTGAAAGAATTGCTTCTTACGCTTCCATTATATTTGTACATTATTAACTGTCTTGAATTTTCCTGTGCTACGTATTCTAATCCTTTTTATTTGGATTTCTTCCCTTTAGAATTGAAATAAAAATTTATGTCGATTACTCAACCATGTTGTGTTAACCTGTAATTTAAGCATTTTACATGTTTCTGAAACAATACTCAAATATTGATACCATAAAAAATAATTCGAAACAAAAACATTTTTTTTCCGCAAATGATCTCTTAATTACCATCCCATTACCATGAATAGAAACCAGAAGCAAGTATGATTCTGCGCATTCAAGGAAAATATTTTGAATTAATATTTTTTTTCTTTGACAATTCTTAATATGCATATCTTCGTTTACGGTCACTCGTTAATCATTTTAATCAGAAGAAATAATATTTATACCAATGGCTGTATTCGACGAACCATTAATCATTTTTTTAACTAGCTGTAGCTATACGTTCAACGTAGTTCTTGTTTATCTTCAAATAATCTATTAAAACGGGTACATGTCAACAGTTTAACATGCCTAAGCTGGTTCGAATAGTGAAAGTATGAGTTGATGCTTAAAGGCTGGACGTTTCCGAAAACCCTTAATAGAAAAGTTGCAGGCAATAAATCGCTCTTGTGCGCGCTGCAAATATATATCACCGCTACGGCTCTCTCTTAGATCGAGGGAGAAGAATTCAGATTGCGGTCAACTGACAGCTACAACACTTACGCATGGGTTTCATGCACGTTACTCTCTCACCAGCACTTCCACGGACACACATTTACGTCGAGCTGCCAGTATGATTTGTCGTTGAAGGCTCTATCCTCTATGGAGTTTAGTGACTGAAACTTTCTTTTTCAATAGTATAATATTGTGTTGATTTTTCAGCAAGTGGAAGTCAAACGTTAGTTTCCGATAAATACATATATGACATACAACTAATATCAGCACAACCTAATGACATCTTAAACACATTACAAAACAGCAAAGGCAGAATTGATAAATTAGAAAAAAAGCGAAGTATACAAATTATATTGTGATGAAGGTAACGCAGTATGTGTAGGAGAAACGGGGAGGAAAATAAAATAACGAAACCAATAACTCAGACAAAATAGAACTGCTATACGAACAAAAGTCTTAAACTTACACTAATGGAAGGATACGAAGTACACAAACATTAAACAAAATACAAACTGCTTAAATGATCAACTAAAATTAAAATATAAGCCTATATTGACATATCCTCAGAAGAACATGAAACGAATTTAATTCATTTTAATCTATTTATTCACGTCTTTGGAAATACATGATATTCTTCTCACATACATTAACTGTAAAATCATTGATCCGTTATCTGGTCAATAATATAAGTAATAAGCACTTGGGTTTTTATTCTAGTGGAAGCGTTTTTATAGCAATTCTTGATATTTTGGTGGAGCGCACAAATCATCAGCTTGCAAAGCTACTGCACCTTGTTATAGTTATGTCCTTATTGATTTGCATAATGATCGTTATCTTGAATTTCATATACCGAAGAAGAAAAATTGCAAACAGTTCTTCAATTTAGAGAGACAGTAAGATTTCCTTATGCAGTAGCTGCAATAGACTGCACACATATTAGATTGTTGAAGCTATGATGCAGACAACTGCTTTGTCGTAAGGTAAAGAAATGTGCTTCTCGCTATTCGACCGTGTTTCAAAGCTACTATTTCTCATCTCAATGATTCCTCTCTCAAAGTACTATGACATAGACATATTATATTTATAAATTGATTCATACTCTATCATAATATTTTGGAATATACTTCGCGGTGAAATTATAATAAAATGCTCAAATATTCAAGTGAAGAATCGCTGTTTCATTCAAAGCAGGTTTACACAAACATGTAATCCTATTCCCACATACACACGTACGTACATGTAATATGCTATTACAGATTATATGTGTCCATATGTTATGCAGCCATAACTTCTAAAATCTACAAAATACGTCAATAAAAATCTACCTTAATATAAACGTAAGTTTTTATATATAACCGTGTCTAGAATCTAATTTCGTTGTCTGAAGAGCTTAACCTTTCTTTATACATTATCCTATTCGTATTCTGTCGGTCGCATTCCTTCAGAGAGAATATAAAATGTCACTATTGATTTGACGTGTCGTTAGCCTTTAATATGTTCCCACGCAGGATTTCTCGAATGCATTATCATATAAATGGAAGTACTACTACGTATTAGGGCTTATCATTTAGGACAGTCCTCGCAATCAATGAAATCTCGTTCTGTTGTAAGACTATACATAGCATGTTCGGGAATGACAATGGAGGCTTCAGCGATTTGTAGTCTATACTTTTTGAACGAAATATATTTTTGTCGTAAAAACTTCTTTCTTTACGATAAATACGGGATATGAAGTGACAATTGTGGTAAAACGCGACAGATTTTGCCAAAGTAACTGCAAACTTTAATAATTGTAGCTGAAACTAAACATCATCATTTCGCAAGATATGATTTGCTTTTTAAATTATTTATTGTCAAAATATACATATTGAAATATGTTTAAGTACATATTATTAGTTCTGTTTAGGTACTTATTTATCTAATCTAACTATGTATCTCTAATCATAGTTGCAATCTACGAGGTATCATCTGTATTACTTCTTCGAATCTTTTTAATGTAATTTCTAGTACTGCAGTTCATTTTCTTTAATGAGACTCCACCCAGAAAGAATTAAAATCGGGAGATCTCACAAGCCATAAGATAGGACTACCGCGACAAATCCATATGTTTGGGAAATGTTCATCCCACCATTTATTAATTATGACCATAGTTGTAGAAGCTCCATTGTGTATGTAGATCATGTTATGGCGTATGTTCCGATACATGTCCCAACACATTGAGGTATCCATTAGCATCAAGACGGCTTGGTAAATAAACGAATGGATTCCCATTTAAGATGTGTTGAAAAAAATTTAATCGAAAAAAGACGTTAGACGTTACGACATAGAGCGGCTGAACTTCACAAACCCGATATATATGAAAACGTTTTCTTGTAGAACCGATTCAACGGTCTTATTACACTTTCTTTATGAAAAGCTAAATAATTACAAATCATCCTAACCCTGTGCTCCACCTGAAGGTACTACACGAGGCCACTTGTTCTAAGTACTACACACAAAAAAATCTATTATCAATCTGAATATCTTTATTTATTCAGAAATCTAAACCTAATATATGTTTAAATGAACTAAATCATGTGGGTTAGAACATAAGAGTAAATTCCCTGAAAACACAATATACTCTTAGAATAAATAGTATAAATATTTGCATTGAAGTATACTTCCTCCAAATGAACATTGTAATTGTTGTAAGGAATAAATCTATGCAATCATAGTGAGAAAGTCTGTAGATTCAAAATAAAATCTCTTATACGTTTAGTATAATGAACTAGATGCTGCGCATCTAGGAGTAGAGGAAGGTGGTACTTGAGCGAAGAGGTGTTTTGAAGTCGTCCATTCACTTGAAAATCATCTTTTATAATGTGCAGTACGTTTAAGTAGTTTACTTTTGTTCTTACTTTTGGAACACCCTGTATAGTTGAAAATATTTTTAGGTTATACAGCATTGAATTCTGCACAACTTTTGTAGAAAAGTTTTTTTTTAAAGCAAAAATACAGCTATAATCAAAGACTCAATCTTCGTGAACACCCTGTGTAGTAGAAAAATATTTTTAACTTAGTGCAGCATTGAATCTGTAAACAACTTTTGTAGGAAAGCTTTTTCCTAACATCAAAAAATAGAGCTGTAATCAAAGAGTCAGTCTCCTGAACACCCCGTATATTTAAAAAATATTTTGGGTTATGCAGCATTCAATTCTATAACACTTTGTAGAAAAGGACTTTTTCGGAATAGGTGGCGATCATTTGTCAAGTCGTATTTTCTTTAAAGAAAATATTTATTTTCCACTTTGTTTTTCCGATATTTTATACAGGTCGGTGGCCCTCACATTTGCCTACAAATATCTTTTTTAAGATTATAAGTACCTAATACCTAATTCTCTATATGAAATATTACCGGTATAAGCGATATGCCAATAGGAATGTAATTTTTCCTGTTGTTATAGCTTATTTTCCCTATGTCATCTTTTTTGTGAGTCGATCGTTATTTATGTTGTACGTATTATATACACACAATTCTGTGATTCTTGAAGACACCGAATATGAGATTATCTTTACTTAGGGCTAATTATATAAATATTCTGCGTTTAAATAAAATGATCCACTCTCATAATAATAACTACAATTCCAATTTCACGATTTTATATTTATTAGTTTTATTTATCCTTCGCGAGATTATATTAGAGAACCAACGTAAACTCCATAATATTGACAACTCATTAATTTACGTTGCTCGACAAAAAGTTATGTTAACTTTGTTAGATAAAGCACAAAAAAGCGAGAAAACACAGCTGATACATTTTTTTAATAAGTATAATATATATATTATTTTCGGTGCTTATTCCTCTATCTTATTGTGCTTCTTATTATATAGATTTTTTTGTCATTGGATGACTCGATGTAGGCAGGTATTTCACATACGGTAAACATCAATTTAGTAATAGATAGAATAGAGAATAGTATTTTTCCCTATTCCCATTTTCTCATTTCGTTTTCCCATTCCCTATCTCTATTCCCTTTTCTTATTCCCTTTACCTATTCCCGTTTCCTATTCTTATTCTCTCTTCCCTGTTCCTTATTTTCCCATTTCTTTTCCCTTTCCCTGCTCCCTTTCCCTACTCCCTTTCCCTATTCCCTTCCCCATTCCCTTTCCCTAATCCCTTTCCCCATTCCCTTCTCCTAATCCCTTTCCCCATTCCCTTTCACCATTCCCTTTTTCTATTCCCTTTTTCCGTTCCTTTTTCCTATTCTATTTACCCATTCTCGTTCCCTATATTTATTCTCTATTCCCTTTCCCATTCCTTCCCATTCCCTTTCCCGTTCCCTTTCCCGTCCCCTTTCCGCTCCCTTTTCCCTTTCCCCTTCCCCTTTCCCGTTCCCTTTCCCGTTCCCTTTCCCGTTCCCTTTCCCGTTCCCTTTCCCGTTCCCATTCCCTTTCCCATTCCCTTTCCCATTCCCTTTCCCATTCCCTTTCCCATTCCCTTTCCCATTCCCTTTCCCATTCCCTTTCCCTTTCCCTTTCCATTCCCCTTTCCCATTCCATTCCCTTTCCCATTCCCGTTCCCTTTCCCTTCCCTTTCCGTTCCCTTTCCCGTTCCCTTTCCCGTCCCATTCCCGTTCCCTATGCCGTCCCGTTCCCTTCCCGTTTCCCTTTCCCATTTCCCTTCCCTTCCCTTTCCCATTCCCTTTCCCATTCCCCTTTCCATTCCCGTTCCCTTTTCCCGTTCCCATTCCCGTTCCCATTCTCGTTCCCATTCCCTTTCCCATTCCCTTTCCCATTCCCATTCCCTTTTCCCATTCCCTTTCCTTTCCCATTTCCTTTCCCATTCCCTTTCCCATTCCTTTCCCTTCCTATTCCTTTCCTATTCCTTTTCCCATTCCCATTCCCTTTCCTATTCCTTTCCCATTCCCTTTCCAATTCCCTTTCCCATTCCCTTTCCCATTCCCTTTCCCATTTCCTTTCCACTTCCCTTTCCCATTCCTTTCCCTATTCCCTTCCCCATTCCCTTTCCCTATTCCTTCCCTAGTTTCCCTTCTCCTAATGCCTTTTCCCATTCCCTTTTTTCATTTCTTTTTCTATCCCTTTTTCCGTTTCTTTTTCTATTCTATTACCCATTCTCGTTCCTAGTTTATTCTCTATTCCTTCCATTCCCTTTCCCATTCCCATTCCCTTTCCCATTCCCTTTTCCATTCCCTTTCCCATTCCCTTTCCCTTTCCTTTCCCATTCCCTTCCCATTCCCATTCCGTTCCCATTCCTTTTCCCTTTCCCATTCCCTTTCCCATTCCCATTCCTTTCCCATCCCTTCCCATCCCCTTTCCCATTCCCTTTCCCTTTCCCATCCCTTTCCATTCCCTTTCCCATTCCCTTTCCCATTCGCCATTCCCTTTCCCGTTCCTTTCCTTTCCCATTCCCTTCCCCTTCCTTTCCCTTTCCTTTCCATTCCCTTTGCCTTTCCCTTTCCATTCCCTTTCCCATTCCATTCCCGTTCCATTCCTTTCCCTTTCCCATTCCTTTCCCATTCCCTTTCCCATTCCCTTTCCGATCCCCTTTCCCATTCCCTTTCCCATTTCCTTTCCCATTCCCTTTCCCATTCCTTTCCCATTCCCTTTCCCATTCCCCATTCCCTTTCCCATTCCTTTTCCCACTCCCGTTCCTTTCCGTTCCTTTCCTTCCCGTTCCCTTCCCGTTCCCTTTCCCATTCCCTTACCCATTCGCTTTCCCATTCCCTTTCCCATTCCCATTCCCTTTCCCATTCCCTTCCCATTCCCTTCCCATTCCTTTCCTTCCCTTCCCATTCCCATTCCCTTTCCCTTTCTCCTTCCCTTTCCCATTTCCTTTCCCATTCCCTTTCCCATTCCTTTCCCATTCCTTCCCTTTCCCTTTCCCATTCCCATCCCTTTCCATTCCTTTCCCCATTCCCTTTCCATTCCCTTTCCCATTCCCTTTCCATTCCCTTTCCCATTCCTACCCATTCGCTTTCCCATTCCCTTCCCATTCCCATTCCCTTTCCCATTCCCTTTGCCATTCCCTTTCCATTCCCTTTCCCATTCCCTTTCCATTCCTTTCCATTCCTTTCCCATTCCCTTTCCCTTCCTTTCCCATTCCCTTTCCATTCCCTTCCCTTTCCGTCCCTTCCCATTCCGTTCCCTTCCCGTTCCCTTCTCCTTTCCTGTTTCCTTTCCCGTTCCCTTCCTTTCCCTTTCCGTTCCCGTTCCCAGTTCCGTTTCCCTTTCCCGTTCCCTTTCCCGTTCCTTTCCCGTTCCCTTTCCCGTCCCATTCCCTTCCCGTTCCCTTTCCATTTCCTTCCATCCCCTTTCCCTTCCGTTCCCATCCCATTCCCATTCCCTTCCCATTCCTTCCCTTTCCTTTCCCATTCCCTTCCCATCCGTTCCTTCCCTTTTCCATTCCCTCCATTGCCTTTCCCATTCCTTACCCATTCGCTTTCCCATTCCTTTCCCTTCCCATTCCCATTCCCCTTCCCATTTCCCTTTCCCATTCCATTCCTTCCCATTCCTTTCCCATTCCTTTCCTTCCCTCCCATTCCCTTTCCCATCCCTTTCCATCCCTTTCCTTTTCCCACCGTTTCCATTTCGTCCCTTTCCCGTCCCTTTCCCGTTCCCTTTCCCGTCCCTTCCCGTTCCCGTTCCCGTTTCCCTTTCCCGTTCCCTTTCCCGTTCCCTTTCCGTTCCGTTTCTCCCGTTCCCATTCCCTTTCCCATCCCTTTCCCATCCCCTTTCCCATTCCCTTTCCCCATTCCCATTCCTCTTTCCATTCCCTTGCCCATTCCCTTTCCCATTCCCTTCCCATTCCTTTCCCATTCCCATTCCATTCCCTTTCGCATTCCCTTTCCTATTCCCTTTCCCATTCCCTTTCCCATCCCTTTCCATTCCCTTTCCGCTTTCCATTCCTTTCCATTCCCTTCGCTTCCATTCCCTTTCCCATTCCCGTTCCCTTTCCCGTTCCCTTTCCCTTTTCCCGTTCCCTTTCCGTTCCCTTTCCCGTTCCCTTTCCCGTTCCCGTCTTCCGTTCCCTTTCCCTGTTCCCTTTCCCTTTCCTTTCCCTTCCCTTTCCCGTTCCCATTCCTTTCCATTCCCTTCCCCATTCCCTTTCCCATCCCCTTTCCCATTCTCCTTTCCCATCCCATTCCCTTTCCCATTCCTTCCCATTCCCTTTCCATTCCCTTTCTATTCCCTTTCCCATTCCCTTCCATTCCCTTTCGCATTCCGTTTCCCATTCCCTTCCCATTTCCTTCGCCCATTCCCTTTCCCATTCCTTTCCCATTCCCTTTTCCATTCCATTCCCTTCCCTTCCCATCCTTTCCCATTCCCTTTTCCCATTCCCTTTCCCATTCCCTTTCCCATTCCTTCCATTCCCTTTCCCAATCCTTTTCCCATTCCCTTTCCATTCCCTTCCCATTCCCATTCCTTTCCCATTCCCTTTTCCCATTCCCTTTCCTATTCCTTTCCCTTCCTTCCCATTCCCTTTCCCATTTCCCTTTCCCATTCCCTTTCCCTTTTATAACATCCCATAAGTTACAGCTTTAAAAAAATAGTTGGCGATTTCCCTATATTTCAATTTTCTTCCCACTTATTCGCCATTTTATTTTTCAAAAAAATATTATCAGCATCAAATGCAACGATCCAAAACACCCACAAATGTCTGTTGCAGAATGTCATTTTTTAATAATATTCCTCCATTTTAGTCGCGCTATCATGTATTTGATTCTATTTCGCAAATGAGTGGCCCAAAAAATTGCATACGGTCTTCAAGCCTTCAAAAAAAAATTGCGTTTTCTTTTATATTTTCAAAAGTCTCTGCCCCATATTGCGTCCGCCCATTTTATTTTGCCAAAAACTAATATCAGAATCAAATTTAGCGACCTCAAAAACGCTTGCATACGAACGTCTGTTCAAAATGTCTCCTGTAGTTTCAAATTTCTCTTCAATATTGAATCTCCATTTTATTTTTTCTAAAGACTCTTGTAAAATCGAATTTCAGCACTACAAAAGGCTTTTGAACACAAATATCTGTTGCAAAATGCCATTTTTTTTAATACTCTTCTTCCGTTTTAATCGCGCCATTCTTGTTTTGATTCTATTTCGCAATATAGTGACCCAAAAAATCGCGTAAAAATTCCCGATATTATGTCTGCTATTTTTGTTCTACGTAAAATTTAAAAATGAATAATATATAGAAAGTCTTTTTCCTAAAATCAAAAATAGAACTTAATCAAAGACCAAGTCTTCGTTTGGACAGTCTATATAGTCCAAAAATATTTTTAAGTTTATGCCCTATTGAATTTCAATAATTCCAAGTTTTAAAAATTGAATTTCCGCTGTTATTTTACAATATTTTAAACGTTTTTCGACTTTACCGCATTCTTATGCACTAATTATGTTTTATTTAATATACACTATTAATAAAAGCGATTAGATACATACATTCTCCACGTGTGGGTAATAAATGGAGACGCTGTAGATTTTCATCATTAAAAATAAGATATTAATATGTGCTATGAGAAAGTTAATTAGCTTTGATGAAATAAATAAAAGCAAATATTCCGTGTGTTGCTTCGCTTTAACATAAAAATATGTTTAATTCATTTATAAAACGAATATTAATTATTGAGCCAATATGTATATTTTGTTTTTATTTTATTCTGAACTGTTACTTGCTTTGACTCCTTTAATATTCATTTCATAATAATTTTGCGAATTGACAATTCATACCGTCTTCGCTTGCGCGCGCAGGTTAAACCACTTCATTCGTATCGTACCGACTCTTCGGTTATCTTATATTTTTACGCGTTTGTGCAACGGTAAAATTCCACTACGTTTAATCACGTCAGATCACGTTTAATTTTGTTTGGTCGTGTACTTTTCTAAAATCACCTTAGCTGGACATCTATAGTACGCCAGCGGAACTATTCTTGCCCATATATATTATATTTTTTATATTATATTGTTTTGGTTTAATCGAGACTGTCAATGAGTAACAACAGTTTATAACTGAGTCACAAAGATCTTAGCTCACTACGTCACAACTGAGTAAGTCCCCCGTCTTTCTGACGTAAACTTCGTTATACGCGTAAGCATACCGTATTAGTGTACCATGTTTACTTCTGATGGCGCAGTGTTGTTTCCAATGGCGTACGTATGTTATCTATTTTATACGAATTGAATAATAGATAGTACAATAGGACTCTCGTGTGATGTAATTTAGTCAAATATTTTCAATAATCAATTCCTTGTAATGATCAGAAAAAATACTTTCAATGTAAGGGAATGGGTGGCGGTAACAAAGAAATCGATTGGTGATATGGCAGATCATATAAAATTACAGAAACCTGTTTTAAACAAAATAATAATAATAATAATTAGATTTATGACAACACAATTCAAGTACATTGTTCAAAAAGTAAATTAGTACAATTTATTGGAAAAATAGTACCATCTGTTAGCCAATCTCAATACATTGTTAAAAGCATAGACACGGCTTATGGTGAATATAACAATTGTGTCATCACATTTTAGTACAGATTTAAAAAAATAATAAGACTATTAATTAAAAATTAGTTTATCTTCTTTGATATTTGCAGAAGAATTATATCTTGATAGCTTAAACTCTTTTAAATAGAATTAATGAAAGCTTCGCTAGTAAAATCGTTAATAATTTTAGATAAAGTAATGTACTATTGTGCAGGAAGGTAGTTAAATAATTGCTAAGTATTTGATATTTTTTTATTCGAAGAATAATGTTAATAAAGTACATACGTGTGTTCCCAAATATAATAATTATAACTTTCCTTAACGTAATGGAAATCCATTGAATCGCTGTGCCTTTTTAAATACTTCTTCCAGATGTAAAATTCCCATTTAAATGGCATCGGCAGGCATTATCACCATAAAAAAACTTGAAGGTATACTTTAATTCTAACAAAGCATTATTCTCAGTATATATAATTCTTCGATATAATTATCACAGCGTTGGCCAAATTTTCCTTTCGGAGGGGAACTAAATGGGCTCGACACTTATTGCGAGAAGCTTTACGATAAACTTTAGCACATCTGAAGCTCTCCTGTGAAGTACATTCTGTTTGATGCTGTGATACTACATTCTTTTCGGTCTCTAAAGTAGAAAAAAATATGGCCGTTATGCATTGACATGCTCTCTCGAAACTTGCCTCAACGTTTTCTCTAAAAATTTTATAATTTATTAATCACGAAACATACTTGACCGTGTATACGTGTATCTATTTTTACCTTTTTAAGCAACGTATTGCATCCATAAGCGAATATAAGTTCAATTGCTTCAACATCGCTTTTTTATTCGAATACATGAGGTTATGAACATACTCCATCACGATGGCAATATTTTTCGATTTTCATCTGCGTTCGTTACTGTATCGCTTTATAGCATTTGTCGAACCATGTTTTGACTTCTTTACACCTGGCTGTAAAATGAAGATCCGGCCACGAAATTCGGAAGTTTGCCGGCGCGATTAATACGACACATTCGTACGAATTCCGTCAAACAAAGCGCGCGTTCCGGCAAAAAACATCGCTCTATAATCGAACTCGTTTGAAAAAAATAACGCGTTTATCCCATTTTAGGTTCGAACTGCTAAGAGGAAAACATTAAGAAATCTTTCCGAACATTTAAACGCCCACTCCCAGAGCGGGCACCTGCGTTTTGCAACGATCGCCACAAAGACCCCAATGTGTGACAACCGAAATCGCAAATCTGACGTTTCTGCAGCGCGGTCGGTTGCAGTGACCGTTTCGCTTCTCCACCGCCTACTACGGATCTAATCTTCGCGCGTAATTTTTCTCTCCTTTTCGTACTTTTGCCATAAACAGAAATACCGCAGTCACGGTGGGAACCGTCTCGCCCATTCGGTCGTCTATCATTTCCCTTTCAATTAACCTGCGCTTTCGGATCCTTTGCCGTAATAGTTCCTAATCGAATTTACACGTCGTTATATTGGGCGACGCCGCTGCTGTTAGACAAGGATAGAGCTATCAAACTTTAGTAATATTAATAGATGCTGCGCATCTAGGCGAGTAGAGAAGGTGGTACTTGAGGAAGGTTGTTTTTTGAAGTGCGTCCATTCACTTGAAAATCATCTTTTATATAATTGTGCAGTACGTTTTAATGTAGTTACTTTTGTGCGTTACTTTTGGAACACCCTGTATAGTGAAAATATTTTTACGGTTATGGCACATTAATTCTGCACAACTTTTGCTAGAAAAGTTTTTGTTGTACGTATTATATACACGTGATTTCTTGAAGACACCAAATATGAGATTATCTTTACTTAGGTGCTAATTATATAAATATTTCCCGTTTCCCCATTCCCTTTCCCGATTCCCATCCCTTTCCCATTCCTTTTACCCCATTCCCTTTCCCCATCCATTCCCTTTCCATTCCCTTTCCCATTCCTTTCCCATCCCATTTTCCCTTTCCCATTCCCTTTCCATTCCCTTTCCCATTCCCTTTCCCATTCCCTTTCCCATCCCATTTCCCTTTCCATTCCCGTTCCCATTCCCGTTCCCATTCCCGTTCCCATTTCCCTTCCCAATTCCCATTCCTTCCCATTCCCTTTCCCATTCCCTTCCCATTCCCTTCGCCATTCCCCGGTCCCATTCCCGTTCTCCCATTCCCTTTCCCATTTCCCTTTCCCATTCCCTTCCCATTCCCGCTTCCCTTCCCTTCCCTATTTCCCATTAAGCTTTCCCATTCCCTTTCCTCATCCCTTATCCAATCCCTTTCCCATTCCCATCCCTTTCCCATTCCCTTTCTCCATTCCCGTCCCATCCCTCCCATTTCGTGTCCCATTCCCGTCCCATTCCCATTAACTTCCATTCCCTTTCCAGTCCCTTTTCCCATTCCCTTCCCTTCCCTTCCCATTCCCCTTTCCCATTCCCGTTCCCTTTCCCATTTCCATTCCCATTCCCATGCCGTTCCCTTCCCGTTCCATTCCCCGTTCCCATCCCGTTCCCATTCCCTTTTCCCATTCCTTTTCCCAGTTCCCTTTCCCATTCCCTTTCCCTATCTCCTTTCCCATTCCCTTTCTCATTCCCTTTCCCATTTCCCTTTCCCATTCCCTTTCCCAGTTTCCCTTCCATTCCCTTTCCCATTCCCTTTCCATCCCTTTCCATTCCCTTTCCCATTTTCCCTTTCCCATTCCCTTTCCTTCCCTTCCCATTCCCTTCCCATTCCCTTTCCCATTTCCTTTCCCATCCCTTTCCCATTCCCTTCCCATTCCCTTTCCCATCCCTCCCATTCCCTTTCCCATTCCTTTCCATTCCCTTTCCCATTCCCTTCCCATTCCCTTCCATTCCTTTCCCATTCCTTTTCCATGTCCCTTCCATTCCCTTTCCCATTCCCTTTCCCAGTCCCTTTCCATTTCCCTTAGTCCCATTCCCTTCTCCCATTCCTTTCCCATTCCCTTTTTTCCCCATTCCCTTTTCCCATTCCCTTTCCTTCCTTTCCCATCCCCTTTCCCATTCCCTTTCCCATCCCTTTTCCCATTTCCCTTTCCCATTCCCTTTCTCCATTCCCTTTCCCATTTGTCCCTTTCCCATTCCCTTCCCATTCCCTTTCCCATTCCCTTTTCCCATTCCCTTTCCCTTCCCTCTTCCCATTCCCTATTTCCCATTTCCCTTTCCCATCCCTTTCCCATTTCCCTTTCCATCCTTTCCCATTCCCTTTCCCATTCCCTTTCCCATTCCTTTCCCAGTTCCCTTTTTCCCATTCCCTTTCCCATTCTTTCCCATTCCTTTCCCATCCCGTTTCCCATTCCCTTTTCCCATTCCCTTTCGCCATTTCCCTTTGCCCATTCCCTTTCCCATTCCCTTTCCCATTCCCTTTCCCAATTCCCTCCCATTCCCTTTCCCATTCCCTTTCCCATTCCCTTCCCATTCCCTTTTCCCATTCCCTGTCCCATTCCCTTTCCCATTTCCCTTTCCATTCCCTTTCCCATTCCCTTTCCCATTCCCTTTCCCATTCCCTTTCCCATCCTTTCCCATTCGCCTTCAACATTCCCTTCCCATTCCCTTTCCCATTCCCTTTCCCATTTATAACATCCCATAAGTTACCAGCTTTAAAAAAATAGTGGCGATTTTCCTATATTCAATTTTCTTCCCACTTTATTCGCCATTTATTTTTCAGAAAAATATTATCAGCATCAAAAAAATGCAACGATCCAAACACCCAAAATGTCTGTTGCAAAATGTCATTTTTTAATAAATATTCCTCCATTTAGTCGCGGCTAGCATGTATTGATTCTAATTCGCAACTAGTGGCCCAAAAAATTGCATAAGTCTCAAGCCCTTCAAAAAAATGCTTTTTCTTTTATATTTCAAAAGTCTCTGCCCCATATTGCGTCCGCCATTTTATTTTGCCAAAAACTAATATCAGAATCACAATTTAGCACCGATAAACCGCTTGCATATCAACGTCTGTTGCAAAAGTGTCCCCTATATTTCACAATTTTCTCTTCAATATTGAATCCTCCATTTTATTTTCCTAAAAACTCTTTAAGAAATCAATTCAGCAGCTACAAAAGGCTTTGAACACAAAATATCTGTTGCAAAAAATGCCATTGTCTTTAATACTCTTCTTCCACGTTTTAATCGCCCGCCATCTGTTTTGATTCTTATTCGCAAATAGTGACCCAAAAAGTCGTGTAAAAATCCCCGATATTATGTCTGATATTTTATCTTTCTACGTTAAATTTAAAAATGGGATATAATATAAGAAAGTCGTTTTGCCTAAAATCCAAAATAGATCTGGTAATCAAAGGACCAAGTCTTCGGTTGGACAGTTCTGTGATATAGTCAAAAATATTTTTAAGTATGCCCCTATTGAATTCCAATAATTCCAAGGGTTTAAAAAATTGAATTTCCCGCTTGTTATTGTGACAATATTTTATAACGTTTTCGACTTACCGCCATTCCTTATGCACTTAATTATGTTTTTTATTTTAATATACCTATGATAAGCGATAGATACATACATTTTCAACGCGAGGTGTAATAAATCCGAAGACGCTGTAATTTCATGCATTAAAAATAAGATATAATATGTGCTATGAAGAAAAAAGTTAATAGCATTTGACGAAATAAATAAAGCAAATATTCCGCTGGTGAGCTTCGCGTTTACATAAAAACAATTCATTATTTGAATGCTTCTACCTCTTCCCTGCGCGCCGCAGTTAACCACTTTCATTCGATCGACCGACTCTTCGCTTATCTCTATATTTTTACGCGTTTGTGCAACGGAAAATTCCACTTACGGTTTAATCACGTCAGATCACGCTTTAATGAATTTGTTATGCCCCTAAAATTATTTATACATCAACATTAAAAAAATTCTTACAAAACTAAACCTATATTTGTAATCAAGAGTAATGGCTCTAGTAATTTTATCTTCAAATAATTATACACGAATAACATTTTGAGTATTGTAAATTATGTCATTTAAACACGCTCGGAAAATCGATGGCCAAAATAAACAACAACAAGAAAAGACTACATATATGCCGAACAATACTTTTCCGAAAGCTAACCCTCGACTATTAATCGCCGACAAACAACGCCGCCAATCCTTTCGCTTAGATATTTATATATTCGCAAGAATTCTTGAATTTTAACTTCGCCAGTTCCGCGAAATAAATGTGATTAACGAATCTTAGAATCGGACACGTGCAATCGCTGATAGATTATAAAGGAGACCTGTATCTCCCTACGTTTCCTAATGGCTTATTTTTCTCCTGTAATACTTTTTAATTGATTCTACAATGGAATCAATACAAAGCCAAAATTACTTTTTTTAAAGCGTTTTAAAACTGTCGTCTCGAAGCTGTATGATTTTTAGCAAAAATAGCAAACATATATCATTTTCAAATAAAAATATTTTCATATCCCAAGTAATAGGTAGTATTAAAAATGACTTTTAGAATCTGCACACGCGCAATCGCTGGTAGATTAAAGGCAGATATGCGTCCTTTCCTTGCGTTTCCTACATGGCTTATTTTCCGTATGTGCATCTTTTCTGTGAGTCGATCGTTACTTATGTTGTACGTATTATATACACACAATTCTGTGATTCTTGAAGACACCGAATAT